>CM051663.1:77430145-78035282 GCA_028020825.1 Podargus strigoides | reverse complement strand
CAGCACAGACAGACTACTGAAATCTGGGAGCATCACCTGGGACTGCCCAGGACAGGAGGAGTTCTACTGAAATAACAGAACCATTCTTATGCTAGAGAAGAAATACGGAGGAACCAGGCAGAGATTTTGATTTCCCTTGACCCACAATGCTTGGGAAAAACATTTCCACACACAGCTGGAGAACCCAGAGGGAAATGCAGGAGGCCAAAAGGCAGCTATGCACAGCACCACATGGACAAGGCCAAGTGATGTCCAGACAAGGAGACACTTGACGAACCCAGCAGGCCAGACACTGGCTGCAGCCTCAACCCTGCCTATCACAACTCGTGCTCAAGAAGGCTTTCAACTGGGAGCTCCAAAGCCACCCCTACATCAAAGAGGGCAAGGACATTTCTGCATGTGGGAGAGGTGCCTAACTGGATAATCTCCACAATGGGGCACTTTGATGTCTAATGCTTCAGCCTTCCCTCTTCCTCCCTGGCTGACAGCTCCTACAGCCAACAGGACACAGCACTGTGCTGGCATTGCCTACCACATTTCAAGACGGTTGGATTTACTGTTGAACTCTTGAGTCCAAACACCTGCAGCTCTGGAAATGACAAGCAACAACTGCTATTCAGCAGCTGCTTCTCTTGCTGCTGCAGCATGCCAGGACATGGTCGCCAGGCTGTGTCACTGCCATGTAGCACAGGTGTCACGGTGATGTTCGAGAACTTCCCCTGAGCATCCACAGCCAGCCAGTGCTAGTTCATTGGCATTTGATGTCTAGCAGGACCAAGCTCAGCTACCCAGGCAAATGCCTACAGCTAGACACCACTTTGGTCTAACCCTGACAAGACAGTTTGAAAGGGAGCTGTCTCCAGGAGAGCTATCATCTGCTTCTGCTCCAGATGAGCTCACTGACTTGGTACACTCAACTTCTCCTGTCCCTTCAGGACAGAACAAAAGAGCACCTTGTGATGCTGATCTATCATCCCTCAAGGACGAAATGTATTTCCAAGCATGCACCAAGGACCACAGGCACCAACAGGTTCCCAGCTTCTCAGAGGAGGAAAAAGTGAATAAAACCACAACTATACAGAGACTGACTGAGATATCAAGAATATAAGCCAAAGCCTCACAGGTCAGGCATGCATTTTGATGCTGTGCCCCCCAAAACTAAAAGGCAACACAGGACCCAATGCAACCTTTCTCATGTACCCTCAGCATAAGCAATGTAGGCCAGGACAACCTTGCTTTCTTAGCTGCACTTCTTGCATGTTTCACCAACAGCCTCTTTAACCTTTCAACGGCTGGGTATTCTGAATCTTGGAATAAAAGAAAGGCATAATCACAGAATCACAGAATCACAGAATATTAGGGATTGGAAGGGACCTTAAAAGATCATCTAGTCCAACCCCCCTGCCAGAGCAGGAATACCTAGATCAGGTCACACAGGAACATGTCCAGGCGGGTTTTGAATGTCTCCAGAGAAGGAGACTCCACAACCTCTCTGGGCAGCCTGTTCCAGTGTTCTGTCACCCTCACTGTGAAGAAATTCTTCCTCACATTTATGTGGAACCTCCTATGTTCCAGCTTACACCCATTGCCCCTTGTCCTATCATTGGATGTCACTGAGAAGAGCCTGGCTCCATCCTCATGACACTCACCCTTTACATATTTATAAACATTAATGAGGTCACCCCTCAGTCTCCTCTTCTCCAAGCTAAAGAGACCCAGCTCCCTCAGCCTTTCCTCATAAGGGAGATGTTCCACTCCCTTAATCATCTTTGTGGCTCTACGCTGGACTCTCTCGAGCAGTTCCCTGTCCTTATTGAACTGAGGGGCCCAGAACTGGACACAATACTCCAGATGTGGCCTCACCAAGGCAGAATAGAGGGGAAGGAGAACCTCTCTTGACCTACTAACCACTCCCTTTCTAATACACCCCAGGATGCCATTGGCCTTCTTGGCCACAAGGGCACATTGCTGGCTCATGGTCATCCTGCTGTCCACCAGGACCCCCAGGTCCCTTTCCCCTACACTGCTCTCCAGCAGGTCAGCTCCCAACCTGTACTGGTACATGGGGTTGTTCTTCCCCAGATGCAAAACTCTACACTTGCCCTTGTTGAAATTCATTAAGTTTCTCCCCGCCCAACTCTCCAGCCTATCAAGGTCTCGTTGAATGGCAGCACAACCCTCTGGTGTGTCAGCCATTCCTCCTAGTTTGGTGTCATCAGCAAACTTGCTGAGGATACATTCTGTACCCTCATCCAAGTCGTTGATGAAGATATTAAACACCGGTCCCAGTACCGACCCCTGAGGGACTCCACTAGTCACAGGCCTCCAACTAGACTCCGTCCCATTAACCACAACTCTCTGGCTTCTTCCCTTCAGCCAGTTCATAATCCACCTCACTACCTGATCGCTAAACCCATACTTTATCAGCTTATCTACAAGGATGCTGTGGGAGACAGTGTCAAATGCTTTACTGAAATCAAGATAAACCACATCTACCGCTCTACCATCATCTATCCACCTAGTTATTTCCTCATAGAAGGCAATAAGGTTGGTCAAACATGACTTACCCTTGGTAAAACCATGTTGACTGCTCTTAATGACCCCCTCATCCTTGATGTGCCTCGAGATCGTGCCAAGAACAAGCTGTTCCATCACCTTTCCAGGGATGGAGGTGAGGCTGACCGGTCTATAGTTACCCGGGTCCTCCTTCTTGCCCTTCTTATAGATTGGAGTGACATTTGCTATCCTCCAGTCCTCAGGCACCTCTCCTGTTCTCCTTGACTTACCAAAGATGATGGAGAGTGGCCTAGCAATGACCTCTGCCAGCTCCCTCAGCACCCTTGGGTGCATTCCATCTGGTCCCATTGATTTATGGATATCCAGATTGCTCAACTGATCCCTAACCCAATCCTCATCTACCAAGGCAAACTCCTCCTTTATCCTGACTTCTTCCGGGGCTACAGGGATCAGGGGCTCCTGGGGAAAGCCTGCAGGAGTAAAGACAGAGGCAAAGAAGGCATTCAGCACCTCTGCCTTCTTTATATCCTCTGTCTCTAGGGCACCCCCCTCATTCATCAGTGGGCCTATATTGCCTCTAGTGTTTGTTTTATTAGCTATGTATTTGAAAAAGCCCTTTCTATTGTCCTTGACCTGGCTTGCAAGGTTAAGTTCTAAGGAGGCCTTAGCTTTCCTAATTGCCTTTCTACATCCTCTGACAACTGTCCTATATTCATCCCAAGTGACTAGCCCCTCTTTCCATGATCCATAAATTCTTTTTTTCCACCTAAGTTTGCCCAGCAGTTCCTTCTTTAACCATGCTGGTCTCCTAGCTCCCTTACTTGATTTCATACCCATTGGGACACTCTGATCCTGAGCTTGCAAGAAGTGGTCCTTGAATGTTGACCAACTATCTTGAGCCCCTTTACCATCTAGCACCCTGTCCCATGGGACTTCCCTTAACAATTGATTAAGGAGGCTAAAGTTGGCCCTGCGGAAGTCCAGGGTTCTGGTCTTGCTTGGTACTCTATTCCTCCCACACAAGATCCTGAACTCCACCATCTCATGATCACTGCAGCCAAGGCTGCCATCGACCATCACTGCTTCAACAAGACCCTCCTTGTTGGTGAGTACAAGATCCAGCAGCGCTCCTCTCCTAGTCGGCTTATCCACCATTTGCATTAAGTAGTTATCATCAATGCACTGGAGGAACCTCCTAGGCTGTGAATAATGAATATAATAGACCAGCTGAAGCTCCTCTGAGGATAAGTAAACATGGGTATGTTCAACTAGCAGCTTTATCTAGCTTTATAACAGGCCTTGCACACTTTGGATTTAATTTCCATGGTCTGGGACAAGCTAAAAGGCCAATTTTCCAACCACACAAATGCCTGAATTTTGGCTGACTGCCAGATGAGGAAAAGTTATGAATTTAATAGAACGAAGACCATTCAATAAAAAATATGGGAAGCATTACCAAAATTACCCCATGTGTCAGTCTAAGCTGGGGGCTGAGCTGCTGGAGAGCAGCTCTGGGGAAAAGGACCTGGGACTCCTGGTGGACATCAGGCTGGCCATGAGCCAGCAATGTGTCCTTGCAGCCAAGAAGGCCAATGTCATCCTGGGGTGCATTAAGAGGGCTGTGGCCAGCAGGTCAAGGGAGGTTCTCCTCCTCCTCTACTCTGCCCTGGTGAGGCCTCATCTGGAGTCCTGTGTCCAGTTCTGCGCTCCCCAGTTCAAGAGGGACATGGAGTTACTGGAAAGAGTCCAGTGCAGAGCCACTGAGATGACTGAGGGAATGAAGCATCTCCCATATGAGGAGAGGCTGAAGGAACTGGGTCTGTTTAGCTTGGAGAAGAGGAGGCTGAGGGGGGATCTCATCAATGCTTATAAATATCGTAAGGGCGGGTGTCAGGAAGACGGGGCCAGACTCTTCTCGGTGGTGTCCAGTGACAGAACAAGGGGCAATGGGCACAAACTGGAACACAGGAGGTTCAGTCTTAACATTAGAAAACACTTCTTTACCATGAGGGTGACAGCACTGGAACAGGCTGCCCAGAGAGGTTGTGGAGTCTCCGTCTCTGGAGATATTTAAAACCCATCTGGATGTGTTCCTGTGGGATCTACTCTAGGATCCTGCTCTAGCAGGGGGGTTGGACTAGATGATCTTCGGAGGCCCCTTCCAACCCCTACCACTCTGTGACACTGTGAGATTAATAGATCTTTCTTGCCAATGGTGTTCACTGTTGCAAGAATATGCTGACACCCTTCCGCCTTCCTCTACACAGATGCTTCGTACAATAAAATCAAGCATACTATGAAATGAAAACATTTCTTGAGTCTCTCCTAATGTGCACTAGCACATCCAATTGTTACCATAACAACAAAAGGTGAAGGGCATGCAATGTTATTTCCAACACCGAAATATCTAAAGAACTACTTTCCTCAGGAAAAGAATCAAAAGAATACTAAATATTCTCTTCTTCAGTTGCAATAGGATTGCAAGCTCCTACAAGCTAAAAAACTCCTTTCAAAGCGTTCCTGTGTAGTTTTGGGCAGCACAAATAAATAGGTACAAAAAAAGAAAAAAATACCCAAAGAATTAAAATATTTCAAACTTTACAAGTTTACTTGCTTCAAAAAAAACAGTTTTTTTACTTACTTAAAAATCAGGTTTTTTCCCTCAGGCACTTGTAACAACCAGCTGTCAAAATAAGTGCTGTGTGTGCTTTCAGAAGGTAAGCTATTAAATATACACTTTTTCAATGTAATCCAGCCAGAGAATGAATTTGCTATTAGAGCTTAGCCAGTATGTAAGGTAAGAATCCCAGGTAGGTCTTTAAGTGCATGACAAACTGAATACATTCTTCAAATCACAATACAAATCAAGATGAGAAGTTCAGCAGAAAAATGCAGTCTCCAGATCAGGAGATGAAGTTAGACACTTCACAAACCACGGGTTCATAAACAGATAGACAGAGATGAAGTAAGGCAAACTAGAACACTTCAGTATATTTTATGGCACAGTTGGTATTTCTGATCTGTCTTCTATCCATTCCCTTTGAGAAAGTGCAGTTATAAAAAGTTGTTCAGAGACTTCTGGTTCCAAAGATGCCAAAAGCAAGTTTGGGGTCCTTTTTTTTTACCAGAGGGTGAGTGGCTCTGTAAAACACACAAAAGCCAAACAAGCAAACGACACATTTTTTTCCCTATATATAATTCTAGTGTAAAGTTTCCACTGAATTTTCAGGATTCAAGATGTGCACTCAGTAATTTCAAGTATGTAATGAGCAGCACTCCTTGCTCATATCAACTAGCACTGTATATACTTCTGCATCACCTTTAGGACTGTGTCACCTCTCCTATTTCTCCAGCTTTAAGTGGGGCTGCATTAAGCTATGCAAACTCAATGTTTTCAGAGGAATATTGTTGCAAGGTTGTTATTCAGGATTTACAGCCAGAGAATTCGTCTGTCAACATGTTCTACCACTGTCATACTCCTTCAACTTTTAGCACTAAAGGAAACTAGGAAGGAAACCAGTCATAACCAGAATAAGTGCATTCGTGCATATGAAGAAATCTAAGATGAACATTACATATGAAACAGGTAAAGAGCTTCACACTATTACGTATAACGTCACAGGGGAAAAAGCAACAGAAGTCAGATCCCTGGATTACTCCCACAGATCTCTCAGGCCTTATGTTCTCATGTCCTGTTCACATTTCTGATCACTGTCCTAGCAAATGAAGCACTATTATCAATTTGCCCTCTCCAAATGCAAGTTTGGCAACATCCTTCACACCAGCTTTGATCCACTGTCAGATTACTGCACTATCTGCACCTGCAAGCTTGTATCATACAATAGGCAGTCTGGATTAGCATTCATCATTTTAACAAGCGTATTCCAGAAAGCAGACAAGCAAATACCAATTCTTCTTTCTAAATCCAGGTTCCAGAGCTAAACCTCCTTTGACTACACTTGTTTTCCCCATCGTATTCAGGACATATTCAAGTCTCACATTTCAGGTTAGGATCTAATATGTGTCACACTCCATAATTCATTTCAGATGTGTGATTTAATACAGCAAATACCTAATATTTTAAAGCTCTTGCATATGAATTCGACGACGAGAAATACCCTCCCAGAGGACTGGGGATTAAAAATAAAAACAACCAACCACAAAACAACTAAATCCTGCAAGTTGATGAAGCTAAAGCAGAGCACAGACTCAGCAGTTTTGCAGCTAACTAGCCTTCTCAGAACTATACACTTGCCTAAGTGTATCCTTTCTCCCCTTTTTCTCTTTTTTTTTTTTTTGAAGGCTCAAGTTATTAATTCACAGAAGTTAGTTACTGTTCATCACAACCACTATGCAATGTATGAATTCTTCACCATAACTTTTATAGCTTCCCTTATAATTTACAAACCACAAAGATCCACATCACAAATGAGCTACAGCTGATGTAAGAGGATCGCACTAGTACTCACTCATACCAGGTGGACCTGGTTTTACTCTGTTATCCAATAATCTCAGATCTAGAAAATGTAGTATCATCACAGAATGTAGACAACATTGAGTAAATAGCAGCATAATAAACATAATTTTTCTATAGAGAAAATATATGTAAGACTTCTTTCAATTTGTAATTTCTTAGTCTCTGTCATTTTGCATTAAAACCAGCAAATAACTCACAATAAGTAAATTACCAAACACCTGTTTTGACATCTGGCTAATTTCAGATTTCAGCTTTCTCAATTGTTTCATCATTCTTAGCTCAACCCCTTAAAGTAGCTTCAACTTCTACTCTTGTAGAAATTAACTGTGTTTAAACATCATTCGATGAGAGTCAAAGGACTAATGGATCACAGTTGAAAAAGTTTTCTTTGGAAGAAAGTATATTGCTGAAAAGCACTGTTAACTACTACTAAGTGCACTGCAGAGATAATCAAGAGCTTTCTCAAATGAGGAATATATGTAAATGATGCTTTTTAACTGAAATGTTATCAGACTAGTTTTGAGAATAAATAATTATATGGATTATTAAAAATCCTGAACTCACTCCAAGCTGTAGGATATTCATGCACTAAATTTTTGCAGTACTTTTTCCAAAATTGACTGCAGGACCTGCAGTTTATCATTTGTATTAGCCACCATCCCAAGAAAATAAGTGGTAGCTTATTGGTAGTGCAGCACCGGCAAGAGAGCTGGGGGTGAGAAAAAGGAACAGGACAGCAAATGCCCTGCAGCACAGGCCATCATGGTGACGGACCCCTCTAGATGGCGCAGTTCTCCTGTAGAATATTTTAGAACATTTGGATTGGCATTAAAAAAAATAAGACTAGGAAATATTCACTGGGGGAACTTTTAAAAAAAAAAAAAAAGCACACAAGAAAATAGGATAAAGATTCAGAATAGTATTTTATCAGCTTTCTCCTTATCATGTGTGTGAGTGGTATAGGCTCCATCACCTCTTTTACTTGAGGCAACAGTAGATCAGAAAATTAAACTTTGCCCTAGTGTTACAAGCTTCTAGAGCTGTTTTCTCTTTTTTAACTGTTGCTCTCTAAAATAATTCCAGGCCTAGACTGCGCTCTAGACTGCTCTAGTGATAATGTATATTATTCAGCTAAATACTAAAGTATACCATGGGAAAGTCTTCTTTATTAATTCACAGAAATAGCCAATATATTTGAAAATAATTTACACAGAGAATGTAATTTACATTATAAGTTAAAAAAAAATAGTAATAGGTTGTAGGAAACAGAACCTGACCTTTTGTTTCCTGAACTTTTTCCAGTTTATACACTGATAAATGTCACAAGTTCACTGCACACAAAGTCTATTTTTTCCAGATGGCCTACTCCACTTCGTCTTTATTTCAAAGTAATAGTCTATGGCCTTCCTTACCCCTTGAGGGCATGCCATGGCAGGGGAGAAATGATAGTATTTTCAGAAAATTTGGTGTAAAAATGGCAATACACACATACACACACAACAAAAAAATGTTATACAAACATAGGATTACAAGTGGAGGAATAATGGATTGAGCCATAGGGAAACTTTTCTGAAGGGGTGAGGGAGAAAAGTGTGGAAAGTATTAAGCCAATAATGCATAGCAGACTGTATCAGAAAAGATAAGAGTCATAACAAAAAACTGTAGATTTAATCATTAGCAGTTTCAATATAGTTTAGAAAATAGGTGTCTTATTGCTGGAGGCCTAAATAAAGTTAGAGGAGAAGAATCCAAGACAGCAATTGCAGATGGTGAGTGAAGAATTACATTACAATCTATTTTCACAGCTTCTAAGGAAAGCTCAGAAACAAAGATGAACCCAAAAGTTAGGTTGAACATATGTTAGGCATAGTGCTTGCCCAAATAACAATACAGAGAAAGCAACCTGAAAACTGCTATTATACACAAAAAGTTATCATCACACCTCAAGACCCTAGTATAAAACAATTTTAACAGCATTTTTAGGGACACAGGATTAACATTACATTAGAATGGGTGACATAAACCCAAGCTTGTTAAACCAAGCAATTATTATGATTACAAACTGAAGTTCATTCTAAGTATAACCACAGAGGTTTAATTTCATCTTTTAGATATAAAACTGACAAAAATGTTAAAGGTTATCAACAAAACTAGTAATAGAGAAAAAAAAAATGTATTTGTGGTATTTTCTGTCTTTCCTTAACACAAATAATTTACTGTCAGACTAGATCACTCAGAAAGCAAATTAATAGGTTATATTTACTATAATTAAAAATTGCTAGTAGTTAAAAATCATGACAGGAATTTAAAGCTACATGTTAAAAAGCCTAGTAACCTTGTTTCCAGTTTTACTGTAACACTGCTCTATGTCTTCTATTTAAGCATAAACAGACTTTATTCACTTGCAGTACTTATTACATTATCAATAACATTGATAGTTTGGCATAGTGAACTGACCTACCTACAAATCTATACTTTGGTTTAAAGATAAAAGATTGCTCTGGACACATCAACAACTTAATTGGACTTCTTATGCTACTAGCTTACTAGGTAGCTTGTTATATTTTTTGTTCACTATAGAAGGTATTTTTCAATACAAAACAATACAGAGTAATGGTCTGGATGGAAATTCTAATTCCTAATACAAAAATTGCCGTGTTTCAGCTCCTTTAAGCAATGCTACCTATTGCAAATTTAGCCAAACAAGAGCTTTATGTAATTCATTTGAAGTATTAGGGACCCCAAGGATACAGTCCTGTATCAGTGGTCAAACCAAAAAGCTAAAGGTTTTGAAGGCTTTCCCTACCTCACTTATCTGAGTGACACGGGCAGCTTGAATAGGCTTTTCAAACACTCAGCATTAATTGGTAACAGAGACTAGATCAAAATCAGCTGAGTTCCTTTAGCTGTCCCCAAATACCCTCACATCTTCAAGTTTCACTTAATGTAATTGAAAAAACAGGTCTACTGTTACTCAGCTCTCAAGGGTGGCATTAACTTCATTAGATGCTGTTTGTACAATGTTTTAAGCTCCTCATTAGAACACGCACAGAGGTATTTTAGACTAATAAGGCACTATTGTTATATCCTATCACTTGCATAATTGCAATTTCTTTATAAGTAGCTGATGTGATGCAAACTCTTAAATGGTAAATACTGGCACAACAGTTTTCATTGATGCGTACTTTAAAATAAATCTTCCCATTAGGCTGCAGACTGTACACCTACTAGCTTCGCACAAAAAAAAAAAAAAATTTAAACAAGAAAAATAGAAGAAGAAAACTACACAGACATGACCAACACCTCACCCATTTGCTGAAGAGCACTGCAGCCTCCTTGCTTCTCTGTGGCCCCACTACACAGCCTGATCGCTGGCCAGACACGAAGCAGCAGCAGCAAAGCTCTACAGCTCCAGCTGAGATGACAGAATCCAGCTCACCTATATTTCTCAGTGACACCCTCAAGTTCAGGTATTTCACTGTCTCCTCTCATGCTAGAAGAGAAGCAACCACAGGGGTACGGACAGACAGTCTCCTTTCTCACAAGTGCACAGTCGCAAAGGCTAAACAGTGTTACTGCAACTGTGCTCCCAGTCGCAGCAGGCACAGACGGGGCCGGCCAACTCTTCAAATGGAGCAACTAATTCTTTAGGCAGGATGACTACATACAGCAATTCATGCCCAACACCTAAAAGTGTCTTGAGAAGAAAGAAGTTAAGCAAACCAAGGGATAAACAAAAGCAAAACCAAATAAATATCCAGGTTGCAAAGACGAAGTTTGCTTCTCAAACAGTTTGTTTCTGAACAATGTGATTTCTATAATCTTCTTTGCCCTTCAAGAAGGAAAGACTCGAGGCTTACTTAACTTAAATCGTCTACACAGCTAAATATAATAAAATCTTCAAGGGAAAAGAGCTGCACCTAAACCTTAGTTCTCCTTTTGCCCTGACAAGATTCCTTCTCATTGCCATACCTGGACAAAGGAAGTTTTGCTTTTAGCACAGCTGCACAGAGAAAGGCAGCAGATTAAAACAGATGTTTTCATGTGCAGGGACAGAAATTTGTTTCTGAAAAAACATTCAAAAGAAAAAAATTTTAAAATATTTATTTTTATTTAACTTTCAGGAAGCACTCTCCTGTGCAATCACATAAGATTAAACTTGTCTCTCCAACTCTTCCTCCTATTGTTTGTGTTAAACACAGTAGAAATATACGGTAAGAGGAAGGAAGGAACGTAACAGCTAGGCCCATGTTCTGATATAACTACATCAGAGCCGTAAGTTGCCAATTTTCTTACGAAGAACAGAAAACCAAGTTTGAAGTGCTTAGGTTTCCTTAATCTGTTTACTTTCCTCATGGGCTAGTCGAGTCACTTCCTGAGAAAATCAAAGTAACCAAATCCATTATTTGTTCAGACTGTCTTTACTGATTCCTATAGGCAAGTTCCTCTCAAGTGAGGCTTTTTCCATGCTTCCTACCTACAAATTAAGTTCACTGTTGCAGCACAGGGCTGTCTGACAGTGATGTGATTTGAAGTCTGATGAGCTTCTGTTTACCTCAGTAAGGTTTTGTATAATGGCTGAAATGCCCTTCCCATTTTAACAATTTGCTACACTGATATTTGTCTTGGTTTGAAAGACAGGTGTCTGCTAAGGAAGGCAGGAGCCCCCCTTGGAACGGAAAATACAACCCCCTTCCCTCCAAATTGTTATAAAATTGAAATTAAGGGGCTTTCAGGCAAAGATATGAGGAAAATGGGAATAACAGTTTTTACTAATATATACAACAAAACTATAATACAGAGAAACTGGTTACAGGCCTGACAGAGTCAGGGATACAACCTGGCACCCTGCCGGGCAGGGTGCTGGTAGCAGTCCGATGTAGTGGTAGCTGCAGTTCTCTTTGAAATGGTCCTGTTGAAGCGGTGATCTTGTAGAAAAAGAAGTCTGGTCCTCCTCCGAAAATCCGGTGGTGGTGTAGTCCTTGTCCTCTGGGATCCCAGCGGGTAAGGCTGCTCGTGCTGTTCCAAACCCCAGATTTTATCCCCGGTGGGAATGCTTGGCTCCCTCCCCCTGGCCGGAGCATCTCACAAAGGGATGGTGGGTCATGCGGCAAGGCATTGTCGGGCCTATTAACAGAAGCTAGTCCTGAGGGGGGAGGCAAGGAACATCGGTGCCAGGCTTCAACAGCTCATGGTAATAGAATACATTGTAACCCGGGACAATATTACACCTGGCCTTGCTGGAGTTTTATTCCTATTACCACCTTGTTGTTGGTTTGCTAGCAACAATATTACCACCTACAACCTCACCGACATTATTACTGTCTCATGCATCTTCCTGGTGCTGCTACATCAGCTAAACATTGCTGGAATTTCCTATTTTAGTCACTAATGCCTTTGGCGGTGCAGCTCTCGAGAGGGGGTTTCACTGCACAGTCAGACCAGTATCTCATTTACCAAGTGAAGTGGTTGATAAAGCCAACATATAGATAGACGACATCTAGCATCATAAGCTCACCTCAGAGATGACAGTATTATAGGGAAGCAGAATTTTTCAGCATTTCACAATGCTGTTTACTGAATTTATTTCTTCCTTTCATGTCACCAGCCACCAGCTTGCTAAGATACTGTCACTTTTCATTCTTAGCAATATTTTATTCCAGGCCTGGCTGTAATCCTCACCATTACCATAGAAAGTTTGAAAACATAACCTTGGCAAATTCATCAGATTCAAATGTGTAAATAAAAAGTTGTTTGGGTGGGGTTTTTTTTAATTATCTTCTTACACTACTTAGAGACCAGCAAGAAAAAATTTTTAATGCTTGGACTGCAAGTGATCTTCAAGATCACTTCAAGATCTTCAAGAATGAGAAATGCAGCCATTTACAAAGCTGATAATTTTTTTTACCTTTTTAAAGCATATCCTGCAAACGTCCATAAGGCGAAGAACCGGCCATTCACTCAAATAAGCAGCACCCTGCAAAAATCAGATGCTAGTAGCCTATTTGCTTCACACGCCTATATTCTCTTGTTTACTGCCACAGAGTCTATACTCTCATTCTCACTTAAGCCACTCGGGCCAGGCATTAGTAATAGCAAGAATCCTGTAATCAACCAGATCTTTTTGTTGTTACTAACAAGTGTAAATCTCTCACTCGAACACAGCAACCAACTCAGACACTTTTTGTCTGGTATTTCTTTATCAGCCTCTAGTGCTCAAGCATCAAGGCTGTGCGTACACCAAATTTCTAGACTTCAAGGTTTCCCTCTGTTACAAGAAGATTTTATAAAACCCTATCTTCCAAGTCAGAGTTGCCTTACGTAACCCCACCACATCAGACTCTCTTCTCCACCCCAGTGGCTTTCTTCCACGTTCACTGGGTGTGGGTTTGGGTTTTTTTAAAAACTCTTTCCTGCCCAGAAGAAGAGACTCCCACAGGTAAGCCCAAATACTTCAAGTGGACAAGTCTCTTCTATGTGGCTTCAAAAGTTGAGCTTAAGGGAGCTCTGGGGGAAGGAAGGCGAGGAAGAAAGAAAACAAAAACTGGAAGCAATCCTAACCCTGAAAGACAATGCCAGCTCTGAATCAGAGCAGCTGCTTCTTTATATACAGCAGAAAACAAAAATTATGTGAGCCCAACCCGTAAAGCACGAACTCTGTGCTTTAGGCTACTAGTTAAATGTTGCTTTCCCCCAGTTATTCTAGGGATCATAACAGACTAATTAGGCACAGTCTTATTCCAGTTTACAGACCTGTAAATTCTGAGACTCAGAACAAACTGATGAAACACCCACTCATCCATTCCCCTGCTCTTTATTATAAAATCTATAAGGTTTTGTGGCTGCACTCCAGCCAAGATCTAAACACTTCTAAGATTGTACAAGAAAACATTCTCAAATCATTAGTATGACATTCTGCTACAAGTACAACAGCTGGTTTATTGTTGATTTGATTCATTCTTGAATGATAATAAGATTGAATGTTTTCAGAATATATTTGCAGCTATCTCTTTACCTTTTTTGTTTAATAACATCTCCGTTTATCATTACTTCAACTTACAACCTTCATACAGTTTCTTAGCAGTTACCTATCACAAGCAACAAAGGCCTTCCAAGCATAAATGAAAGCTCTCACTCTGAATACCCAAAATTCATCACTTTGTTCTTCCTATCCGTTAACATGAGATCATTTTATTACAGACATAGGGACTTAAAATAGGTGCAACAAAATTGGCATTGCTAATACATTTCCTGGTATCTCTTTCCTCAGAAGAAATACTTCAGGAACTGAGAAAGCAAAAATAAATTACCATTTATTTTCATGGAGTAACTCACTTTGAAAAAAAATCCACAGCCGTCATGAGGATAGTTGAAGAAAAGAGAACTGGAAATTTATTAGGGCAAATTCTAACCTTTCAGTGATGGCCGCAACAGACCGAAAATAAAATTGTATGAGGTTCAAGGACACCAACAACTTTTTTTTTCCCCCCCACTGTCTGCCTATCAGTGCAATTGCAACAGTGCTAGACTCCACGAGATATAGTCTAGCAGGTAAGCCATAATGGAGTGTCAGTGACAAAGGTCAGAATTAAAGGGCGTAGTTTGATAATGGAGAAAAATAAGGACATACTTGGCCAAATATACAGAGAGTTGAAGTAGATTACAAGAAAATAAACAAGAAATAAAGGGGAAAAGCTGCTTTCATTATATGGGAACAGCAAGAGACAGAGTCAAAACACGTATTCAGGCTTTCAAGCCACTGAGCTACCAGTTTCTTCAGAACGTGAAGAACAGTTCTCTGGGGAGAAGCAGATAGCCACACCATCAGAAGTATCAGCTTCTCCCCACACCTGATCCACCACATCAGAAAGAGAAAAGATACCGGTGTCCATTAACTACTGCTAAGAGATCTGAAGCAAGTAGCTAAGAAAAGTAAGTACTGGATCTGCCATACATCTCTACAGGTGAATTTCTGTAGCTATCTAAACCTCCTCCAGAAAATTTTATGGATACTAGGAATCAGAAAGACAGGGAGTGACTGACTGCTTTAAATTTTTCATAGTGATTATAACCTACAAGGTTTGCATACCCTTGCATCAAAATAGGGCAATCCAAGGTTGGTCATACAGCTTAGATCCCCTTCCAATAAAAATGGCATGAATTCATCATATCTTTTATCCAGGCACCATCAGGTCAGCCCTTTTGGGTTCCTAACTGCTAACTACCATCTCCTTCTTTTCCAGCCCCAAAACAATCTTCAAAACACCTCAAGATCACAGTTGTGCAAAAGCACTGGAAATCAGTAGTAAACTCAGTTTGTCTGAGCCTGATAATAAGGAAAGGAAAGCTCCATGCCTCAGGCATATAATCACATCACTATCACCACTGTACCTCTCTGCTCCCACCAGAAATGCATCTTGTAGGCCTGCTCCTTTTCTTTCCATCAATCCAGGCAGTTACTGCTGCAACACTGAAGAAATATGCAGCAGGAAGGGTCTCAGGGCACTCTCACACAAGCCTGTTTTGCTTCCCATGGCCATACATAACACCAGTGTCACTGCAACAAAGTTCATGTGATGGGCATAGCAGCGTTAGGTTTATGACTCGACTTTTCCAACCCAAATGATTCTATTTAGTTAGGCCTCAGCTAGTCCTAAACTAGCTCAGTAATATCAGCTGTGTAGCCACAAGTGTATTTAACTCACCAGCTAAGTACCTGACCTGGTTAGTACAGCACTAGCATGGGCAAACCTAGAAGCCCTTCAGTACAGGCATACATGTGGTCATATAATTGCAGGCTGGAAAGCATCGACATACCGCGTGGTAGTGTATGATGGACTACAGTACTTTACAAGGGGGCACGGTGCTCTGTAAGAGAACTTAAGTGCTTTGTAAACAACAGCAAAAATGCATAAACTTGAAGGAAGGAAATCATGCCATGGTTGCTCCTTGCTAAAAATGTTTCTGCAATTACCCATTCAGGGAAAAATTCAATTGTCCTCTCTATGTACTTGCTCTTTAACATACAGAAGGAACATAGTTGCCGTTCTGACTTTTCATGAGAGGTTTTCATTACATTTTACTATACAAATAGATTGTTTTCAAAGATAAATATTTCATATTAATGATTTACAAGCTCACTCTGTCACTTAAGATTTCTGATCAGTTTTAAGGATGTTTGTTTCTTTAAAAAGAGTAAAGACTACCTATCCTAAGTAGATAGATGTGAACAACACAACAGAATCAAGGCCAATTCTCCTTGTGACTACAGGGGGAAAATAGCTTTTGTTTACTGAATTCGTTGAAGGTTATATCGCTTGTTTTATGGAGGAGGAATAAAGTACACAGACTTTGCCTAGCTAGCCAGGCCTGTGTTTGTAGCCTGTAACCAAGCAGGATCAAGCAGAATCAGAGCAACAAAAAGGCCTAGATAGCAGGAAACCAAAGATGTATAGTGTAGCTACTGAAGAAGGCATTAATTCAGAACATTTAACTTGGAAAAACAAGAAGTCCAACTCAACTTCCAAGCAGCTTAAACACTGCTCCTAAGTACAAGTGTTCAATTTTTTCCATATCACAGGGAATACCTAAAATGATGAAGACTGCATTTCATTCCTTTTTTGCCTTTTTTCTTTCAAGACTTCTCACATTTGTTCAGAAATTTCACTTCCAAGGAAATTGGTGTTTCATCTGTACCTTTGCTTCTTAGCCATTATGCTAAATCTGTATTCTAATAGTTACTGTTTCTGACACTTAAAAATTTCATTATAGTTTGCTGAATACTGATCACAAAATAAATTTTATATTTAAAAAAGCAAAGACCAGGTATTTAGTCATGCAAAATGCCAGAGACAAAAAAAAACAAACACAAAACACCACATCATGGAGACAGACATCAGAGTTTGACTACAGCGTACAAGTACAACCTGGGAACAGTCCAAATGCATCTGTATTGTTTCACCATCTATTTATAGATGCTGAGAACAGAAAGAGAGCGCTACATTCCACATTTGTTCAGTCTTATTACTATGCAGGCCCTAAATGAAGTTTAACAGAATTTCTGGAGGCCTTGGGGTGCTAATTCAGTCTTGTAAGAGGACTTGCAATCTAAAGAAACATTGTTTGGCATTTCCTTGACTAACCTAATCATCACAGTAATCTTCAACAAACAGAAAACTATGTAAGTTCGTAGTAAATGTTTGCCAGTTCCTACAGAAAAAAATGGTTAGGCAAACTGGTTTTGTTCAGTTGTGTTTTGGTGCATTGAGAATTGAAAGTTTATCTGTATTTAAGCTGAACCGCAATGACTTGACTTTACAGCAGCTACAGCACACCTGTGCACCAATTTGTCACTTGATAACTGCAATATAATAATTTTGACATTTCAGGACAGGTGGATATAGTTACTTCTGAAAGATACACAATTATGTTATTCAAACTTGACTAATTAGAGACAGATAGCTAATTCACAAAGTAGAATTTATGACAGACCATGTTATAGGTTTTGGTACAAACCCATCAATGAAACATCATTTGAATTAGATTTGTTTGTTTTACATTCCTTCTATTTCTTAATTCATCAAAACAAGCTAATGATATTAATAATGAAACTCCAAAGACATAGTGCACCTAGATTTGATGGGTTTTGTTTCCAGGTAAATCTACGAAGTGCTGCAGATAAAAAAGAAAACCACCTTATGATGTCACATCAATATGTTACTCATTAACTGCTTTTAAAAACTAGTCTGAGCTGGAGTCACATCAAGACTGCACTTCCTACAGCAGTGAGAAGCTGTGCATTTGAAGGATCACTCTAGAACTGAATTTACCTAACTCTGCAGTTAACTCCACTAAAACAATGAGAAAAGGGAATTCCTTGGAGGACTCCGTTTTCCATTCTGAAAGCCAGAACAGCTTCCGAAAGTCAAGTAACGACACCCCATTCAGCCCTACAGAGAGTTTCGGATCAGTGTTTGTAAGGTAAATCCTGATGTCTTTGAGTATGCTGGGGGACACAGGGCAGCAACCATGGAGGGCACTGGGACAAACACATCAGTGAAAATACCCTGAAGAGGAAGTTTAATATGAAAAGGCAGTGCATGCAGAGATGATAATTTCATTCATTACTTATTGCACTAGGAAGGAGAGCACTACTGTAAAGGAGAATTTTTTAAGGGAGGACAGGAGGGTGTTGTTCTCACTTTCCTTATCTATTACACTGAAGTAGGGCTTTGAAAGTGTAGGTACACTAATAAATTTGAGTCTTAAAATGACCTCTGCAAGGTCATCCATTACTATCTATGATATTTGAGTGGATCTCTATACAAAACAAGTGTAAGCTTGTTAGAACGGGGAATTTAACATGAAGCTTTACAATGCTTATTAAATTATGTTTTAAGAGAAATGCTACCATAATCACAAGGAGTATTCATGGAAACTGAATGCTTGCACGGATAGAACAATCTGACAGAACAATTGCAAACAGTTTTCAGAGGAAAACCTGTTTTCTTACTCTGGAAGGGTGGACTTGCGGGGTTGCAGACCGACATTGAGGTGGAATTCATTCTGATGAAGAGCTATAGATAAATCATGCACATTTTAGACAGCATAGATAAATGAGGGAAGGCAATGTCAGAGGGTCACTGGCACTTACCTCTTATCCTTCCCCATCTACTGCAGAAGAAAGACAAGTAAACATCCACCGTATTTATGTCAACTCATTATGAATAAAGTAGCTCTACAAAGCTATTCAAAGTAGCTTTAGACATTTATTGGTTCTTAACCAACTTGAAAATTCTTTACCAAGCGTGCTGTCCTTAATACCTGCTCAGTACCCAGCCACCCTGAAAAGTGATGTGGGGGGAGAACCTCTACATATTCTTTCTGTGACTGAATTGTATTTCTTTGTAGCTGTGCATAAATTCTTTATATAGGGTGATGGCATCACTAACTAGGTCACAAGTATAAATAAGTCTGCTGGCCTCATTTATCCTCTTTTGAAATGTCATTAGGGCTCTTTAATATTACAACTGCATAATGTCCTTTCTTCCAACACTAATGTCAGATAATATCCAACGGTTTGAACAGAGAATAAGGAAACAGAAATTTTAAGTTTTAATTGGAGCTCTCAAAGGCTCTTACCTAGAACTAATCACTTTAGTGCTTGTTTTTTAAAACAGCATCTACATGTGGTTTTGCATGCCTCTCTTGATCTCCTTTTCTGGTTAGGCATGGGACATGAGTACATGAGCACACCGGGTTCAACACAAGTAGGTGATGTTTAACCACTTCTAATTTGGGCAATAGAAAGTTTGCCCTCTATTCTCTGCACATGCCAAAACATCTGGCAGACAGTTTTACCTACTTTTTTATCTACCACTAGATAACCAGTACACAAAAAGCCACCATATATGCTCTGATAGCAACGTGATCAGCCCTTACAAAGAACAGAGTACTTTGCCTTAGATTTCTCAATAATCAACCTGCCTGCCAAGCAGCGAGTGGCAGGGGCAGGCCTTCTAGAAATCCAGTATACTCAACTGCTGTTTCAGTAAGAAGGATGATATGATTATAAACCCCTGCTGTGAAGCTATACCTCTGTCAATAGCAAAGATGGAATAGCAAGCTGCAAATATTAGACAATCTAATAAGAAGAATGCATGATTGCACACAGTGAGCTAGTAGCCAGACCGAGAGCTCTCACTGAACTTGCTTTTCATATATTTGTCATAGTCATGATGCAGTCATCCAAAATGAGTCACATGAAAAATCTGGGGAAATGCTTTTGGGAAATGCAGGCCTGGCATTTTTAGGTACTATTTTCAATACAGTCCTGCTTACTTAAAGCATATTTCCCATGTGAAGATGCACCCACAGAGAAAATTTACTATATAAACGATTTCGCTTGTTTATCCTGACTATATGTCCAAGTTTTTATATACCTCTGTAACTGGCACCATGTGAATAAGCACGAATTTCCCAGAATCCAGGGGGTTATTAACTTTTCAGATAGGGGAGCTCACAGTTTATCACCATGGCAGCATGTTATTCCTGACACATAGCAGAACTGATTTCAGAAGCAAATTAAGACTCTGGAACTATACCTGAGGTGTCAGCAATGCATAATAGATCAGAGATTTGTATTGATAAAAGTATCGGCCACATGTGTATGCAACATTTTGTCAGCATAGAAGTGTAGAGCTGTTCTGACATTAGAATAAAACATTTTCCACTAGTCCAGATCAAAATACTGGCAAAACAATAAGGAACTCAGCTTCCCCCCTTTGGAGCCCATTCCTATAATGAGAACCAATACCCTGCATCCAGATCTCCTAAACTTCAGCAAAATCTCAAGCCTTGTGGTTTTGCCCAATCTTTAAAATGACCCTGAATAAAATATATTGAACACAAGAGAATGAGACTACTGACCACCAGCTCTGTGAATGTCACACTGCTATGTGTATTAACATCCATATAACACAGGCTGTAGATCCAACTGGTTGTCAAAAAAAAAAAAAAAAAGAAATAAAAGAAAAAAGTGAAGTTTCAGCTTTTGCCAGTAACATTGATATTAGGTAAAAATTTTAAATTTAAAAAAAAAAAAACAAAAACAGGAAAAAAATTACAGTATGGAGAGGTATGTTTTCTAAATGCCAAGTTATAGAATGGAAGTAAAAAGGATCTTTGACTCTAATCCTGGCTTAGCAGCTCATTTGGTGCATTGCAATGCATAAATCAATTAAATGCAATACTTGCACTTTCCATCTGTGATCTGGCATTAATAGTTACCTAACAGAATAACAGGAAAACTGTGTACACCTGTAACAAACTGTAAAGGTTGTTTTGTTTCAGCTGAGTTTTTGTTTCAGCACAAGAAAGGGTCTGTACATTCTGGTTTTCTCTCTGAAAATTTTTGGATGGGAATATGAACTTGTTCTAAGGAATTTACTTCTGCATTGAAATTATACCCCCCAGAAACATCCAATGCACTGCTGTAAAACTGAGGCTTAGTTCAGACTAATCGAAGCAGTCATGTTAAAAAGATAAGCACATACCTTCCATCTTCTCAAAGGTGTATTGTCTTTATAGCTCAATTATGAGTGCCCAAAACACTAGCAACCACTTTACTGCTCAAAGGGACTTGGCATTCACCCTTTATGGCCTTGCTATGCAAGACAAATATACGTTGTAGGGGTTTTTTTTCCCCAGGGTAATATAGTTCCTAGTTCTAAATGAGACAACACTGTAAGTCAATGCGGCTCAATAGAATAGCTTATTATTCACAACCCCATCTGATGTAAAGACGGTGACAGAACTGATAGCATGATTCATTCTTTCACATTATCTTGTGTCCCTCACTTTAACCTTCCTCTCCTCAGAAGAACTGGACTGCAAGAACAATCCTTTACTAAGCTCCTGGGAAGTATGGACACAATTTTTTCTTATGGATTTATCCTCAAGGAAGCTGTGCTTTCTCTTTCTTACATACTTAACATACTATGCTGCTGCTCTTTAGAGACTGCCAGATGACTATAGGCTTCAACAAAATTATCGCTGTATTTAGACATACCATGAATGTTTGCATGCATGCATGCATATCTGGTTCAAAGACGTATATATATCTTTATGATATACTGATTCAATAATTACACACATGCATTCACATAATTCATTAGATGCACGTAATCTGTCTGATGTCTTAAACATAATGGTGTACCTGAACTGAAATTTTTGTCCATGTGATCCGTATACAGAGGTGTCACACTTGGATGTCACCCAGGATTTCCTTTGGACATTTATAAGCAGAGGATGACAAACCAAGCTGAGCTGATCCACCAGGGCAGAACAAGCAATATTTGTGTTTATCTTTTCCTGCCTAGGTGGCCAGTATATTCAATAACAGTTATAAATGCAGAAAAATGGATTTCACTGCCATGGAATTTGGCACTTCCATTATGAATGACAAGGCATCACAGCATTCTAAAAATGTCAACCATGAGGTATCTGGAGCAATATATTGTTTGGGAAGTACGCCATGACTGCTTTTTTTCTCATGAACTTAAGTGGAGACACTGACCTGTGTTTTTCAGCAAAGTGCCAGCTGGCTGAGTGCCACTTCATAGGTAGCAGAACTGAACATGTTATGAGGTTGCTATTTTAAAGAATATAAGAAAGTTGCCATGAACAATTTGGAGAGAGATGAATGTTCCTTTACATCACCAGTTCCACTGTGTTTTGCCATTAACCCTCCTTCCCATAATGTTGTTTGCATCAATATGACACAGAGTAAGACACATTGGTAAGACATACAGTATGCAGTGTGTCTTCTGTGACTCTACACAGTAAGCTGTGTGAAGGTCACTGGTATCAAAATGGCAGCAAATGTGCTGATGGATTACACATACAATGTGTTACACATTCACTATGAGGGGGGCTGACACCACATTACTAGTACCCCAGAACTTTTGTGTAACAATTTCTCCTTTTTCCTGCTGGGTGCTACACTACAAAATTGTAGTGTTGTCTATTTCATCCAATTTCTTCAGTATTCAGTCACAATGAACAGCCTCAGCATGCCACAATGAGAAATGCTTTAACTAGCTTTCTTGCTTCATATGCCCTATGCACTTCCCTGTCCAAAGGGGAGTTCAACCAATACAGTAATCCAGGCTCTTTTAAACAAAAAAAAACAGGGACTGATAGGCAGATATGACTTCTAGCAAACTGCTCCTATAAAGCAATCACACACTTAAAAACAAATAAATTACTAAACTTTTAAGCCAGGTTAGGAACAGGGATCAATCCAAAACTTCCTTTCACTCCTTAAAAAATTGCACAACTCATTGTCTTCTGGTCCTGGTTACCACTTACAGACTAGGGCTTTGGTTTACTCTATTTACTTTGAGCATACTTCACGTATGCTGACTTGCAGACGTTTCTGAACATTCCTGCTTGAGTTTCACCAACACCAGATCAGATCAGGTCTGTCTTTGTCTAGCTGGGTCTTCCAACCTCCAAAGACAGTGTAATCTCTTCAGAGCAGGAACACGTCAGGTTTTGCCTACATGGCAGACATTAAACAGTAATCAGGAATTTTATAGTACACCTATTTCTCTTTCTCTCCCCAGTCTTCACTTCACCAATTAGAGAAAAACACAGTCCAGATTTTCACACAATAATCAGTCTCTGTTGGTGACAGCTTGGTCTTCACATACTTGCTTTACCATATCTGTATACATGAGCAATTATAAACTGTACAGTAAAAGACCCTTTGTGCTTCCTTTGTGCATGTAAGGCTTGCCACAGCATATCAAAATAAACGCATACAGTTTTCAAGTATATTCCGCCCACAAGAGCAGCTGCACATTTGACTGTTTAAGTACTTCTCATATATATTACTGAGAATACTGGCATTCAGGACTTTTATCACTCGGGAGCATGTCCTCTCGCTCTCGAGTTGCTGCACCACGCAGTTTGACAAAGCCTGGCAGCAGAGTTTCTTTTTCAAGTCCTCCAAAAACCACAAGCTATAATCATTGCTTATTACTTTCACTGTCACTAGCAGGTAATAACAAAATGCACTAGAGAGGCATGTACTGAAAATTTGCCAAAACCAAGCCTCTGTCAAGTTACGATATCATGATATGGTACAAAGTATTTAGTAAGGATTCATTTTTGGTGTCTAGGCTGCAGGCATCAATTTATTTGAATGTAAGTTTCTTCTACAGTTAATACCTTGACTAATTAAAACAGAGAGCTTTGCATACCTTGAGAATGGAGCTAGATGAAACTAAAACAGAGACTGAGCTCCAGGGATGAAGCAGCTCCTTTCCAGTTCTTGCATCACTGTGGTAGAGGCAGAAACGTCTGCAGATGGATAAACAAAACAGCTAGCAGTAGCATTTATCTCCTGTAGCTAAATCTGCCAGAGACTGAAAATCTAAGCACTCAAAGAAGCAGCTGATTTTATTTGTTCAAATATCTAAGTCAGATTCTCACCTACTGTGAACCAGCTTTGTTCTGCTGGAGTGGGTAGAGCTACACAAGAGTTATTCAACCATAAGTCAGTGTTCAGCCTCAAAATTAGGACTAAAATAGCAACTGATACCTTTCTAGTGCAATGAAAGGCATCCAAAAACAAGACGAAGGGTAGGCAGTTACTTTACTTACTGATTCCAGATATACTGTGCAAGTTTTGCTAGTGCACAGTGATATGAGAACAATTCCCAGGGGACGTAAAACCTCACACGGGTTGCTGTACCCCAGCAAAGGGTCCTGGGTCCAAACAGACGCAGGATGCCAACTCTGCCTTCCCTGACTCTTTCAGTTCTGACTATACTCACAATCCCGACAGCTGAAATGGGGCGTACTCATCCCTTGGATAAATGGGATGCTGCTATGTAGCCACAGGTTGCACATGGCATGAGGGGGTGGGAGAGGCTCTGCAAAGCAGTGCCAAACCTGCTCAAGTGCTCCATAGGGCAGCACACGGCAGTAATCAAAGTTTCACAGGTGCAGGACCTGACAGGTCTGAAGAATCTTTCTGCTAAATTACATGTCATTTCTTTTCCACATTTGCCTGGGTTTTCATGTTAAATAATACATAAACATTAGTGAATGGTGTCTCCCAGAAATACAGCCTTTTAAAATATTTTCCTTTCTATGCCACTTGGCACACAGTCTTTAAATCTTCTTGGACTTGAGCTAATTAAATCCACCTGGTCTATCAATCTCACCATAGAGCAATCTCACATTTTCTGCAGGATCTGTGTGCCCAAACAGCTAAGGCAGCTCTGAGCCTTTTCACCATTAGCACTTCTTTCTTTTTACTGATTTCCTGAATACATTGCAACTACACCTAATACTTAGTTCTTGCACCTTCAAAACACAGTGTTAAGTATCAAGCAATCCTAATAATCCCACTGGAAGGTTGATTGATTTGCTTCATACATATCTTAATCTGAAATCTACATTAGTATCTATCTCCTACCCTGATGTCCACTAACAGAGACTACTCTCCCCTACATATTCTACCTTTACCTCCTGAAAATGGTCCAGGAGTTAGGAAGAAAATTTAAAATATTCTCCTATTAATTCTATTAATATATTCTAACACATTAAACCATGAAAATAGACCTTTTTCTAGAGATATTACTTTTAACTCTTATCCCAAAGTTGGCCTTCCTTGGATTGTATCGTTATAGCCACAGACTCTTAAAATATTAGTTCACCAAACTGAACCCCCACTCAGGTATTAATCAGGTAACAAAATCACGTTTCACATGCACATTGACAGTCCGTGCCTGCCAAGCGAGGCGACTGGTGCCATATGCTACCATTTAGGGGGCACCTAACTTCCCTGACAGCCCCACCAGCACAAGCTGGGGGAAGGCTATGCCCGCTCTCGTTTTTTGCACGACATGAAGTCATCTCCAGACAAACCAATCTGAGGTGCTGCTGCAGAGGAAGGAAACAAAAAAACACCTGAGGCAGCCACCGATGGAAATACCAGCTCATCACTGCAGAACCTCCTGTTAGTACAGCTGTCTGGAGGCCAGCATTGCTTCACAGGGGCAACAGGGACATGCTCTGACAGAAACCTGTGAAGGCCGTTTTCTGTGGGCTACCCCCGGCCTGCAAAGTGCCCCTAGGGGCCCGGCCCCGCGTCACCGCCACCTCCCCTCCTCCGACCGTGTGTGTGTGAAACATCTCCCGTCCCCCAGTATAAAACACTAAGGACAGCTTTTGTTCGAGGCAGCGGGAGGCAGCGGCTCACGCCACAACGTCCGGACTGAATAATTTACGGCGCGTAACGGATCGGCCCGCCGGGGAGCGCAGGCACTTCGCGGCCGCAACCGGGGCCGACCTGCCCGCCGCGGCCCGGGGCCTCAGCCAGCCCCCGGACGTACCGGCAGAACCGGTTTCCAGCGGCTTTCCACTGCAGGCCTGCACTGTGGCTCCCGCAGGCGCAGGACGGCGGCGGTGGCGGTGGGACCCTCCCCGAGGCGGGGCGGCCCGGGCGGGGGCGGGGCGGCCCGGCCTGGCCCGGCAGTTGGGTGCCGTGCGGCGGCGGCGGGCCGTGTCGTGCTGTGCGCTGCCGATGGTTCTGATGGCCGAGCAGCGGTGCGATGCGGAGGAGCGGAAGGCTGCGCGGGCCTCCGGCAGGCGGGAAAACAGGGGCGCCTTGCGGCTGTGAGTACTGCCCGCACCTGGAGGGGACCACCCGCGGGGACCCCGTGCAGTTCTGCGGGGGCCGCGGCTCCCGCCCGGGCTGTCCCGCAGGGCAGGGGCGGCGGGGGAATCCCCCTGTCCTCCGGCGTGGTGAGGGCTTTGGTTTGAGGTTCGTAGGGAGGAGCCGCCGAGGGGTCTCCGCGTCCAGGGTTATATTAAGCACGAACGTCTCTCTGCTGAGGTCTGTGGGAGGCGGCCCCAAGCACAGCGTTAAACTCCGGTGTTGTACTTTTAGGGGCAAGGCGTATTGCTTCTGTAATTTCATGCAACGGCATGGAAACCCTTCTCTGCCATGGCACAGAAATCCAGCAGCTGTGCTTTGTTACAGCAGTGTGCGCGGGCTCCCGGAGGAAGCTGTGATCCTCGCCTCTGGGTGCTGAGAAAACCCAGAACTTCGTGGAAAGTTCACCAACTTTGATACAGGCTGGTTAGGCTGGCTGATGGAAGGTAGTGAAGTCAGAGGGCTTCCCCTTCCATGGGCAGGGGGACACCCTGCACTCCCCCGAGGCCACTGACCTTCCCAGCCTGTGATGGTGGCTGGGTGGGGGGTCAGGGATTAAA
The DNA here is from genome assembly GCA_028020825.1 of Podargus strigoides. Taxonomy (NCBI): domain Eukaryota; kingdom Metazoa; phylum Chordata; class Aves; order Caprimulgiformes; family Podargidae; genus Podargus; species Podargus strigoides. The sequence continues at coordinate 78,008,497 of CM051663.1, read as the reverse complement.
GGCCACGTCTCCTGCGTTGGACTTTGGCTTCCTGTGGAGGTCTCAAGTTATTTAGGTGCTTGTATGCCATGGTAATGACCGTCACGTGAAAATCTTCTCGGAATCAAGCAGCTGTGTGGTTCCACACTAGGCTTCCAAGTCACATGGGACTTTACTGTCCAAGGGTGCTGTTTGAGAAGTTAAGCATCTGTGAAAGACAAAAACTAAAAAATCTGGGGCTTTCCCCTCAAAGAAAAAAAAAAAAAATTAAAAAGTTACTTTCTGCTAACCTGGGGTGATTCCCCTCCCCAAAGAACTTTTCCTTCAGGGGGCAGGAGAACAAGTTACCAGCAACTAGCTCTTTCTCTGGAAAGAAACTCCGAGGTGTCTGTGGGGTTGGGGTTTTTTTTCCCTACTGTTGTACCCCTGATCTCAAAGCAGGTGTATTCCGAAAGTGTGTATCGCAGTGAAATCTGTTGCCAGAAATAACTTGCTTGTTAGAGAGCTCTGGGAATCAAAGTGTCTTCTCAGTGTCCTTTTTCCTGTATGGTGTAGTCACATCAGTGACTTCACATTACAAATGAGACGTAATTCCCTGACCACCTATAAAGCCTTCTGACTTCAAACCTTGGGTCTTGATTCCCCCATGCAGAATTACACCAATGGACTTAATGAAGTCCTTCAGGTATGCAAGATCTGTATGTGATTTTTCTCTTGAAAGTGGAACTATGACTTCAAGACAGTGTGTAGAAAGCCTGATCTTAGAGACATTGCACATGCACCAACTAACTGACCGTCTGTTTTGTCCCTAAGTGTTTAATCTTTCAGTGCTGAATCAGCTACAGTTGTAGAAGTGAGGTGAGTCTTAATCAGTGTGATAAATGGAGAAGTCAAACTTGCTATGACTTTCCTTTTCTAAGATGTCAGTTTTTGCTGCTCAGCGGAAGGTAAGTGTCACACGGGGGAAAGCTGGGCAGTTGGTTATGCTGCAAGCTACAGTGTTCAGCAGTACTAGCCTGGGCAGCAGGTGGGTTAAAAGACTGGAGTAGGCAAAATAATTTAAGTGCTTTGTCTTTAACTAGAAAATTGTTTAAGCATTTGCTGGCTGAAAACAATATTGGAATTTATTTGCCAATCCCATTGAAGTGGTAGCTGGATCCTTCTGAGAAGCTGTCATGTTCATTTGACTGTGAGTTAACCTCAGAAACCAAGTAACTTTGACTAACAGGAAGCTACAAGGGGGATTGTTCAGCTGACAAGGAACACAATCTTGATTTTCATTTAGCTAGAAGTGAACTTGCTAAAAGTTGCATTGCTGAAGATTTGTTTTTAGAAAATTATAAGTAAGTGTGTATGGTTGTGGTGAAGTTTCATTCTCTTTGTGTACTTCTAGGGAACAATATGCAGCCAACAGAGCTCATGACCTCTATTTGAAAAAAAATCCTAGCTGAGTTGTAGAGGCTTAGGGAATCTTTCAGTGTTTTCCAGAGCTCAGGGTAGAGAGATTTACGTTTGTACTGTAATCTGTACGTCCTGGAGGTATGCTCGAAACGTTCAGTTTAGAGATGGATTTTAGAGCTCAATGTGCTTCTTCTGCTCCCTTGAAGATGTCCCTGGGGAATAGGTGCTTCCAAAGGATTGAAGCTGTAGAAGATTTTTGGGGGGGGAGGGCGTTGGTGGATTTTTGTTTGTTTTTTTTTAAATTATTTCAAGATTAGATCTAAGAAGATTATGTTTATCTGCGAGTGATTCAGAAAGAATTAAGTATATTCATACTGATTTAGAAAATGGGCTTCTCTGGCATGTTTAGCAGTAATTATATTTTTTCAAAATTTGCAGTACATCTCCGTGGGTTTTATAGCCCCAAAGATAACACTTTGTGGAAGATGGTTACTGTTGTTACGCTGACGTGAAGTAGTGATGTGCCAAAAGTTTATCATGACGTGGAGTTCCTCACAAGCAAATCAAAAGTTCCTGGACAGAAAACACCTTCAAAGTGGTGTTCTCTGACCATTCTATCCTGATGTGACCTCAGACCAAAAAGGAATTAACCTTTGCATTCTATTGAGAGGGCATGTATTTTTCTGTCTTGAAAGTGGGGTGTATTATGTTTGTGGTGGCGATGGACCTGCCTCAGAAGCTGTCAGCCCCACTACAGGGACAGCTGGTGGAACAGTTGTGTTGTTGAAAACAGAGTGGTACATTAAGGAGAAATGGCAGAGGTGTAATAACAAGTAGTTCATATTCCATGTCAGCATCCTTCTGCTTTCACACACACTTGCTTCTGTTGAAGTCAATATAGCATTTTCTGGTTTCCACAGATAGTATTTGGCCTAGTACCATTAAATCTGTCTCTATTAGGGCAATGTGCTGAGCTGCCATATGGTAAGATACTGCTAACATGAAGTGACACATTCTGTCCCATTACAGCAACAACATAAGGTAATGTCCAGTTCTCTGGACAACTCAGACACTGAAATATATGGAAAGTCTTAGATCTTTTTTTTTTTTTTTTTTGAGCAAAAATACATTGCAGATACTGGGGAAGAATACGGTACTGAAAGCAGTGGAAGATGCATACAGGCAAATTACATACTTCTGGGGAAAGAGAGAATGTGATTTTTATGGTTTATCTGACATGTTATGCTGGCATAACAGATGTTTCCTAATAACTGTTTATCAGTTGATAAGTTGAAAGGCAATTGACTCACCTGCGCATAATCACAACTCACTAACTTTTTTCCTAAACTCTCTTACTTGAGAGAAATAGAAGGTGCAGAGAAGAAAGGGGAGGTTAATTTATTACTGATTCAGACTTTTATTTCAGCTTTGATCTGTGTTAACTCCTTTCCAGCAGCCAAACTTCTACTGTTTTTTGTGAAGGGAAAAAGGTGTACACTAGTGCCTACACTATTCATGTTCCATGCTTTCAGTAGATGAAGATAGTAACTGCTATTAAGTATTGTATTTTTTTAATTCTTCCCTCATTGTTCTTCCTTGGTTTTATAGCAAAAGTTGTATTGTGTGATCGGAAAAGGACAGACTTGCAAAGTGAAACATTTAAATTCGAGGTGTGACAGAAAAGAGGTTTTCAATCTGGATTGACCTCTATTTGTTCATTATGGTTTTTTAATTGCTCCTATTTTTTTTTTCCTTTTTTTCCCCCCTATAATTCTTACTTTGTCCACTGTATATACATGCTTAAGTTATAAAAGCAGCTTTTTAAAAATAATTGTGCCTTGTGTAAATGCACACCATGAATCTAAGAAGCCTTTTCTTTGTACCAAAGTGCCTCATTGGCTAACCTGAAATACTCTCAAATGTGCTGCCTTTACTGGTTATATGCAGTTTATATGCAGTCTGTGAGAAATGCTTGTTAGGCAACATAATACGACAGATAAGATTTGGGCAGTAGGATTTGTTGCTAGTATTTGACAGATGATGCATAAACATAGCATCAGAGTATTTTCTTCCTAACACCATCTCCATAAATGTGGCAGTCATGTGATTAGAAATTATGTGGTTATGTAATGATACCACTGCTGGGACTAATGATCTTCATGCTCTGTACATAGCTGTTGCTAAGTCCGTGTATATCCTTTCTAGTAAACCTTTTTAGACTTGTGTTACTGTTATGCCAGAGAAATCTTGTGTTTGTTCTAGCAATTTTACAGACCTCTTTTGTAGTACTTATTTTAACCAAAATTAATGGGTAGCTAAGCTGATCAGCAAAAGATCTCTTCAAATACTGCCATCACAGAGCAAATAATTTATCTGCAGATAACAGGAACACGTCAGGACAAGTTGTCTTTCCCTGTTTCTTTTACTTGAAAAGAAACTTCTTGCTTTATCTAGAAGATCTCTGAGCTACCCAAAATTACAGAGATATTGTTTTCTTGCCAGAAGGCTGTAAACAAATATTTAAAACATCCATTTTTCCATAATGCAAGGGTCAGTGGGAAATTTTAGGAGGACATGGGCAACTGCTCCCCACCAGCCCACTGTATAGGGCCCTTGTCCCCTCTTTGTAAAAGGGCATAGTCTGCTGTCTCATGCTGGGGTGATTGTTACTGTAATGGAATTAAGTACTGGGTGGGACACCTGAATAAAAGGGAGAACCAGGGGTTGTAGGGTACATGCAAGGAGAACACAGTTGCCTCTTCTCAGTCCCCTGCTACCTGAGCTTCAGTACTGTACTGAAGTATTCATTTAAATAAACTTCTCCCTGGCACTGACTGTCTTCTGCCTCCATCCTTGAAAAATAGCACACTAAGGTGAGGGAGGTTAATAAGCTTCCAGAAATAGTGGCAGGAAATAACGTGGAGGTTGCAGATAGACAGCAGAGAAACTCAACAGGGTAGAGGTTGTAGAGGCAGACTGAAGCTTTCCTCCTCTGTGGATAGACGGAGGAAGCCTTCTAGTTACTCTGCTATGAAACAACAGTTCCTGACATCCCCCCATAAACCAGTGATTACCTAGGTGTGTCTTCTATGGAGATCCATTCCTGCAGGTGCTTCAGTGGTTTAGCCCTCTGGGAATCTTGGTTTAGGCTGTTTATGAAGGATAGACCACCTACGAAAAAGACTCTGGATGGTAATTTTGTAGCTCCCATTTATGCTATGCTAGTTCAAGAAGAGCCATTTAGGTTTGTTCAATCTTTTTCTGAACAAGATGGAATGTTATAATGGACAAAAGTCCAGTAATTAATAAAATTCTGTATACGCTTGTTTATTTTTGTGAAACTTTACAATATATGTATGTATTGTGTGGCCGGCATAGGAGAGAGTGGGTATTGCTATGATGGACAGCATATGGACAGTGGAAAGGTTCATATTAAAGAAAGAGGATTCAGACTCAGCGCTGGTGACACAGAAAATAAGACTGGCCCTAGCAGGGATCTGGCCACCATGTGTCACATCTGATTCTAATAAGAGTATATTTTTCCAAGACTTTGGAAGGAACATGGTTCTTTATATGCAGTGTCACAGTCAAAAGCACATTGTTGGCAGCTAGTATTTCTTACTGTGAAATGGTAGCTTTTGTATTAGATTATCCACTTTGTTCTGGTCTTTTCCATGAACACATACATGGGTCTGTTAGAAAAACTGTAGTTTGCAAAGATAATTATGGGAAATTTATCATTGCTGGGCCCTTGGTGAACGGCTAGCCTCTTGACAGTGATTTCACTTTGATCTGCTTCTATCCTTGATGGAAAGTGTGATGAAACAGGGTAGATGGACACAATTAGATGCTCGTTTTCATCTCAGTGTTTTGCATTAGGCCTTATTTTGCACTGTTCTTGCTGAGGAGCTTACAAAAAAGTTGTGTTCAGGCATCTCTTGAAATATCTGCTTTAAATTTTCTCTGCTCAATTAGTGTTGCCTTTTAAACAGAGAAATCTCATTAATGATTGTGAATGATCTGTTGTCAATGCCAGTTCTCAAAGAAACTGTTTCATGATCACACCTTACCAGCTTTCTCTTTGTTTATGTCCTATCTGAAGAACCAAAATTATTGTTCCCGTGTACGTTGATTAAAACAGCTTGTGTGCAACATATTCAGTCATTATTTCTAAAAGCACCACAAAATGGAAACTTCTGATTAAGTGATTCATGGCAGCTTCATTTTTTTAACTTTGTTTTTCTTAAGCAGCAGAGAAAGGAATAAAGTTGTTGGTAGGACTGCTCCCAAACCTCTGTTACCATCTCTAACTGTTCTGCGTTCTTAATAGCAGTTGTTAACATAATTGCTGGTGTCTGCTTGCCTTTTTTTTTGAATCTTAATTCAGTCTGATGTAACTAATCTTTTTTTTTTTTTTTTCAAAACCACAATTAATGCTTGAAAACTGGCAGCCCAGTCTTGTATCATGTGGAGGCATGTTGCTCTGGAGTTCTTCCTCCAAAGAATAAGACATGTAGCTTCAGGTGGTGCGGCCAAAACTGTGCTTATATTCTGGTGATCAGGGTTCAGATATAAAGATTCTTGTGTTGTTCCAGAGAGAGATTTATGTTGTTTCTGCCCGAGTTATGGAGCAGATTTAATTGATAGGTGGCTATGAGGTCATACTGAACACATGGATTGTGTATAGATGCAGTATTTATCTTTTTTTATTGAATTTGATATAGAACACTTAAGTGCCTTTGCCCTCTTTTCTGCACCCTGAACAACTTGTAGGTCAGGAATTATTCTTTCTTTTCTCTTTTTCCTGTTACCTCTGGAAGCTAAAGATAAAAATATGATCTCTTACAAGGCTGCACACTTCCTCTTCAGTAGGAATTGTGATCCTGTTTTTTGTCTTGTTCTGGGTTAGGAGGTAAGGTAGGCTAGATCTAGGAGACAGTAAATCTTTCCCCCCAAATGCTGCCAGCCAGTTGGAGAATGAAAAGAACACGTGTTCCAGTCCAAAATAGATGTAAAGGAGGATCTCTCTTGAGGTCTTTTGCTTCACATTTTTTTCAGAAAGGTGTCTGTAGAGGAGATTTGTGTCACGTGCTGGACTTGCCCACGCCTATGTTCAGATAAATAGTTGTTGGTCGCCCTGCTGAGACTCCAATGAAAACTGCATCATGGAAATCTTTTGGATTTGAGTGAAGATCTGTACAAGAGGGCTTTTGCTTTTTGAAGTGGATATCTGAAACGGAAATTCTTGAGAAGAGATCTATATGGTTTATGTTCCTGTTATAGAGTTAACTTAATAAAATATCTCGTTATAGTGTCTCCTGTTTCAGAGCACAGGGAATTCTTCTGTTTGGTTTGGTTGGGTTTTTTTCTATGGAACTTGATAGCAGTCTGGTTTTGATTAGACAGGGAATACAGACAGTTAATAATAGATGGTATTTAGAGTAGAGAATTTACATACTTGCTAATGACGTCTGTGGTGTCACAGTGATCTTGCTGATGTCCAAGTGTTAAGGTAGTGTGAAACTTAATCTGGTTATTAAGTGAAACGTCTATTCAGTTGAGGAAAAAACCTGACTTCCTCTATCCTTAGCAGTGTTGGAGAGGTTTCTGTTCAGCAGTAACTCAAAAATTTCATTCATCCTTTTAATAAAGATGTAGCAACACAGACATACAAAACTACTCACATGACTAATCATGTTCCAAGAGATAGCTGTGAAATAGAATACAGTAAATATTTATTATATTAATTACCTTGATAAGTAAAATAAGTTTCACAGTAAAAAAAAGTCTTTAACAATGGGGTTGGTTACTCTTTCAATGCTAGCTGGTGTTCAAGATTCCACCTGCGCCTGCAGATCTGTTTCATCCTAGAAACGCATAGAGAAACACATGGTGTATATACATGTGTGTGCATCCATACGCATATGACATTAAATTAATATGCAGCTGTATAACTCTGCCTGCAGTGTGCTGTGTTTGACTGTGATCTCATGAGAAGATAATTAGCCGGCTCCATGAATAACCTGAGGTAGTTAAATCTCAGTCTGGTTCATACCTATTCATATTAACAAACTGACCCTTTCCCTCATGCAGGGTTTCACATCTCTTCTCCTGCATTAATACTTTGCAGCTCTCTGTATTTGGTATAAATACATCTGCTAGCTGTATGTCTGTCATACAGAATACATAAGAACTGCTGTACCTCAGAATCACTGTTTTGCTTCCTTCACTTCTCAGCTTTAAGTATAGAGCGTGTAGTAAGTATACGGCATTATACAAATACCAAGTGCATACATTATGGATATCATTAACATCTATTGTAGCAGCTGCTAAGCAGCTCTGTGCTCTGTTGTGATTAGGGTAACTGTAGATCATTTTCTGCTTGTTTTGATAGTTTTGGAGTCTCAGTGACAGCCAATATTTGGCTTTCCATTTGCACAGTAAAAGTGATACTTGATCATAGCATTATTCTGAGGCATGGTTTTTTAGGAGGTGTATTTTCTCCCATGAACAGTGCCATGTAACACTGCAGCATGGCTCTGCAATTACTGGAGGCATTTTACCTCTGAGTGACCAGACTTTGTAGAAACAGACAACATTCAAATCATTGACTTGAGCACAGTTGTTAGTTTATCAAGTACAGAGACCACTCTAATCTGCTGTGAGGGGCACACCAGAAGAGTTTACAATGTAAATGGCATTTTCTTCAGTCCAGGAGTGAGCTAATTCAACTGTATAAGCTATAAAAGCAAGCTCATCAGATAAAGCACTCCAGATTCTGATTACACATCCAAAAAAGGTTTGTTCAGACTGGCGTTGTGTAGAAAAGATGTTTAGTGGAATGATGGGACACACCTTCTGAAAGAAGATTTAAGACTTAAGACTTTAGGCCTGGCAAAAGGAAGGTTGAGATTATTGCTCCTGCAGGGCATGATAAGTCAAGGAAAGTCTGTGCTGAGGAGAGGGCTTCTGGCCTGCAGCGTGCTTAGCAGAGTGTCCATTCAAGCATGAGAACGTTTCATCTTACCCCCTTGCAGTCATCTCTACTTGAAGCATGTTGCCAGTGTGTTTCCTGGATGCTGCCTAGATAAATCTTTTCATCGTGCTCCCTTTCCTCTGCTTTTAAGCCTGCGAAAGTCTGTCATCTTCATTTGGGATCCTGAAATGCTTTGAGCCTCTCCTTTTGGCTTTTAGTTTGTGAAAAAATAACCAGTTCCTTTATCTGAATAGACTCATGTCTGAGAGTAACAAAAGCTTAAGTAACACTATCTCTTAGTATTTGGACCTTTTGCACTACTTTGGTTCCTTTGTTAAATCCTTTTGGTCTGCTAACAGCTACACAGTAAGTCCAATAGCTACCCGGCAGAACCAAAAGATATAGAATGTCATTGTATTTGTGTTGGATATTTCCACTTATGTTGGACCAGGCATGTTTATGGACAGTCTTTTGGTGCAGATCATTCGCAGTAATACAACAGTCTAACTGCTGTTGAAAATTAATCCTTTTTCTGTCGAAGAGACAAAGCCGGATAACAGGGCTTCTGAGGTAACCTGATGATCTGTGTGCTCCATCTACAGAGGGAATGTTGCAGCAATGCTGACTCACATTAAACCCTACGGAAATACTGGTTTGGATGCAGTTTTGCAAACAATTGAATTTGCGCTAATATCTCTGGTTATTCAAGTTGCCTCTTCCCTCCTACATAACTGATCTGCAGTTTGTGGACTGGGCAACTGGTTTGTCACAACTTATTGTGACTTCAGAAGTTTTTAGACCTGTTATATGGACAAAGTAGCATGGGTGTCCTTTGGGGTAGATCTGAGGAAGCTTTGTGGGGTTGTGGGGACAGTAACCACTGTACAGTTCTGAAGTTTTTGGTATCTCCTACATATACATAAGTGTTCATATCTAGTAAGACTATATTGGGGTTGTCAAAGACAATGGTTGTTCTTTAAGGCTCACTTTCCAAACTGTAGCCTATTAGCACGTCTCTCACATTATTTCTGTTCAGTGCTTCTTATTCAAACTAGTTTTGAAGGGAACAGGGAAAAAGTTTGTATGTTAGATTACTGTCTTTAATTTTTTTCCTCTTGAAAATATCCCTGTTAATGTAACAGCATAATTTTCACAGGAAGTCTGAACTTTTCAGGTCCTGGAGAAGATTAGCACCCAATCAGAAAAACTTTTGAAGTTCAGAAAACTTTCTGCAGTATGACGAACTTGACACACCTGTCTGTCAGAAAGTTTTTGTTTCACGGAAGCCATTCAAAATGGAAGAGATGAAGTTTCTCGGCCATTTAAAATACATTGATGAATAATGTACTTCTGAATACTTCATTAGTATTAAACTTAGTCAACTGCCTTGGTTAATGTATTTCATGGCGCTTTCCCTTTTCTGTGATTTAATCTTAAATTACTCAGTTCAGCTATTGCTGTACATTTGAAAAGGAAAAGAAACATTCCCTGCAAAAAGTTTAGTTAGAGTGTTTGCAACTAATGTTTATTTTAACTTGCTTAGATACAAGATACGATCCCATAGTAAGCACAAGCCTTGGCTGTGAAAATACTCCCTATGACAACTGTTCTTTATTTGGAAACTAGGAGCAACTTTTTTCTTTTTTTCTTTTAGGTGTTTTTTTTTTTTAATAGGCTTGGTAGTAGTACCAAATACACAATATATGTTGAATTTGAAAAATGTTTATTTTCATTGCCACATGTGGACTTTGTTACTTCGTTGATAAGTTTACATCCTTCGCCCTGATATTTGTAAATACAGTTCACTTACATACAACTATTGCTGACAGTTCTAGTGAGTATCACTTTGTTTTTTTAAGTGTGCTTGATCTAATATTTTTTCATGGTTGCTGATTTTTACACTGTTTTTACAAAGCATTTATGAATCCTGACTCACACATGAACATGCAAGGAGTGCTTTTATTTGCTTGTGACTTGATGAACAGTATTGTACTGGTTTCAGGTCATACCTGTGATCTTTCCTTCTCCAGAAGGTCAGCTAAGATTCTTCTGACACTTTAGAGACACCTGAAGTTAGCTGTTGTGTGGACCTATAGTTATCAAAAGTGCAAGGACAAATCTTGGTGTAGTTTTTCATTATATGAAGTGGGTATGTGGGAGGTAGGATAAAGCGACGACAACTTCCTGATGCAGGTGGTGGAGGAACCAACAAGGAGAGGAGCACTGCTGGACCTTGTACTGATAAACAAGGAGGGACTGGTCAAGGATGTGAAGGTAGGAGGCAGCCACGGCTGTAGTGACCACGAGATGGTGGAGTTCACGATCATGTGCAGTAGGCACAGAGAAGCAAGTGGGATCATAACTCTGGACTTCAGGAGGGCTAACTCTGGCCTCTTCAAGAAACTCCTTGGCGAAATCCTGTGGGACAGGGCACTGGATGGTAGGAAGGCCCAAGTGAGCTGGTCAATATTCAAGCCTCGTTTCCTCCAAGCTCAGGATCGTAGCATCCCAAAGAGTAAGAAATCATGTAAGGGAGCCAGGAGACCTGCGTGGTTGAGCAGGGAGCTACAAAATAAACTCCAGTGGAAGAAGAAAATTTACAGAACATGGAAGATGGGGCTGGCCACTTGGGAGGAACACAAGAATGTGGTCAGAGAGTGTAGAGATGCAATAAGGAAAGCTAAGGCCTCCTTAGAATTAAATCTAGCAAGGGAGGTCACGGATAACAAGAAAGGATTCTTCAAGTATATTGGAGGCAAAAGGAAGACGGGAGGAAATGCAGGCCCTCTGCTGAATGAAGTGGATGCCCTGGTGATGGAGGATACAGAGAAGGTGGAATTCCTGAATGCCTTCTTTGCCTCAGCCTTTACTGCTAAGGCAGACCCTCAGGAGTCCCAGTCCTTTGAGACTGCTGAAGAAGTCAGGAGAGAGGAAGACTATGCCCTGGTTGAAGAGGATTGAGTTGGGTAAAAACTAGATGAACTGGACACCCACAAATCCATGGGCCCTTATGAGATCTTTTGTGGGAAACTCTTGCTGTGTTTGGGTACATTCTGCCTGTTCTTCTGCAGAAGACAGTCCTGAAGAGGTGATCAGACTGGTTTGAGATAGTTCAGCATTTCTACACACAATGGTCAGCAGGGCTAGCATGTTGGGATGTCCTAGCTCTCTGCTGTCTGAAAGCAGATAGAGGGAGTGAGTTCAGGAAGTAAAGGTTCAAGAACAATATTGGTGAATAAGAAGACAGACAGGATAGAACAGGCTTATAAATTTAACTCCGAAGTGGGGATTAATTTATGGGTGAGGGAAAAGCAACAAAACATCTAACCATGCTGGCAGGTGTAAGTGAACGCTAAAACCTGTGTTATAGATACTTCTGAAACAAATTTGTAGTAGGGGAGTGTAGGTGTGATACAGGACACTTTGATCAGTTAGTAGCATTGCTGTGTAAGAACAGAAGGCTGGCCAAGGCAATGATGGACACCAGTCAGTCTCAAGCAACTAGATCTGAAAAATACTGCTGTGTCATGTAGTCTTATTCACTTGGGAGTTTCCATACTGCGCTGCTCTTTTGAAATGCAGGTGTGATTGAACCTGACAATTTTGCCTCACCCTGTTCTTTATCCCACTCATGTCTGGTATTCTCAGGCCTCCCTTGAAGCCCAAGAATTTGGGGAACAGAAAAATAACAGATAGCAAGACTATGACTAAGACATTTGTAGGGTTTGCAGACTTTTGGAATGCAAGCCTCCCTATGCTTGCAGAGAGCAACTTGGGTTGGCAGTTCTCTCTGCTTAAAATCTCAAACAGCATAAAACTGTTTATTGGGGTTTTTCAGGCAAAGAAAGATTGGGTTCCACTTACATCTCTTGAATTGCACATTTAATTCTAATTTATATTGGCAGAAAACAAAAGCTGGTGCCTTGTGGTCAGGCAGGACTGATCCAGGAGTGAAACAACAGGGAAACAATTGATTTTTTCCTCACTGACTTTGTTAGTTCTGTAACCCTTTCAAGTATATGCAGAGCATGTCTGAGGAAGTGTCAGTTCAGTGCCCCTGCATTGTGGAGTGCTAAGGAAGGATTAGGTAGAGGAATAGTTGCTGTATGTAACGTAAGACCCTTTGAGAACAAGTTCCAGCACCAATAAAGCAGAACTCCATAGCTTTTGCCCTGTGACAAAAGCTCTAGTTTAGCTGTGTGGTAGGATACCACCTCATTAGGTGTCAATTAAGAAATTGTGAGTTGTATCTTCTGATCTTATTCACCAAAGTGGAATCAAAGCAATGGATCTTTTTATGCCTTTCCTAAAAGAAAATGGAAATTAAATTAGTCTGGGAACCTCTGTCAATAAAACTTTTGTCTTAGTAGGAAAAGAAACTGTTTATTGTCGAGACACCCTCACATGCCAGGAGTGGCTGTGGTGTTGCCGTAAAATTGCAGAAATTAAACATGGAACACTTCTGTAAATTAGGTCATTCAGGTCAGGCATTACATTAACAGACAACATAGTTTGTCTTTCTTTGTGAATGCTGTGCATCCTGTAGTCTTTCTGAGGCTTTAGTCTTCTGAAGGAGGGTCTGTGTATGTATTTGTCATGTCTTTAAAGTATTGTCATTCTTCAAACCCTGCTATTAATGACAGATTTTTTTGTTTACATTTTCTGAGTTAACATTTTATTACAAAATTATTAAAAGGGAAGACAGGGAAAAGCTCTGATGGCACATCTCTTAGCCCTCAGACTCTAGTTCCTTAACATGTATTTCTGAGGCAGTGGCATGTGCTGTGAAAAGGCAATGCACTGTGGTGGCAGTGCTGCTTTTGTAAGATGAAACCAGCGCTTTTGATACTTTGAGAGGACCCCTTATTGTGAAAATCCTGCAGGTGAATTCTCACAGAAGAGGTTAAGTGGGAGGCAAAATAGGACCCAGATTCCTCTTGCAACATTGAGCCACAAATAACCTGCTAAGCATGGTACTGTCATGCAGGATGTTTTTCTTCCATCTTGCCAATCAAATTAATTTCCATTAGTCATCGAGTCTGAGTACTGAATGTGGAACACATTTTTCCTAAACTAGACATTCTCTTTGGAATGGAAGCTAGAGCTACAAATTTTATGAGTGCTGAAATATCCATGGCAGTATTTCAGTTTTCCTTTCTTCATTGTTGAAATTCCAGTACTGGGGCTCAGAATACTGAAAATACAGAAAATGTTTGGATGTATAATACTGTCAAGTCAGTAGATAAAGACTTTTTAGGACCTTAATTTAAAAGGTATGTCATAATTTTGTTCTTTAATATGTGCTGTATTGTCAACATGTTGCAGTGGCATTTGACATGAGTGTGAATTCTGCAATACACATTTCTGTCTTTTTTTTTTTTTTTTTCCCTTCCCTTCTGCAGTTCAGATGGAGAAAATGGAACAGATGAAAAAAGAAAGGCAGGAAAATCACCTACTGTGTTGCTGCAGACCCCTACCAGTGAAATGGAATATTTTGATGACCGGAGAAAAGTTGACATTGCTAGGTAATGTCAGAAATATGGTCAGTTTTCTTTTAGTCAGATAGTCAGAATGGTTACAACCCGTTCAAGAAGCTACACTGAGTAGCAAGATTTATTAGACATCCCAGTAGTGGGTTATCTTGCAAACTAAGCAAGTAAACAGGAATCAGAGCCACCTTCGAGGGGTTGCTGTCACCCTGCCACAAGCAGTCACAACAGTGGGAATTTAGACTTTGAGCTGTCTTAGCTCCCCTGTTGTAGGAGAAAATACGCTGCACTGTTTGATGCCACTGCTAGTTCCATCCCTTTCACAGTCAAGTGACAGGTAGTCAAACTGAGTTGCAGTTTGGGTCCTGGGCTGTTCCCAGAACACTTTTATGCTGGAATATTGATTGTCCACAGTAAAGCTATGACAAAAGTTTTAATTTTGAACTTTGTGCTGTATATTGCATAAGATTATTGTAATGCCTCTGCAAAAACAGTCATTCTTCCTTTGTCAGAGAACTGGAATGTATTTGAAGCGCTTCTAAAATAAAATGAAATAATACTGAAATTCTGCTTGAAGGACTTGAATACAAATTTTGCATCCCTTTGTCAGCTAAGCAGCCAATGCAGAAGTCAGCAATCAACCTAACACTGTGGTTTTGGTCACAAGGCAGATATTTTAAAAACATCATTTAATTTCCTGAAGCAGGAGGAGAAAGTATGTGAAGAAATATGTGATTACTTTTTTTTTTTTTTTTTTTGGCAAACTCTCATTCCAGACTTACTTTTCATATGCAGTGTAATTGACTGTACTGGTAAGAGGTTGGCATAAGTTTTTTTTTTTCGTACGGCTCACTGTTCAGTTTGGTTTGACCTGTGCTTTACATAGGCAAACAAATACACGTACATGTGTATTTTAGAGTTTTCTTCTGTGAGGGGCCACCTGAGACAGGTACAGCTTCTTATACAGCTGGAACTCACAATTCCTTTTAATATCCTCTAGGATTGCTGGTTATCTTAATGGTTTCATTCCACTACACTGCACAGTTCATAACTATCCTCTGGCTTGTGCACCGATGTTTCTTCTCTGTTGTACTTTCCAAATGATCTGATGTTTTGTAGTACAAGTTCATAGTTTTCAATACACTACCTTGCACTCTCAGCTACTAAGTTTCATCTTTCTTTATCTTGCAGTTGTAAGTAAGGTGCTTAGTGTTAGTATATCACATGTTGCCCAGAAACAAATTAACATGGAGCTAAGCCCCGTGATATTTCATTAACTTATAAAAATGTCTTGAACTTTTTTTTTTTGCTTCTTTACAACTAGTAATTTAGAATAGTCCTTCTAAATTAAAAGAAGACCTTCAGTGAGGGCATGGTTTAAGAACAAGGTATTCTCCTCTTTATTGCTGCATAATCCTTGATGAATCAGAAAATAGTTATTAAAGGATTAATATGTTTCATGGAAAAGCATGTCCTGTTGATAACTTAAAAGACTAAGGAACTGACACCAAGCTTATATGGGATGCCTTTTTTAATCTTCAGGACAAAGAGCAGCACAGATAGTCCACTCCTCACAATGGATATCAAGAGTGACTCCAAGACTGAAAGGAAAAAACGTGCCTCAAATCAGGTAAGGCAGAGAATGGATTTGTTTGTTTTTATATAGTAAGAGTAAATACATAGCTACAATGAGAGCCCCCTTGTTTAGCAATATTATAGTTCATGGTTGTATAACAACATAGATTCCTTTTTTATCAGTGTGTTGTGAGTCTGGGTAAAGCAGGATACAGACTTAGCCACATAGCAAAAATGAGGATTTATTGCAATACAAGCAGGCAAAATGAATGTGTTGGGAGGTCAGGAAGTGGAATGGGTCACTTGATTGTAAGAGTATCTAATAAGGTATGTGTCTCTGGGTGTGGGGCTTCTTGTTTTTTAGCTGAAGGCAAATGCACACTTTCATAAGCTGTTTCTAGATGTTCCCATTGATGAGCCACTGAAACAAAGTAAGTATTAACCTCCTTGTCATTGCTGGCTGTGTGTCTAAAATAATGTTGTTAGCTGTCAACTGTGGTGATGTACAAGAGGGACTACCTAAATTTTAAAACCCTTAAAACTCCAGCTGCCTATAGCTGCAAGACCTTCATCTGCATGCAGTGGGTGTTTTTGTTGTAACCTAGCAAAACTTAAATCTTCACATGTTGGACATCTTTCAGAATTGTAGCCTGCTTTGCATTTCTTAGCAGAGTAACCTAGTACAACATGGTTTTGGTACTGAAGCTTTCTTACTGAAGGCACTATTTAATTGAGACAGCACTGGTCAAGTGACTAGCTTGAGTTTTTGCTATTGGTGATGCTTAAAGGTTTTAAAGGTAGAAGGACTTAAAGTGTTTAAAGATAGTGCTCTTCTGTGTGGTAGTTATAACAAGTGAATTCTATGTACATACATATAACGTGTTTCTTGAAAGGAATATAAGGAAAGCAGTTCATGGGTGAGAAATGGTTTGCTTTTTAATAGCAGTATTACTTTACATTTGTGGTACCTCTGGTGGTCATCTAGTCCAGATAGCTGCTAGAGAGCTAAAAGTTTAAAGCTAAAACCTTTCATTAAACTCTTTACATAATATAGTTACCTGAAATCTAATAAAAAAATTTATAGGAAGCTAGGTGGTACTCTCTCAGGAGGGCTTGTTGGCTTCTGGGAGCCAGTTGCATATTATTATGCACTTTGGTCTTTGTCCTTGAGGTATTTTGAGTCTAAACTTAGACCTGTGAAATCTTCTGAGCTTGTCAGTATTAGTTAAACTTACTGAATATCTCAGGGTTTGACAATGTTTATCAAAAGGTGTAAACCTAAACATATTATGGCTTTGAAAAAAGAGCAGAAGAAAAGCCAAACTGTTAACTGTTGGCTTGAGTTGTGGTTACCTTAAGGATTATAGAGTATCTATTTGTTTCAGGTTTTACTTGTGCTCTGCAGAAAGAAATTCTGTACCAAGGAAAGTTATTCCTTTCTGAAAACTGGATTTGCTTCCATTCCAAGGTTTTTGGTAAAGACACTAAGGTTAGTAAAATCTTTTATGTACAGAGCAGTAAGGCTGTTCCTTAACAATTTATTCATCACCAGAAGTTCACATTATTATGCAAGGCTAGAATAATACTATTTCTAAGTATTAATGAATACAATCACTGCTCAGAAGTCATTCCCAAAAGTCACTCTAGAACTGGAGCACTATTATTATTAAAGTTTAAGTCTTCCCCTTAAGGACTTCCTGTCTGAAAGAAATAGATGAAAGGAAAGGATCTGACATGCAGCAGTGAGGGCATTGCCAAGCCCATGTAGCACAAACTGTACAAAAATGTCTCTCTTGGGGTAACTATGGAAAAGAGGAGGAGGAGAAAGAGGAAGAAAGGCTGAAAAGTATAAGGACTACAGGACCGTAGCTGGGGAACTGGAGGGAAGGATCAAGTATATTAAGACAAAGAGGAAGAACTAAAACTGGCTTCTGAGTTGAGTGGCAGAGGTCTTTGAATGATTCTTCTAGCACTTATTCTGTTCTGCATAAACAGAATACAGGGAAAGAAAAAAAAACAAAAAAAACAGTTGCTAGGTTTTTACATGCGAGCCTAGTGTGAAGAGCAGAAATGGGACCTGAACAGTCAGGAAGTTCGTAATTTACAAGACCATCATTTGCTCTTTCTCAGTGCAGATATGACCCACCTAAGGGTTGGGCCCCCTGTGGTGAGTGATATGCACTCAGATAAAAATAAAGCCTTTCCAAAAAGATTTGTGTTCTGATTCTGCTGATTTGTAGCTTTTGGAGCAGTTCTCTTTGTTTATATAAACTCTGCTTTGGTTTTAAGTTTTTATTGGGAAACAGCCTGATTTGTGGCAAGGATTTCTTTGGCTTCTTTCTCAAGTACTTCCTTGAGCAAAGTTCCTGGTTAGATCCAGATCCTTTGTTAGTGAATTGGGTGCTGAAACCAGTTTAGTTGACAGTATCTCATTTCTCTGCTGTCAGCTATTTTGATGGAACACCATCTGTCTTTAAGAAGGTGGAATAGTGACCTTATGGGTAATTGTGTTTTACTGCTTGGCCCAAGAAACTGAGTAGTTGTTGATTCCTATTTAATTGATTCTGTTAGTCATAGGCAGTACATTAATGCAGATGGTGTGTATGTTGGTGAAAGCCATGTGGCACAAACAAGGAAATCAAAATTAACAATAGTAACAGCTATCTTGGCAATTAGTTTCCTTAAAATTGAAGCTGTTATACTAGCAGTATCTTCTTCATCACAAACAGATGTGATTACTTCAAACTGTGGGACAGCTTTCTAAATTTAAGCTAAGCTAAATGTATACAAAAATTTAGTAGAACTTGGTACCAAGTAGACTAGAAACATCTGTGAAAAAAGATGCAGAATGGTAATGATGTAGTACTAGGAAATTATCTTTGTCAACAGGGTTTTAAGTGCAGGGATGTATACATACTCGTGTATATGATGAAAAGGGAAAACATTACAAGATAGGGAGGACACTATTTGTAAATGTGGCTAAGGTGATAGTCCAAATTATTCAATTCTAGGCCATTGTTTTCAGAAAACATTACAGGGAAAATGAAGAATGAAGACGATAGGCCTGATCATTTCAGGTGATGAAGGGTCTGGAGCACAAGTCTGATGAGGAGTGGCTGAGGGAAGTGGGGCTGTTTAGTCTGGAGAAGAGGAGGCTGAGGGGAGACCTCATTGCTCTCTACAACTCCCTGAAAGGAGGGTGTAGTGAGGCAGGGGTCGCTCTCTTCTCCGAGGTAACTTGTGTTGGGATGAGAGAAAATGGCCTCAAGCTGCACCAGGGAAGGTTTAGCTTGGATATTAGGTAAAATTTCATCACTGAAAGGGTTGTCAGGCATTGGAACAGACTGCCCAGGGAAGTGGTGGCGTCACCATCCCAGAAGGATGGTTTAATGGTAGACTTGGAAGTGTTGGGTTAACAGTTGGACTTCGATGATCTTACAGGTCTTTTCCAACAAAATAGTTCTGTGATTCTGTGATTTACTTCCAGTTGTCTTCCCCTGTCCCTGCAACACACACTTAAAGCTTTGTTCAGTTACATATAACAGGCATAAGCTTCTAGGAATACTATCAACAAAACAAAAGCAGGAAAATCAGCGATATAATGAAAAATGATGTAATGGGAGGGGGAGGAGGAAATCAAGATTGACAGGAAGAGGAACCGTCTTAGGAGTCAGACACACTGACCAAGTTTCCAAAGCACAAAACTTCTATTGCTTAGAACTCGTAAAACAATTTGAGTTTAGTGATAAAGTGATTTATTGTGAGAAATAGCAGGTCTATACATTTTAATGAATTTTTCAACATGAATTCTTCTATCTGCAGATTTTTTTTATTGAAAGCTTTGGTGAAGAGAATAGCCATGCAAATCAGGAGGTTTGAATCTGCAGTGTAAACACTGTGCATATTCAAAAACAAAAAATTGATTCTGCAGGATTCAATAGGATTTGAAAGACACCACTGTCTTTGCGGGTAATTCTGTTTTGGCTATATGTATCGGCCTTGAGTCTTTCCTGGAGCTAAGCATTATCTTCTGCATTTTAGTTGCTTTCCAAGTTGCCTGCAGGTAAACCTTGTTTCCTAAAATAATTATTATTCCAGAAAGAAAGAAAGTACTTTGCAGTGATTTTACTGTTTCAATCTAATGCTGGGGTAACAGTGTAGTAAGCAAGTACTTAATCCCACTTAAGTACACTTTAGTCTTGATTACAGTAATGTTATCCATCAAAATAGCATGCAGTAGAATACCATTAACATCTCTGATTTGAGATTCTTTAAGGTGAACTGAACCAATTAGAAAACTTCTAAGTTACTTTTTTTTATCATTACTGTTAGCAGGATTTCTGGTGAAAAATCTTCTGGTTTTGTTTGGTTTGGTTGTTTGTTTTTTAAAAAGGGATGTGGATTCTGTTCTCACTACCTGAGGATTCTGAGTTTTTCCCATCAAACATACATTGTAGCTGCTCCCTTCTGCCCACTCCCAGACAAAGTTGCTTTGGAAAGCATTGCAAAAACTTTGTGGATTGATACAATATCCAGTTTAAGAAGAAAAGTTGTAGAGGAGGACCTGTTTAATTACTCATGTTCAAAAGACATGGCTTCTGAAGCAAGACAAATAGATCTAACATGTACAAAATGAATAGAACAAATGATGACCAGATTTATAGATTCTTAGACCCAGGCCTGGGACTGAGAATAATTAAAATTATATGCTCTGGTTTTGTTTTTTTTTTTTTCTGCTAGCACACTTTTTAAACAAAACTAAGTACTGATTAAAGAGTAAGTTTCTAGCCCTTGTATTACAAGCAAATACTTGACTAGCCATGCTTAAACAGTGGCTGGCAATCTTGTGCCCAGACTAATGTACACAAATACATTTTTTCTTTTTGATTTCAAGACTTTGTGTTGCTGTTCTGAACAAAACTGAACATGGTTTTATGAAACTGCACAGAGTAACTTAATTTTCCTTGCACGTTGACGTGTTTTTAATTCAGTGCTGTGATCAGTCATTGAACAATCTTCAGACACTCTAAATCTTGCTTCCAAATTTCTCAGGTAGTCGTGACAGTGTGTGCCAAAGGGATTTTTAACAGGAGCTGTATCGTAATCATGTGTATTTAGGATTATTATATTTGCCTGACTTGCTAAGCTCTAGACTTTTCAACTGAAAGTCAAACCAAGTATTCTGTCCTTTGTAATATGAAGTTTACAAGAAGAGCCCATACAGAACATTTGAAGTGAAACACTCTGAAACTTAGCAGGCATTAAGTTAATGGAATTAGATGTAAGCACAAAGCAGGAAGGAAAATTGAGAACTTTTGAATGTAAATGTAGGCAGTCTGGATGGCACACACAGGAATCAGTTTAAGTCAGTGGGTGTGTAGGTATCGGGTCTTTCAACATTACTGCAGGACGAGCTCTTTACTCAGCTGCTGGTTGCAAACTAAAAGATCTGTAAGCAATGAGAAGCTTTTTATGTTCATTCTTCAACAAGCCTGTCTTGTTTGATATGTTCTGAAATATTTTGTTTCTAAACAAGGAAGCCTAACTTTACAAGTGGTTTGTTCTGCATATCTACAGTGAACTAAACCTGTAGTCTTTTAAGAGCCAGAAGGAATCCAGAAAGGAAAGCACAAACAAAAGCCTGGATTGGCAACTGATAAAAATAGAAATAAAAATAGTTAAGAAATAGTAATAATCTGAAGCCATACCTGTTCCATACGAAATATTAGTAATCAGGGATGTAATAAAGAAATCTTTAAGTGAAGAGTGTTGGCTTACCACGGTTGGTAGGCTAGTAGGCTGGCTTCTTGTGAAAGAGCATGCAGATTTGTATGCGTGTATTGGGACTCCAACACTACATTGGTCTTGTTTCAGATTAGTATACCTGTGCTCTCAGTGACACTTTTGAAGAAAACCAAAACTGCCCTTCTTGTGCCAAACGCTCTGATCATAGCGACAGTCACAGATAGGGTAAGTAGTGATAGAGGGCAAAGCTTTTGCACTCTGCTTGCTTTCTTTTTCTTTTTCTAATTTTTTTTTCTCATTAC
Organism: Podargus strigoides; assembly: GCA_028020825.1. Taxonomy (NCBI): domain Eukaryota; kingdom Metazoa; phylum Chordata; class Aves; order Caprimulgiformes; family Podargidae; genus Podargus; species Podargus strigoides. The sequence continues at coordinate 77,987,030 of CM051663.1, read as the reverse complement.
TTACTGGCAGTAATATAAGGGAATCTTGAAGGTGCTAGGTGGCCATTTAAACAGCTATAGGAACTGATCGCATGTGGGCATTTACACTTAGAAGAATCTGGTTTCTTAGGGGATGATTCTAGCTTCTTCTGCTTCCTGTCTTGTGATAGGCAAGGACTGTTTTTCTTCCTCCTCCCACCTCATTTTTTATTTTGGATCTGCAGTAAACAAAGCTGGGTAGAACTCGGTGAGAAAATAGGAAATGGAATCTCTGATTGCCACCTGCTCTCTCTAGTCTATCACTCCCTGTTCTCCAAGACTGCACTGTAGTAGCACTGGGGGAACTAAAACAGCTGGGTCAGAAAGTGCATGCAGAGGGTTACTCGCCTTGTTGGCAGCTCTGACAGTATTCTTTCATTTACTTGGGTCTCTTACCTGACCAGCAGTACCTTAGATGCACAAAATACAGTTGCCGATAGTGGTACTCAGGAATAGTACTTGCATCAATCAGTAGAAAATGTGATTATTCTAAAAGCAGCTTTAGAACCAGCCCATTTTCATTGCACAAACATTTTGTGGATGCAGGAGACAGTATAAAAACAAGTTGTGTGGTTTTAGGTTTTGTTGGGGTTTTTTAAGTGGTAGGTAAAACACAGTATGCAAAACCTTTTTAAAAAAAAAAAAAAAAAACAGATCTGGACTATGCTCTGGTTCCTGCAGCAGAACACGGTAACATTTATGTGCCTGTTCTGTGCTCCTTGTGATTATCCTCAGGTCATAGGCTTAGAAGGAGTGGATGTTTTTCCTGCTATATGAAAGTTTTTAAAAATAGGTACTTGATCAGCAAACCCATCTATCAGTTTTACTTAGATAAAAGAAAACGTGGACTGTATGCCTTTTATCAAACAGTCTTGGAACTTTTGTTTTTCAGTACGTGTTTGTTTCCTTACTCTCCAGAGATACCACCTACAAACTATTAAAATCTATCTGTAGACATCTTGAGGTAAGTACTAATGGGGGTGAAGACGGTGTGTAGCTTTGTGTTTGTTATTACTGCTTTCCTGCTTTTAAATGCTAGATAGTTTCTTAGCGTGTTCCTTGTTAACACTGCTGCTTTTTTCAGGATACAAGCATGGGCAATAGTCCAAATCCCTCCTCTGCAGAAAACAGCTTCAGGGCTGATCGTCCTACAAGTCTGCCCTTGGTAAATGGCTTAGATGTTTGTTCTTTTGTTGCACGGCACCTTTCATGGCAAGTACTACTTATAATATCTGAAGAAAGGAAACTGAAGGAAATCATGACATCTGTTTCTAAAAGTTTTTTGACATTAGGAAGCAATGGGAATGATTGGAATAGGTGTAATTTGATCTGATCACATGCAGTACATATACATGTGCCTACGCTTTGGATACATTACAAGGTCTGTATGCTCTACATATCTTTCTTTAGCAGTCAGGTTTCACAACGCTCTGTACTGTAAAGTTGCTTCATCCTCTGCCATGAACAGTTTTTGAAGTGTTTCCAGTTGCAGTCCTTCCACTGTGACACAGTTCGGACATATGAAAGAGCTGTGTAGCCACATGTGATGAGCAGAGTTTAACTGTAGTAATACCTGTCTCAGACTTCTCAGTTTGTCTAATTTAACCGCACCTTCCTTCTGCACACAGACTTAATCTTTTCACTTAAATGAAGGCAGGGGAGGAAGCTTGAATTCTGGTGGTCATACGGAGCTTATTTTGCTAACTTGATCTCAACATCTTGGTATAGAAATTGTTCCTGGTTAAAGAGTTTTAAATCTGTAATTATTGATTCATTTTCTAGAGGGAGGCCAGAGGAAATAAGACTTAAAACAGATTTGAGCTTTCTTGTGTCTCTTTCTCCCCATCAGGATTTCAATGAAGACTATTCTGATCTGGATGGGATAGTGCAACAGCGGAGACAAGAGATGGAAGAGTCCAGCAGCACAGACTCACAGACCCCAGAGCTGGAATGCTTCCAAGGTGAGTGGGATCGTGGGGCCCCAAGAAAGTTAGAATGGCTTAGCTCTTGATTTTGCTTCTGAATCCGCTTTTGATGTGGAATCGTACTTTTTCTACAGTTTTGGAGAATTACACGTTTTTTAAGGTCTTCCTCAAAACCACAATAGCTGTATTTCCATTACTACATGTCTTTGTAGTCCAGACTTGGGCAATGACTTAGTCAGTAGCAGACCTCATTTGTCACCTACTGCCTCCAGCTGCTTATCCATGTAGTATCTGCTTTCCACATTCCCCATCAGTTATGCTAGGAGAGAGACAATGTAGGAGATACTCCTCCTTTTAAAAAAAAAAAAAGAAAAACTAATAAATAAACAAAACTCCCTATTCTAAAGTAGTTCGCAGTGAACTTCTAATCTATACAAATAACATTGTGTACCGTGGAGGATTTTGGTCATCCAAAAAAGTTATTTTTGACATATTTTTGGTTTTGTTTTTTAACAAAAGTTCTTCACCTAGTTAGAAGGAATGCTGTGTAGAAACTCGCTGCATTTAAGCTCATAAGTATGTAAGAACCTACTTTATGTTGCACATGCAAGACCTAGGGTATTATTCTGCTGTACAATTAATATATATATTAACACATTAATGTTATGCTGTTATTGCTCCAGCCAAGTTCCATCTTGACTATAAAAGAATTTGTATAATAATAAACTTTTACTATTACTGTGAAATACTACCACTTTTTTAATAGCAGTTTTCCATCACGTTACTTTTAATTAATTCTTCTTATGTGTCTTTTGCTCAGTGGTATGATTTGGGGCTGTTTGCTTTCATCGGTCTTTGGTATTTACTGTGTTTGTATTTTTAATTGTCTGGTGGTGTTTGTGAAGCAGTAACTCAATTCTGGTGTCACCATTTGCCACATGAATGATTCTGAATAATGATTTAACTTGCTGTCTTACGTCCTTACAGCTAATAACTACGTCAAACCTTTCTGTTTTCCTTTTCCACAATTAAAAAAACCACAATATCCAGTTAAAGAATCGTCCTAGAAAGAGGAATTAAGGGATGGGGGGAACACATCTGTCACTTGTGATTCCATTTCTTGTGCATCATTAGAGCAATCCAGGTTGTACACACAAAGCATGAACAAAACTGAGTGTGACTAGATTTTTCTATCACATCTCTTTCAAGACATTGTCTGCATTTGAAAAACAGTTGGGAAAGAGAGCTATAATCTCCTTTTTAAAGTCACAATGCAGCATCTCCATTTGATGTTGCTATTAAAGTCATTTAGAATTATCACTCTAGCATAGTCAGTCAGTCCTTTTGAGAGGACTTGAATGTCTGTATAATCTTCTGACTGGAAATTGAGTGATAACCTTTAAAGTTTTCATAGGTTGCCATCTTTAGTGTTTTAAGATTGCTAAACCAGCTGCTGCTTTCTATCCAAGTCCAGAAGTGCATCTTTTAAAATCCTCCTCTTCCCCTGCTCCTTGATTAGCTTAAGCTACCAACAGCTTCCTTAGACTTCATATTTCAACTTTCTTAAAAATCTTGCTTTTGACAGATTATCATGTGGTTGAGACACAGACTCACCTGAAAGTTTCCAAGACTGAGGCAAAGTCTCTCCGTTCCGATGCACACAGTAAACGTGGATCTGATGGAAAAGCCCAAAACAGTCCTCGAAATGGTAAGGAGTCAAGAGCAGATCTTCAGCTGGATTTAGTTGAGATAAGCTTGCATAGCTAGGTCTGTTCACATAATTTGGAAGGTCTCTTTCTTCTGTTTATATGTTGCATGCTTCAAAACACTGTGTGCCACGGTCTGCTTTGATCAAAGTAACACTTGTGTTTTTTTCTTACAGGCTATTCTGAACCCCTCAGGTTCTTACACAAAGTGAAGTCCCAGAAGCTCTTATCTCTGAACCATGTACTTATATTTTACGCAGTTCTGTAAGTTAGCAATTAATACCAATATTGTCAAAATACTATGGTTTTCTTACGTTTACATAGATTAATAGAATATAAGCTTCACTTGAAAAAAAGAAAATTTTGGGAAATTGTGGCCTTTATACTTTTCAGAAGTGGAAATGCTGAGGCAGACTTACTTAGCAGGACTTTTACTTTTAAAAGCAAAAGGTCTTTTAGTTCAGGAAATATTACGAGTTTAACTGCTTGCAAGTACTTTTTACGTGTCACTTAGCAAAGCTATGCTTGAGGCTGAGATTTTCATAACTGTTTGAATGCCACTGATGGGTATTCTTGAGGTGTTTCTAAGAATGATACCTTTATTATTCAACATGTACAAGTAACAATTTATATAGCTTTTAAAATTAAATTTGCCAGGGAGCTCTGAAATTTCCGTTAACTGATGTACCTTATTTTTCTCTTCTACAGAGTTTGCATATTAATATTTTCTACCTTCTACATGAGGTACAAAATCAGTGTCCTGGAGGAACGCCTTATTTCCATCACATCCTTTGATTCACGTATTAAGGAGTAAGATATGCTCTGTAAAATTTGGGGCTTTTAAAATCTTTTCTGAGTGTCTGTATGCTCATCTGTTTTCTTCAGAAACCACTGTGATACTGTAGTGCCCTTGTGATGCTGTAGTGTCCTGTAGTAGTTCTATCTGTACTCATCTCACAGTTTTCTGTTCAAGACTTTTGGTACAAATGCAATGTATCATTGTGTATTACTGTCTGGAGAATGCTTCAGATAGCTGTGCGTAACTTAAGTGTAAACTCTTGAAGTGAGCAGTTCCTTTCCAGAGCAAAGATTCTGTAGAAAAGGTGTAACTTCTGTCTTCAGTCTTAATGGCATTTGATTAGCCTAAGATGACAGAAGGTACTTCATAATCTTTGGGCTAATACATCTGACTTGCTTGTTTTCTAAAGCTTTGGCCTGCCTATAATCTCTTTAGAAACTGATATCTTGTCTTGCTAAAATAACTTTTAAAAAAACAATACCACAAAACCAAAGCAAAACAAAACAAAACAAAAAATCCTAGCACACCAAGGGAAGGTTCTTTGTGTATTTGAAGAGGAAATAGGGAAAGCAGCAACAGTTCAATTGACAGCTCCATTCTGTAGCTAGAGTCGTGGATGTCATCTGCCCCTGCATGTTTTTTGGGTTTTTTTAACCTCCATGTTGAATGGCTAGGAAATATGCAAACATCAGATGGAGAGGCAGTGCTGGAGGTTCCACTGCAGCAGTGTCCCCCTGTAAGTTGTACCAGCTTCCTGTTCCTCCCTTAGGACAGAAGACAGTTAACTGGATACTGCTGAGAATACTAATTAGTTTATTCAGCATTAAATTTTGCATTAACTGTTCTCCCCTTCTTATAACAGATTATTTTTTTTTTCTGAGCTACTCTGAAAAACATGTCTTAAAAAGTCTTTTCTAAATCTCACTGCAAAATATACAGTGTCAGTGGGAATGCTGACAGGAAAGCACCTGGAAGCACCTGTGCTGACTGGGAAGCACAGTGGAAGCACCACCTGAAAAACAGAAGGGGAAAATAAAATTTAAGCCAGATCTGTACCCAGGCTGGCTGAAACTATCTGCAAAGTGTTTCAACCTGTAGCAGGTTCTTGAATAAGGGCCTGTATTAATTCAGCCTTCTTTGATGGCCCATCCATGACTAACAGGTCACTCTGAAAATGCACTTGTGGTTATATTGAACAATGACTGTCCAGCTTAGGATCCAGCTGTTCTCAGGTGTCTTCTGTGAAAAGCAGTAGGACTGTGTGAGTCAGAAGACAGAGCTAGGTTCTCAATGAAAAAGGAACAGGGAGGAAATGGTTCTTTACCTTAAAGAGGCTTGCATTTATTGGTAAAATTGCCAATAATGCAGTGAGAGGGGTAAATTTCCCTCTAATAGTGGGCGATGTCAAAAGCCATTTTCACACTGTTGGGCTGTCTTGATTAGCAGGACGCTGTGTCCCTCTCTGAAGCACTTTGACACAAGAAAGTCCAGTTTTCTGTTGTTCTGGTCCCAAACAGTACAAGATAGAGGATGATCTAATGTGTACTTCTACAGTGTCAAGAGATGGGCTTTTTGATTTCCTGCAAGTCACAGTACATGGAACTTATGCAACTTTATGACTTATTTCCAGTGGAAATAGCTGTAAAGTTTTCCATTCAAACTTCTGGAGAATGAGACCACATAAAGAGTGTAGTCAAGACTGCAAGAGTGACTTAGGCCTTTGTTTCTGTAAACAAGTACAGTACTGTTCACAATGTCGCCATTGTATTCCCATCTACATGTATCTCAATTCTCTTTTCCTCTTTTTCACTTCTGTCACATTTACTTCTTCATTCTGTTTGACAGACATCCAGTGCGCCAACGTTTGGGACCTCATCTGCAAATTAATGTTCATGCCCTTTGTGATGAGTTAACTGCTAATCTTATAAAATTGGAAAAGGTAACTTCCTATGATGTAATGCAAATGCTGATGCACTAAGCATGTTCTGGCTGAATTTCTGTGGTCTTTTATTTTGAAAAGTGCCAGGTTACCCCCAGAAAGTGCCAAGTTACCCCCAGATTTGATACAAGAAGCTGGCATGTTTTCCTAGACAAAGGACTGTTTTTTGCACAATAAATTACCCCAAGTGAAAGCGTTGGTATGTGTAAATGTTTTGCCTTGAGCAAAATCAAGGATTCTAAACTTAATCTTTATTACTGTTTGATGAAATTTTCTGTCTGGGGCTTTTGTTTGAGGTGGCTTTTTAATTAAGAAAAACAATGCTGGCTTTGATATGTAGTCAGTCTCTTTATGTGAAGTGGCTGGAATCTGCCTTTTTCACTTTAGTAACGTAAATGCTGCTGCACCAGTTGTGTAATTCCCTGTACCTGACCTTTACTTTTTACCATTCTCTCATTGAAAGACTAAATGCACTCGCTGACTTAAATTGGAAACCTACGCAGAACAAGAGTGTGTGTGCAGACCTTATTTCCACTTCAGATGTTGCGTTGGGCTAACCTTGGCTAGCAGTCAGACGCCCACGCAACTGCTCTCTCAACTGCTCCTTCCTAGCAGGGCAGGGGGTGTAAACCGGCTAAGAAGGCTGATGGGTCAAGATAAAGGCTTACCAGTTAATAATACCTGTCCTCCCCCCTGTCCCAGGCTCAACTTCACTCCTTTGCTCCCAACTCCCCACCCCACTCCCTGTGCCCCAAGTGGGGCTGGAGGGGAGTAACAGTCAGTACATAAGAGTTTCCTCTCTGCTCATTCTTTCTTCCCCCATTTACCCTCTGCTGCAGCCTGGGCTCCTGCAGGGGCTGCAGTTATTCAGGAAATAACTGCCTTCTCTGGTGTGGGGTCTCCGTGGGCTGCAATGTGGACATCTCTACCATGGAGCACCTCCTCTTCCTCCTCCTTCTCAGACCTTGGTGTTCCTTCTGCTGTTTCTTACACTCTTACTCTCTTCTCTCTGTTTGGCCATCTTCTGCTTTCTTAAATATGCTTTCCCAGAGGTTCCACCACCGTCTTGGCTAAGGGGCTCAGCTGTGCCCTGCGGTGCGTCCATTGGAGGCTGCTGAAATGTCTGTCTCCAGCACGGGGCAGCCCTTCCCACAGCAGCTGCCCCTCCAGCCCCCTGCCCACCTCTGCCCCCAAGCCTCGACAGCTGCACCTGGTACAAGTGTACGATATGTGTTGGGAAGACACACACTGGCCAAGCATGAAAAAAAGTATTAGTGGAGAGAAAACACAAGTTACTTGAATGCCTGTGTGCTTAAGTCACACGGGATATTTTTGCCTCTGTTCCTAAAACTGAGTACATGCCAAGCTGTTTCAACACCATTTTTTCCCAAACAAAGTTTCTCAGATAGCATAAAGCTAGGATTATATAATATCACTGTTCACATGTGTGGCATAGGTTTTACACAGGCTGCCAAAAAGAGGTTTCTCTCCCCACATCTCCACCCCCTTGGCTGTGAAGTCTAGAGTAATGCTATCATAACCTCTATGTATGCTCTGTATAATAACAGTATGAATACAGGGGAAAATGCTTACCCGATGATTTCCAGATACAATCTTTAGCCAAATTAGGTCATTTAAGAGGCTACTGCTTTGCAGATGTCTGGGACAGGCTGGCAGAGATGACTCATAGGAGACCTTCACTTCATTTCAGTGAGAAGCCAGCCAGTCACCCCTTTGCAGCTGGATGAGGCAATTTCCCACTCTCTTATATAGCCTCTGCTTTGGAGACGCAGTAAAAGGCAGCTGGATGGTCAGATCATTCAGCTGTTCCCAGAGAAGTGACCCTCTTTCCTGAATTAGAGTCTTAAGTCATGTGCATTTTTCAGTTAGTGTCCACAGGATTGGACCCTAAAAGTCTTAACCATGTGTTTGCCAAATACTCCATGCACGATCGACTGCTGTGCATACAAGCTAAATGAGTATTGCCTGTAGCTGCACATTGCTGCATCCCGATCCTCTCTAATCCGGATGAGCAGTGGTTAGAACAGCATGCTTGACCCTACTATTTTACTGCAAAAGTGGTAGAAATCTAATAGCTTTATGTTCTCTCAGCAAAGTCAGTGCAGTTAAGTAACTGTTTCATATGCCTCAGTGAAAAGTGCTAGTAATGGGCTGCAGCTGGCTTCAGCAGCAAAGGTGGCATGAAAGCTCCGCTGTAACTTGTCTCTCTCTTGTTGCATCCTGTGCGACCACAGCATTGTAAACTAGAGCACAGAAATTATCTAGGTTAAAAACTAAAAATTACTCTCCTGTTAAAAAACATTCAGTGCAAGAAAATGTTGCAATGACTTTTTCAGTGTGATCTTCAGTGTGATTTTTACAAGCTCTACTTCATACTTGGAGCCAAGGAATTACCATGGCTTACCAGAATTTTGCTGTGGTATTTAAGAGTATTTAACAGGTTGTTAAAATGCACTGTGTCTTATCAGAGGATAAAGCATTAAATTGGGGGGGGGGGGGAGGAAATGCTGTCTAATGTTACTCATTCCCTTACTCTAATGTGTGTTGTAAAAAGGAAATTCCTGTGTATGCATTAAGTGACTCTCATAAAATTAGATGCTTCTTAGTGTTTTTCTTTCCCCACAATGCCCCTCTTGAAAATAGTGTGCGTCTGGGCCAGAAATCATGAGGTAGGATTAAGAAGTGGTATCCTTGACAGGAAGTACAGTGGCTTCTCAAATTGAAGTCTGAAAGCTGTGACTAAACCTTCTGTAGCCAGTGACTGCTAGTTACTAAGATACAGAGAACACATGTGCCAGGGGATGTGACCCACTGTGTTTCCTGCTCTCTACTTTTAAGGAGAAGGAAATGAAAGGTGGATAAACAGGCTATGTAAAATAGGTCTATACAAATCGTCCTTAGGATGCAACTGGCTGGCGTTGCTTTCAGTGTAACTAAGGGAAGATAACCCACAATCAATACACTAAATCTGGCAAATGGGACATCTTACTAATGGTTAGAAAACCTTATTTTGTTGCTCACACATCATAGCCACCTGTGTAGCTGAAGCTGTTACAAAACCATTTGAATTATCCACTTAAGCCTAAGAGATGGAACTTTGAAGTTTGAGGCTTTATTGGGTTTTGGTCAAGTTCAAAATAATTGGGTTTCTTGTCCCTTTTTTCCTAGCTCTATGTTTTTTTTCTATCTTATTTTCTCTTACCTAATGAGGGAGCAGATCTATAGGAAGAAATTGCAGAAGATACTCATAATATGGAAGCTTAGGTGTGCTGCTGGCTGATCGTATCCAGATGTTTCCTTTGACTCTAGTGCAGAAAGCATTTAACATGAATACCATTGGTATGAATAGTTGTGACAGAATTAATATGCACACAGTATATTGAAGAGTATGTCGTGATTTATTTTTTTTTCAATGCAATATAACTCTTCCTGTGTCTCAATTATTTTTCTCTCTTTTTCTAAGATACAGAACAACTTAGAAAAACTGCTTGAAGATGGTGAATGAAATGTCAGTGTTCTTGGACTGCTTCAGACCTCATTCTTCTCTCTTGACAAACGGTTCCAAAGTAGCTCTGCTGGCAGAGTTTAAGCTTCTTTATTTTCAGTCCAAGCCAAGTTTAAACTACTGTAAAGATCATGTCATAATGCAGAAAGTCAGTTTATTCTTGAGCATGTATCTATATGTTTTGAAAACATATATGTTTTGATCTACATGTGTCTATAAGTTTTGAAAATAAGGGGATTTTTCCTTCTCTATTGTATGTGAATTAATGGATTTTATAGCTTGCTTGAGTCTAGACTTGCTGACACCAGTGCAAACCTGGTGCAACTCCTTTTACCTCAGCATTGCTCTCTGCCTATTGTCATTGAAGTGTAAATGGAAAGAATTTCCATCATGACTCATGTGCTGAAGTGTTGTGTGAATGAGCTGGTATCTGTCTCAGCTATGGTTATGGATTGGTGCTGTGCTCTTCATTTTTACATATTTGTGCTCTGGCATCCCAAAGATCCAAAACCAGACACCTCTGGATTTGGTTATGTGAAGTTCTGAATGTTCGAGCTGTGTGCAGTTCTCAGGTGCTGTAAAAAGGCTCAGTCTCACTTTCTATGGCATTGCATCACCGCTGAGGGTAAGGTGTGTTTCTGCTAGACATTTGATCTCCATTGAAATCAAGCCTGAAATATGTGTGGACTTGCCAACTTACAGTGAAGTTGCTTATGAGTAGCAGTATGGGTGTGACACAACTTAAGAACTGCTGGTCTCTGTCCACTAAGTCAACTGATGTGAAGACCCTCAGTCAGCTTTCCTTGGAGTTGCATGGGGTTTTGGTTGGCTGAGCAAGTGCAATTTATGTTCCAGTTGTTGGAAACCCAGTCTTGGTTTGGAACTCCAGGGACCAGATATTCCCGCATATGAGGAACTTGGAATTAATGATGCAGCAAACAATCAGTAGAGTGAATGAGAAAGTGGACACCTGCTTTGTTATATCATGCTATTTTTTTCACAGTGCCTAAGATGGGATAACTGGGGATTTTAGCTTTCTCATTTCAGGTTAGTTTTTAAAAAGCAATATTTAGGACAATAACTAGTATCTGTAAAGTAACAGTATTGTTTATAATATGCTATGCATTTTATAACCATTTCTGTGAAATGTACCTACTTTGTTTAAATAAACTTTTTTAAAACAATGCTCATTACTGTCATTTGGATGAACCCAATTCCACCCATCAGTTTTGGTCAAATGTGATATTCATGGTCTGAGTAGGCTCTGTACCTCACCATACAAAGTTTGTGCAAAGCCCTATGCCCAGCACAGAGGGTTAGGAACTGCATCCTGCTGTGTGCTTCCTCATGGTCTTCCCAGACTGCAACAGGAGGAGCAGATTTGGACCCCAGAGTTTTGAGGAAATGTTAATAGTTTTCTCAGGTGATTCCTTCGTGAAGGATATTGGATGAGTATTGTAATGTTGAGACAGCTTAGCTATGCGCTCTCTAATGTGCCTGCCTGGCTCAAGTTTCCACCTGAGCATGATTTGTCAGAAATCTGTGAGATTTGACTCTTCTCCCTGTAGCAGCCTGTGCCTTTCCTTCCTCAGCTGTCATAAGGAGGATGGCTCGAGTATGCCATGCTCTTTGGAAGTCAGTGTGTACTTGGGCAGTGTGTAATAGTGCGGTACTTCCAAACTGGGAGATAGAGTGCCTGCAGGACCCTGTGGGTCTATGTTTAGAAGTGTGAGTGGAGTGGTTTCAATTCTGGAAGCCAATCTTGTGACTGAAGAGGAGGGCTTTGCCCCAATCCTGCTTGGGAGGGAAGTAACACCAGCAGTAATGAGCAAGGAAAAGCTGCTTCTTGTGAGGGTGGGAGTCAGCCCAGGAGTAAGGGGGCTTCTTCCAGCATCTGTGGTAGGTAGTGCAGACAAAGGCCACGAGGAAGGGGGTTTTCTGCTTGGCAGAGGTGAAGTGCTAGTTTGCAGCAGTAAGTAGGAAAGATTCACAATTTCGTGGAAGTTGAAAATCTACGCCGAATGTTTACCATATGGTGTTAATAACAATCACCATTTGCTGCATGGAAATCTGATTTTAAAAGCCAGTTTTCTTATTTCTCTTTGTTTTTCAAATTTTGTCCATCTGCTGTCCATCGCTGCATAGATGCAGGAAAAACAACTTGGTTCCACCAGCTGTGAAGGACCAGATTCTGGCAAGATGCTTATGTATGGAAGGCAACAGGGGCACATCAATGCTTTCTCTAGTTGTAGTTGGTGACCTGATAATTTGTTCTTACTTCTTCAGGTCATGTGAGCGCTTATTCTCAGGGAGAAAAAAAAAACAAAAAACCAACAAACCAGCAACCAACCAAACAGCTGCTTGATTTTCTTTCTCAGAAAATGAATTTTGAGGAAATTCCCAAGACACTTTGGTTGTGGGTAGAGTCATACACAAGCCCTGACTTTTCCATGTACAATGTCTAGCAAGTGGAGTCCTTACATCCTGGCCTGCTGAGACTAATCTAAAGCATTTTATTCCACCTCACCAGTATGAGTATGTACCAAATAGATAATAGTTGCTGGAGGGGGAGGAAACATAGAAGTATCTTATAGGCATGATTTTCTGATGGGGAATTCTTTGGGAAATTCATCCATCTTCAGGCTGCTGGCAAGCAGAAGAGTCTTTTTCCATTCTTTCCTCTTCCATATTCCCAGTTGGTATTTTCTTATGTGTTTTCACAGATAGCAGAATGAAGGGGGAAGAAAGTAATGTCGGTTTGGAGAGACTGCTTGGGTTGAGAGGTGGTTAAATTAGTTTTCTGTCAAATTAATTGCCTGAAATGGCTCAGGCTGAGGGGTATCAACTTTGTAATACTGTTGATGTGAAGGATGCAGCTAGCACTGCAAGAAGGGGAAGCATTACAAAGCCCCCTTTCAGCACGACATGAAAGGTAGTCAATCCTGTTAGCATTAGCTTTGCTTGTGTGTGATTTTAATTTTTGACACTACTGCTGCTTTCACATGAACCTTTGTGCAGGTGTGTAGTAATGCTCTCCACTTCCTGCTATGCCCGCACTTTCATTTCCAAGTTCCCAGCTCATAGTCAGCTGACAAACGCTAAATAAATCTCTGGGTTAGTCCTATCCAGGCCTTTGCAGGCTATCGGTAAGCTGGTTCAGCTGCTAGTGAGGTGTTTCTCCCAAGAACATAAGAGATTTTGCATTTACAGAGCAGGTGTGACATGCAATAAAGATCATGAAAAAGCTGGCTATTTAAACAGAAAACTGAGCACTTTCTTTTATGCTCAGTGCCTGCATGTGTGTTCTGTAAACAGCAGAGGAATAATGTCGTCTGAAAGAGTTTTTCCAGCACCTGCATTCAGTTTGCCTGGTGATACTATTCGAGTCTGCCATGCAAATTTGCTCAAGTGGGAAAATCGACTAATCTCATTTGACACTTTCAAGTTTATGGTTTGAACCCCGTGGAGCTTTCTGCTCAACTTAGTTGGAGGTAATGAGACTTTACAAAAGGGCTGGGGTTTTTTTGCTTTCTTGGTTTATAAAATCAGTATAATGCTATTTTGTAATTGTAGAGCTTCATGATAGCCTGATGTTCAGCAAACAGCCACAACAAAATATATGCCAGTAAATTTAATTTAATTTTCTCTTAAGTTATCCTCAGTTTATCAGTAGCCTTCATGGATTGTAACAATAAATCAGTCAAATGAATATAATAAAACAGTCTACACTGTATGTACTAACTCTGCAGCACTTATTAAGAGCCTGTTCCCTGAGCTTCACACAATGTTATGAAGCCTCTAACTATTCCTGTCCAAAACAAAGGCATCACACTGATACATACATAGTTGGTTTTTAGACCTTCTGGTTTTCCTCCTGATGGCTTCTACTGACCCTCATGTTTCCATTTAGTCAAACTGGTTAGCAGTACTGTTCCTACACTGCTTAGATTAATCTAAAATTATTTGGGTGACTAGACCTACGTCCTTATGGCAGCATGGTTAGAAGCCCTTGTCTATACCTGCAACAGGTAGGACCCTCAAAGGGCATGATCCCAAGAAAGAACTGATCAGAAAACTGCTCCGAGAGGATACCAGCAGGACTGATGTGAGAATGAGAAGCTTTTGTCTTTCTTCTGTGCCTGATGTCATCTCTATTATAATTTACAAACAAGTGGCCAGGCTGCAGCATCTTAGCAAGCAGACTTTCAGCAGAAATTCAAGGCAATAATATGTTAGCGAAGCCTTCCCCAAGCTCATGTTTATAACAGAAAGAGAGTAAGAATATTCCAGCTACCCCCTACTGCAGTTACAAATGCATTGCACAAATCTCTTTACCTTTTCTCTCCACAGTGGGCAGTATGTGTGCCAAAAATCTTCCCCCTCCTTGAAGGTCCAAACACATTTCCAAGAGTGTTACTGTTGGTGGAAGGAGGAACACCACCCTGAGTTGGATGTCTGTTTACTAAATAGACATCTGTGCCAAAAAACTTGGAAATTAGCTCTTTGAAGAGGGTGTCCTAGAAATTAATGCCCTCCATATACATTTCATACTTACCAGGCTCACTAGCTGCCAGCATCTGTGATTTCAGTCCAGGTAGCTCTTTCCCCCTCACATTTTTTTTCTCCCTTTTGTCCATTGTGCGTGAAGCCTGTACCAATGTATTGTATCGTGTATGTGACCTTCTTGCCTTGCCAATTTCTGTACTGCTTTTATTTGGATACTGCTTTAAAGTTCATTATGTTCTTAAAGTTGAAAATATACCTTTTCCTGGGATTTACATAACAAAAAGCAATGATGTAGTAAGTGCATCCTGTTCTGGAGGTGTGACGTTCTATACTAAGCTTCATAACAAGGATTTATTAGTCTTTGGCAATGCAGGTAGTTTGGACTGTACGATAAAGGCCTATTCAACTGCTGTTCTTGCTTAATGGTATTGATAAGGTAATTTTCCACTGAGTAGGCATTTTAGCAATGCTTAGCAGGAGATTAAAGGAAAATCATTCCAATGTGCTGTCAAGTACAGAATTAAAAACCTGCTCTTCGCACTATCTACAGATAGATAGATAACGGCTCCTTCCAAGAAGAAAAGGTAATGAGTAACTTAATTATAACCTCACATGCTGGACCTGGCACATAGGGCAAAATATAACTCTGAACCCTTCCTGCACTTACAGCTCACTATCATGGCAATATGCACACGTGGCCACATTCTGGAGAAGAGGCAAGGTGGGAAGAAAGTCAGTTTGTACCAACAGCTGCTTCCACAATGTATGTAATGAACCATGAACTTTCTCTCACAGATGAATCATGTGAAAAATAAATGTTTTATGACACTGGATTTTGATACTAGCATGAAGATATGTCCTCCTGTGTTTTCCCCCAAAGCAGTTCTAAGTGATGCCACTAGCAGCACACATGAAAACCAAAAAAAAATAATCCACATTAGCTAATTTGGAAATGGTCAGCCTTCTAAAGACTCTGATCAATGGTAACAGATGTAAGGAAGACGGTTGTTGAGACGAAAGACTTAAACTTCTTAATTGTGAGAACAAATCTTCCATACTTCTCTTCCAAGTGCCTTCATACATTTCTGGTCCTGAAATTACACTTTGACCACCACAGTGACTCCTCCCATGAAAACAATTTGTGGTTTGGGGTCTAACTGAACTCATGAAAGCACAAGAGTTGGACTAGGATTAGGACTAAATAAACAAGGGTGCTCAGAGCTGGCTATTGGGAGCTTCCATACTTAGTTACTCCTTTTCTTTATAGCCTGTCCCCTTCCACCATTTCCCTTCTTGTGCTACCAGATGTAACCCAGATCCAAAAGCTGATCTGCTAAATAGAAACCCATCCAAAAATAGTTAATTTTCCACCAGATATATGAAGAAGAGTCTGTAAAACTGCGCAGCACCAAAGTCAGGTTTGTTGAGCAATGCCTGAAATCATATTTTAGGAGTTTTGCTGACATTACTATTTTTTCCCTCTATTTTTTATTCCATGCAAAGTGAAATAACGTTGAAAACTGCAAGAATATTCAGAGGCAGTTATTTCTCTGCATGCCTGTCCTGTACCTCTGTGCTTCCCCAAGGAGCCATGGGCACAGATGAGTGAGATGGGCCAAATGTGCCAGCAGCAATAACTCAGGTTTCAATGTAACTCCACTGCATTCCTTAACTGTAACCATTGGAGAAAACTCCTCTTCATTTATGACTGGTTGACTATCAAAGAATAACATGGGTTGGTTTGTTTGTTTGTATTCCCTTGGGAAGCAGATAGCTACCTAGCACAATCAGACCTGTATTACTCTTTCCAACCTATGGAAATCAGATTTTCTTTTTAAAGTTGTGACAGCCATTAATATTAAAATTGGAAGCATGCCTGTCATAACAAGTACACCTCAGGATAAGATGGACTGTAAGCTAAGTACAGAATTCATTTTTCTCCTGCAAAAGCAATGTTATTTGCTGACACACTTCATTGGATTTTTTCTTTCTTGTGAAGAGTGAAATTAGTCTCCAGCCAGCAGCACCAAACAGAAATCATCTCCCTCATCTCTTACTTTCTCTGCTTACCAGTTTTCTTTTTCCATTCTCTTCGTTTTCATGAACCAGCCAGCAAATCCTGGGTCTGTTTTAATGTTTGTAATGAACTGTTCAAGCTAATACTAGAAATTCCATTTACGTTTCTCCATTTGGTGAAAAAATTATGGTTCTTTTTGTGTTGGAGACATGCACAGGACTGTACTGTACTATACAGTCTTCAAAAGCTTTTTCTGTGTATTTCTGAAACCTACTTTTTTTTATTTTAAGCTCTCAGACTGAGAGATCTTTAAGCTAGTTTGATTTCCAGAGTGCAGGTATTAATTCTGGTTTGAATTGATAAGTTCTTTCTTTCACAACATGCAACAACATACTGAAAAAGCTGATGTATTCAAATTGCTTTGGAAAAACAGAGATGTTACTGTCTAAATCATAAAACAGACCTTTTTTTTTTTTTTTCTTCCTCTGACAGTATTTCTAACAAGTAAGAACTTGGTACAATACACCCCAAGCATTGATGAGTGAGTGTGCAACCTGAGCAAAGGAAACACAGTTCTTTCATGAGCTGAGATGAAGTCTCAATGTTTCCTCTATTTGTCCTCTTACCTGTCATCAGTCTAGAAGAAATTTTGGCAACCTTATTAAGAAAATAGGTAGAAAATCTTCCCCATTAAAAAGTAAGTATTAGCAGTCTCGATTATCTAATCGATTTATGATCAAGAAATTGTCCAAAGGATGAAAGTCCATGTATTGTGATGGTCTTTATTTGGACTCCCAGGCTGTTTCCCCACTGCTTTGCATCAATTGTATAACACATATGACAATGGAATGTGTGAATTGCTGCAGTGGATGAGTGTGTACAAGCTCTGAGGTCTGAGCAAACAGCGGCTTCTGGCTCAGGGCACTGACAGCCTTTTGGCAGCAGTGCAAATAACAACACCCAAGAAGTAACACTGTGCAAGTTGCTGCCAAGCTGCTGCTTTCAATATCAGTTTCTTGAGGGAAAAACAGTCAATAATTTTACTACCAAAATCTAGTTGGACTAGTGAGGGCACAGTTCAGGAAGTGCAAATGAGCCAAACAAAACCAAATATCTATTCACACCTTTGTTGTAGACTCAGTGGTTCTTGCTGCTCCTCTAAGCCACATGCAATCATCCCGTTTCTCTCCAAGGACTGGTTGAGGAGAATAGGAAGTTGCTCACCTGGGGTTTTACTGGCAATAACATGGGCTAGGCCAGGGACGTGCAGGGCTTTTTGAATAACTGACACTACCTGTCTTTTTGCCATCTCTCTAGCACTTGCAATGAGCGATCTCTCACAAAACACTTGTGGCCAGCTAAATTATTATCTGTTGCACCACTCATGAGGTTGTGCAGTTGGTGTCTTTCCTGATATTAAAAATGAGTGTAAAGAAATTAGCATTGCCTGATCCTGTAGTGTTTTGTCATATAGCTACCCAAGTGCCCAAATCACTTCAGACACGTGCACATTTTTATTTCTTCTATCCACTAAGCACTTAAGTGAGGCAGACTGTGATAGTTGTCCAACCTGCCAGCAATTGCCCTCATTAAAGACCAGTACTGCTGCCATGCCATCATCAAGCCCCTTCCTGGTCATGTGCTGCTGCCTCCCATCCATACCAGTATGCCTGTGGTGCAGCGCCATCAGTATCCCTACCTTGTTCCAGCTGGGGTTATTTTGTGCAAAGCCCAGCGTGCAAAGGTATGTTGCATCACCTCTGCTGCATCAGCTCCACTAAATGGATCAGAGCATCTGAGTAATCAGTTTGGCAGAGGAAGGAGAAACTGAAAATGATGAGTGTCCAGGGTAAAAACCACATTTATCTCCTATGAGTAGATGTGGAAAATGTTGCTTTGGATGTCTAATTCACTTTTAGCGGCACTTATCTATGCTTAAGAGCGAGCTTGGATAGGAGCATCATATACACACATACACACCCCTGGTCATAAAACAGTTACAATTGGATTTTGTGAGATTCCCTGGCCTGGCTCAGAGAAAACCTACCGAATCAGACAGCCAGAGGCTGTGGGACAGCAGCAGATTCACTCCCAGACAGTTTGGCAGGTCACAGAAAAAACAGCAGTGTCCAGAGGGCAGCATGTGTGGGAACCACCAGGATGGGGTGGCAGCTTAACAAAGATTCTCTTCAGGCCCCAATTCAATGCACAAGCCAAAATCCTGCTTTGGAGTGCTCTGGCCACAACTGTGTGAAGGAAGCAGTCTTCATATTGAAATCTCTGTGCCTTTACCTTGCAGTCACTGCTCCAGATAATTGTAGAGCAGTATTATTTCTCTGGAAATCTTGTAGATGCAAGCAGACGTCTCTTGGACCAAGATGCTCACGCACTGATGTGAGTGTGCGTTGCTCTTTCTTACCCCGGGGAACGCTGCCCTCAGGCCATCACTTTTGTGCTTCACATAGCACAAAGCCTTTACTTGGTACTTCTGACCCCCTGTGCCAGGCTCTGCTGATAGGAATCTGGGAGGACACGGGTGGAGGCCGTGCCCATGCGCTGGTTCCCCAGCTCTGCCCGCCACCCTGGGGGGCGCAGGGCTTCACAGCAGGGCAGCTCAGGCTGCAGGAAAGGGCAAACACCTTTTCTCAACAGCAGAATAGCATATTGCAGGAAAACACACCCTCTTGTACCCTCTCTCCTGGGGAAGAGCTGTAGAGGAAACAGAAGTGGAACAACAGCAGTTTACAACAGAGGTCAGGGAGAACTTGGTTTATGCTTTGGCTGTGCTCACTCCATCCTGTCTCGGTGGAAGAAAGCAAAAATTAATGCCTCATCTTAATTAAGCGGTCTGGTGGAGACACATACAGATCCAAATTCTCCGCTCCCAGCAAATATCATTCTGGAGTAATTATACAAAATTATACAGAGTTCAAACAGAAACAGTGCTAAGCCAGAATAATGAGAAAGGAAGAGCACAAATATTTTCTGCTTTGCCCTGCCGATTTACTGAATAATAACAAAGGTTGACTAATTTCACCTCAGTGCTGAGGAATGGGAAGCCACAGACCAATAAACTAGATAAACAATGAAAACAAAAGCAAAGCAACAGAGATGCTATAGAAAATAAATGTTGGTCTATGGGTGTATCGGGGAAAAAATGAATTGTTTTGACTTGGGTCATATCCACTGTAATTCTCTGCCAGAATTAATTTTGATCTCTGGTAGGGACATAATGAAAGACCACAATTACCTGGTATTTTAACCCACATTTCAAAACAAGCTTTCTTAGAAGCTTAAACACAGAATTCAAAATATGTTTTCTGATTAGCTGAGGGCCACTGGAAACCAAGCAAATCACTTATTCTTTGCAAACCCAGCAGGCTCTGAAATACCAATGTCTGAACCCAGTTTCCAAAGAGCCCCAGAAACAAGCTCACACTGAGGGATGACAGACTTCACACTTATAGTAATTAGGAAATACATGACTTCAAGAACGCATAAAAAGAGTTGTGCAAAGTATACTTCATATTTACTATTTCCTGTAGGAACAACGCAACATGGAATAACACAGGCTAAGCAGCCATCGGAGTTAGCCTTTCTGTGAACTTTCAGTATTTATTGTTCAGAAAGAAGGCTGCAGTGAACGTCCGGAAGAGTAAATGATATGATCAGCATGCAACCTAGAGTACTTTTAGACAAATATTGGCTGGCATAAATCTAACAAATATAAAAACTTGAAATGCACAGACTAATATATCAGAGCTGATTTTTTTAAAAAACAGGAAACAAAGAGATTGGGGGGCGGGAGGGGTGTTATAATTTTTGTACATAAAAGATGTTGAATGACATTAGGATGATTTTTACAGTAAATAAAACATTAAGAGAAACACAACCATCAACACTCTTCTGTTCTTGGATGCTTTCCTTTGTATTGTTGGGGTTCTTTTTCCTTAATCACAACAGATAGTTTTGACAGCCTGTCTACTACAGTTTGATGCTCCAGTCAATGAACTCTTAGACTTGGAGGTTTAGGATTGTATTGTTCCATAGTGAATATGTCTGTCTATGCTTTATCTGCCCTAACTGTAGCCTTATATGTTAGTTTAAACTTCATGTGGCTTCTGTCCCCGTTCCCCTCATCCAGTAATTCTCTTATCTTTTTGTTCCTTTATACGATATTCAAAAACATGGTTCTTCAATATATCCTATTTTGTGCACTCTGTCCCACGTTCCATTTGCAATAGTCTGACCTTATCATTCCCAATGCAATATCCAGCACCTTCAAGCCTGATACTGTGTCCTCTCTCTCCTCTGCAGTTCTGCCTGCATTTTTCACCCTGGCTTCACCACCTCCTCTGCTGGTGGTTTTGCATTGCTTATCCTCACTTTCAAGGCCCTTCGTTTCTCTGCACACAGTAATGGGTTTCTGCCTTCCTGCCAGTTCCCTTGCACAGTTATGGTGCTTGTCAGACTTTGTCACACTTCAGCACTAAGCTGGCAGGGCAAAAAAAAATAATAATAAACAGTAACACACCTAACCAAAAAATACGCAAAGGAAATTAGCAGGCAAGACAGGATCACAGCAGTCAGTGCTGGTTAAGCCTGCTTTGGAACAGCAATGATTGACTCACTATTTTAAATTTCCTACCTTATGTTCCATCCCTGACTTTTTTCTTACAGCTGTAGTTTTCTGTCTCCTGTGCTCATGTAGGTCATTCCCTGATCCCACATACCCTGTCCTTCAGCTCAGATCCTCACGTTGTTTTTTCAGCCTCCAAAGATTTAATACCATAGCAAAGCTTAGGAGGATAGTTCAACTTGCACTGTATCGTGAAACATCACCATAACCTTACTCTGCTATTTGTTCTGCCTTAAACCAAGATCATAAATCAAGTGCTGTCTGGGTCAAATTGAGAGGTGAAGGAATGTCTTTACTCTTTATGGGGCAAACAGATATCCCTCATTTCTGAAAGACATAATCGTGAGCTTGTACAGTCGTAAGTGAATAGAGTCACATATGAGCTAGAAAAAGGTTTATATTCTGGGCTTATATGAGCATCCTGTGTACTTCTGGTGATAAATGTGTTAAAAATATAAAAATGTCAACTGTGGTAAAAAATATATAGTTAAAAGAAATAGAGCTCAACAAAAAGGTATGTATGTGCTGCACTTTTCAGATACTTTTCAAATGCCACTGCCACATCAGACTAAGTCAGTCTATATCACAGGCCAATAAATAGTAGCCTCTTAAAGCCTACAAAAGACAGGAGGTTAAATAAAAGGGGATTAAATAAAAGCCTTAGGAGCAAAAGAGATGGTATTTATCCTCTGTTGTTCCTCAGTCTCGCACTTTTAAACTTGCACGCTGCCATTTCACTACCTCCATAACACTCCCCTGAATAAGTGATCGAGTGATGCTAACTTCACTACTGCTTCTAAGGAGGTTTGGGACACCTGTGAGGATAGTGCCAGGCAAGGGTGAAACACAATGACCACTAACTTCCAGCTTTCCAGACTTTGAGGTAATGAAACAATGTGCCTTCCTCTAAAGCTGAGAGATCTCGCCTGCACAGTTTGTTCCCTTTAACCCCACCGTGGAGTCAGGAAAGCAGAGCTGTAATTCCAGGGAACAGTAACATACTGGGTAAAGTATGCATTAAACAATTTGTTCCTCCCTGGAGATGAGTACCTGGATGAAACACTATTATTTTTATCCTTCGGCTTTCAGAGTTAGTGTTTTATATAACAGTTGCACTAATCAACTGAGGGTTTTGCAGAATAAAATGTATTTAATTACCACCTCAGAAGTAGCGTTCCCAGATGTACCAGAACATAAAAAGACGTTCGGAGGAAGAGGTTTGCCTTTCACACAGCTGGCAAGCGAGCCCCTCTGCACAGGAGTGATAGGGCTTTAGCCTGACCAACAGCGACACCAGGAGGAACACGACGAATGAAGAAAAGGCTCTGCCACGCCTTACCGCGCGAGCCCCCATCCCAAAATGCAGAAGCGTTTCCCTATTATCTGGAGGAAAGCAATGAGCTGTATGGAAAATCAAGGCAAATAATTTAGAGGGAGAAAGAGAGCCTGCGAACGAGTCTTTGTGCCAGGTACTGACAGGCAACCGTGTTCAAAATGCAAGGTTAAATGAGACACTTTGCACTGCAAGAAGCAATTCAGTATCAGCAGTTTACAAACAACTGAAAACAATTAATCCATTAGTTTTGAAACACTAAGAATGTGGCAAATGACAGCATGTCTTGCTGGTCCAGGAATACCATTTCAGAATACCAAACACAAGACATTAAAAAAAACCCTTGTCAAACCATTGTTTTCACTCAAGAATTTAATTCTAGGTGATTAAGTCATTTTACCCATATATAAGCTTTAAAAATTTTTGTCCTTTTCCACATAGGAAAATAAGAGCATACACTTCTGCAGCTCATGCCCAACACATTGGTGCAGCACCAGCATGGCAGATGATTTAGAAGAGAGTTCAGGAAAAGAGCTGTCCTGTAGCTTACACGTTATTTTTTTTCACATAGCTCCTGTAGAGATTCATGCAGAGACTTGAATGGATTAGTACAGGCTAATGAGTCTTGAACGCAGCAACTACAGATATAATATCTCATATGGAAACACTGGCAGCTGCCACGAATGAAGATTTCTGAGAGCCTGATGGTTTTGAACCCATCCAGAAATACCACGAGAAACAACATGATAAAATATGAATGAGTTGGTCTGTTAGCAGTGAAACATAGCAGTGAGCACTTTCCCAGTTGTTTTAAATTCAGCACTGCAGGGCAGCTATTTGCAAAAACCCACCACTGAAGCCTGCCACTGGCGAGTAGTACTCCTGGTTCCTGCCTGTGCCAGGTCTTCTACTGGAAACTGTGACAGGATGCAGGAGGATGGAAGAGTAGCAGCCTGCAGGCTTGATTTTTCACCGTTCATTAAAAAAGCAATTGTTCTTTTTCTTTATAAGTAAAAGTTACATTAGTAGAATTTGCATTTTTCTTCAGTTAAAAAGAAAGGAAGTTACTTGTAAGACTGTTCCCATCCAGGTTATTCCACAGTAAGCAATACTGTGCTAACAAATGAATTATTGATCAAGTGTCATTTAACACTTGTTATTCACTGGTGTTACACACGGTGGTAATTAACTTTATGCAACAGTGGAAGCCACTGATAGAATTTGTATTAAAACTGCAAGTTCCATTAAGTCCCATATACCAGTAGCTCCAAGACACATTTTATGAATTATCAAATTGCTTTCCTTGGGTGAGACAACCCAATGACAGCTAATGCAGTTTAAAATCCCCTGAGTGGACTTTCCAAATTGAAGCTGAAATTGAGAAACAGGGTGCTTATGGTATCTCTAAACCTACTTAGTTTAATACTTCATCATAATCATAACTGCTTATAGGCACCTAAATCCTTGACAAAACCTATCAAAATCTGCAGCTGTCTCTAAAAGGCACTCTCCCCAGAGACCCTTCACCGGAAGTCATTCAACTAGTCAGTTCAGGTAGGATCCTTCAACAATGGGTCACTAAATAAATAAAACGTTGGAGAGAAGCAAATTGCAAAAATTATCTAAGGAATTCAGAGCTGTCTGGGAAGCAGATGAAGCATTATGATTAACTGCCGTAATGCCATACTAGCAGTCCAATGACAATGCAGATAACACGATCGTCTTTGGAACAGTAATTCATGTATTCCGTAGCAGTCAGGATGAATTTGTAACCTACTTACAGGGAGAGCCTGATATTTGTCTACATAAAGTGGATCTAATGCGCTTACTCATAATACACACAGGTGGTTAACAGGTATTTCAAGCCAAGTCCTCTGCAAGACTACACTGAAGTTTTGTGTTGAAGAAGGGATTGTTATATAACAAAACATCAAGTTAACTTTTAAAAAAAGGTTTAGCGCGTTTGCTATACAGTCATCCTCTTGACTACATTCTTACATTTCTGGTGTTCATACTCATTTTCAGATAATGATTTGAAGACCAGTCAAACAGCAGACTCACCATGCCAGTTTTGTTCCATTCTGTGTCCTGAGTTCACATACCAACAGCCAGATGGCAGATTTAACCTTATTCTTTTAAATTAAACCACTGGACTTGTGAAATTATTTTATCCAAAAAGAGTAAAAAGACCTTTATTTTCATGAACAACGGATGTGACATAATAAGGCTATTCAAAAACTACTAATAACCAGCAAAAATGGGAGAGAAGTTTCTGAATTTATTTTTCATTATTGTCCAAGAACACAGCTTCTATAACTTGTTTTTCAGAATAATTAAATTTAAAAACTGGATTGTTTCTTTGTCCTCCATCTGCTAATGATTTATCTGTCTACTATGGGGATTTCATTTTTTTCTGTGTGCAAATCCACAACATTCTTTCATGGAATCTGTTTCTTAGTTAAGTGGCCAAGCACAAAGAACTACATGAGAGAGTTCACCTGGCTGTAAGATACTCGCTAGGAAAAAACTTTGGCCACTTACTGTTGGTTCTGCCAAAAGTGACACCCAAAATACTTTCTATAATATAGATGTAGAATTCAAAACATTATGTATTTTAAAACTAGATATTAAGGTGAAAGAAGACCAGCTAGCATTGCGGTATGTTGGACCTTTAACACAATTTGATGACATTGCTGTTAGAAGACCTTAGTGTTAAAATTAACCCAAAACAAAATCAGAGTCCTAGAATCTGAGCCCAAAATGAACAGCTCTGCCATGTTCAGAGACTGTGGAAATTTGGTACATAAGATTCAGAGGAAAGGAAATCTCCAGAAATAGTATGTTAAGGACTGTGACAAACTGAATTGGCTGTGACCCCTTCTGCGATGGTGTTGGTCTTTTCTCCCAAATTACTAATGATAGTGTGAGAAACTGACCATCTTGAAACATGCAGTTTTGTTAAACTTTGATTGCAGAATCATGAAAACCAGACTCTGGTCTTATCTTTATGGTCGCTTTGTGTGATTGATTTAAACCTGCCTCAGCAGGGAGGTTCCGGCAGAAATACGACCAAGGCCCAGCTGTGGCTGGCACCTCCTGAAGGATTAGGATAAACATACAAGGACCAGTTGAGACCAAAGTAAGAAACTTGTGAGCTGTAACAACTGGAAAGATGAGCTAAGACAAGACCATATATGGAAGAGGAGGCCCAGAGTTCATGGAAAGGACACTCAGAGACATCTCTCCAACAACCACAAGGAACCACCAGAGACCACCGAAAGTTTCCCCCTGGGACACCTGAGAGACTTAAGATATAGGTGTTAGGGGAATATAAGCTTGGAGTGATTATCTCAGCAGTATATAATGACACCCAGTGATAAGTCTCGAGACTGGTCTTTATGTCTCAACATTGCCTGCGTCATGCTCCACCCACCCAGTGCTGTAATATTGTGGGGGACCACCAGGCTCAGCATCCCCCTTCCTGCATCTAAAAGAGGGATACCTCAAACAGGATGCATTTGTTCTCAGCATCCTCATTCCTGCACTTGAAGGGAGATAAGCAGGACAATTCCCCATTTCTGCATCTGAAGGGAGCAGGACAATTCACACAGATACTACAAGCAGGATGCATCAGTGCGCATGCTCCAGCAACAAGGAGGTCTCCAAGAGGAAAACGAAGGAGGGATGGAGATCACTCCTAAGGATCCTCAACTGACACCTGGAGTGATACCGGATGCACTGGTAGGCCGGACGTATGCAAAGCAGTGTGTGGCAGAAACACCCACCCAGAGTTAGTGGGTGGAGAAAGAGACTATATCTAGCAACAACAGCTCACAACTAATCCGAAGATCTTCCCCACTAATCAACAACGGGACTTGCGAGACGTCGCTGGATCCATGGTGGTAACCCCCCTCTCTCAGCTCTATCTCTTGTAATACTGCTTATTCTTATATCCCCTTCTTTCCTATCGCTCTTTAATTTTTAAGTGCACACAACTTTATAATAAACTACAGAGAGCCTGTGACATTTGACCTCGTTTGTGTCTTAACTTCACCTGTGGGTGAAACGAATCTCCCTTGGTCTGA
The DNA here is from genome assembly GCA_028020825.1 of Podargus strigoides. Classification (NCBI taxonomy): domain Eukaryota; kingdom Metazoa; phylum Chordata; class Aves; order Caprimulgiformes; family Podargidae; genus Podargus; species Podargus strigoides. The sequence continues at coordinate 77,960,537 of CM051663.1, read as the reverse complement.
AACCGGGTACAGACAGATAGGACGAGAGGAAATGGCCTCAAGTTACGTCAGGGGAAGTTTAGACTGGATACTAGGAAGAAGTTCTTTACTGAGAGGGTGGTTAGGCACTGGCACAGGCTGCCCAGGGAGGTGGTGGAGTCGCTGTCCCTGGAGGTGTTTAAAAAACGAGTGGATGTAGCACTTGAGGCCATGGTTAGGGAGATGATGGGATAAAGGTTGGACTTGATGATCCTGGAGGTCCTTTCCAACCATAGTGATTCTATGATTCTATGATTCTAGCTTTAAGAGAAGGTTCCAAGAGACTGCAGTAGCCCTTGGTCTTGCCCCTTATCTCCCAACACACAGGGTAAAGTCTCCTTCCTGAAGGAAAGGCAGGAAAACTAAGGCAGTCCTTTTAGCCCAGAGATACTTCTTGCAGCTAGCAGCTCACTGTGTGAAAATGGAGTATCAGCTGAATGTTTCTGCTCCAAAACAAACAACAAAAAAACTAGGAGTCCAAGGTATCTCACAAAATGTACCTTTATTTATGCATTGAAAAATAGCCCTGTACTGCCCATCCCCCATAGCACCAGGCATCTGTAGGAAACTCAGCATGTAGTTTGAAGCATAGGCCTACTAGCTGGAAATACCTGTGGATGGTGGGGAGGCAGGGGATACAGTGTTGATACTGAAATACACAGATAAGGCAACATAGGATTATCCAGGCAGCCTGAATAATCCAAGTTTGTTAGTTTCAGTCACCATCCCTTCCTCCCACATACCTCTCATTTGTAAAACTAAAGTATAGTTATTTCATACACTGAAAGTGAAGCAATTTTAGAGTAGCTGATTTTTTGACAGAATTAGTATCATTGCTGCAGGTAAGTTTCAGATAATTAATCATCGTCACCATGAGGGTTAGAAGGTGCTTGGTTCTGAAATGCTAGGAGACTTCATGGCACGGCTGTTCATATCGTTGTTACTGAAACTTGATTCCTTGAGCCAAAGGTAAATCCTTGCTGTAGTTGATTGTACTGGAAGAGAAACAAGTATTGGGAGACCAGACTTATGCAGTCCATTTCCTATGTACAAGGGTTCTGATTTCTGTCACATGTATATAAAATACTTCTGTAAGCAGTTTGACTATTTAAAGTTATGTGCAGATTTACTCTGGTTTTCAATATGGTAACTATGTACAAGGGAAAACCATAGTCCCCATTATCTCTTCCTTGATAGATCAAGGAGAAAGTAAAGTATCATTCACCGTTTAATTTCTTACTAGGAGAATGTCCATACAGAAAAATCAAGGTGGGATTTCTCGCATTCATAAAGCCTTTGTAGGGAAACCAAAGTTAGCAAAGGTGAAGGCTACGGAGGCCAGCAGACAGTGGGAATGGTCAACCACAACAGCCTGTCAGGAGACTTACAAATAGATATCCAACACGTAGCTAAATCACCCACCACTGGCAATAGTGGCCCTCTCACTGTGGTTGCCACTTCATGTATTTCCTGACAAGTTTCAGTAATTTAATTTTTAGCCAAGTTTAAAATCAGGCAAGAGGGGAAAAAAAATAGATTTTTTTTTCCTTTTGGGGAACAGTGAGTAAAGAAAGGTCTTTACCTAGAACCTTCAAATCATCTTCTACTAGGAACACATGTAAATTCTCACATAAAGAAAACGCAATTACACTCATACATGGTTAACTCACCTTTAGGGAAGATGACCTCCTGTGGTCAAGGATTTATACATTTTGAACTTGTGTAAGTTCATCTCTAATGTACATTTTGTACATTTATTTGGAATTTTAAAATACTCTCTTACCAAGTAGACCGTCTCATATAAAGTTTCCAAGAATCACTTCCAGATTCTCTTCCCCCACCTGTGTGCTTTTCACCACCTGTAGGAAAAAGGTTATGAATGAAAACTTGACCTTTTTTTCGAGCATGGGAATCTGGACTAATCCAGGAGGTGAGATACTTTATAAAAAAGCATGGGAAACTTTGCCCTTCTTCTATGTCTGAAATAATCACCAGAACATCACTACATACAACTCACAGCTAGCTCTGTCCTCATGCTGCATCCAAAAAACATCTGCCTGGAGCTGAAAGTCTCATCATGCTGGCACCAGAGGACCTTGTTTTAGAGATATTGTGTTTAAACATGAGACAATGTGCTGATTCTTGTACCGTTTAAATGGTAAGGTGAATTATTTCTTCTTCCCTCCCCCAACTTCCTATACTTCCAGTATATACAAACAAGAGAAATAAAGGCAAAAAAGTATTTAAAGACTTTGTCACAAAAATACTTTATGCTGTAATTTTTATGTACACTTACAAATATACACAACAAAAATGCTCAAGGCTGTTTTAATTAAAACTGTTTTAAACAGTTTTCCACTCAGCCACATCTCTAAACACATTCAGAAATACTTCTGAGTTACATTCCTTTGATGGTAGTGGTGGTGAAAATGATACACGGAGTATTTAAAAAGGAAATACAGGTAATTTTAAAAGCTGAAATCCGACTACCTCTAGCCAATTTCTGTTTTCTGCTAAAGCAGCATAATTCAAAATTAACTTAATTGATTTATCCTGGTTTAGTCATTTAAGTAGACTGATTAAAACCCTGAAAAATAAGGAGACCTAAATTATGCTAGTTTGGGTGGTAATTTTTTATTCTCTTCCAGAGTCATCAGGGGAAAAAAAAACCAAAACAACAAACAAACCCCCCCAAAAAAACAGCTTCAAAAAAAAAAGAAGTCTAAGGAATAATACCAAGTCTCTAGACCTGATGCTAGAGAATTTCATCATGTGAAAGATAAAGAAAAAAGCATAAGTAACATACCAAAAGCACCTCCAATCTCAGCCCCACTGGTTGGAATGTTGACATTCACAATGCCACAGTCAGATCCCTTTGGCCTACAAAGATAAGACAAAATTACTCCCCAGGATCAGGAAAGGCTCCTTCCCTAAAATGAGGACTATAAAATGCTCAACTAGCACTGTACATAGGTTTACAAAAGACATGAAAGACTGTCACCTTATGCTTTGGTAAGGTAGAAAAATAATTTAAATTATACCCAAGCCAGCGGAAAATCCTTCCCAAATCCTTGGTAAAGATACTGCTGGAAAGACCTTGTTTCACTTCATTATTCCAGGCAAAAACCTCCTCTTCCTCCTAGAAGGAGCATGTGTCAATGGTTAAACCACAACCATTCAAAGCAAAGCAGTAACAAAGAAGTCTTGTGAGAAAAACAAACAATATACCACAGCCGTAATGCAAATATACGAAATGCCACTTGGCAAACACACATGCACCAAGTGAGAGACAGAATACCTCCATCACTGCACAAAACACTGCTCTTGATCAGGTTGACATGAGCAATAAAAATCTATTCCTGTACAGACTCTCATCTTAATTCCAGGGCTCTTCACAGAAAATGCATAAATATAGCTGCACAGTGAGGTAAGCTATTACAGTGGACACCCCACAACACAGAGCAAGTTAGCAATTCAAGCACTGGGACAATTACATGAACATGACATACATCTAAAATCTCTCTCCTGACTCTTCTGTTAGCATCCTTGATACCTGACTGATTCCCCATTGTTATTTTACCTTAAATTTCAGCACATACAGTATGGGGGCAAATGTCTCGGTGTGGACAATGGGTGCATTATGAGGAAGGCCAGTCACAATGGTTGGTTCAACATAGTTTCCAGGGCGATTTATAACCTTCAAAACACATAAAAGAAGAAACAACTGAGTAAGTTCAAACCAGCATCCTGCTTTGTACTAGTGCAGGAAGGAATCCTTCATGGTCTGATTACTATAGCTGTGCCTAGCAATCAGAAATAAGTCAGGTCATCTGAGTAGATAACTAAATTTAGTCACTTAAGTATTTAAAATACAGAAGCATAACTTAAGTCTACTAAGCAGGTAATCAAATCTCAAAGTCTAGCAGCTGGCAAAACCTACTTCCTTTCTCCTACTTTTAAGCCGATTAGAGAGATCATTAGAGCTTTAAATGTATAAGAAATAAAGAAGGTGCCAGTGAAAAACAAGAATTGCCAGAATGTTAAGTCCATGAAGATTAAACATCTCATAAGACGAAGATGTGCAAATGGCTCACTTGAATCTTCACTATTTCCTGAACTTCAATATGGTGAATCCAGGGACAGAACAGCAATTTTTCTTTGTTATATATTTGATAGCCACCATTTACACTGCTGTTTGTATTTTCATCATCACCTGCAACTAGGAGTAATGCAAGGAACAGTCAAAAGCTCACAGCCATTTCTTGGAGGAGAAGGCAGCTTCTAAGTAGACCAATCTTTACACTAAAGATGGGATTGCAATTCAAACATTCTCAGACTGCCTAACTTAACATCCTATAATGACTGATGGGACAAACTGAGGAACAACCTTGGCCTAAATCACCATATTACTGTATTTTTCTTCCTAGAACACTAGATGTAGCAGGAAGAATAGAAGTCAGTCACCTTTCCACCATAGACCACAGAGCCACCCTGTTGTTTTGCTTGTTCTACTGCATCAAGGAACATTTTCACTGCTTCTTTGGTATGAAGAGGACCATACAGAGTGTCAGCTAAAACCAAAAAGATGCAAAGACATACTTTCAGGGAAACTATACATTTGCAAATATTCTTACGACATTTTGGGAGCAATTATTTAATCTGTCCAAGATGAGCAGTTTTAGGTGGATTCTTCATCACCCTTTCAAAGTTTGTATTCTAAATGAAACCAGCTACCCCCTCTCTCTGGTAAACTGCTAAAATTATATAGCTTTGATCTATAACCTCTTTGTAATGTAAACAAACAGAAACTTGTCTCCTAAACCCATGAGCTGGAAATAGCTACTTACAATCCCACGGATCACCGATGCGGACCTGGGCATAGGCCTTAGCAAGCTTTGCCACCACTTCATCATGGATGGTTTCATGGAGGAACTAAACAAAATGCAGTAAGAAGGCTGTAAGACACCTCAGCCTATGTAACTATTCCTTAAGTACTACTGCACTTTAAGAGGGCTGAATGAACTGTGGAGATAGGGTTGTGCATGTTCAGGAAATCCCGAACTTAAAAAATAAACACATGTGCAAGGCCTCAAAACAACACTAACACCATGAAATAAAGATTTAAAATGTTCACTGTGAAGACTTAAAAGAAGCTAAGAAACAAAAACCTGGTTTAATTTTACCCCATCTCAGATCAATGGTATTAATGTGTTCTGTAAACTCTTCAGTTAAGTGTTTTAGGACAAACACTCAAGTGATTTTTATTGCTGTAATTTGAGGAATCACTGCCCTTCCTATAAACCTGAAGTTAACCTACATCAATTTTGATTAATATATGCCCTATCAACCCAACTCTGAAGAGACTATACAGACACAGCCTGACACGATGACACCTTCAAACTTATTGAAAATAACTGGTTACAAAATTAATAATAAAGTAAGCAACACATACCCCCTTGCTTTGCCCAAATCTAAACCCTGCACTAAAACTTTTATCAGGCACAAGCAAAAAAGCTCTGGCAATAAAATCAGACAGAAATACAGGAAGTATGGTAACTTTTATTTTCCTGAGTTTTAACACCAAGTACATTTAGAAACACCTACAAATAAAATCTTCAGAGCTAGAATTACAGCAGAGTGACAAACTGCCATTTTAGCTTCCCATCATACTGATTTTTGACAAAGTAAAAATGTGTTTCAAAGATTATCTGTTGTTCTCCATAACACGAGGATTTGTTAGGCATGTTCTGAGCTAATTGGGAATTAAGTTTAAATTCAGAGCTACCCAAACCAGACAATACATATTTACTCACCAGCCTTCTAGCAGTTGTGCACCTCTGACCTGCTGTTCCCACAGCAGCAAATAGAGCAGATGGGATGACTAGGTTCAGATCTGCATCTTCAAACACTTAAAAATTAAAAAATCAGCATGTTACTAAAGTAAACAGGCAGTTTGCAAGACTTAATGAGACTAAACAATATAATAAACTGACAGGTTGGTCAAGAAGCATTAGAAATAGTTGCATTATCACAGCACACTAAGATATACAGAAACATCTCAAAACTCCTATTACTTTCACACCTAGAATTAGACACGTGCAATACGACATAAATGCAGATCTGAACAACTGAAGAGAGCCTTTTGCAATAAAGCTTGCAAAGAACTTCAGCTTCATTTTAATTCAAGAAACAAGCAATTTCTTGCCATTTCATCATCTTGTCCTTCTCTGACTAAGAAAACGTCTAGCAGCATAAACAATGGTAAAGTGTATCCAGATGGCAGGCAAAAAAAAGTAGCTAAAACACGCAGATACACAATAATGTAAAATATAAACAAGCTGAACAAATTCATCTGGCTGGAAGACACTGGGATGTTTAAAGCAAAGCTAGTATGTAAAAGCCTCAAAGGATCCTCAAAGTATCACCCAGCTTAACCAGTCCCACAAAATTCTCAAAGTACCAAAAATTATTATTAAATTTGGGACAAAGTCCAAACAATGTTTATGCCATCATTCAAAGCCAATTCCAGAAAAAAACAGGGCTTTCATATGAAAAAGGAAACTATTTTCTAAGTATAAAGCAAGTTTACGTTACTGGCTGTGAAGCGGCAGAGGAAAAAAAGAAAGATCTCCTCAAATGTGGTTTTCAAACAAGCTTTCTAGACAGGCAATTACGTTCATTCATAATATGAGAAAGGTGAAACAGAAGGCTACAACACAACAGGACACCAATTTAGGTATTTACCTAGCTCATATTTTTTTTTGCCACATTGCTCAGCTTCACAGTATTCTGTTATGTTTATCTGGGAACTAGATCATAGCCTAAGCTATTTAAACCTGTAAAATGTGCTATTGAAATAAATAGTTGCATGCTTTGCTTTCCAATACTGTGTCTTAGACTTTACATATATGCACTTGTATACTAATATGTTAAAAATGTGGTCTTCACATGATTACAACTACCCTAAAATAAATTTATTTAGCATTGTCCACATCCCATTACTGAAGCCTCCTGCTTCTCCTATTCCCTTCTTCACTTCAACAGTGAATACATATAAGAGCTTGAACTTTGATTTTTTATTTAAAACACTACCCTTCCACAATACTGAAGACAGAAAAAAACCAACATTCTACTACATACTTTTTAAACCACCAATGTGTGTGTGTGTGTGGGGGGGGGGGTGTACATTTTGCTACAAACATTTTTACACTAACTTCCAAATATCATCTATGGGACTAATTTTCTACAGTGTATATTACCAATAATGGCATTGTTTCCTCCCAGTTCCAGCAGACTTCGACCTAAAAAAACCACACAAAACAAGTTATATTATGTGGACATGTAGTCAACTGCACCTCATTCAGTGAGCTCACCTCTAATTAGAGCTAAGTTTCATTAAACTTACTTTTCTGGATAGACAAAAAGTTTTCGGCATCACTGTTCACTAATCACTCTAGCCAAAGCAAAAAATTACACCGAATACTACTTCTGTCACATATTGTGAGGAAAGATACCTGGAGAGAAGTTAGAGCAGAAAGAAGCTTAAAAAAATAGGCAAAAATAGCACTGGAAAGGAAAAGATGAAAACAGGAAAAGTTGCAGCATAAATGGTATGATGCAGACAAAGAAGAGGAGGAGGAGCTACGCAGATCAAAATGCACACAAAAAACGAAACCAGGCTTATTTGTTTCTCTGGCAACTGTTTTATCTCAGATCTGAGAGAAGGAATCACCATCTACTTCTGGATGAATCCTTGCCATCTGTTCTGAATTTTTCTTTCTTTTTTTTTTTTTTTTACACTCCTAGGAACTTCAAATGTGTAAAATGAGAAAATCCTCTTCACAAGGTTTTCTGTTAAAATCAAGAAGTTAGAATCCAGCAGCTGTGCACGGACTCATGTCTGTACACTGCTAAATATTTGCAACAAAAAACAGCACCTCAAAAATCCTAACTTTTCTGCTGTATTTATAAGGAGGAAAAGGCGAGGGGGCATCTCCCTATGAACATATTGTCAAAAGACCACAGGCCCTGGCTGTTCATCTTGACAATCTCCATACAATCACATTCATGGATCTCCCACCAGAATTAACTGTTAGACCACGGATTTGTGGATACCCTGGAAAAAACTCTGACTTGTGACAGAACTAATTAAAAAAAATGCAGTATCTAGTTCTGAGCAGTTTCAACATCCTATTTCCACCAAGTTAAACAAAAAGGTAACACAAGAGGTAAGTGAAACAATCTGTTATTTTAAAATCCTATGGGGTTCCCCTGCCTTTCCCAAACATGGAAAGAAATGAAGTGGAGGAGACCCCACACACTCACCAAATCTCTCCTGAACCATGAGCGCTACCTGCTTGCCCACTTTTGTGCTGCCAGTGAAGGACAATAGGTCCATTCTCTCGTCTCTCGCCATTGCTGTCCTGTACAACAGGAGACATACCACCATGTTCAATGGATGAGCAGACAGCTGGAAAAGCTGCTTGCACCCTCCACATAAACAAACTTCAACCAGGGAGATCTTTTAAAGTTGGAGCCACTTCTTTGAAAACGTAAGTGACTGAACAGAAGGCTGGAAAGCTTCTTAGTCAGAAAAGAGGAAGAAGGCGTTTCCCTTTCCCCTTTTCAGACCCTAAGAGCATCACCTGTACTAATTTTGAAATTCAATCTAAAGTACATAGAGAGATCAGCTCCAATGGTTACATTCCCCGAAAAATTACAAACACCTATGACTTTTTGTCATGCTTACCATCTGTTTTGTCTTCTCTTGAAATGCTCAAAACATGCACCTGAATATACATTTGTACTGGGAATATCCACATTGTAATAATCAAACAAAACAATCTGATTTGCACAGCTTCCAAGCACAGGTATGCATCTATGAGCAAATGGGGAAGTATTCTCCTCCACAAGTGGTACAAAAGGCCAATGGGCTAGAAATTGAAAACTCTTAAGAACATGATGAGTGGAATTTAATATTAGCTACATTCTTTGGGTGTAAGCATATGCAGAAGTAGGATACAAACTTAGTCATGTCTCTTCATTAAATACCTGGTAAGTTATTCATTACTAGCTGATCACAGAGTAGAAGTCACAGTGAGTAGACATACGTAGTATATTTACAGCAAGGCCAGAGTTTCAGACCCGTCGATGAAGATGGTGGCAAAAGGTATCTATATGTATTGGGAACTGCTGGAGAACAGAATAACTTTGCAAGAAGTATCTCAAATAATATTCTTTATCCTCTACACTTCTTCATAAAACACAAGAAGAAATGTTACCTACCCGATGTCTGCTCCACCACAAATCAGAGAACAGATTGCTCCAGGCACTTTGTTATCCTCCAAGACTTTGGCAATTATTCTAGAATCAAAGATGTAAAAATTTCACAGATTTCAGATATATGGTGCATATAATAGGTAAGGAACCATTAAAACTGTCTAACCATGCAACACAAAGAAGCCACAGATTTTTAAAAAAGCAGCAGTCTTGCAGTTAAATGACATGTAGTTTGTACAATACATAACACACTTCTCTCATCAAGGCCTTCAGTGTTACAATCATAGCTCACACAGAAGACTCTAAAACATATTCGTTATGCATCTGCACAACTGGCACAGACAAGCATTACACCAGTGTGTAAAAGCCTTGGCCATACAGTCTTTTACCTTTAGAAAGAGACATTTATGTAACTTCATGCAGTTACATAAAATACTCCTAAGCAGTTTGAGGCCACTGCTCTCAGGAGTTAATACTAATTAAATAGTAAGTTTTGTAGCTTTATTTTAAAAGGGCCTATTTATATTTAGCATTTTAAAATAAAAGTTATTCATAGCACAAAACAGACAAGTATTTAAAATGCTAATATCACAGAATCACAGAATGTTAGGGATTCGAAGGGACCTCAAAAGACCATCTAGTCCAATCCCCCTGCCAGAGCAGGAATACCTAGATCAGGTCACACAGGAACGCATCCAGGCAGGTTTTGAACGTCTCCAGAGAAGGAGACTCCACAACCTCTCTGGGCAGCCTGTTCCAGTGCTCTGTCACCCTCACTATGAAGAAGTTCTTCCTCACATTTATGTGGAACCTCCTATGTTCCAGCTTGTACTCGTTGCCCCTTGTCCTATCATTGGATGTCACTGAGAAGAGCCTGGCTCCATCCTCATGACACTCACCCTTTACATATTTATAAACATGAATGAGGTCACCCCTCAGTCTCCTCTTCTCCAAGCTAAAGAGACCCAGCTCCCTCAGCCTTTCCTCATAAGGGAGATGTTCCACTCCCTTAATCATCTTTGCAGCTCTGCGCTGGACTCTCTCAAGCAGTTCCCTTGTCCTTCTTGAACTGAGGGGCCCAGAACTGGACACAATACTCCAGATGTGGCCTCACCAGGGCAGAATAGAGGGGGAGGAGAACCTCTCTCAACCTACTAACCATACCCCTTCTAATACACCCCAGGATGCCATTGGCCTTGTTGGCCACAAGGGCACATTGCTGGCTCATGGTCATCCTGCTGTCCACCAGGACCCCCAGGTCCCTTTCCCCTACACTGCTCTCCAGCAGGTCAGTCCCCAACCTGTACTGGTACATGGGGTTGTTCTTCCCCAGATGCAAAACTCTACACTTGCCCTTGTTGAATTTCATTAAGTTTCTCCCCGCCCAACTCTCCAGCCTATCAAGGTCTCGTTGAATGGCAGCACAACCCTCTGGTGTGTCAGCCACTCCCAGTTTTGTGTCATCAGCAAACTTGCTGACAGAGCACTCTATTCCCTCATCGAAATCATTGATGAATATATTGAATAGTACTGGTCCCAGTACCGACCCCTGAGGGACTCCACTAGATACAGGCCTCCAACTAGACTCTGTCCCATTGACCACAACTCTCTGGCCTCTTTCCTTCAGCCAGTTCACAATCCACCTCACTACCTGATCATCCAGACCACACTTCCTCAGTTTAGCTGCAAGGATGCTGTGAGAGACTGTGTTAAATGCTTTACTGAAATCAAGACAGACCACATCCACTGCTTTGCCATCATCTAGTAAGCAAAGTAACAATAAACCTAGATAAGTATCACTATGGCATTTGTTCTTTGGAGTTGTTCTCCTTTTATCAGGAATGAATTTTGAACCTTGGGAACACGTGCTATGGTGTTACTAAGTTTGGATAATAAAGAGTGTGTGAGGTCATCTTCAGGATATAGGTCTACAGACCCAGAAGAATTTGCCAAGAAACTGGGTGTTGATGTTGGACTGAGACTCCCCAAAAAAAGGCATGATTCTGAAACACAACTGTGTGACTCAGAAAAGCTGTATTTCATGAGCAATTCATCTTCTACAAGGAAGCAAACCGCATAGCTAGCCCTACTTCAGCAGAAAGACAGCCCTGGTATCAGAAAAAACTGGCCAACAGTATAGATGATACCCTATATATATTGTTACTTCTTAAGTAACAAGGGGAAAGCAGTTCTGACCACTAAGCACTGCTTCAAACAGAAAAGAACTTGTTTAAAAAGCAAAACAGAAAGCAAAGAAACCAGAACTCACTTTGTAACAGCAACACTAACAAGTGATGTTGTAGGAGCACCCTTCCTAAAAAGAAAAATAGTAGTAATAATGATAATAACAAAATAATAACAATAATAATAATAGCCACAAAAACAATAATACAATACATTGTTTTCTTTTCAATTCTTTAAGAATAAAAAATAATTCAAATATGTGATTTTTATGGTATCTCAAATACAGCACACTTTGGTTAGGCTGGTTTTCAAGAGTATGTTAAGAGAAGAACTTAAGACAGTTTCTTTCCACAGCTTAGCACTCAGAGCTTCTACTGAAATCCACATGAACAAGAGCTATGCCAGACATGAAAGTAAAGCAGAGATATTAAAGCAAAGCAGCCACAGGGAGAGGAAGTAAAGCTACTTATTTAGATTACTAATTTTAGCTGTATCAATTCTGAAAATACTAACTGTTCACTACCACCACTGCAAGATCTCAACCTGCGTTCTTTATTAACAGGACATTTGGCTAAGTCCTGGACAGGTGTGAATCTCAATACCTCATAAAAGAGGTTACCACAAAATAAAACATAGCTCTTTGGCTACAAGTGAACCTAAAAATAAATAGAAATTAAGCCTACATAAGACAGAATCAAGTATACAGAAACAACAGATATTTGATACGAATTCATGCCTGAGATAATACCTCCCTAATTTTAAAATACTGTTAAGACATTGGAGAGCTGCATCTTACCAGAGGCAAGCATTTCCACAGATCATTGCAATTGCGCTGTTCCACCCATAAACAGCTACAGGGAAGTTAAAGGCCGTGATGATTCCTACTAACCCAACAGGATTCCACTGCTCTATAAGGGCATGGCCAGGTCCTGAAGGCAAAGACACAACAAAATGCAATTTGCATCCATTTAATGGTTTTTTTTAAAAAGGAAACCATGTGAGCAAAGGCCCTCACATCGCTCCTCGGTGCATCAGGACACTACCTTGTGGAAAGGTGTATTATATGTGCTCTGCAGCTTACTGGAACAAGGTTATCCAGATTGTGGAAAAACCTATTAACATGACAACGTGAAGTTTTACTAGGTTATTAACAAAATAGTGAGTGCTAATCAATAACTGACAAAAGGTTTCATTTTTTAGTACACTGCTGAACGTTTTACATACCCTAGCACCTTCATTAACAAAGAAATCAAAGAAAAACTAATGCTTCAGAATCTATTGCCTCTTTTGCTCTAAGCCACAGGCTAGATTCTTCATTAGGTGGCACTACTGCCTACCCACACATCTATTCCTAGAAACATGCTCCCTAAATAACTCACAGTACAGAGATTTTGCTGCATTACACCACTGTCTACTTAAGATAGGTCTCCATCTCTTTATTTGTACAAAAAAAAAAAAAAACAAAAAACAATCCACAAAGATACACACATACTTACTTTCTGAAGGCAAAATAGGTCCACCAATCATTCGGGACAAACCAACAGCATAGTCACAGACATCAACATACTCCTGCACTTCCCCAACACCCTCGACAAAAATCTTTCCCATTTCCAAAGAGACCTGAAAAAATTAAGAGCAAGACAACACTATTTTTTAAAAAATTCCCTTGCATCCCCAGCACATTTTGTCTCCCACTAAGTCAAGTAAGATTTAATACACATTTTTTCATCAGAAGAGATTCACCTTTTTGTGAGTTATTCACAGCTTAAAGACAGAACACATTAAACAACTAGACAGCAGTCATATTCACATACAATAGGAGGAAATTAGAAGAGGAAATTCATGAACAGAGGAAATTAAAAATAATCTACTGAAAGGAATATCCAACAGTAATGAGGGTCATAGGTTTAGATCAACAAAACACTGAATTTCCATTGGGACATTCGCACACATTGTAGACAAGGTGTGAAATAAATTGGAAAAAGAGGGATTACTCTGCTCCAGCAAAAGAAAATGGCCACTTGCCTTTTTCATAAGCAAACTACTCATTTTACAACATCTCAAAGTGAGTTTGGGAGATGCCATTTTCAGACACTGCTGAAAATGTCTACACATCTTTAGTATTTTAGTAACCTGGGATGTTTAGGATTTATTTATTTTTTTTTTAGCTGAAGTCAAGCCTAAAGTATGTTCTTCTGTTAAAAGCATACAGACCTACACAGCAGACATTTAAATTATCAACAAGAATAAACTGGTATTTGAAGATGTTTTAATCTGAAAGTGAGAAAACTCAGTAACTTAGGAACTGAGAGGTCACCTATTTACCCCCACTTAATTTTACAGTCATGCTCTGGTATCTAGGTGCAATTTAACATGCAGGTATCACCTACTACTTTAGACCGATGAATGTACTTTAGACTGACGAATGTACTTGGAAGAAGCTGCTAAGCAAGGAATTGGGTTCAAAGGATTGCCACAAGATTTTATTCCCCATTCAAAGGTTAAAATAAAGGAGACTTCATGTATTTCTAAGTATTTCTATGATGCCTGGGGTCATCTCCAGACAGAAGGAATAGCCACTATACATGACCAGAAATGGAGGGGCATCAGACATATTTACTGGGAAACATAGCGGTGAGTCTGTAAGGACAGCAGAGATGCATCTGGATACTTGACAAGGACATTGTGAAGCAAGGCTGGATATTTCCAGCAGCATATGAAAAGGTGAGTTGCCATACTGTACCCTTTTACATATCCTAAAGCCAGGAAAAGTCCTAAAACCTGGGCTCCTACTGCACAGCTTTCACCCTCTATCCTGGAAGAGCTGAACAGACTTATCATCTGTTTGGGAAAATGAGAATAACGCTCTGGCAACAAACATCACGTTTTGTTCAAGGGACATACAGCAAACCACTGTCTGTCCATACTCGCCAGGGAGGCTGTAACATTTTTGAATAGAAAAGTGTGTTAGCACTCTAATTCTGCAACAGAAACTCTGCTGAGGAGACAACATCAAGGGGAACAGCAGAGCAAAGTTTTGTAGGTTAACAATATGGGCTTGACTACACATGGAGTTGTGCACTGACAGCTGTTTCTGAACAGCAGCACACATAGGCAAGCTCTGTAAAAGGAAACTGGCAAGTTCACCACTCATCTCCTTTTCTTCCCTAGCAACCAGCAAGTGTTTTAAAGGAGTGGTCCTTCAACATTTATGTCCTGTACAGCACTGCAACAGCTCATTAAGACCATCACACCTTCTGAAGCCTTATACCTCCACGTATCAGTTTGCAAAATCCTGCACATCACGAGAAAGAGCTCAAGGTTAAAAGCTCTGTATTAGAAGATGGTCTTTTTCAAGACACTTTCAGTATCAGACAGTGCCCTATCTGACAGGCGAGTGGGAAAACAGCAGGGCAACAGCTGTAACGCTCCTCCCCACCAGAGCACAGGCTCAGAATGAATTACACTTTCTTTTCCTGTTATATATTTTCATTTTCAGTGTCAGAATGCAGTCTTACATTTTTTGTTTCCTTTTTTGAGATTTTAAATTTCTTTTAGGCAAGCTAACAGAACTAAGGGCATTTTAACAATTATCAAGGTTAGTAATGCAGAGTGGTACGTTAAAAACCATGACAAACAATGGTTTTGACATACACCCTCCCACCCTCACTCCCTGTGAAGTTAAGCTGCTTCTTAAAAGACCTTACCAAGCTTCCTAGAACTTTGATTTTTTGTCTCAGGGCATCACCAATCTGTCGCACTATTTCTCCACGCTTAGGTGCAGGGATCTAGTCAGAACAAAAGAAAACAAAAAACATCTATTTGAGATTGAATGCCTGTGACTTCTGATGCATATGTACTGCTATTTTTCAGTGCCTGCAGTAAGAAATCACTGATTGCTGTGCTTTTTCCCCTGCCTTCCCAAGAAATCACTACTCATTCAGTTTCATCATGCGCACAGCTTTACAAGAAACTGTTTCCTGCCTCACAGAGACTGGTAACACTGCACACATTTATATCTGTTCAAAAGTTGAGTTTCACTGAATATTGCCAGAAACATTCAGATTATTAGTTTTCCTGCTTCTGTAGCAGCACCCACAACGCCCTCAATCAATCATCTACACCTCAAGAAAGAAGCATTTTTTATAAAAGCACACTTAACTGGTTTCTGAGCTTTAGAAGTGTACTTAACATCACATTTTTCAAACTTTTCCTTTCAGTATGACAATGGCTGCTGATATTTATTTTGATGCTGAGACACGCACAAGCCTCAATCATGGAAAAACTAAACCTATATAACAATTATTAATGCATTTTATAATGTGTATGTTAGATAATAATCAATAGCCAGGATCAATAATAAACCTTAAGCATGCAACAGGATTTACAGGATTAGAAACTGCTGATGAGCAGGCAGCTGGAATGACAAAAGTGAAAAGTACACAAACCATGCACATGTATCTCTTTACAGGCTAAATCTTTCAGCTAAGCCCACTAAAAAAACCAAAATCCACATACTAAATCCAAACAGCTTTGAGATGAGGCTTTAAATTATTTGCTCTGTTGATTCTTTGTTATCCATTTTGACTGTTTTCAGATTATTTTCACACATATTACAAGCTCTCATGCACTCACCAAGATTATATTCACAAATTGTAACAAAAGAACACATACTAACATATCCTGACTAAGCTCCTATGTTTGCCCTAAACTTTGTTCTCTTCAGGCAAGACAAACTACTTTGCTGGATAAAACAGAGAATGTCTGATACCTTAAGAAATTCGGGTTTCAGCTTGTATCGAAGTGGCAGGTAGCTACAGAAACCAAGCCTGGCATGGCCAGCAAGAGAATGGACAGAGCTTGTACAGGGACACTGAGAACTACAGCTTCCTAAGGAAAAATAGCTTAGCTATTGTCCAACACAGCAACGTAACACTAAAGTTTTGGAATAACGTAGCTGTTTTGTGAAATACTAGGACAACTTGCAAGGAAAAAAAGTACAAGCAAAACCAGCAGTCTTCACCCCATGAGGACAAGATTATCATCATGAGTTAGGTATCCTAACAGGCTGCAGAGTTCTCGCAGGAGAAAGCAGGTGTCAACACAAAGTTAAACACACCCACAGGGATAATTTGCTTGCTACAAGGTTTCTGAACTTCAGCAGACCTGTTGGCAATGGCTTACAGGCACAAACCTGGGTAAATTTGCCAGGCTTTTCAAAACAAACATTTTCCACAAGTCAATGTCCTCATCTCTGTACCTCAAGGTTAATGTACGCAAGTTGTCTGGGTTTGTTTCTTGAGGTCTTCATTGCAGATTTTTGCTCTAATGCAACATACACAACATGAACATGTTTTTACACCTCCACCTGACAGGGCAATTTAATGGCCTTTACCTGCCAGAGCTATGCTATAAAAGACTGATCTCTGTTAACTTACGTCAGCCCAGATCTTCCACGCTTCTTTAGCCTTCTTTACTGTTTCTTCATAATCCTCCAAACTAGCCTACACGAAGTAGCACGTCAAAGAAAAAGTTAGGCAAATCAAAGCTTCAAGACAAACGCCACAGAAAAGCTGCTGAATCCAACTCAGGACATTTCTAGTGGATAGCACTGTACTACAGAATATCACTTCCACAGGAAGTTTATATCCTGCCATAGTTTGGTCCCAATGTGGCACGTTGAGTCACTTGGAGTTACTGTCGAGGAAAATCGTATGTGCTGCCTAAACAAAAGAAAAAGGCGAGCAAGAATTTTCCTTCATATGACAAAGGATGCTCCATAAAGAACAGTCATAAGGGAGGTGTTCATCATATATTCATTTATCTTCTTTTATATCTTAGATATCACTACTATTAACAATATTAAATAAAGGCTGTGAGAACTGTCTTACTCCACCAGCCTCACTGGACATCAAGGGCTAATTGAACTCTAACAGATGACAGGAGCAGGTGAGCACTACGGCACTACTCTCACACTAACAACTTGCACAAATTCAGCACTGGAGTGCCACGTTGCTCCCCACACCTCCCCCTGGCCACTCAGCTCCACTGAACAGCTGCGGCCCACCCGTCCTGCAGCTCCCTCTGCGAACAAACGACACGGGCAGGAGAGGCCCCGCTCCTCCCAACGACGCTTGCGACAGTAGGTGAAAAGAAAAAAGAATAAAAAAGAACAGCCTGTTTTCCCTCCCAGAAAAGCCACGGCCTTATTTCCCGCTGGGTCCCCTTCCCCCGGGCTCCCCGGGCCGGGCCGGGCCGGGCCGCGCTTACCTGCCGGACGCTGGCTATGGGCTCGTTGTTGGCGGGGCAGAACGTCGTCACCACCTAGAGCGGCGGGGGGGTGGTGAGCAGTGGGGGGGCGCAAGGCCCAGGGCCCGGCGAGGCCCAGCCGCGCCGCGGCACCGCCCCACTGCGCGCCCTCAGCACCCGGCTCCCGCGGCTCCGTCCCCCCCACAGGCCGCGCCGCGCCCGCACCTGGCCTCTGCCGCCCCAGCGCCCGTTGTAGACGCCAGGGTTCTCCTCCTGCAGGCCCAGCTCCCGCAGCCAGGCGTAGCGCGGCTGGCTGACCAGCAGCGTAGACATGGCGGCTGCCGGGGCTCCGGCCCGCAGCGGCAGCAGCGCGGCGGCAGCACGACGCACCCCCAGCATCGCAGGCTGCCGCCCGGGGTGGGGAGGGGCGGGGGGCAGGGGCGGGGGGGCGCGGCAATGGCCGCTGTGCCCCGCCCCCTCCCCGCCCCTCTGCCGCCGGCGCCGATTGGGGGGGACGCGGCGGCGCCCCTCCGCCGAGCCCCGCCCCCGCGTGCCTGCCCGCTGCCGGCCCCCAGCCTTACGGCTCCCGCAGCGCGCCCCTCCCCGCCCTGGTGCGGGCAAACAGAGCAGAGCGCAGCCCAGGCAGGGTCCCGAATCCTCACCTCCTCCACGTTCCCGTCGAGGGCGCCCGTGCACGACGGGAGTGTGGGGTCAGCCTAGCCCCCTGCCCCCAGCAGGGGAAAATACGAGCACGCAGGCGCCAAAACAGGGAAAATTTGTGGCTCTCCTTGCTCAACAAGGCAGAAACAGCAATGATCATAATCCGTGGGAGCGTGCATTACTGCTTCCATTCGGTAACACTGTCCTTGAACCCCAATGAGAAGTAGCTTCAGCATCCAGGACTGCCACTTATCTACACCCCGGTGTTGGTGATTTTACACTTGGTTTGTTTCTCCTTTCCCATATATAGGACCAACTCACTGCACATGTACTCATCTTGCAAAACTGCAAGTGAGTTTCAGTCCATATTTTTAAACTGTAATTCCCCTTGAGAGCCTTTCAAAATTTACACGACTTATTACGAGCACGAAATCGTTTGTTGTCAGGAATGCAGTATTTTCTGGATGGCCAAACCAATCAGGAATAAACCCTGATACTAAACTTTAAATGCTTTAACACATACTTGAAGAAGAAAAGTGTCACTGATCTCAAGAATGCCGTAACCTATTTTTTGGTTTCCACAACTACACACTTTTTCTTACTGTGAATTGCATTAATTATAAATAATTTGCTCTTTAAGAAACACCTGCTCAAATAATTTTATTGACTGAAATGTATCTTTGGATGGTATAAACAGGTTAGTATTATAAAGTAGTCTGGCAACGTACAGGAGCTAAAGATGCCATTGTCACTTGTCCAAGGGAACTAGGTTTGGATACTATAGAACTTGTATCCAAAAAAGCAGCAATCCATGCACCTTTCAGGGGAATATACAAAGAATCTCGAGCAAAAGCAACTCAAACAGGAAATTAGTACATCCGAAAGGCAAAGCTCTTTTTTTCAGCAGGGGGACGAAACCTTACATCTACACAGAGAACAAACACCAACAAGAGAACAGCAGTACAGGCTTTCTTCCTCTGCATTGACATCGTGCTTTTACAACCTTGACCTCAAGAACCTGTCCTACAGGTGGCACAGTAGATCAGTCCTCAGAGCTGTCTGTCCATCAGCCAGATGACAGAGCCTCCCAATAACCCATCTGATAGGTTTCCATCACACCAGACCTGGACTGAGCTTGTTTTGATCTGCTGACCCAGAGGTGTGAAGCATCCCTTGAGCTATTCCGTCTCCTGATGACTGTCACTCTTATCTCATCTTCTCAGAAGGTTAATTCTGTACATAGATGAAATACGTAGACAAAATAGGCTCCAGCTGTCTGCAGAGCATGCCGCAGCTGATGAAGCTGGAGCTGCAGCAGCTCCACATGTGCCTCAGGGAAGAAGAGCATGGGATGAGAGTACCACATCCACTTAACTGAGGGGCCTTTGTGGCCCTAACTGTCCTTGCACAACATTCACCAGCACAATGAAACAGCGAGGGAACAGAAGCCCACAGCTTTGTGTTGAAAATCATCCAGATGCCTGTTGGAGATCAGGACCTCCGTTGACCGTAGCGAATCTTCACAAAGATCTTCCGTCTAAGGTCTGGCCTGGACACCTCCCAGAAGGACAGTGGTCTTTGAGAGCTGACATTTTCTAATGCACTGCACAACCTTGTGCAGACTTTCATCTCATTCAGCCTTATGTGTGTATATCTATATATATACACACACATGTACTATATACATATATATAGTATATTTGACTATATATATATATAGTCAAAGGGGCACTTCACAAGAACATAGCTGCAAGATGTCTTCAATCCACGCATTGGGTTCCAGACAAAAGTGTGAACCCCAAATGTTTAGGGCTGTAGCTGAGGCATAAGACAATGTCATTTCAATTCCTAGCTCCTCCACAGACTTTCTCTGTCACCATAAGCAAGCAGTTCCTTCAGCCACGGCTACACACGGCTCATGGTACAGTAGCTATTGGTCAAGCCACAAGAAGATCAAAACCCTGGCACTGTGCCTGACTTGGCTCTGCTCGTCATTTTGCTCAAGGATGTCCAAGCCATTCAAATTGTCACTGCCATAGGCGGTGCCAAAGTCCTTTCAGGAGGGATGTGGGGCCAACTTGTCCGCACCGTATCGGCTAGTGATCAGATACACAGTGCTACCTGTGTGAGTTGCATTGTTTTTCAGCCAAGATATGTTTAGACCTAATTAGCATGAGGCCCAATCTTTTTTCTTCCTGGCGTGCCCACATCCACATCTAAATGGAAAGCCGGTGCAACAGGGAGCTATCTTATATAGTTCCTATAGCTCATATAGGGCGGGGGAGGAAGCTCCATACCAGACTACAGTATGTATTTTTTTTCTACAAGATCATACGGAGCTTGATATTTTAAATCTGTATTAAAGGTAATTTTAGTGAGAAATTAGCTTTCTATGGTAAGCTTACTTTGCAGTGTGATCATGTTAACATGACAATTTGCGTTCCCCTTCATTCAGATGTGTTATGTCCACTAGTGAGAGCACGTCTTGGAATCTGTGACATTTAAAACTGGCCATGGAATGTTATTCTGCCATAAGGATGTACTTAGGGTTGCTGAAATGTTCAGTTCTACCAAACCTTTCAAATAGATGAGAACAAAATCCATTTCAGTGGTGCTCATGAAAGTCAGCAAGAAGGAAGTCCTCATATCGTCCCTCAAAATTTCCTTATTTCCAGATCAATCCATGAGCTGAATCAGCTGAGCATCCTCACAGGAGCGCTTGGCTCCAGCTCAAGGAAAGTAAAATGGTAGTGGAAGGAGGCTGGGAGACAGTATGGCAATACCCTGGTCGTAAGCCAGACCGTGGATCCTGTGCAACCATACTTTGAGGTTCGGGATTCACTTCAGTGCTCTTCAGGTGTAGCCTTTCCTTCCTCTGTGTTTCATTTCTTCATCTGTAGGAAAAGGTACAACCGCCTTCCCTCTTGAAAGGAAGAGCGTTACCTGCTTAAATAAAAGAAGGATGAAGGTTAAATGTCACTCACCAAACAATACAATGTTACAGCACTCTCAAGGTAATGAGACTTCACTAGAAGGTAAATATTACCTAGTTCAGTGCATCCTCTGATGCCAAGAAGAGAAGCACTGATGCGGTACAAGGGAAGAGGGAGATCCATAATATCCTGAGAAACTGCACCACATGGAGTAAGTGCCAAGCAGGCAGAGAGAGCTCTGAAATGAGTGATGACAGCAGCTCTGGTGAAACCTGTCAAAGGGAGACGAGCAGATAATTAGGAATGTACTGCTTGCATGAATAATTTTGCTGCAAACAGATTCACGATTGAAATGTGCAGGGAGCATTGTCTTTTCTTCCACATCTTTTTTCTGTCCTTCAGTCTTTACCTCATGAGCATATCTCCTTAGTCTCTCAGCTTCTTCAGTCCTGTTGCCTGTCAGCCTATTCAGTCCTCTCATCTGCTTGGTCTGAGGAGAAAGTCCCTGTCCTTGACAGGTAAGTGCAGACCGACCGTGCAGACAATGTTCCCTCGCCGCAAAGCAGGAATGTTCTGTGATTCTGTGATTCTGTTTGAAACAATACCAAGAACACCTTTAAAACTTAATTAACTGGAAGAATTAAACAATTATCTGCCTTGCCAGAAATGAGGCCTATGTGATGCCTTATAAATATTGCAGGGTCCTCATGTTGCAGTATTTTAAATCCTTCTTCCCTTTTCTACTGCATGGATTTCAGTTATCTGTGTCCATTGAATTTCATCATGTTATTGCCCTGTCACTCAGTCTCATAAAGCCCTGGCACAGCTCTTCTGACAGCCCACATCCTTACTAGCCTGTCTAACGTAGCATCATCAGCAAAGTTGCTAGTCTCACTCTTCACCCCCTTTTTTCACAGGGTTACATTTAGGAGTGTAGAATCAAAGAATCATAGACTCATAGAATCATAGAATCATAGAATAATTATGGGTGGAAGGGACCTCCAGGGTCATCAAGTCCAACCTTTATCCCATCATCTCCCTAATCATTAGACCACTAGACCACGGCCTCAAGTGCCTCATCAACCCATTTTTTGAACACCTCCAGGGGTGGCGACTCCACCACCTCCATGGGCAGCCTGTTCCAATGTCTAACCACCATCTCAGTAAAGAGCTTCTTCTTAATATCCAACCTAAACTTCCCCTGACGCAACTTGAGGCAAT
This sequence comes from Podargus strigoides, assembly GCA_028020825.1. Taxonomy (NCBI): domain Eukaryota; kingdom Metazoa; phylum Chordata; class Aves; order Caprimulgiformes; family Podargidae; genus Podargus; species Podargus strigoides. Next base: position 77,937,993 of record CM051663.1, on the reverse strand, counting down.
TTCCTCTTGTCCTATCATTAGTACTGGATAGCCCACGTCCTAGCCCAAAATCACTGTTCAGACAGCTGGGCCACCTTTGCTATGTAAATTACTTCTAATAAAAGGCCTTATGTCTTAGCAAAGGTTTTACCATCCAGATTATGTAGGCTATATAATAATAACACTACATAATAAATACACAGTTGACAGACAATAGGGATTTATTATTCTGTGGAGGCAATCTAGAAGAATGTTGTGGTAATGTGATAAACACTTCAAATATATAAAAACTGCTTTCTCTTTCAAAATAATGAAAATATATACAGGACCACTTAACTAAACATATGAATTATTTATTTTCCAGTTACACTGGAAATGCATCGTATGTGCATTGTGATCTACTCAATATGATATTCATTTTTTAATAGGATAGTGACTGAATATAACAAAATATCAACTGCTAACTCACCAGAACAGATTAATATGTTACAAAGGCCTTTGCTAAAGAGAGCATAGTCTGCACAATAGTACTCCTGTAGCTACACAGGTGGGCTAGAAGGCCAAGTCAGCATCAAGACAAATTTCCTCAGATTTCCCTTAACTTTGCAGGATCAGACCTAAGCTGAATACTGATCAAATACATTTGAGGGTTTCCTTAAAATTTAGACCTTCAAAAAAAATTGCTGTTTGGAAGTTTGAACCTTCTGAAATAGAGACTGTAGTATATATGTAAAAAGTTTGATATCCCATACTGACGATGTAAATAAAAATCCTGCTGTATTAATGAGGTTTTGTACTCTGCCACAGGTATTTTACACAAACACAAAATATAAATAAAATATTTTAAAATATAAATTGAATACATCTTGTAATGATACATTATGATGGATGCAATTTTTGAAAACGCTTCCATAATTTATCAGGAGAAAATTTAACAGCCAAGCAGAGGTCCTCCTGTTCCTGGCATTCTGTAGAAGCTAATGACATAGCATGCTGGTTTTCTCTGTAAACTGCAGTTATGCCAGGGGAAGGAATAATCCCATTTGTGATCATTGACATGGGAAAAGCTGTTTTCATTTGCTCAAACAGGCTGTCCAATACTTCAGAGTTTCACTGCAGCCAGGATGGCTCCAGGCCAGTCCCTCTCATGGGTCACCAGGCTCACTGATACCGCAGGGCCCTGGCACTCCCCACCGACCCACGGCAGCAGTGCTGCAGGTGGGAACGCAGCTGCACTTCCCATGCCAGCCTGATACTAATACTACATATTAATATTATTAGGTTTAAGAAGTTGTATTCATAAGTCTATTTTATATATTCTTGCATAGTCCAGGGTAGCAATGAAAATCAGCTGTAAAAGAACAAATTGGTTTTGCTTTCTAACTTCTTTACAACTTTCTGCTGTTGATTAGTTAATCATGAACAGAACATAGGTAGCAGTACCAAAGATATCGTATCATTTGAAGTCCTCTCTCTTTGGACCCTAGCTAAAAGAACATCTGAGATTGATTGTATCAATAAAGAGTTATGTGCCAACCTGCCAGAGGAATTACTCAAATAGCAAACTTGGCAGTGAAACTAACTTTTGAGGTATCCTGAAGTGAATTGCCTTCATTATAATACTAAAAAACACACCTCCAGGTCAAAAGACCCCTGTCCCGCTGAAGACCCTTCCTCTGTGCATGTGCAGTTATCTGAATGAATATGTAATTGTATGTAAATTGCTAACCAATCAGTATGTAGTAAGGCGTGGCTGGAAAAATACTAACCTTAGATTTTTATGTATAAAAGAAACACCAAAGCTTGCCGCAGGTGTGCTTGCTTTGTGGAGAAGTACAGCACACACCCAGGCCTGACAAAAAGATATTGATTTGATATAGATTTTTGTATAAAGAGTGGTATATATATGTTTAACAGTGATGACTGGAGTATATGAAGTAGTGGTACAGAACGTTCTTTTTGAAGAATAAAACTAGAACTCGGCCATCTAAAATGAATCCTTGTTCTCCTTTTAGATGTATTGTGAAAAATGGGGGGAAGTCTGGAGGACACCTCTTAAAAAAGGAACGGCTAATTGAATATTGTACCAAATCATGGCCAATGTATGAGCTAGATGATAGGGGAAAATGGCCTGAGAAAGGGTCATTAAAATACAATACTATTCTGCAGTTAATGTTGTTCTATCACTGACAGGACAAGTGGGATGAGATACCTTATGTTGATTTATTCTTTACTTTAAGAAGTGATCATGAGACTCGGAAAAAGTGTAAACTTTTGGATTCTGATTCAAATGTAATGATGATGATGGAAGACAGAGATACAGACTCACGTTGTTGCTCTGCTTGCAGTATTTGGAAAAGGTATTTAAAATTTGGAGAAGAAGAGGATATCCAAATATTGGTGGCCCCAGGTAGCGGGGAAAATAATGAGAATAGTGGTAGAGGAAGTGATGATTTTAGTCCAATAGCAAGGAGAACTAGAGCACAACAGAATCCTGTGCTGCTGGCTCCTTTTAGGCGCTGGTCCAAGTGTTTGTTAAAGTACCCTTTGCCACTTCTGATTTAATGAACTGGAAACAATCTGCTGGTTCATCTAGAGAAAATAAAAAAAAAAAAAATATCATTCTTTTAGGATGATTATTGAGAAATATAACCCAGATTGACAGGACATTCGAGTGCTGCTGAACAATTTGTGTACTCCAGAGGAGAGAAGAATAATACTGGAAAAGGCAAAAATGGAGAATGAACGTATAAATGCTAGAGATGGTCCTGAAGATTACATGCCAACCTAGGAACCAAACTAGAATCTTAATACAAATGACGGAAAATTAATGATCAAACAGTATCAACAATTTATATTATATGGGGTTAAAAAAGGAATATCCTGACAAAAAATATCTTACTAAATTGACACAAGTTATCCAAGGGAAAACTGAACACCCCTCAGCCTTTTATGAAAGGTTATGTGAGGCGGCCAGAAAATGGACTGATCTGGACCCAGAAAATGAAGAAAATACAGGAGTATTTACTACTCTATTTGTGGGGCAATCAGCCCCAGACATCAGGAAAAAATTACAAAAAGTAGATGGGGTCACTGGAATGACTATATCACAGTTGACTGAAACTGCATATAAGGTTTATAAAAACAGAGAGGAAGAAAAAAAGAAAGTATTGGCAAAGGAAAAGTTAAAAGATAAAAAATGGGACGCTGCAATTTTGGCAGCTGCCTTTGCTAATGAAATGTATCCTTGAGGCGGAGGATATCCAAGAGGGCAAGGAGGTAGAGGCAGGGGAAGTGGAGGCATAAACAGGTAGTTTGTCCTGTTAGGAATCAATAATTTTGTTTTTTTTTGTAAAGAACAAGGACACTGGAAAAATGAATGCCCGAAAAATAAGAGAGTAAGTCAACCACAAGAAACACCTCCTGAGGCTCACTTACCCGTGATGGGAGCTGATTCCGAATGATGGGGGGCCGGGGGCAGAAAGCAAAGATCTCCCAGCTGAGCCTCTGGTTGCAGTAAAGCTGGGAAACAAAGTCTTTAAATTTCTAGTAGATAGTGGAGCAAAGTACTCTGTTATACATACTTGTAAAGGACCTCTGAGTAAATTTACTATGCCTGTTGTTGGAGCCATGGGAAGAGAGAAATTGAACCACTTTTAAAACTTTTGAACTGTAAAACTGGAGGAAAACCAGTAATGCATGAATTCTTGTACATCCTGGAGTGCTCAATACTTCCCTTAGGACAGGATTTGTTGAATACAGTAGGGGCACAAATTAATTTTGAAAATGGAAGAATTCAAGTTCACTTTCCTGAAGCTAATGCTTGGCAAGCTCAAATCTATTTGTTGCAGATGCAAACAAAGGAATTGGGAAGTGTTCCAGCAGCAATTAAAGATACAGCTAAACCTTTCATCTGCACGACTGAGAGACTGGGAAGAACAAAAAACATGGAACTGGTAAAAATTGACTTAAAATCAGGAGACTGGCCAGTAAGAAAGAAACAATATCCCATGAGTATGGAAACCGGGAAAGATTTAGAGCTGATAATAAATAATTTTCTTAAATATGGACTTCTGAGAGCATGTCAATCTGAATGCCATACTCCCATCCTTCCAGTGGAAAAAAACTGCATAACCAAGGATATGGACTGGTTCAAGACTTAACAGCAGTAAATCAATTATTGGTGGGCATTTACCCAGTGGTTCCTCATCCATCTATGTTACTAACAACTATCAATGAATCAAATGCATATTTTTCTGATTTAGACTTAAAAGATGCTTTATTTTGGATGAAAACAGTCAAAAGATCTTCACCTTTGAACGATGCAGATACTGTTGAAATCGGTAAAGAAAAGACTGTTAGCCTCCTAAAGCTTTAGGAATGGCTGGATACCAAGTGTCAGAAAAGAAAGCACAAATTGCAAACAAACAGTAATTTATCTTGGATTCGAGATTTCACAGGGACAACGATGACTGGGAAACGACAGGAAAGAGGCCATCTGTAAAACAGCTCCCCCACAATCCAAGAGAGAATTGAGAGAATTTCTAAGAATGGACGGATGGTGTCGCCTTTGGGTCTCGAATTACGATTTATTGGCAAAAACCGTTGTACGAGGCACCAAAAGGCCCTGAAGAACTGACAGAATGGACTCCAGAATGTAGGAGGCGCTTTGATGAAATCCGACGCACTTTAATGAAGGCTCCAGCCTTAGGGCTCCCTGATTTGACAAAACCTTTTGAGCTGTTTGTTCATGAAAGGGGGCATGTGACTGTGGGAGTCCTGACCCAGCTGCTGGGGAGCTGGAAAAGACCAGTAGCTTACTTTTCTAAGCAACTGGATAAAGTAAGCTCAGGATGGCCTGGCTGCTTGTGGGCAATCACAGCTACAGTTCTTATCATACAAGAAGCCAGAAAATTGACTTTGGGACAAAAAATAACAGTCTGTGTCCCTCATGCAGTAAGAACAGAAAGGGCACCATTGTCTCATGCCTAGTCGTTTGCTACAATACCAAGCCCTGTTAGTGGAACAAGATGACATCTCTTTACAAGTGCAGTACTAAATCCTGCCTCTTTAATGCCAGTCGAAACGGAAAATGACTCTAATCATGATTGTTTACAAGTTACTGAACAGGTGTATGCCAGCAGACCAGATTTGAAAGATGTCCCCGTCTGGGATCCGGATGAAGAACTATTCTCTGACGGAAGCAGCTTTGTTGTGAAAGGGGAGAGAAAAGCTGGCTATGCCGTGGTAACCCTGACTGAAGATTGAGAAATTAGAGCCTTGCCTCCAAATCGACTTTTGGAGTTGTTCATGCCCATGGTGCTATTTGGAAAGAATGTGTACTATTATCTGACAGCGGTACACCTACAAAATATGGAGCAGAGATTCTAAAACTGTTGGAAGCAGTGCAGAAACCAAAAGCAGTTGCTGTGATTCACTGTAAGGCACTTCAAAAAAAGAAATTCATGTGTGATTGGAGGAAACCAGAAGGCAGATGAAGCTGCAAAACATGTGGCACTAAACACTACAATTTCTGTTATCATTCCTTCAAAAGAAATACGAATAGAATCCCTAAAATATATGGGAAAAGAATATAAATTAGCTGAGTTATTACAGTGTAAAAAGGACGATCAAGGATGATGGATCACCTCACATCGGCAACATGCAGTGACTCCTGAGATTATGAAAAGGTCGATGACTAAAACTCATGAAGAAACTCATATGGGAGCAGAAGCAACGGTTGAATCAGTAAAATGTTATGCCATAGGAGCTAAAACATTGCTTATTGCCAAAAGCGTGAGTAATAAATATGAAATTTGTCTTGGGAACAATCTGAAGACACAAACCTTACCCCCTCCTGGAGAGGTAAGGAAAGGCATAACTCCCAGTGAGTACTGGCAAATAGATTTTTCAGAACTACCAAGATGCAAGCAATACTGATATTTATTGGTGTTGGTAGATACCTTCTCTGGATGGCTAGAAGCCTTCCCATGCTGAACCAATGAGGCAAGAGAGGTAACAAAGCATTTGTTAAAAGAAATTATCCCAAGGTTTGGAGTCCCCTTAGGAACATCCTCTGATCGAGGTCCTCATTTCACAGCTGAGGTGGTTAAAGATACAAGCAAAATGCTAGGAATTAAGTGGGATTTACACACCCCTGGAGACCACAATCCAGTGGACAAGTAGAAACATTAAAATGAGAAATTTCTAAATTATGTCAGGAAGCACAGTTAAAATGGATTGATGCTCTACCACTTGCTCCAGGTCGAAAGACCCCTGTCCAGCTGAAGACCCTTCCTCTGAGCACGTGCGGTTATCCGAATGCACATGTAACTGTATGTAGTTTACTAACCAACCAGCATGTAGGGAGGCGTGTCTGGAAAAGTCACAAACCTTAGCTTTTTGGGTATAAAAGAAACGCTGAAGCGTGCCGCCGGCGTGCTCGCTTCGTGGAGAGGTCCAGCGCGCACGCAGGCCCGCATCAAACACTCACATCTCCCCTGCGGGTGCGGGCCGCTCAGCCGGAGCCCGGGCCGCTCAGCCGGAGCCCGGGCCGCTCAGCCGGAGCCCGGGCCGGCCGGAAGCTCCCGCCTCCCGGGCGAAGGACGCTCGGCTCCGCAGGTGAGGCCGCCGGGGCGGGGCGGCGCAGGTGCCGACGGCGGCCGAGCCGGGCTGGGCTGGGGCCGGAGTTGGGCGCGGAGCCTCAGCGACGGGTGCTGCCGGGCCGGGTCAGGCCGGACCCCCCACCCACTCCCCGGCGGGATCGTCCCTTTTCCTCCGCCCGGCGCCGGCCGCCCTTTGGGTGTGTGGCAGCTTCCTCCCGTCCCGTCCGGTGAATGAGAGGCGGCCGCGCGGGGTCGGGCAGCGCCTGACGCCGGGCCGAGCGCCAGCCATGTCGAGGAGCGCCGGGTCAGAGGGCGGGCGGCCCGGCAGGTCCCCGCTGCCCCGGGACTTGCCGCCGGGGGCCGCCGCCCCCTTGCCGCCGCCCCCGCTCCCCCTGCAGCCCCCGTTCGGCCCCGACGCCTTCCCCGGGGAGGGCAGCCCGGGTCCCGGCCCCAGCGGGCCGGCCGAGCTCAAGCCGGTCCGGCGGTTCATCCCGGACTCGTGGAAGAACTTCTTCAAAGGGAGGCGGCACAACGGCTCCAGCTGGGACAGCACGGCCTCCGACATCAGGTACGTCTCGGACGGGGTCGAATGCTCGCCGCCGCCCTCCCCGGCCCCCCTGCGGCCGCAGCCCAAGTCGGTGCCCGGCTCGTACCGAGATCCTTACGGAGGATCGGGCGGGAGCTACAACTCGCGGAAGGAGGCCGAGGCGATGCTTCCCGCGGACCCCTTCGGGTCGCTGGAGCAGCAGGCCGCCAGCGGCCAGACGTACAGCGAGCGGCTGGAGGCCTACCACCAGCGGTACGCCTACATGAAGTCCTGGGCCGGCCTGCTGAGGATCCTCTGCGTGGCCGAGCTGCTGCTGGGCGCCGCCGTCTTCGCCTGCGTCACGGCCTACGTGCACAAGGACAACGAGTGGTACAACATGTTCGGCTACGCGCAGCCCTACGGCTACGGGGCTGGCAGCGCCTACGGAGGCTACTCCTACAGCGGCCCCAAAACGCCTTTCATCCTGGTGGCGGCGGGGATGGCGTGGATAGTCACCATAGTGCTGCTGGTGCTGGGCATGTCGATGTACTACCGGACCATCCTCCTCGACTCCAGCTGGTGGCCGCTGACGGAGTTCGGGATTAACGTGGCCTTGTTCTTTCTGTACATGTCTGCTGCCATAGTGTACGTGAACGACACCAACCGAGGCGGGCTCTGCTATTACCAGTTGTTTAAGACGCCGGTAAACGCATCCTTTTGCCGTGTAGAGGGAGGTCAGACAGCGGCAATCATCTTCCTGTTTGTCACGGTGGTCATCTATCTCATTAGTGCAGTGGTGTCTCTGAAGCTGTGGAGGCACGAAGGAGCTAGGAGGCACAGGGAATTAATGGAGCGGGAGGTAAGTCATTGGTTACCCTGTTGTACCTACGGGGCCTGGTGCCATGGCAAGCAGTTGTGAGATCTTCCCACGCTGTAGGTAGAATCATCCTGGGTGTCTTCTCAGGTCCGTAGCCTTTGAGGGTGAACTTTCACCAGTCTTAACGATATTTAAGATCGCCAAATGAAAAGCTTTTTTAAGATGTCTGATCCAAATTCTTTGACTTTTTTTTTTTTTTTTTTTTTTTTAAATCCACTTTGGTAAGGAGCTGGCTCTGTTCTCTTTGTAATGCTCAGCTTTCTTCCTGCGTCAGCTGATAAACTGCTTCCTGGTGTGTGTTTTCCAAACAAAGGAAGACATGAACAGTATGCTTGTTCAGCTGTTCAGTAGGGTTAGGCTTAAAACCACCTAGCATTTAGTTGAAGACTGTGCTTTCAGGACGTTAAGTGCTAGTGTGAATGACCATAAGAACATGAAATACTTGGTTTTACTCTACAAGCAAAAATCCAAGCTACTTTTTTATGTCCTTTCAATTTTCCTTGCAATGGGTATCAGAAAATAATAGTAATAACACAGTTGGAAGGATTTTAGTCAACTTCATCTTTTTCACATCAGGTATTTTGCATTGCTGCTGACCTTGCCTGTACTAGAAGCACTCGATACTCACCTGGTTAATGATTAACCGTAATAGTAGAGACTTACCACCGTTGGCTAGAGAATTCAAAGTTGTTTGTGTACAACTTCTTTCTCATGAAAACACCACCAAAAAAACTTTAAAAAATAAGTAAAACTTAATATAGAGTAAAAATTAATATATGAGAAGCCTACATAAGCCTAACTTAAGGATGGGTCAGCATTTAAGTGATTTTTAGTAGGAGAGAGTGAGTTTAAAGCTGCATTTCCTCTGCTTTGTGACTGCAGCCTGATTTGCAGCATTTTCTTTGAACACTGGTTTCCATTCCACCATCTTGCCTAAAACTGAGACTCTCCTTTTCAAAAGTACATTGCAGCTCTTTGATAAAAGTTTTTTAACCAGCTTCTAGTATGTCCAGCAAGAATGAGGTGATTGCTGGAATTGCACAGAAGGTGTTCAGTCACTGTTCCCTGTTACTATCCATGTTCTTTTATTCCAGTTTCTTAATACTTTTAAGAGACTATTTTTATATTATAGGTCAGGTTCTGGAGAGTCCTGTGCAAAATCACTGCTGGTTGAGCTACCTGTTAGTGCACTGTTGTGTTTTCTAGGCAATGAATTAGGCTGCAGAGTGTCAGTGAGTTAATACAGGCTAGAATGTGAAATAGTACAGGAGACTGGGAAGTAAATAGGAGTGTTTCCTGCAAGATCTTCCTTATAGCTATGGTCTGGGAGATCCTATCTTCAGGTTTCATTCCATTGTTCTTAAATAGCTTCCATTGTTTAAAACAATTGATCTGAAAATATTTCTTATGCTAAATTCCGTCATACTTAAATATAAATGTAAGTCTCTGTACAACATGATTTTTTAAGAGTCTGTGCTTTTGCTGAAAATAAAACTTACAGTTATTTCGATTTTTTGACAGATGAAAACACAGTCCTCTTTTCCAGAAAATAAGGTAGGAGATAGAAATTTATTTTTATGCTCACTAATCTATTTCCAAATGGTTGTGCTTTTTCTTGTGCTTATTTTGATTCACCTATCTATTTATTTACTTATTTGGTGTGGAAGAAATTAGGTTTAATTCTTTAATGTAGTCCAGACAGCATTCTCCTACCTAGAAGATTCGGAAGAAGCTTGTAAAAAAGTTACTACGAGTTAGGCTAGATTATAAAATTTACTGTAAATAGCAAATCTGATGACTGCCTTTGTATGTGCTGTTAACCCTCTTCATGAACTGACAAGTTCCGTAGCATTTATCACAGAGTTTGGCAGGCGTAGCTTTAACGGCAGGTCATCTGATGCATTGTAGGTTTTAGAGGTGCTCTTTCCTCCTGACTGATTGCTTAATTTCAAGGAGTACCGGTGAAAAGCACAGTGGTAGGTGCTCTGTGAGTTGAGCTTGTTCCTGTGTCTCTAAGACTACTCCAAAGACGACCTTGCTGGTTTTGAAGTATCAGTGATTTTAATGCTTCTGCCATAGAGATGCAGTTGCACATGACCAAGACTGTATAGGATCTTAACAGCAGATGTTGATGATTCCCAGAGAATTTATGGTGTATTTATTTCACTCTTAAATGTCTCCTGTTAGATGCTGTGAATTCCTACCACTGTTTTCTCTGCTGCTTTATACTGGATCAGGATCCTTTTTTCTATGTTCCATTGAGACTCCACATGCTTTTAATTCCGGATCTAGGGATAAATTATGCAATAGGAAACAAAGGGAAAAAGGGACTCCAGAGGACTGAATGATTCCTGTTCATTCACAAATTAGATGGATAGTCAAGGAAACGTCCTTAAATTATTTTTTTTAAGACATACAAGACAAATCTTTCCAAGCCCCAAGAAGTATTTATCTGTCACTGGTACCACTGTTAGGACAAACTGAAGATGGGTACTGTGTGGGAAACATTACTGTAACTTTTTACTGATCTTCTAATTACAATAAAGGTTGTTAGAAATATCTATGATTTGCTTTTACTGCTGCTCAATGCTCGTATCTCTGTCTTCAAATGAGTTGGGCATTTTGTGGTTCATGTATATTGCATCTGAAGTAAAACTGATGTCATTAAGAACTACTCTTTTTTTTTTTTTTATTTCTTTTAAAACAGTATGAAAGTGATGACAGACCAAGAGAAGAGGTCACTTACAGGCAGCTTAAATCAGTGGAAAGAAAACCAGAACTACTTAACGGTCATATACCTGCAGGCCACATTCCTAAACCTATAGTGATGCCAGACTACTTAGCGTAAGTGACTTGACTTCAGTGAAGAAACTTAATGGAGAACAGTTGAATGATGTTTTTCACTCGGCATTTCTCATATATGGGCTCATGGTTTCTCTGCCATGCGTGTGCTATGGGAACTCATAATGCTTTATTAAGTTAATATTTAAAATAGAGAGGGTGGGGGCTGGTATCAATGGCATAGAACCACTAATATAAATAAAGAATCTTAAAGTTTAAAAAACCCACTCAAACCTCAAATGTTAAAGCAGAATGTTATAATCTGGCAAGTACAATAACTCCCAAAGGAACAGAAGACCACCACACAGACAATTTAGGAAAAAACAAAATACAAGGGAAGTGACTTGTCTTTTTAGTTTCTGAAATTTGACTACTCTTGTATTTTTAAGTGCTAAATCTATGACATGCTCCCTTGTAAAGGGGCAGCCTTTCCACAGCGAAGTATGAAATCATAGATTTTTATACTATTTGCCATAGACTAGGGCACAAATTGAAACACAGGAGTTTCCACCTGAATGTTAGGAAATCTTTTTCACTCTGAGGGTAAGCTCAGGTTGCCTGGAGACATTATGGAGTCTCCATCCTTGTAGCTATTCGAAAGCCATCTGGACACAGTCCTGGGCAGCCTGGTCTAGGTGGCCCTGCTTGAGCAGGGGAGCTGGACTAGATGACCTCCACGGGTCCCTGCCAACCTCAACCACTCTTGTCATTCTGTGATTTCAATGCTTTACATACAAATTTCAGCAGGTTATGAGATTAGCAAACAATACAGAAATACGCTATGAAGGTTCCATGTGTTTGTTGAAGTCCTATCTCTAAAACTAGTCCTGTTGTTGTTTTTAAGTAAATACCCAGCAATTCAAACAAATGAAATGCGAGACCGGTACAAAGCAGTATTCAATGATCAGTTTGCTGAGTATAAAGAACTGTCTGTGGAAGTTCATGCTGTATTAAAAAAGTTTGATGAGCTGGATGCATTGATGAGACAGCTGCCTCACCATCCTGAAAGTGTATACGTAAGTACCTGTGAAATGGGCTCATGGAAAACTGGTGTGGTATATAGGCAGTTTCTGGCTGTCTTTAGTTAGGGCACAATGTTCTGTAATGCTGGTGGTGGCTTGGTGGAAGAGAGTTTCCCAAAATATGTTATTTCTTGTTTGGTCATCAGTCAAGGATGCCAAGTTGCAATTCAGTTGCATACATGTTCTTCTGTGGTAGTTGTTGGTTTTGGATTTTTTTATTAAATGCTACTAGCTTTTAAGTTCGAGTGAGTTACAGTTAATGTATTTTCACTACTTCTCAAGTACAAGATTTATAACTAAAATGTTACAACTAGAATGGATTGATTAAATGAGAATTGTACTTCTGACAAGTATTTTGTAGAATTTACATGAAAATATGGAGCACATTCAAAGTGTTTAAAAATGTGTGGTCTCTCTCATTAGGAACAGGAAAGGATATCGAAAGTTCTGCAAGAATACAGGAAGAAGAAAAATGTGAGTGTTTTCAGCTTTACATTGCTAGTGAATCTAATGAATAGCAAAGAGAATGTAAATAGCCAACGTGACTGACACTTGGTACAATTTGATGCCTCAGGGTATCCGTAGCTACTACAGGACTTTGTATATTTTGTCTTTTAAAGCGTTGGCAGATTTAGGACATAACCTACTCGCCTCATGCCAACAACCTGTTTTGAGAGTAATTATTCCATTAGCCAGATGTGGGGGGGAAAAAACCCAACAGTTAAGCATTTTCATCTTCTGAGAGTATATCTTATCTCTTAGCATTCTGCATTGAGAATATTGGTTATTTTGGGGGATCTAGTTCATTCATATGTACTGACTGACACAGCCAACAGATAAGACTGTTTTCTGTTGATAACTTACCCTTGAAAAGAAGTTTTATATTTTCTTTGTGGCATGAAACTTAGATTCTCAAAAAATAATTTCCAGTGTAATCCAAGAGGTTTCAGTTTCTCATTTTTAGATGCAGGTGGTAAATGTGTATCTGTGTTCCATTAAAAATATAATACTTTACAAATACCTCTTATTTTTTCATGGAATTCAAATTTTGTGCTCATGTTAATTAAACATTGCTTTTTGAGGAGAGAGATTTAACAGATAACCCACAACACACCTAAAAAATCTAAACAATGTAGTATGATGTCATTTATATGTGCAGATTTCTGTTCAAAAACTGCTCTGTTTACTAAGTAACTGCAGCATATAATTGCAAAGCCTCTTTTTCCAGCCTTTCATGAAGGAAGGGTAACCAGGAAATAATAAATTGTGTTAAGGGTAAAAGAGTGTGATTTGGAGAATATTTATACACTGTCCTTAATCAAGAACATAATTGATAATAGACTATTCTTGGAAGAGTCTGAAAGTGTAATATATTAATGTAAAGTTTTTGTATTTTTGGCAGGATCCTGCATTTCTGGAGAAAAAGGAGCGTTGTGAATACCTAAAGAATAAGCTTTCTCACATAAAACAACGAATTCAGGACTATGATAAAGTTATGAATTGGCATGTAGAAACTTAGCTATGCCTTCACATTGGGGATACTGTTTTCTATTTTTGAAATCGATATGTGTATTTTAAACTATTTATTTACTCTCAGAACAGTACACCTATGGGGACTGCTTAATCACTTTGTCCCTTATTTAGATGTTGTACATTACCGATGGGTTTTGTATGCAGATCCAATTTTAAATCAATGTAATGAAGATCTCCGGTAAGTTTAGAAAACCTGTGCTAACATTCTGCTTTGATTAGGCAGTACACAGCCTGGCCTCTCAAATATATATATTTTATTGGTAATATTGTATTTGCAAACTTGCAAAGCCCACCAGAGATAAGCAGTTCTAAATATCATGTCAAAAGTTTGTGCAGAAATGCCATTAACAATTTCAGATTTTATTTATAGGTGACATCTTAATGGTATTAGAACGAGTTGAGCTGTTCTTTCTGGCTGGGGTTTGGTGGAGTGCTTAATCATATTTAATAATTTTGGCAAGTTGAAAATTAGTTTAATAAGACTATCTGTACTGTATTTCCAAATGCTCTCCTGTTTGTCAGAAATTATCTGGAATTTCACCGAACAGGAGATGCAAAGTGACTTCCTATGTATGCAACCATAGTATACTGGGAGGTGTTCAACTGGGGTTTTGTTGTTTGGGTTTGTTCGGGTTTTTTTATTCCCCTCTTTAGAGATGATGCAACACATTTATACATGGCCTTAAAGGACTAGAGGTGCAGGATGAGACTCATGTTAATGTTCCACTACTGTTTCTGTAGGTCACTATGTTCTGCATACTGTCTCTGGGTCATCTTAGTAGGAATCCATGGGTTTAAAGGAAAAACACATTATTCTTCGTGAGCAAGTAACAGAACTTTTTGTCTAGGCAGCAGCTGTTTGTGAACTTGGTTAACAAAAGAGTAAGTACAGGAAAATCAATTCTCCTCAGTGTATAAATTATTAAGGCCAGGTAAAGTGTTTTAGTAGGCATGCTTTCCAGAGCATATCTGTGTAAATTCAATATACATTTTTATATTTTATCTTGGGGATAAGTTTGTATATACAAATGTTTTCATAAGCTAGTAAATTTTCTCTTTGAATCCTTTTTCGCATCTTTGTTTAGTTTTTACTTACTAAAATTATTGGAAGCATTGATAGTTTCTTTGTACAGTTTTGTACTGCTCCAATTTGTCTGTTCAGAAATATATTTTAATTTGAAAAAAACCCAAACACCAGTGTATCCATGTTATTCTATTGCTTATACAGGCATTTAGTTAGAAAAAAAGTGCTCTGATTAAGGTTATTTCAAATTTTTGTTAGTGATCATTTTTGTAAAAGAAAGTTTTCAATTTTTCCCTCATTTGAAGACAAGGCATCAGGAAAGCTGTTCCCAATGTAGAATAGCGATGGTTGTACTACCTCTGTTCTTCAGGACTGGAAAGGCATTTGTATACCTCACTCTGGCAGTTACACCCCTTCTGATTTTTGAGCTCTTGCACTCACACTGCAATCCTGATGGCTACAAACACACTTTTGTATTTATGAAGTTGACATTCCAATTTTATCAGCCACTTAATTCCAAGAGTTTTAGTGGATGAAGTAAATAACACAAAGCACCATGGGAACACTGAGAGAATTTGAAAACTTGGCACCTCTTCATTTGAAAGCTGCCAGTCTCATCTACCTGGAAGGTGTCTCAGTATTTTCATCAGTCTGAAATGAGATGACAGTCAGTGCTATCCCTTGTTCGCTCTCTCTTTTCAGGTGCATCTCTCTGGTTCAGGTTTCTATTCTTTTCAAAGAAGAGGAACCCTCTCTCACAATGGAGCTGGGCCAAGTGTTTTATACCTATTGTGCTGCATACTTTTTAAAATTTTCTTTGTAAGAGAGGTCCTTGTTCAAATCCCTGTAATTCTAAATGACCTCTCACTCAGGTTTCTCATTTTTTCTCAGTGGGAGTTCTGGGCATTGCATCAGTGCCAGGAGAAGATTAATCGAAGTTTATGGATCAACTGATGTTTGCGAAGTATGGAGCTGGGTCTGTTTAACTTGGAGAAGAGGAGGCTGAGGGGGGATCTCATCAATCCTTGTAAATATTTATAGGGTGGGTGTCAGGAAGATGGGGCCAGACTCTTCTCAGTGGAGCCCAGTGACAGGACAAGGGGCAATGGGCACAAACTGGAACACAGGAGGTTCAATCTAAACATAAGAAAACCCTTCTTTACTGTGAGGGTGACTGAGCACTGGAACAGGCTGCCCAGAGAGGTTGTGGAGTCTCTGTCTCTGGAAACATTTAAAACACATCTGGATGTGTTCCTGTGTGATCTGCTCTAGGATCCTGCTCTAGCAGGGGAGTTGGACTAGATGATCTTCAGAGGTCCCTTCCAACCCCTACCACTCTGTGATTCTGTGTGAAAAGAAACTGACTCGAATGTTTTCTTTGGAAGATTAACAGTCTGCACCCTTAATAGGTCTTCCTCCCATAGGGCACAGAGACCCAACTCCAGGCTCCCTTTGATAGTGGTCTGAGTTTCAGTCTCTGAGAAGCTGGCTCCTGGCTGCTCACACAGTGCCTGCACAGCCTCTGCAGAACCATCCTGCTTCTGCTTTCCTGCAAAGTTTACAAGAAATGGGTTGGGGAAGTGGGACACCACACCTGTGGCTGGAACAAGGAAATAAACCAAACACAGCTGTGTGTGGATGCCTCCATGTTTCCCAGCAAGGTGCCACAGGTCTGGCTGTGTTGATTTTCCAAAAGCTGGAGAAAGAAGATAGGAATACTCCCTTCTGCCAGCCTTTTGGGGTTCAGATAGGATTAGTGCAGTGCATGGCAGTGGGGTATGCTGAGCATGGAGGACCAGGGGAAAGCATTTACCTTCACAGCTTAGGAAGTCCAGCAGGGCAACACATTGCGACCATTACAGTAAATTACTTGCTCACTCCTGCATCTGTTAGGGACTTCAACACTGCTAAGGCACTACTGTCCGTGCGTACAGTTGGCAAGCTGGTTTTGTGTTAACCTGTCAATGGAAGTCTGAAAAGGGACTTGTCAACAGTGCTGTGAATGTGCCAGAGGAAAAAATCTCATGGAGAAACTGTGATTAATGAAATAAGAATTAATGGCTAGAAGTTGACGCCAGTCAAGACACAAGACAGAAGTTAGGAGGCAATTGAGTGAGAATTAATTACAGTCAGACCTACCAGGGAAAGTGGTCTCTATATCCTTAAGGAATCAAAGGTATACTTCAGACAAAACCAAAGTTATTAGATGATTATCACCTAGGTCTCTCTGTGCAGTCTCTCTAGTCTCAGCTCTGTGAATCTACACTGTCACATGTACGTGTAAACAGTCTGCTATGTGGTCTTACTTGTGTGACTGGGTTTTTGCAGAAGGTAGTTAACAGTTATTTGAAACTTACCAAGTAATATCACCCTACAAAAATGGGCATACAGGGTCCACTTTCAATTATAGCCTGTCCTCAGACACTGGGTGTATGTAACAATAACTTTTATCCTTCAGTCTTGCTCTTTGAAAATGCCCACCTGGCTCCACAGATCAACAAAGGGAAACGTCCAAGAGACTTACTGTTTCCAGGAATATAATACTTTTCAAACCGGACTTGAATAAATCAATAAAAGGGTTTTTTTTCTTTTTCTTGATAAACAGCTGGATATCCTTGATCAAGACAATTGTGGCAACATCTGCATACTCTTTACTAATCTGTAAATCTTTGCAGGGCAGATAAAGCAGCACCTAACAAATGTAACCAAAAGTTTGTATTACATAGTAGGGTGGACTAGCTTCCATGACAGCATATCAACTAAAAACAGTGGTGGCAATAAAAAAACTTGATTGATTTGAAATTGTAGAAGAAGCTATCCAATATGTAGTTTCTTAATCTGAAAATTGTGGTGGGATTTGAAGCATTTGGGCAATCATAATCTACAAAATGATTGTATAATCTGCATTCCTGTCCAGCACTGAAATTCTTGGTCGTGATAATAAAAAATATCCCTATTGTGAAAGGAGTCTCATTTCTCTCTTTTTCTATTAAAATTGTTAGCTTGCAACCATTTTCCATTTTGACATTTTATAAATTGGATTTTTCCTTCTTAAGAAAGGATGGCATGTGATCTAATGAGAGTTGATCAAACTACAACTTCATTTCAGTTCCTAGAAGCAAATCTTGACTTCTTAAACTAAGTAACTCCCCTTTTTCCCTCTTCAGTAGTTTCATGGCTTTCCTTCAAAATATCTTGGATTTTTCCCAGGTATGGTTTAATTGAAAGCTAATTCGTTTCTCTTCTATTTCCCCTATACAAATTTCTCCTGATAAGTGCAACAGGCTGAAGAATACAGAAGTGGTAAGTTTTTTCCTACTCCTATTTAAGGAAATGGTACTACTGTTTAAATGTTCTCTTCCTCATTTATTGTCTTACGTGGATATAGAGTGACACCCCTTAGAAACGGATGCTCGGCAACTTTCCTGTAATTCAAGAGGTTAAACCCAGCCTTGGCACACTTCCGCTGTATCGAGTAAAGTTATGATTGCTCTGCAGAGAAATTGGCTAAAACTATCTCTAGCTTTATTGAGCTAATCCTTACTGTGATGCTTATGAAATGGAAACTCTTGGTGACATGAGAAGAATCAGTGCTGCTGAGAATTATTTCAGTAGAAGTGAAACATAATCATGTAACATCAAAATACCAGAAACTAATTTGTTAGCTCTTGTATTTTGATGTTAATCTGAAAAGACCTGAAGACTCTTTCTGCAAGTGAAAGAGTACACTTTTGAGCAACTGCATTTTCTTATTGCATGCACTGTGGGAATGCAAACATTTGCAAGCTTTTAAAACTACATGTAATTTTCACTCTAACAAAACAGAGACATTTATACAGCTCTAGAACCTTGTCTTGGTTTGAAAGACAGGTGTCTGCTAAGGAAGGCAGGACCCCCCCCCCCTTGGAATGGAAAATACAACCCCCTTCCCTCTGAATTGTTATAAAATTGAAATCAAGGGGCTTTCAGGCAAAGATATGAGGAAATGGGAATAACAGTTTTTATTAATATATATAACAAAACAATAATACAGAGGAACTGGTTTAAAGCCTGACAGAGTCAGGGATACAAGCTGGCACCCTGCCGGGCAGGGTGCTGGTAGCAGTCCGATGTAGTGGTAGCTGCAGTTCTCTTTGAAACGGTCCTGTTGAAGCGGTGATCTTGTAGAAAGAGGTCTGAGCAGTCCGATTTCGGTGGCAGCTGCAGTTCTCTTTTAAATGATCCCGTTGAACCGGTGATCTTGTAGAAAAGAAGTCTGGTCCTCCTCCAAAAATCTGGTGGTGGTGTAGTCCTTGTCCTCTGGGATCCCAGCGGGTAAGGGCCCTCGCGCTGCTCCAAACCCCAGATTTTATCCCCGGTGGGAATGCTTGGCTCCCTCCCCCTGGCCAGAGCACCTCACAAAGGGATGGTGAGTCATGGGGCAAGGCACTGATGGGCGCATTAACAGAAGAATAGTCCCGAGGAGGGAGGCAAGGAACATCAGCACCTGGCTTCAACAGCTCATGGTAATAGAATACATTGTAACCCAGGACAAACCTGCACTACAATCCTGTTTAAATACAGATTATCATAGAGTCATAGAATGGGTTGGTTGGAAGGGTCCTTAAAGATCACCTAGTTCCAACTCCCCTAACACTTCCCACCAGACCAGGTTGCTCAAAGCCCCATCCAACCTAGCCTTGAACACTGCCAGGGAGGGGGCAGCCACAGTTTCTCCAGGCAGCCTATTCCAGGATCTCACCACCCTCACAGTAAAGAATTTCCTCCTAATGTCTAATCTAAATCAATCCTCTTCCAGTTTAAAGCCATTACTCCTCATCCTATCAGGACAAGGCCTTGTAAAAAGTCCCTTCCCAGCTTTCCTGTAGGCCCCTTCAGGTACTGGAAGGTGCTATAAGGTGTCCCCGGAGCGTTCTCTTCTCCAGGCGGGACAACCCCAACTCCCTCAGCCTGTCTTCATAGGAGAGGTGCTCCAGCCCTCTGATCATCTTCATGGCCCTCCTATGGACTTGCTCTAACAGCTCAATGTCCTTCTTATGTTGGGGGTCCCAGAACTGGATGCAGTACTGCAGGTGGGGTCTCACAAGAGCAGAGGGGGTAAATCACCTCGCTTGACTTGCTGGCCATGTTTCTTTTGATGCAGCCCAGGATACAGTTGACCTTCTGTGCTGGAAGTGCACATTGCCATCTTGTGTTGGGCTTTTCATCAACGAACACCCCCAACTCCTTCTCCTCAGAGTTGCTCTCAAGCCATTCTCTGCCCAGCCTGTATTTGTGCTTGGGATTGCCCCAACCCATGTGCAGGACCTTGCACTTGACCTTGTTGAACTTCACACAGTTTGCACAGGCCCACCTCTCCATCTTGTCCAGGTGCCTCTGGATGGCATCCCTTCCCTCCAGTGTGTTGATGACACCGCACAGCTCAGTATCGTTGGCAAACTTGCTGAGGGTGCACTCAGTCCGACTGCCCATGTCGCCAACAAAGATGTTAAACAGCACCAGTCCCAATACCAGCCCTCGAGGTAAAGACCTTATGGAATTACCAGAACATGTAAAATGCCTATGATGTAGTCTTTCATCCTGAATGATTCCCTACTACTTCTAAATTATGCACACTCTGTAGATGTCATTGGGTTTCTTCCCCTCTACCTATAACTGAGAAGTTACAGTAATTTTCCTGTTCCACTACTGTGTGTAGTATTCTACTCTGGAGATATACAAAAATCATATATAGGCATGTGTAAATTGTATGTAAATAATTTTTTTCTTTTTCATAGGAGATTTCAGATCGTGGTAGTTTTAAATGCTTCATAGTTCTGGTCCTGTTTTTCTAGTAGCGAGTTTGCTTCACTAACAAATCTGTCCCTCTGTTCCCTTGTACTCTTGTATTTGTGTTTTTTTCCCTGCTGCCCCATTCTTACAAAGGCCAGTCCATCCATGGTCACATTTTGTCACCATGGCATCTTCTGAAGCACTCTGACATTAATCCATACAACTGAAAATGCTTGTCTTGTATTTAAACAAATAATAGAATCATAGACTCATAGAATCATTTAGGATGGAAAAGACCTTTATGATCACCAAGTTCATCTGTTAACCTCCTACTGCCAAGTCACCACTAAACCATGTCCCTCAGCACCACATCCCTCTCTTAAATACCTCCAGGGTGGTGACTCAACCACTTCCCAGGGCAGCGCTTGATAACACTTTCAGTGAAGAAAAATCATCCTCTAGGTTTAACAATGTGAACTAGTTGCTATTGTAAACTGCGGAATGTAGGGACTATGTTGTGCTTCATTTGGCATCAACTGGTATGGTATTACTGCAGAACTGTTTGTCAATTTCTGGACACAGAAGAGTAAGGGTAATAGCAGAAAGTTGCTGTTATAGTTACACATAGTTTTATAACCTTTATTACAGTAGTTGCAAAAGGTGATTAGTTAACATCTATAAATAGAATTGCATTTTCAGTGTGAGAAGCACAACATGTTTTCTGCCTGCATATGAAGATAATCACTATTATAAGTGCCTCAGATTTCTTCTTTGGAGAGAAGGCCCTCCCAGACCTATGTACAAGCCAAAACTGCAGTATTTCTACTGGGTGTTAAAACTGATTTTCTTCTTGATGCATTCTTTTAGCATCTAGTCAGTTTTGTGCAGGCAAAAAAAAATAGCAAGTGAAAAGAAAATCAGTAACTTCAGGAAAGTCTCTCTTCTTTAATCTGTAATAACGAGAGTGGCTGGATAAGAACTAGAGTCCTTCTTACATCTTTCTGTCTGGCGCTAAAGATAAATTCTATGCTTGCAAAGGAGACAAACGGTAAATTTAAAGATATCTGAAAAATTGAATGTACACAAGATTTAGTGAAAAACTGCATTTCCTTTGGTCAGAGCAATTAGCACAGTCAATGGAATATGAAGCATCCCAACCCACACTTTAAATACAATTGCCAGTTAACTGTTCACACCTTTGTAGCGACAGTTTATTAAAAGAAATCCCCAAAGAAAGCTATCACAGCAGACCAAGAACTCAGCCTCAAAGGGGCAATTCTGAATACACCGACATTATTCCGCGCTTTTGCAAAAACTTGTGTTGCTCTATTACTGTTTACCCTTGTGAGCACATTAAAATCACCAAAAATATATACACTAAGATTTGCAGCAATAAATGAATTTCAAGTTCTGTATTTTAGGACAGAGTTAAGGCATTGGTTTTGCTGCTGGGACAACAGGCCATTATTTTCATTAAGCAACTGGTGAGCGTAATTATGGGCTAAAATTCAATGCTGCAGTATATGTAAATAATGGTCTTTTTCCAGGCTCCTGGATTCTTCTGTTAATTATTGGAAGTACTTCAATTAATTACAGAAACACCACATAAACCCAGCGAGCCTTAGCCCCGCTAACTGGTCCCTGAGCGGGAAACCGACCGCAGGCTCCATGCCCACATCAGTGATGTGCCCACACTATCCTTTATTAATTTAATTGGAGTATTTTGATGTTGTTGTGAAAAAACATCCTGATTAGCGCAAAAACTGCGTCTTGAAAATAACTGTAAAGATGACGAGGATCGTTAGCAGCAGGTATTCATTTATTGCGGATCCGGGGATTCGGGGGATCGCTCCTCCTAACGAGCCCACCTGGAGCCAGGAGTGTGCTCTTTTTACAGCCTAAAGTGTTGCATATTCATAAGTTTACATCAGGTGGGAATGAGGATTACATCATTGGGAGGGTCTCAGGGAGGAGATTTACAGTAAGTCATTATAATATTCCACACCTCTGGCTCCGCCCGGTTGTGCCTGCGTGGTGCATCCTGGTGGTCGTCCTCGGGGGTCTTCAGGAGGAAGGCTCCGAGTCTTCCTCACGGTGTCCTTTTTACCTTTGCTTACTTCATCCCTCCAGACTGGTCTGTTCTGGTATCCAGGACCCCTTAGTTAGCACTGTGGTTCTTATCAGTCCCTCCTTCCTGAGGGAGTGTTGTCTTTGGGGCCCCTTATCCAACACCGTCTGATCACTCAGGCCTGACTGCTCTCTCTTTCAAGGACGAGTCTCTCAGTTCTTCCCTTATCTTACTAAGCATGTTAGCAGCTCCAAACTTTTATCCTTGCTGGTTAGTTTTTTTAACTCTAAACTATATTAGCCTCCTTTTGCTAGCTGTATATATTTTCTACTGCAAATACACTAATCTGTACACAATTGCTTAAGTTAACATTTTCCATAATCATTCCCCCCTATCACTTGATCATATGTAAATTCTTTTACATTTCTAAATTATTCCATTTTTCATCCGTTGTGCTATGAATTTACCATAATTCTTAACTCTTGATTGGCAACACATCAATATACAATAGCTGCTTCCACAGGTGAGTATTAGTAATGCAATTATAACGAATATTGTTAAAACATATTCAACAGTGGAATTTACTAACTCTAGTCGATACCTTGGCTCTCCCAAGGATGTTCTTTACATCCAGAAGAGGAATTTAACAGTACATATGGGTTTATGTCTGTCCAGTTGCTACTAGGTACTTCCACTAATGGGGATTCCCATTGTTGCACTTCTCCGCATAGCCAACAACCATGTTACTTAGTGTAGTTGGCAACTGCTTCAAGCAAAGCAATGTATCTGTTTACATCAAAAGCAAAAATGTAACAACATAGTATACAAAGAATCACAGTTCTTATAATCAAACCATTTTAGGTCCGCTGTATTTTTAAGCACAAAGGGTTCTCTTCAAATGTAGTGACAGTCCATCCAGGCTTTGGAGATTTTTTAATACGGGAGTAGTGAATCCAGGTGGGCTTCTCCTTGACTCGAACAGCAGTGAAAGTCGTTAAGAGTACCTGGAAAGGTCTATCCCATTTTTCTCCCAGTGGATCACCTGTAAGGGATTTCACAAATACCCAGTCGCCAGATTCAATATTATGTACAGGGTGGTTTAAAGGTTGTGGTTGATTCTGTGCAACAACCTTGGCATTCTCTTTAAGTTTAGTATTAAGCTGCTGCAAATAAGTTCTTAAGTATTCTTGTCCTACTTGAGCCAAGTTCTCGCTGTGAACCACGTTTGCCCCGTATGGTCTTCCATACAAGATTTCAAATGGGCTCAATTTCTCTTTTAATCGTGGTTTGACTCTTATCCTTAAAAGGGCTAAAGGTAATGCTTGATACCAATATAAATTGGTCTCCTGACAGATTTTAGAAATTTGTGTCTTAATTAAGTGGTTCATCTTCTCTACTTGTCCACTTGCTTGAGGCCGATAGGGGGTATGCAATTGCCAATGAATTCTCAAAATTTTAACTACTTCCTGTACTATCTGTGCTGTAAAATGTGGTCCCCTGTCAGATGATAATGTTCTGGGTATTCCAAATCTAGGTATTATTTTTTGCAACAGTGCCTTAGTTACTTCACGTGATTTGTTGCTCCTACAGGGGAATGCCTCAGGCCATCTAGAAAAGGTATCTGTAAGTACTAGCAAATATCGATATCCACCCCGTCTAGGTAGTTCTGTAAAATCTATCTGCCATGTATCTCCTGGATATGTTCCCTTAGGTATTGTTCCCTGCTCCACTGGCTGAGCTGGTTTAGGAGATCATTTCTTAGACAGATCTCACAGTGTGCTGCAGCATCCCTTATCAATTGTTTCAATCCTGTTATAGCTATTTTCTGTTTCAAATAGACATACAATGCCTCTGATCCCCAATGACTCTTATCATGTTCCTCTTTTATAAATGCTTTAGCTATTCTTAAGGGGATTACCAATCGTCCCTTATGTCTGGCTCATCTGTCTGATCCTACAAGGGCCATCTTTCTTTTGATTCATTCCCAGTCTTGTGGTGCATACTGTGGTGCTCCCCTAGGTTCAATGTGAGTGGGTATTAAACCTAACTCCTGGACTTCCTGAAGTGCTGCTTCCTTGGCAGCTTTATCAGCCAATGCGTTTCCTCGCTCAGGCAAAGTGTCGCCCTTAGAATGTCCTTTGCAGTGCATAATGGCGACGCTAGACGGCAGCCTAATAGCATCCAGTAATTGTAGTATTTCTTCAGCATTCTTAATTTCTTTTTTTTGTGTGCTTAGCAGTCCCCTTTCCTTCCATATAGCCCCATGAGTATGCACAACACCATATGCGTACTTAGAATCAGTCCAAATATTTATTGCCTTACCTTGGTCAAGTGTCAGTGCTCTGGTAAGTGCTATAATTTCAGCTTTCTGAGCTGATGTCCCACTGGGCAAAGGTAAGGCTTCTACAATATTGATGTCTGTGGTAACTGCGTATCCCGCGATGTGCTTACCTTGACTGATGTAACTGCTACCATCAGTAAACCAGTGCTCACCCTCAGGAATAGGTTCTTCTTTCAGGTCTGGTCTGCGGGAGTAGACCACCTCTATGGTCTCCAAACAGTCATGGGTTACAGGATTTTCATCTGTCTTTCCCTGTAAAAAGGCTGCTGGGTTCAAGATATTAGTAACCTTGATTTCTACATCATCGACTTCAGCAAGGGTTGCTTGATATTTCAGGAACCGTTGTGGTGACAGCCAGTGGGATCCTTTTTGTTCCAGTACAGCAGATACTGTATGAGAGACAAAAACAGTCATTTTCTGTCCCAAAGTGAACTTTCGGGCCTCGGTGATATTCATGATTGCTGCTGCCACTGCCCGCAGGCATCCTGGGCCATCCTTTACTCACAGTATCCAATTGCTTAGAGAAGTATGCCACACGTCTTTTATATGGTCCCAATTCCTGAGCCAACACTCCAAGAGCAAGGCCTTGTCTCTCATATGAAAACAACAGGAAGGGTTTAGTCACATCTGGTATTCCGAGAGCTGGAGCTTGCATTAATTCTCGTACTGTCTTGGGTTTTGGTGATTGACAGATAGCCTCTTTTCAGGTGCTCCCTAAGGCTCTTTCTCCTCCAGACATTTTATATCCCAGGTACATTACCCTTTGCTTGACCAATTGTGCCTTGGCCTTAGAGACCTTATATCCTCCCAATTCCAAAAAGTTTAGGAGGCTAACAGTCCATGTCTCACATTGTTCTTTGGTCTTGGTAGCTATTAATAAATCACCCACATATTGGAGTAGTGTTCCTTCACCTTCTGGGGCCTGCCATTCTTCCAGTTCTTTAGCTAATTGATCCCCAAATATAGTGGGGCTGTTCTTAAATCCTTGGGGTAAAACAGTCCAAGTCAACTGACTTTTTCGGCCTGTGCTCGGATTCTCCCACTCAAAAGCAAAAATCTTTCGGCTTTCTTCTGCTAGAGGCAGGCAAAAGAAGGCATCCTTTAGATCCAGGACAGTAAACCATCTCCACTCAGATTGAAGTTTTGTTAACAATGTGTAAGGGTTAGCCACCATTGGGTATAAAGTTTTAGTGATCCGATTTACTGCCCTAAGATCTTGCACCAATAGGTAGCTACCATTTGGCTTCTTAACTGGTAGTATGGGAGTGTTGTATTGTGATCTGCATTCTACCAGTAGTCCCTGATCTAAGAATTTGGTTATAATTGGTTTAATCCCTTTTCTATCCTCCAATCTTAGTGGATATTGTTTGTGACATACTGGATGAGCATCATCTTTCAATTCAATTTTTATAGGGGTTGCCCTTTTGGATCTTCCAGGGGTTTCAGTTTCCCATACTATGTGGAATACTTGATAAAAAATTCTTTTCTCTATTTCTGGATCATTTCCAATTGCTAACTGTGGTGTGATATTTAGGATGCTTAAAGCTAATATCAGTTTTTCTTCGGGTATTTTCAAGGTCATTCCCCCACTGCCAAATTCAATCTTGGCTTCTAGTAAGGTGTCCCGGTTTGAAAGACAGGTGTCTGCTAAGGAAGGCAGGAGCCCCCCCTTGGAACAGAGAAATACAACCCCCTCCCCTCCGAATGGTTATAGAATTGAAATTAAGGGGCTTTCAGGCAAAGATATGAGGAAAATGGGAATAACAGTTTTTTACTAATATATACAACAAAACTATAATACAGAGAAACTGATTACAGGCCTGACAGAGTCAGGGATACAACCTGGCCCCTGCCGGGCAGGGTGCTGGTACCAGTCCGATCCAGTGGCAGCTGCAGTTCTCTCCGAAATGGTCCGGTTAAAGCGGTGGTCCGTAGGAAAAGAAAACAAAGTCTGAGCAATCCGATTTCGGTGGCAGCTGCAGTTCTCTTTTAAATGATCCCGTTGAAGCGGTGATCTTGTAGAAAAGAAAACTGGTCCTCCTCCGAAAATCCGGCGGCGGTGCAGTCCCTGTCCTCTGGGATCCCAGCGGGTAAGGCCCCTCGCGCTGCTCCAAACCCCAAAGTTATCTCCGGCGGGAATGCTTGGCTCCACCCCTCCCCCCCTGGCCGGAGCATCTCACAAAGAGATGTTGAGTCCTGGGGCAAGGCACTGATGGGCGCATTAACAGAAGAATAGTCCCGAGGGGCGAGGCAAGGAACACCGGCGCCAGGCCTCAACGGCTCATGGTAATAGAATACATTGCAACCCAGGACATAAGGTTAACAGATCTCTTCCTAATAAGGCTTTAGGTGAATTTGGTAAATACAAAAACTGATGTGTTCCTATTATCTTTCCCAATTTAAATTTTAATGGCTGTAAGAAAAATGCCTTTTCCTTGGCACCAGTTGCACCTGCTACACAAACAAATTCCTTCCCTATCGGGGTCAGAGTCTGGTTCAAAACTGAGTACGTGGCTCCGGTATCTACTAAAAATTCTCCCTGTTTTCTTTCTCCTAGCTCCAGTGTAACCAGCGGGTCCGCTAGGGGAGAGCCAGCCGGTCCCCGTCAGTCCAGTGCTAGTTGGTTCTGAGGGGACCCTTGGCCTGCTATCTCTGCCGAGCTAACATTTCCTGCAGACGGACAGTTTCTTTTCCAGTGACCTGTGCCTTTGCAAACAGCACACTGATTTCATCCCAGGCGCTTTTCTGCGCTCGGAGCACGCCCCCCCCTTTTGCACCGCTGCAATGGTAACAGGCTGAGCTCAAGTTTCAAACACTTTTGTCCTATGCTACAAGCTGAGCAGCATCTTTTAAGTCTACCTTCTTTTTTAGCCTCCTTTTCTAATGTTAAAATTAAAGTATCCTGTGGAGCCAAATTAATTCCACACTTTTTTTGCCATTCTGGCTTATTTCTAAGAGAAAAAACAAACAAACAAACAGATCTGCATAAGCCGTCTCACCCCATCTTTCCTCTCTTTTCAAAAACAACATGAGTTGCAAAAGAGTATTACAATTCAAAGTGCCATTTTCTGGCCACTTTTCTTTACCACCTAATTTGTATAAGGGCCACCACTGATTGCAATATTTGATTAAATCTCTTTTTACTAAGGTACCCCCAGGGATTCTTCCTAATTCTTTCCAGTGGGCTAATACACATCCCAAGGGGGTCTTTCGGGGTACCTCTTTACTGGCTGATGAACCCGTTCTTACTCCTTATCTCCTTAAACCTTCTCTTGCACTCCTCTAACGTACTATTCCAAGCTTGCTCTTTTACGGTCCGCACCCGGGGGATTGGTGCCCCCCCACCCCCACACACACACACTCTGCCTTGCTGTTTCTCTTTCCTTGCCTCTCGCCACAGTTCCTTTAATCAGTTACTACTTTCCTCCTTGCACCCTGTAAGAGCTAAAAATCTTAATGCCTGTGCCCTAGTGTGTAATTCTTCCTTTCTACAATCTCGACACCAGGAAACACAATACCACCTCTGATTACACTTTGCAATTACACAATGTCCAGGCCTTACAGCTTGGTGCACAACTTGAACAAATAGTTACAAACTTTTTATAAATTGTCATCAATCACTCTGCCTTTCGCTTCGCTTTTCTCCGGCCGTCTCAGTCGCCCGAGAACGGAACCGCGGATAGAGCTCCTCACTCGCTTCGTACCGTGGTACGTCTCAAGCACACATCACACTCTCAATAAAACACACAAACCCACAAAAACACCTCTACACCAGTCAAATTACTTTTCCTGGGGACTCGAACCCCTTTGTGACGCCAGTTCACCGGCTGGGGACTCGAACCCCTTTCTGACGTCAGTTCACCGGTTGGGGACTCGAACCCCTTTCTGACACCAATTCAACTATTGGGGACTCGAACCCCTTTGTGATGCCAGTTCACCGGTTGGGGACTCAAACCCCTAGCTAGCAGAATAATCTTTGCAGGGACTCTAACCCTGGCCTCGAGGTCTTGTCTGGGGACTCAAACCCCACGTTATTTATAGCACTTTACATTTATCACAGAACGAATACCTTCTTGTTTTGGAGCAAATGGTCCTTGTCCGCCCTCGCAGAGGGATTCAAGCAAGGGAGCTCCCCCAGGAAATCCCGGGCCGCGGCAGGGAGGTCGCCTTACCTGGAGCCGTGCGAGGTGACGGAGAGTCCCACCTGGGTCGCCAGCTGATTAGCGCAACAACTGCGTCTTGAAAATAACTGTAAAGATGACGAGGATCGTTAGCAGCAGGTATTCGTTTATTGCGGATCCGGGGACTCGGGGGATCGCTCCTCCTAACGAGCCCACCTGGAGCCAGGAGTGTGCTCTTTTTACAGCCTGAAGTGTTGCATATTCATAAGTTTACATCAGGTGGGAATGAGGATTACATCACTGGGAGGGTCTCAGGGAGGAGATTTACAGTAAATCATTATAATATTCCACACCTCTGGCTCCGCCCGGTTGTGCCTGCGTGGTGCATCCTGGTGGTCGTCCTCGGGGGGGTCTTCAGGAGGAAGGCTCCGAGTCTTCCTTACGGTGTCCTTTTTACCTTTGCTTACTTCATCCCTCCAGACTGGTCTGTTCTGGTTTCCAGGACCCCTTAATTAGCACTGTGGTTCTTATCAGTCCCTCCTTCCTGAGGGAGTGTTGTCTTTGGGGCCCCTTAACCAACACCTTTTGATCACTCAGGCCTGGCTGCTCTCTCTTGCAAGGACGAGTCTCTCAGTTCTTCCCTTATCTTACTAAGCATGTTAGCAGCTCCAAACTTTTATCCTTGCTGGTTAGTTTTTTTAACTCTAAACTATATTAGCCTCCTTTTGCTAGCTGTATATATTTTCTACTGCAAATACACTAATCTGTACACAATTGCTTAAGTTAAAATTTTCCATAATCAATCCTGTCGTTAATAGTAGGGGCAGCAATATTTTCCCCAGTTTGAGCTGCCGAGGAGGAGCCGCTGCGCGGTTTCGCTCCCGCCTCCCCCTGAGGGTCAGTGTCCCGCCTGGCGAGGGTGAGCTCGGGCCGGGCGGGTGCGGCCTCAGAGCATTTAGAAGCTCAGGGCTAAAAAAACCCAGGGACGGCCATCAGGCCTCGGGCTGCCGGCGACTGCCGCCCTTCTCCCCCGGAACGGCCGCTCGGCGGCGCGGGCGGCAGCCGGCAGAGGTTGGTGGCGCACCGAGACGGAGGCGGGCGGTGGCGTTTCCGGGTCGGCGCGGCGGGCTGGGCGGCGGGCGCCGGCTGAACGCGGGTCGCGTTCCCCTCCGCCTTCCCGGTCGCCATCGGTCCGCTTGGGGCCGGTCTGTCTTCACAGCCCCTCCACCCACCGTGTGGCACCGTAACGGGCCTTCCCTTCAGGCGGGAGCTGCGCCCCCCGGCCGGGACCGGCGGGCCTCGGAGGAGCGCGGCCGCAGTGCCCTCCGCAGCGGCAGAGCGAAGCCGCGGAGATGGATGAGGAGCCCGAGCGGACCAAGCGCTGGGAAGGAGGCTACGAGAGAACATGGTAGTGTCTCCTTTTCCCTCCTTGCCGTCTTACGGGGTAAACTCGGGGAAAAAAAAATACTTCTGCTCAATACCCGTCTGTTTTGCCTAGGGAAATTCTTAAGGAAGACGAATCGGGATCGCTGAAGGCGACCATCGAGGACATTCTTTTCAAGGCAAAGAGGAAAAGGTATTACAAGCCACGAGCTTGCTAATGGTGCTGGTTTGGCCAGTTGCAATTAACGATTCTACAGCTGGGTCCTCCAGGTTGGGAGAAGCTTATTGTCACACCTGCAATATGTTTTTGTGTCCCTACCCCTTCCGAGCTCCAGGTGCGGGCTTCTTGCCTGCTGCTTATCAATTGTGACAGAAAAAAACAGTACCCTTTGTTTTTATCTTTAAGACTGAATGTATACAGGCTAGATACCCCTGGTGTCTGCTAACTAGTGAGACGAGGTCTTGTTCTGGTGAAGTAAGGTGCAAAGCACTGTAAATGCAATTTGCAATTTGCACTGCTTAGAGAAAGTGCTTCAACATCTTTGTAATATGCAAATCATGCTTCGAGCTGGATTTTGGTATTATGGCACGAGATTTGGTTTTCAATTTGTCAGAAACATTCCTAGATAAAATCTAGATATTTTTTATTTCAGACTATGTTAAAATATTCAACTTTGGATAACACTTTAAAGTTCCATTAAACCTGGTAGTAAGAAATAGTTTTTGTTTGTTTTCTGAGAGGCATGAAATCTGTTTGTAATTGTCTTTTTTTTTCAGTGTAAATAAGTGTCTGTGGTTTGTTATTGCTTCATATTTGCCAGAAATTTGGTATTGGATTTGTTCTGTACTTTTCCTTTAGGAACCATTAATTCATTTGCACCTTAAATCCTTTTGTGTTTTAATAGACTCTTTGAACACCATGGACAAGTTCGACTTGGAATGGTATGTTTATGTTTTAACCCTTGTCTGTCCTGCATCCAGAACTACTTGAGTAGTGGTGGTATGCCTAATCTGAAATACACTTTTGCTGACTTAATGTGCTTGAGATCTAAGTCTGCATTTTCCACCAGACTTTTTTTAAAAAACATTCTTTGTTCATTGGCAGCGTGGGATGTGAAACATGAGTATTCAGAGGTGGTTTGGCATGTTCGCTGAGTGTATTTTGCAACAACAATCAGATCGCGCATATGTGCACTGTTCATTTTTCTTTGTGTGGAAAATGGGCATAACTTAAATGAGTTGTAAATAATGACATTACTTTATACAACGCAGAGCTCTTCAGGTGAAGAGGTGAAAGTGCAATCTTTGTGTATTTTGTAGCTTATCATGAGAGGAAGAATGTGCATTTTTCGAGATAATTTTTCGTTTTGAAAGAAAAGTGGGAAAAATTACTTTTTCAGTTACTGTTGATTGTGTAGCTCCATATACTGATTTTTCCCTGTTTGAGGGAACTAGTTGATTTTTTTAAGTAAATGGAATGAAGTTCATTTAAGTTTCTGTTGTGTGAGTGATTATCACTTATGGTGAAAATACAGATGCGTCACCTTTACGTGGTTGTTGATGGATCAAGAACTATGGAGGACCAAGATTTAAAACCGAACAGACTTACCTGCACTTTGAAGGTATTTCTGTATTTAAAAGTTTTCTCTTATTAATCTCCTGTTTCTCTGCAAACCAGCTCCATTTTGCATTTAAAACAATGGCAGTCTCCTGTGATTAGGTTATGTGTGTTGCCTGTAATAAGGGATGAAAGAAGAATAAACATGCTTTCATTACATATCTAGATTTTTTTTTTCTTACAGTTGTGTTTTTGTGAATTGTGGTTTGAATGAATGCTAGGCAGGAGTTCAGTTGAATTGCTGCTTTGGACTATGGAGGACTTGAACTATATTGTCTTCTCTAACAACACTAAGCATTGAAATCCTAGGTTTTGATGATTTTTGTGTTGGATTAGTGCTTTTTCTGTTGTATTGTAAACCGCCATTTGAACCAACAGTAATCTAGAACTTTAACATATGAAGTGAGTAAAACATGGATGGCTAATTTCTGAAATTTACATTGCATTGGTAACATGGGAGGAAGGAGAAGGCTAGAAGATATAGGGTGAAAGGAGAATGGAAAGGAAGGGCTCATTTTCCCCCTTTTTCCAACTTTTTTTTTTTTAATCGATACTGGATGTTTTGCAATACCACCTATTTAATGACTGTGGAATAAAACTGTAATTAGTTTTTAACGATCTTAACTTTTCTTTATAGTTATTGGAATATTTTGTTGAAGAGTACTTTGACCAAAATCCTATTAGTCAGGTATGTACAATCATGCAAGAAACAAGTAACTGAGAACTATTTCAAAAGTTAGTTTTAGTTTTAACACTATCTAGTAAACTGTTTTCAACTGATGTATTCCATCCTGTCCATTCTTCATCAGTCTGGTGAAGTTCTTGCTTCTGCCTGAACTAACGAAACTAAGAACCCATCTATTCCCTTTTTCATGAACGTAAATTCTAACACAGAAGACTTGATTATATATATGTATTTTAGGCGTTTAGAATTTCAGAAGATTTATTTTTGTACCTTGTGTCAAAAGTACAGGAGATACAGGAATGTATGTTAACTGATGTGTGGTGGTGTGCTGCTATTGTTACACTTACAAGAAAACATGTCTAGTTAAGCAATTCTGATCCATAATGAAGTATTAGGCAAAATACAGCAAAAATGTAAATCAACTTATTTTCAAGCTTACTAAGAAGAGTTCAACTGTTTGTTTTTTTTCCTTGTCCAGATTGGCTTAATTGTAACCAAGAGTAAAAGAGCTGAAAAAATGACGGAACTTTCAGGTAGGGAGATAGTATATTTTTTTAAAATCTGAGATGTTTTCACCTCTTGTGTTGATGTTTTAAGTTCTACCTGGATGACACTGCTGAAAGTGAAGTAGTGTTAACGTCATATTTTTTATTTAAAAGAGAAGTTACTGCAGGTTATCTGAAACCAGATCTGTTTAATTTGATCTGTTTTGATCTAGAATGGTTATTGCATGCTTGTTCATGATAAAGCCTTACCCAGATTGCAACTAAAGTATTCTTTGTTTCCCTTATAGTTAATTTCTCACCCTGTTTGTTAATTTTGTATTTTATGGCACCTGTGTGTTCTGTGAGATCTGATCAGATGTTAAGAAGGAAGGTTTCTTTGGTTCCTGCCTTCTGTCACTAGCAATGTGTGTGACTTCATCTGTGAAGTCTTTTTTATCTTTATTCACCTGTTAAAGTGGAGCAACTTTACTGAGGAATTTGAGGATCAATCCTTGAACAGTACTTTGAGGATAACAGAGGAAACTAAACTGTTTCTGCTGAAGCAGAGTTCGTGAGACACTTAACAGTCATGTTAAGCACTTAATGATACACAACAGTGACTTTATTCTTTTTAACTTCTTAAAATTTCTAACAATCGAATACCTGTAGAGTAAATGTCTTTCTGTTAATATATTGTTTTATTTTCTGCTGTTTGATCAAGAGGTTGATTTCTGAGTAGAAACATAGAGTTACAAGTCACAGTTTGAAAACTGTTGTACCATATATACATATATTAAATATATATGCACATATATATATTAAATATATGTAAGTACACTGTATACTAAATCTTTAAATATTTCAGTTCTTCTAACTTCTTATTTCAGGTGAATTGTTTTCTCACTTACAGGTAACTCAAAAAAGCACATAACTGCTCTGAAGAAAGCAGTGGATATGAACTGCAGTGGAGAGCCATCTTTATACAATTCCCTAAATTTGGCCATGCAGACTTTAAAGTTAGTGTATACATGGAGTTTTTTGTTTTCTTTGTTTTCTGGTATAATCAGTATAATGCTGATTGTTAATTTTTGGAGGGGCAGAGACAGTGTTTTTTTACAAGTAGCTTCTTGCATCATACTGACCTGAGTCTTCAAAAGGCAGCTTTTTATGTCTTCTTACAACGCAAACTGTTAAGAAGTTAAATATGTTAGTAGTGAAGAAGTTAATTTTCTAACACAAGATCCTTCTGTTTAGAGGTGTGCTTATAAAAAGCAACAGTATTTTAAAATGAAATAGGAGATTTTATGTTGTATATGGATATGGTGATGAAAGACCCTGCAATTATTTTTTACTAGAGGGCTAAGGTATGAGAGAACGCAGAGTTAGGGGTTAATAATGATAAGAGAACAGGAAAAGAAACAGCACTGAATAACAATAATCTGGTGGGAGTTTTGGCATACTTTAAAAAGGTAAATTTTCAGGTAGGATGAATTTTTAAAACTCTTCTTCTATGTGAGGTATTGAGATGGGATAAACATTTGTGGAGTGCTGTTCTAACAAATAACTACAGCTAGGAACACTGACAGAACAAAGCTAGTAGTCTGTCATTAAAAAAAAAAAAAAAACAAAAACCAAAAAAACCCCAAAACATTTTAATGACTAGTTGGTAGAGAGTTTTCCATTAAGAACTCAAAGACAGTTGTTGAGAGTAATGGATTTCCACCTGTAAACTGATTAGAGATTTTTATTTTAAGTCAGGAAGACTTACTGCAGTGTTGCTAGTTTGAAGGTAAATTTTACGTGTGAGAGTATGGATACAGTACAGGGATAACTTAAGCATTAGAGCAAACAATCAGATAACAACTACACAGTCAGGTACTGTATTTTAGATACTGTAAAAGTTTGGCTTTTGGAAAGTTGAATTGTGACCAGAGTCTTTTATAATTTGCAGGGGACTTCATGTCATGTCATCTTCTGACTTTAGTACGTTAAAAGTCCTTGGAAACTTTAACAAACAAGAAGCTTAGTTTACAGAATAAAATTAACTATATGCTTTCTTTAGGCACATGCCAGGACATACAAGCAGAGAGGTTTTGATAGTCTTCAGCAGTCTGACAACATGTGATCCAGCCAACATCTATGACCTAATTAAGGTACAGAAGTGAAGTTTGACTACTACATTGAACATCCAGGCTATTAAACTAAAATCAGACAGTTGTAGTGTCATCACCAAGTAATTTTCACTTAAAACTTTTAACATTTTTACTGCATGTGAATTTGAGTATGCTTTCTTTTTCCATTTGAAGTGTTTAAAAGCAGTTAAGATCAGAGTATCTGTCATCGGCCTAAGTGCAGAAGTTCGAGTTTGTACAGTACTTGCCCGAGAAACTGGTGGTATGTATCTGAAACTCAGTAGTTATACTACTAATACAAGTTTCAAATTGACATTAGTAACTTATTTGTCATGTATATTAATGCATTTTGATGTTTAAGGATAAATATTCTGTTGTACTGGCAGAAAATTGTAGATTTGGGAAATCCTTAAAAGTTCACAGTATTTAGTGAAAAAATTATCAGCTGGTAGCTTGGTAGCTGCATCTCTAGAGAGAAGTAGTATATATATTTTAAAACTTAGTGTTCCACGTATAAAACTATGTGATGTGGAACTTAAATTAACATGTTAATATCAATTACTACATTGCTAACTTACAATATTACTACAGTGTAATGTTGGAGAAAAAGCTATGGGCCTTCATATCGAAGAAAACATTCTGGTGATACTATTTTTAAAACTTATCATTTTCAGTAGCATTAATAGGGCTGTTTTTTAGAAACATGGATGGCTAAAGTTTTTTTTGACTTGAGTTGTTTTCTGTCATTTGGAGAATATGTTTGTATTCTTACCTGCTCGTAATCTGAGAGTAAAGTACTTCTTTCTTTGTGACAGGAACATACCATGTCATTTTAGATGAAAGTCATTATAAGGAGCTGCTGATGCATCATGTTAGTCCTCCACCTGCCAGTTCAAGTTCTGAGTGCTCCCTTATTCGAATGGGTACGATACGGTTTTGTTAAAAGTCCTAGCACAAGATTTGCAAATCTTGTCTTTTTCTTTCTTTGTGTCTGCTGTGTTAAAGCCATACAAATAGTTGGAGGCATAATAAAGACATTGCACAGTTGTTTTTTTTATTTTAACTACTTCTTTGCTAAAAGGATATTAGGTTTCTTGATGTTGTTCCTGAAAAGTAATCAGCTTTTAAATAAAATTAAGAATTATAACAAGTAAGACAAATTACTCAACTGCAGTTTGAAACAATGAAGTGAATGATACTGCTTGCACAGTAATTGGTAGAAATGTAATACTTAGAAACAAAGGATTAAACACTATTTTGTTTCTCCCCTTCCCCCCCCCCCCCCGCAGAAGGCAATTATTACAAGCTTTATTGACTGTAAGAGCCCTCGTTTGGCCATGTAGTATTATGTTTGTTAGGAGCACTGTTGTGGTGTTCTTTCAATAATGGATTAAGTACCTTTTCTTCTCTTGATATATTTCTCAATAAATTAAAGCCTTGAGTTAAACCAGAACAGGAACTATAATGAATTAAAGCATTAATTTCTCACTTTCATCCACCTGTTTTCATAGATAAGAATGTATGTATTTGTATGTGTAGATTTAAATACTGAAGAGATTTACTTGTTATAGGTAAAGCCTGAGCAGCAGTTGGAAAAATTAACTGCCCACTTGACATGAGCTGTAAAAAATGAGTGGTAGAAAGAATGGTGTCTGTTACAGCCTCCATAAAGTGCTATAGTGTCATCTGTCCTATACTGCACTTGGAAGGTGAATATATGCTTTATGTCTGCATATAAAAATATTTTCCCCTTAATTAGAAACCACTGTTCAAGTGAACATTGAAAGAAGGTAGATAGAGATTAGGTTTTAGGAAGAAATTCTTTACTGTGAGGGCGGTGAGACCCTGGCACAGGTTGCCCAGGGAAGTTGTGAATGCCCCCTCCCTGGGAGGGTTCAAGGCCAGGTTGGACGAGGCTTTGAGCAGCTTGGTCCTGTGGGAGGTATGCCTGCCCATGGCAGGGGGGTTGGAACTATATGATCTTTAAGGTCCTTTCCAACCCAAACCGTTCTATGATAACATTCTTGTAGTGCTCTTTCTGCTTTCCTACCATTGCACATCATTTTTTTTTTTTCAGCTGTTCTTCAAAAATGGGGTTCCAAATGTATGAAAAGATTTTTTTTCAGTTGGGGGAAGTACAGTGAGGGATTTGTTGATGCATGTAGGTAGAGACCTTTAGGAAGAATTTGATACCTGGTAAGAGTGTATTACTTCTCCTGTAATATCAAACAAACTAAAAAAAAAAAATAGGCCTTGATGTGTAGAATAATCTTTGAACTTGTCCATTAGATTAAGAAACTGAAAAATTACTTGCATGTTTAAAATTGGTAATATGGGATGTTTTTCTCCTCAGGTTTTCCTCAGCATACTATTGCTTCTCTGTCTGATCAGGATGCAAAGCCATCCTTTAGCATGGCGTAAGTAGAGTGATAGGAATTCAATGAGCTGATCAGAATTCAGTAATAATTAGTCATATTTAGAAAACCTGCTTGTCAGTGAAAATGATGCAAAATAACATGAAAAAAAAAAAAGTAATATTTTGTGAACTTCTCAGTAGAAATTTTATTTCCATTTGCACATCCAGTATGTGGCCATAATTACCTCTGTTAAATATGCTTTCTAAAATTTACATTTAAAATTGTTTGAAGGTAGTAAATGGCTTTCAGTTGTGTTGTGCAGGGATTACTCCTTGCTATAAGGTATTAAAATAATTACTGTCAATTTTACTTGCATTTCTTGGTTCAAGTATTTTTATCACTATAAAGATAATGAAGAGATTGAAGGGTGTTATCTGGAATAAAGTAATTTTTGTCTTGTTTACTAATGTGACTTTAAAGAGAAGTTTAAAGTAAAGGCCTCATTTGATTAGTGTACCAGTGCTCTTCTCAATAAAAGGAGTCGTGGTTTTCAGGGATGATGGGGATTCTGAATTTTCAGAAGCAAACAGTGTCTGCTGTTTGCAAGAATAAGTACTAACGTTCATCTTTAAGTCAATAGAGAATATTTGTGTGTGTGTAAGGAGAAATACTAATGCTGTTACCCTTCATAACTTTTTCAAAAAGTTATTGATGCCTTTGTGCGGGAAAATTTGGTCATTTTTTATTTCTGTGGGAGTATGTGGTTACTGGCATCTCACCCTATTTGTTGCTTTCTGACACTTCCATACACGTGGAACTGTTGCATGGAAGCTACTGAAAGTTTTTAAATTATTTGTTGTGAGAACTGTATAGTATTTGTAGTTACGTAGTATTTTGGTGTTATCTCCTAGGTATTAAATTGTCTCTCTGCTCTAGGCAATTGGAAAACAACAGTGAGCCAGGTCTTACACTGGGTGGATATTTCTGTCCTCAGTGCAGAGCCAAATACTGTGAACTTCCTGTGGAATGCAAAATCTGTGGTAAGTAGCAAGAAAAGGTGAGCAGATGAATTATGAGTTAGTGGTAAGAGAGTTAAAGGGTAGAAAAATTTAAAATTTAAAAAAATTTAAAAGCCAGCTCTGCTATAAGAAGCCTGCATTCCCATGTTCTAAGGATGTCAGCTTCATAGAAGGGACTTTCAGGACTATACCTGTAACAGTAAAGCTGTATCATACTCCCTAGTACAATGTTATAAACCAAAAGCCCTGAAGTGAAGGGGGCAAGAAGGGTGGTTTATATATGAATGGTAGTAATTGCCTCAAGAATCCTGATTTTACAGATATGCTAATGTTTCAGACTCCTCAGTGCCAGGCCATGAAGATAAAGAGTGCTTTGCAGTAAAAGGACAGAAGTATGCCTTCAGCTCCAGGAGTATGTGGCTGGAAGTTTTCAAAGTTGAAACCAAGGGCCAGCAGCACAGTGACACAATGAAGGCTCTAGAGTTATAAATGAAAGCCCTTCCATCTTGCAAATGTGAATGGACTGTGTAATCAGTGGTGCCTCCCCTTGTCCCTTAATGAGGGAGGGTTAGGACTTTTTATAGTATTAATATTGTGTGAGCGACAGCTGTCCTCCTGTTAGCTTCTACAGATGTATATCTAAAACATGATAGGTGTTAACAAGTTGTGTGTGTTTAGCAAGAGGATGAAATAATTCTAGTTTTGGGTCACCTTGTCCTAGTTTCACGTCAAGGTTTTCATATCAGCACGAGTTTCATTTCAGCAAGGTAATAGTGTAGCTGGAGGGATGCTGTGTAGGAGCAACATATTCTCCACAGGTGTGGCTGTCACCAGAACAAAAACTTGGAATCTTAACACTGTCTGAGTGCCACGCCCCAGCTAACATGAGCCTGTTGTCATGGTTTAACCCTAGCCGGCCGCTAAGCCCCTCACAGCCACTCACTCATACCCTCCTGGTGGGATGGGGGAGAGAATCAGAACAGTAGAAGTGAGGAAACTTGTGGATTGAGATAAAGACAGTTTAATAGGTAAAGCAAAAGCCAATCGCACAGGCAAAGCAAGGTAAGGAATTCTTTCACTGCTTCCTGTCAGCAGCTATCTCTAGGAAAGCAGGGCTCCATTATGCTTAGTGGTTACTTGAGAAGACAGAGGCCATAACTCTGAATGACCTCCCCCTTCCACCTTTTTCACCCACCTTTTATTGCAGAGCACGACTTCATATGGCCTATAATATCCCTTTGGTCAGTTGGGGTCAGCTGTCCCCCCTCCCAACTCCTTGCCCACCCCCAGCCTACTCACTGGTGGGTTGGTATGAGGAGCAGAAAGGGCCTTGCTCTGTGTAAGCACTTCTCAGCAATAACAAAAAAAATCTCACGTGATGTCAACGCTGTTTACAGCACAAATCCAAACCATAGCCCCCTGCAAGTTACTCTGAAGAAAGTTACCTCTATCCCACCCAAAACCAGCAGACCTGCATTAGCTGAAACAGGGCTATGGTGTGGCTTTGGCAGTATTATAACAGGCTGCAGTAGAGCTTTGTAGTTTGGCACCATTTTAACTTGTGATGTGAAATAGCAGAACCGTTGTTGCTAAAGAGGAATTGTGCATTTAGATTTAATCAGAAGACTCTCCTATGGTGTCTGCATTTAGCCCAGGGCTAAACTGTAGCAGTTGCTCTTGTCATCCAATGTCCCCTCCTCAGCTGACATGCAGAATCAGGAAACAGGGAGAAGCCCTGTAGGTTGAAATAGAAGCTGATTTAATGAAATAACAGAACTAATACAAATACAGACTTATACTCAGCCTAGTCCTTGGAAAGCAGCACAAGGAGCAGGAGGCCAAGAGAGAGGAAACACCCCCACCCCCAGTAAACCCCCTCCTTTTATAATGAGCTTGCTGTCAGTGATGTGGGACACACCTGTGAGTCAGCTTGGGGCAGCTGCCCTGACTGAAATTCCGAGCTGATTTGGAGCTACTCATGGCCTGCCTGCCATGGCTGGCCCATGGGTCTGTCCTGGGAAACCAGGACATGGTTACATTTTCTTTAGGGCATGAGGATAAAAAACTTGATATCTTCACAACTCTTCATTGTAAATGTATTTCTAAAGACTGAGTTAAACCTTTTAATAAGAAATTTGGGCAATCTGCTTTTTCTTTGCATTTAATTCTGGAAGGGATTGCAGGTTTGGATTATGGAACCTAACAAACAAATAATTTTATGGGGTTTTAATTCTGAAAAACTCTTAACCACTGAGGAATTTAAAAATCTTTTTTTTCCTTTTTGCTTTGTTTAATACAGAAAAGCTTTTCAGTAAATTCTCTCTTGTAATAATTTTGATGTGTCTATTTGCAGGTCTTACGTTAGTATCTGCACCTCACCTGGCTCGGTCTTACCATCACTTGTTTCCTTTGGATGCCTTTCAAGAAGTTCCCATGGAAGAATACCAGGGGGAACGGTATGCAAATCATGTTTGTGGTAATGAGTGTACTTGTGGACCCTGTAATTTTTTTGGTCACAAAAGTAAGAATAGCTGGCAGTAGCTTCTTTGCTGCTGGAGACACTGTTGAATGTTTGGGTGGTTTTGGGCTCCTGTGGCAATAAGATGTTTATAGTTCCCTAACAGTTATCCTATGTGTTCAGTTGAATAGCTGAAATAATTGCCATAAATTGTGTAAAAAGGTGTTTAAAAACCATCTTGACTGTTTTTTCAGTTAAAATACACATTTTCATTTTTAGGTATTGTCAAGG
This sequence comes from Podargus strigoides, assembly GCA_028020825.1. Taxonomy (NCBI): domain Eukaryota; kingdom Metazoa; phylum Chordata; class Aves; order Caprimulgiformes; family Podargidae; genus Podargus; species Podargus strigoides. The sequence continues at coordinate 77,896,856 of CM051663.1, read as the reverse complement.
CTGCCAGGGAGAAATGAAAGATCAAAATGTAAGTATGTTGAACTGCATTGGAATTTGTATTGGAAATACAAATGTGTTAGAAGTAGAGATAGATGATCTTTTAGTATAGTCTTGTAAAGACCAGGAAAATATTTGTAGAAGTTTATCTCATGGTTAACTAGAGTTCTCTGTTACAGAGTCATGCCTTTTAGTCTGCAATGTCTATGAAAGTGTGAGAAGGGATTTCCTGGAGAGTTGCATAAATCAGCTTCCACTCTTACTCATTTGGAAGCATCTCCAATGACTTGAGCTCAGCCCTTTGGACGTACTTGCTGTTAGAAACATTAATTCAATTGGGTTTCTGTGATGTTGGCAGTATAATCTATTTATACTGTCTTTGACATAACTGTTGCCCTACTGTAGTGCTGTGATAGTGATAATTTTTTTTTCTAATTTGACTTGGTTTTCTGTCTTTTCCACACAGGTTTACATATGTAAAGTGTGTCAGAACGCATTTTGCGTGGAGTGTGATTTGTTTGTTCATGATTCTCTGCACTGCTGTCCTGGCTGTATTCATGAGCACCCTGCTCCCATGTCTGTATGATGCAGTCTCTTTTTTGAAATTGTCGTATCTATGTCATTCTTGCATATATCTATTTGTTTATCCAGCCACAGCTTTCACTAAAGCACCTGAAAAGAGGAAGGACCTAGGTGATTACAGAAGGATGACCACTGGCTTGGGAGCACACTTAAGATTTACCTAATGTATTAATGATCTTATTACTGTTAATATATTATTGGATTATCCGTATCTGATTTATTTTCTTCATGTCTGAAAAGCTCTGGCTCTTTCTGAATGTTATTGTGAGTAACATGTAGATTTGTAAATGTGAAAGTGATAAAACTGGTTTGTATAATAAAGTTGTTATTCATCCTTGTTTCCTTATTTGCTCAAAAAAGAAGCCCTGAAAATATGTTTATATATTGTTAGAAGCTTTTGGTGGATAGTGGAGTTCCATAGATCAGAGTATTTTTTATATGAATTTAACAGAGATGTTTTTAAGCAACTAGTTTGGGGACATTTTAACTATTAATTTCAAGTATTGTAGCTATTGACCTTGTCCTTCAGTAAGGCAGCTCAACTACAGCGGTTATAAATGTGCTGAAAACAAGTTTTAGGTTTTGGCAGTACAGCTCTGCAGCGAATGAAGTATTCGAAGAAAAGGACTCAGAACTCCTTTTCTGAGAAAGGCAAGTTTATTAGCAAGCAAGTAAACAAGTAAGCAGGGAAGCAAGTAAGCAAGCAAGTAGCTAACAAGAAGAAAGGAAAACCTCTGTCCACGCTCTGCTGCAGCTCTCTCTCTGCTGTCTCTTCCTCTGCTCTCTCTCCAGTTAGTCTTATACATTTCTGTTCCCAAACAGCACGTAACACATGCTTCTTCACACACCACACTTGGGACTGTTTTCAGTCACATCTTCACACACTCCCTCAGGTTGTTTTCCAGCCTGACCTTTTCATTCTCTCATCAGCTACTGTCCTGTGAAGCTTGTCTGGGAATACACTGCAAATTCCAATGTTATCCTTGATCTGTCCTCCCTATGTTCAGCACAGCTTCTCATACAACTCAAAACTAACTGAATTCTGTTACTGCTGTGTCTGTGTGGCTTATGTTTCACTTTCTTGTAGGGGTGTAAGGTTGCTGAAAGGCAATGAATTTGCAAAAGAGTGAGGCCTGAGTTTATACAAACTATTGTTTAAAGGTCACAGTATTGAAGACAGCGATGGAATTTTGATTCTGAGGCTAGAATGAATTGCCAGAACTGCAAGTTGTCTTCTCTCCTTGGCAAAACCCCCAGAGCAACAGACAGTCAGGTGAGGGGAGAAGGGGATGCAAGTATCCTTATCTGAACATTGAAGAATGGAAACAGGGACAAATGCAATAGGGACACTGCCATTTTATAGTGTCTGTTCAAAGTGTGATTGCAGTTTGAACTCGTGAGACTGTAACATGCTACACTTCAGTAAGAGAAGGCTGTGGTGCAGTGTCTAAAGCAGTATGTCATACCTGGTTTTCTGAAGTCATGATGTTTATAATACATCCAGATTAACTTGGTCGCTGATCTATCCGATTTAATTTTTAAAATTGTGAGCTTTGTTGTCAGATTAGGAACAGCAGATTAGGAACTGATTCTTAAAAGTGCAAACAAACACACCAAAAAAGCAGATCCATATCTTAAGTTAGTTCCCTCTTTTTCACGCTCACCACAAACAATACATGCTACATTTCAGTTTTCACAGGCAGTTTTCATTTCAGGTCCATTAAATACGCAAATTCTTAATTGTTAACATAGCTCCTTCTGTGCTGTTTCTACTATTTATGCCTACAGGCTGGCCAAAATGCACTAGTTCTACTGTGTTGGCAGAAAAATTACTCTTTCAACATCTCTGTTTAATTTTGTGCTGAGTCAAACAGTCCCTATAAACCCTTTGTGCTCTCAGCTGATTGCAGTGCCTGTTACTGTAAGGACATTATAAAAACTATCAGAAAAAGGACATACTCATGAGTTTTGGTGTGGTCTAGTAGGCCATTCCAAGCCACAGGAATTCCCTAAGCATCTGGCTCTTAGATATTCTGATACTGGTGACAACATCTTGATACGATGTTTTCTGATATTTTCATCTTCACAGTCAGCATTTCCTAATGGAAAAAAAGGTTTTGTCAAAACACTAGACATCTGTTCTAGCCTTTTCTCTTGCTAGATACCAAAATAACATACTTGGAAGTAGAAGCTGTGGCCATAATACTTCATGATCTGTCTCAGTAATAATTTGGCTTGTACTTTTCCACCTGTCTCACTGGATAGAAAGAGCAGGTCAAACTAGGTCCTGAAAGATCACTATGGGGGTAGCATTTCTCTGTGTAAAGAATTTCAGCAGTGGCCTTTGTATTAAAAGCAGCATGGAGGAAATGCTTCCTCCATCTGTACCCTCAAGTCTCCTTGCTTGTGAGAAACTACAGCCTGCTTGATTGTTGTTCTTGTATTTTCTTATTTACTGGATCTGCCACAAGATTAGGCAAGGAGTGAGGTAATTAGCAGGCCTGAGAAATTCTTACACTTCCTGAACGTGTTGCACAATACAGTTTGGACATAAAGTGTTGAGAGAAGAGACAGACAAAAACATCCTGTGGTGGGGTTGAGGACACAACTGTGGCAAGAAGTTAGAGTCTGAAAGGCACAATGAGATGAGAGCACACTGCTGGTGAAGAGAATTTCGGAAAGGTGAGTGCCCTTGCTTTCCTTCCACTTTATACTTTACTTTCAGGAATGAAAGTTACCATCTCTATTAATGGTTGTAATTAATTTCCAAGACTGGATGTGCTGGAAATCCATTAATTAAAATATGAGTAAAAGAAATGTCTGCTTTTAGTTTTGCATAACAACTTGAAAAACTTCAGTGGCATCCTGGTCTGCCTCATGCAATATGAGGAACAGTTTTAATTCTAGATTGTGATGTAGCTTACGGATGGGAAAGTGCTATAAAATACTAACTCTGAAGCATTACTGGATTGTGCAGACTCCTGGCTGAAGGAATGAGAGTAGGTGAATTTTATTTTAAAAGTCACCAAATTTGAATGAGAATCATGTTTGCATATTCTGGAAAAATAAATGTGGTGCCCATAGTGCAATTCATGAAAGTAATTTTTCAAAATATAATAAACTTGAAGATTTTTATAACTTTCATAGCACTTTTTTGCCTTGGGATTTGAAAGCACTGCAATCATTTAGCACACATTTTCCTATGAGAGGGGTATGTGATTTTTATTGCCAGTGAAAAAGAATAAAACCAGCAAGTTGGAGGTTCTGGATTTAGGATCACTTTCTTAAGGATTAATTTGTTCAGTAAATGTGGTACATCTCTTAGGATCCCTCAATTATTTGAGAAAAAGCTCTTAGGAGGTGGGGAAAGCAGAATTTGGCTATATGGAGCTGAACTGTGGGCACACTTGCTGTGTTCCGAACCATCCCATAGCAAAGTATTTCCTGTAGTTGTCTTGCCACAGTATTAATAACAACAAGAAGTTACTGCTTCTACAAGTGATACTTGAGAAGACTAGTGTAAATACCAAACAATTAACAAAGATAATTTATTGGAGAGAAGTATTGAAAGTATGAGTTTGGCAATAAATTTCGTTGCTAAATCAATTTCATTTTGTGATGTTGAAATCTCAGTTCCTTTTCTTGAAGGATTGTGCAATTCCTGCTACTTATATTGAAAACAGTTGATATTTTAAAATACTGCAAAAAAAATATTGCTTGCATTTTTATATTTTTTTCTATTTCTCACTTCTATTTCTCATCTTCCATTTGGCATTTTTTTGTTTTGCCACCTGTTTTTTTCCTAATTTGAGGAGAAATTCAAAATGTGCTAGCAACATTCAGTTATCGCTTTGAGATGGAAGAATTCAGATGATAGGGGTATGTTGGTTTATTGAGGCCATTCTTGTTTTTTAAGCCACAGGAAGAAGCTCTTAGGATATGCCACTTACCTATGTCATCTTGCTCAAATCTCGCCTGTTTCTGCCACTTTTTTTTCCCTCCATTTTGGTTGTAAAGGCTTCAGGATACTTGCTATTGCTGTTAAAAGGGCACCGGTCAATCAGAGTTAGCAGAAGTCTTAATTCGGCTGGGCAGATTTAATAATATACCTGTTTATACCAACTCTACAGTTACCTTATGTCTTCTTAATCAGGTGAAGTCAAATGTTTATAGCCTGTAGAAACCATTGATTAAGGTAAAAGAGGTGATGACTGAACGTTACCTAAAAGCCACAGATAATATAATTTGGTAGTCTTCCATGTTTTTCAGAAAATGTCTGCCAAAGAGGACCCTAGAATGGAGACAAATGACAATGAAATACATGAGCTGAATCCTTCTGCGTTGCAAGCTTATTTTCCACATACAGTCTTTAATTTTCAGAAGTTTGCTGAAAACATGGAGGCAGAATACAAAGAAGTCCGTCAACAGCTGCAGAAGAGTTACAACCCTACCATGAGAAATGAACGCAATAGGTTAAAGTCCTTCTCGTCCTATACATCTCGTTCATCATGGTCTTTGACAGAAATGGCAGCTGCCGGGTTTTATCACACGCTTGTTAAATCCAGCGTGCAGTGTTTTTGCTGTGGGTTGGTTTTATTTGCCACAAAAGTTAGATGTACCCCGTTCGAACAGCACAAGAAATTTCGCCCCACTTGTGATTTTGTTCTGGGCAAAGAGGTGGGTAATATTTCGAAGTATGACATACGTGTTCAGAAGTCGGAGCAGAACCCAGCAGAGCAGGCCCACAGCTATAGTTCAGAGGACACGAGGCTGCAGTCCTTTGACGGGTGGCCATTCTATGCCAGAGGAATAAAGCCCAATTCACTTGCCAGAGCTGGATTTTTCTTTACAGGTAATGAGAAATGATGTTTGGAGGGACTTCTGTTTTGATGTATAAGACAGTGTGAGTCTACTTATAATACTTGAATGGGTATAAAATTTTCTTTCCCTGCTATTGATTGTTTTGCAATGTATTGTATCCCCCACAAATGCTTTCTTTCCCAGGCTGAAGAACATAGGCAACTCAACCATTCCTCATGTTTGAGGTGTTCCACACTTACTGTCATCCTCGTTACTGTTCTCTGCACCTTTTCCTGTTCTAATACAGTATTTTTGTAGTTGAGGGGACCTCAATCACATGCACTATTTAAGATGTGGATTAATCATGGGTTTGTACAGTGGCATAATTATACTTCTTCCTGCTTATTTGTTTGTAACAGATGCCAGCCTTACATATCTGACATCTCTTCCTCTTCTCCAAAGGTGCAGGCTGCTTTTTAAAGACTGGCATTATGTTTTGCCCACTCAGCCATAATCTACTGCTTAATTGGTTTGATTTTGGATCCATCTTCTGTGGTGGTCCCCCTGGTTTAGACAACAGGATTCTCCCTGAATTCTTTGACAGTGACCAGTAATGCAAATATTGCAGAGAATGTCTCTTCAAGTCCTCTGCAATTGCATTGTCCCCTTTGAATGTCTCTTTTACAGCCCGGTTAGCAGTTGGCTCTACCAGCTCTCTTCGCTGGTTCTCTGGAAGAAGGCTTATGTTCCTTTAGCTTGTTACTCTTGGGACTTTTTTTTTATTTTTCAACCTGCCTGGTTTTATTTTCACACTTAGACTGCCAGAGGTTTTGAGCCTTCTGTATTCTTTGCTCAAAGCTTCAATTTTTTAAATGATACTTTATTAATTCTTGTAATTTGATTTATTTTCCTATCAGTCATACTCCTTTCCTGTAAATTTTTGTAAGTTTTTTTCTAATAAATAGCGTGTGTTGATGTTGCACTTCCAGTAAAACACATTTCAGGAAACTCTCAGATGCCTGTAAGAGAGTTGTTGGGTGGTTTTGGCTTGGTTGGTTTCATTGAGTCAGCTATTTCAATTTCCTTACCTTTATATCATAGTTCCTGGTTTTGAAGTTCATCACAGCCTTAGTAGGTTCCCTGTTTCTGTGGGGGATATTGTATCTAAGTAAATTTACAGTCATGGTTACACAGTGGTACTTCCGCTGTGAGGCTTTTGAGCTCTTCCCAGTGCATTTCTCAATATCAAATCACATCATTTTGTAGTCTTGCTAACAGCTGCCCCATGAGATTTTAAGAGGCCTGACAGCCTCTTAAAAAAAGTTCATTTCTGCTCATCTCTGCTTTGCATCTCAAGGTGGTATCTATGCAGTCCATTTGGGGGATAACTAGAGTCATTGAGTACAATTCTATATCTTGGTCATAATGGCTCTCATTTCTTTGAGCATTATGTGCTCTGTTTTGTCATCCTGGTTGGTTGGCTGGTGATATGGACCAAGAACTATCATTCCAATAGAGACCTGAAATTCTAATCCGTAGAAAATATTTGCTCTTTGTTGGGTAGTTTGATTTTGTTCTAAGGTATTATTAAGATCTGATATTCCTTTTCCCTCTGGCACTGTTTACTCAATTTTCCCGGATCATTTTATATGCTGTCATTACAGCATTTGACTGGCCTCTCTTTCTTCCATCATGTTTATGCTGACTATCAATATGTTAATTTAGGGAGAGAAATGTTAGTTCTCCTGTCTTATTCCATCGGTTTCTGGAATTATTAATTTACTTAGCTCTTACAAATAAACTGACTAGCTAGAATGCAAAATTTAAAAAATACCCAACAAAAAAGGGCAAATTCTATCAAGCCTGTACAATTCCTCAGCTATTTCTGAAGTTTTATTTTGATCTACTTTATACTTTCATTTTTGGATCTGCACCAGTTTTAGACCTAGACTGATCCATCTGAAATTAAATGGAAATCTAAGAAGTTCTGTAAACCTTTTCAGTTGCTGTAATCTAAAAAAAAGGCTTCCCTTAGCTACAGATTTTAGACTAATGAAATACAGTGGTGTACCTGTGGTCATGTGGCTAGAGTGTGAGCAAGTAAAACACATCAATGTGTAATTATCTGAGATCTGTAATTCTCTGTATGCAGGCAAGAAAGATACAGTGCAGTGTTTTTCTTGTGGCGGATGTCTGGGAAATTGGGAAGATGGTGATGATCCTTGGAGAGAACATGCTAAATGGTTTCCTGAGTAAGTTGACTGACTGTCCTTCAAATATTTCTGTATGTACAAAAAGGTTGATTTGTTTTTATGTCTTTTTTTTTTTTTTTTTCCCTCTGCAATGATGCTGGAAAGCAAACAAAAAAAAAACCCCTCCCAGTAAGGTTGTTACATTCAGACAATAGATTTCAGCTGATCTTTATTTTGGAGAACTGAACGCTATAAGTCTGCTAACCCTAATCTTATGATTATTCTATATATATTGCTTTGCATCCTTTCCAGAGATCTCCCATGGGCTTTTCACTGAGCAAAGCCAGCTGATAATTCTCTCAGATAGTCACTATGTTGCATGAACATTGCTGACAGGACCAAAAAGTTTGCCTTTGTTTTACTGTCTTTCTGTTGCGAAAAGTCCTGAGTATTCACCTCTTAACTGAAACACTGCTTCCAGAATTTTAATTTGAATTAATGCTCAAGAATAATGTTTTGAGTGGTTTTTTTATAGGTGTGAATTTGTTCAAAGCAAGAAATCAAGTGAGGAAATTAAAAACTACATTGAAACCTACAGTGGATTTGTTGGAGTGGTGGTAATCTTATTATCTATTTCAGTTTTCCTTTATCCTGGAGTACACCCCACAGATATGCTATCTGGGACTTGAAGATAGGCAAATTAGGCCTTGATCCTGATTTCCGTCCTCTCTCTACTAAAAAAAACCCAAACAACAATAGCCCAAAAGGTGTATATAATTGCATATGTAATTAACACTACGCACTCTAGGTGGAATTTGTTTCATGTAAGTTCGTTTTGATGTGTGCATCCAAGCTGCTTGCCTAGGCAGACCTAGATAGTCCATTGATGAAAAGCAGCATACCTCTAATGGGCATTTCTCCTACTCGAAGGCAGACGGATGCATCAACTCCTCATGGCACTTGTACATACTTACTGATTATTAGGAAGATTGTAGATGAGTATGCTAAACTAAGCACTTCTGCATGGCTGAAGTCAGATTAGGTGAACTCTACCCTGCCAGCTCTTCTTGTATGACTTCACCTTTGGCAGACTTACTTTCATCAGGAAAACATATCATATATGTAAGATCTTTCATGATTAAAGCCCCTATGCCTCAAAAAATCTGGAAGCTAAATCCATTAGCTGATGTAAGGTGAGAGGACTGCAAGTATTGCTTGGAAAAAAACAACTTGGATGTCTTAAGAGCATCAGTGCTATCTTTTTCTTTAGAGGTGCTACTGTCTGAGGGGAGCCATTTTGTCTCTTTAATAGTAACCTGTCATTAGTCAATTGTTTCAGAAAATTCTCTGTCTCAAGCTGAAAGCATTTAAAATGTTGATACTTAGTACTAGCCCTGTTTATATGTTGCTTCTTTTGTTTAGTTGAAGAGTGAAATAAAAATAGAATGCATAATAGAAATAAGTATTAATTTTTCATTTTCTGGCTAGGGGAGGCATTTCACAGCTTCCATTGTCAAGGAGAATTTACCTACTGCAACAGGTAAAAAAATAGAACATCCTGACTGTTCACTTTTCATTAGAAAATAATGCCTTTATATTTTTATTGTACATCACCATTAACAGTTGTACTGTTGTTATGTTGGTTTTTTAAAACAAGGTTACATGTGTGAATGATTATTGGTTCTCAATTTCTGAAATTTTTACCACAAGCAAAAATTTGTTCTCTACAGAAGCTAAGTATAAAACATACTGCTTGAGTAGATCTATTTCACACACATTTGCCTGCTTAAGAGAGGTGAAAAATAAAAGAAACCTAACGGCTTTGAAAGAAAAACAGGGATTTTCATCTATACAATAAATCAGCGTCAAGGCTTGGGATGGTGTAGAGCACATTTTTGGTGTCTGGTCCTGTTCGAACTGGTCCAAGGACTACTGCATGCATGCAGTCTCTTGTTTGATATGTCCAAAGGCCTGTCGCTGTTCAGGGCCCTGTTGAACATAATTTGGTTTTTTGAGTCAGTTCATAGAAAGGTTTCACTATCTGGCTGTAACCTAGAATATACATTCTGCAAAAACCCACAACACCTGAAAGAAGGCTTATGTTTCCTTTCTGTTAGCTGGTGGGGACTTAGCTGTTATTTTGTCAAGCACATCCATTGGGATCTGGCGATGCCCATCTTGCCATTTGATTCCCAAGAACTGGATCTCTCGTGCAGGTCCCTTGACCTTGATTTTTTTAATAGCAAAACCAGCTTTCAAAATAATTCAGATAATCTTCTTACTTTTCTCAAAGACTTCTTCTGCTGTGTTACCCCATACAATGAAGTCATCAATATACTGCAGATGCTCGGGAACTTCACCCTTTTCTAGTGCAGACTGGATCAGTCCATGGCAAATCATGGGACTGTGCTTCCATCCATGGGGCAGTTGATTCCAGGTGTACTGGACACTCCTCCAGGTGAGAGCAAACTGTGCTCTGCACTCAGCTACTAACAGAATAGAGAAAAACGCATTAGCAATGTCAGTTGCGGTGTACCACCTGGCTGCCTTTGACTCCAGTTCGTACTGAAGTTCTAGAATGTTCAGTACAGCAGCACTCAGAGGTGGCATATCCTCATTCAGGCCACGATAGTCTACATTATCTGTTAGGGTTTTGCACTGGCCATATAGGACTGTTCAAGGGTGAGAGAGTTTTGCTGATCACTCCTTGACTCTCCAGTTGACAGATCAGCTTATGGATGCGGATCACAGAGTCTTGGTTGGTACGATGTTGTCGTCGATGCACCACTGTGGTAGCAATTGGCACCTGCTGTTCTTCAGGTTTCCGCAGTCCCACAACAGAAGGATCATCTGAAAGACCAGACAAGGTAGACAGCTCTTCAATGTCCTCAGTCTCTACAGCTGCTGTACCGAAGGCCCACCAATACCCTTTCAGGTCCTTGAAATACCCTCTGTTGAGATAGTCTATGCCAAGGATGCAGGGAGCATCTGGGCCAGTCACAATGGGGAGATTTTCCCATTCATTCCTGGTGAGGCTCACTTCAGCCTCCAATACAGTCATTTCTTGAGATCCCCCTGTCACTCTAGAAATAGTGACAGATTTTGTCCCTCTGTGATTCAATGGCATTAGGGTGCACTGTGCACCAGTGTCCAGGGCTTTATACTTCTGTGGTTATAATGTGCCAGACCATTGGATCCACACAGTCTCCCTATCCTCCACCTGGCTGAAGGCAGGGCCCCTCTAATTTTGAGCATAGTACCCAGTATCAACAAATGGGTTCATGTGATTTGTGTAGATTATGCTTTCATTCCCCGTGTTCACATTTGGACCTCATGTACAGGGATCTGGAGTCCATCTGTTCTGATTAGGGAACCACCCTCTGGATACTGGAGCAGCCGTTCTCCTGGAGAAATTCCCATTTGTATTTGTTCTACCTAGCAACTCACGTACCCGTGCCTGTAAGGCGGCAGTGGGTTTTCTATCCCACCTCCTCATGTCCTCTCCATGATCACACAGGAGAGAACACAGAGCACTTTGTAGCGTGTTCCGATTCCCTTGAGCTGGTCTTGTAGGAGGGCATCTCCTCCTTATAGTTGCAGGGGAAGGCTGGAAACTATTTTCATACCATTTAGTTTATCAATCAATTTTTGAATGGCTGACATGCGACGAGAAATCCTGTCCTCATACTGTCGTACTTTGTTAGCCACTTCACGTACAGTTGGTGTCTCAGCACCTCCTCCCCAGACAATGTGTGGGAATATCTTGATGGTGCACTTCGCACAAACCTCCACAACATAGGCTTATTGCATGGCATTTCACCAGGGTCTCTAGTAACCCACCAGTCACTATAAATCACATCTCGCACACCTAATTCTCTCAGGTACTTTATGCCTTTCTCCATTGTGGTCCACTTGCTCAGGCAACATTCCGTATCACCCTTAAAGGGTTCCATGCCACTCACAGCTGCCAAGAGTTGCATCAGAGGCTGAGAGTCTTTGCCTTTCTGCCAAGCTTCTTGTCGATGCCTCCATCTCTGGCCAGGGATCCGAACTACCTGGCTTCTCTACCATCCAAATCTATGGTATTAGCGCCAGCACCACAGCATCGGAGCAACCAAGCAACAAGTGACTCGCCTTCCTGGCAGCTGAAGTCCTTTCTCACATTTTGCAAGTCCTTCATAGAGAAGGTTTTAACAATTACCTCTGCTTCTGAGTCTTCCTCACATGATGACCCTGCTTGAGAAGGACCCTCTCCTGAATCTGATCCGGAAGGACCATCTCACTCATCTTCATCAGAGGGATTCTTTTTTCTGCCTCTTGTGCTGGGATAAGGGGTGCAAGCTGACTTTTTTTGATATTTCTTTCTGGTCACAGGGGCAACTGGTACCAGTTCAGTTTGCGTGGGAGTAGCTACAGTGGCTGTCAGTGTAGCTACAATGCTCACTGCTGGAGTTTGAGTAGTGGCAGTACTTGTTGGGGGGTGGTAGGAACAGTGTCAGTGCTCATTAGTAGGGTTTACGTAGCAGCACTGCACTTGGTAGGGGTTGGGAGTGTACCAACACCCTCTGCCAGAGTTTGAGTCATGACAGTGGTCATGGTGTGAGCTGGAGCAGTGCCAGAGGCTCGTTGCTGTGGTCTGGGTAGCAGCAGTGTGTGTTGTTGGAGTGGTGCCAGTTTTGCAGGGGTTTGCGTAGCAGCAAGGGGTTTGAGTAGGGGGGCCTGAGGGGTTGAGGTGGTTGCATAACACCCACACTTTAATAATTTAATTAGATACCCTGCCTGAAACTCTTTAAGAAAGATCAGTAATAGAAACATGCTATTTTGATTGAATCCTAGTGGAATCAGCTCAACAGAAGGGAAAGTATAACTTCCCAAGGTAAAACCAGAACTATAATTACCACAAAATTCACTAAGTAATTCTCAGGTAAAGTCACTGCAAGACACATCCCAATATAGATTAATTCCAAACACCATGTCACAATGAATACTCTAACCCAGTGCCTATAAGTAATAATGCCCAAAACAATACCAAGACGAGTTAAAAGAGTGCATAGTGTGCATAAGTCAGCTAAAGGTCTCTCAAGGACAACATGATTATGAGCTGTCTGTTTTATTTCCAGCCCTCTGAGACTTCCAAAGCAGAAGATCTGGCACTCTTGAAACTGAGCGACTTTGAATTCAAACTATTTGGGCAATCCATCAGAACTCGGGTTGAGCCCCATGTCTGATAAATCAGTTATAGTTTTTGGCTGGGCTGGCCACTAAATGGATGACAGATACTCTCTATTAACCCCTCTCCCTTCATGGACAGGGAAAGGGAAAGTAAAAAAAGGGAAAGAGACTTACGGGTTGGAAAAAAAAAATTTAAAAGAAAAGCTTTAATGAAACTATAAGACTAAAAAGAAAAGATGACAATAATTATAACAAGAGGAAAAATAACAACATATATACATATACATATATATATATATATACACATACATATAAAAAACCAGTATCAAGCTCCTCTCCCAACTGTGCACTCCCCCTGATGATGCTCATGTCACCATCGGTGCTGCAGAGCAGCTCTGGGGAGATCTCAGGCTGGGCTCCTGGATGCAGCAGCAGACAGCAACTGGATTCAGGAACATGTAGATCAGGATCAGAGACAGAAGAATGGACAGAGTCCTCCCAGGGCACCGGCCACAGAAGAAGAGAACTTGCCCTTTGTGATCCCTCAGCTTTATACTGAGCTTGATGTGTATGGGATGGAATACTGTGTTGGTCAGTTTGGGTCACCTGTCCTGTCCACTCCTCCCCGCAGGTGCCACCCTTTTGCAGCCTGACACTAAGGGGGGCCCCAAGGTGACACTGAGAGAACTCAGCAGTGACCTTGGTCTCTGTAAGATTAAGTATAAGCAAGAGCCTTTCTGTGTACCATTGTACTGTAACCTCAGTAATAACTATAAACATTGAGTGTTATCACTGCTAGGAGCAGACACTGTCTGAAAAACATGTTGTTAACTTCAGAAAGTGCAGTCTGAGACTGAACTGAAAAGCAAAATTGCTCTAAGGGAAAATTGGTTCTGTTTTAGTCAAACCATGACAGTCATGAAAATATATTTATAATTATCTGAAAGATACGGTTCTGTAGTAATGTTTTTGCTTTGCTGTAAGCCTGGGATATTTGCAATCTAGTTCTATCCCTGCTTTGCAGGATCTGATAGCAGGCTAAAGCTTTCTTGACTAATCTAATATCTTTGATTGCAAAGGTGATCTCATCTTCAACATCTTTGAGGATGAAGGAGTTCGACTGGATTCTTTTAAAACTTGGCCAGCAGAAGCCCATGTGGAAGCCACTGCTCTTGCTAAGGCTGGGTTTTTCTATACAGGTTTGAACCAAGTTTGTTAGCTATATAAAAACAGGACAAGTAAAATATCCATTTACCAATGCAGGTTGGACAGATGTTTAAGACAGTCCTGATACCTAATTAAAATATTGCTTTTGCTTTCAGTAAGGAGAGTGGTGCAGCTGCAAAATCATAATGGCTTTTGCAAAAGCTAGAGCATGAGAGTCAAAATTGAATGACCCTGTCTGATGTGACAGCCAGAGCAAAGAGTTGCAAGGAGGATGTGTTTCTTGACAGGAGAAAGCATTTATCCGGGCACTTGTATATTCATTTGTCTGGTTTTACTAAAAGGACAATAATGGCACATCTCTTATTTTATTTTCCTTGATTTAATTTTGATTGTTTATTATTTAAAAAGCACGTAATTCCAGTAACTCATAGAGACCACCAAAGTAAACTCATAAAGCAACTGCATTGTTGCAGTTTTTATGCTGCTAGCATGTTAGTGAGGAAAGAAAAATTATGTATATGACCATTTTTGAGGTGCATAATTTCTTGCTTGCAGGAGAAGGCGATAGGGTACAGTGCTTCAACTGTGCGGGTTGCTTGCAGGGATGGGAAGAAGGTGAAGATCCTATGGAAGGACATGCAAAATGGTTCCCTGTGTGAGTGACAGAGTATCTTAAGACTATTTTCTGCTGTGCAATGAAAGTTGCCATATATATATATATATATATATATATATATTTAGTACTACTTTAAATGTATGTAAATAACTATATGTTTCTTTGAGTGTATAGGACATTGTGCCTCTGTGAAAACCCTTTTTAAAATTTATGTTTAAATGTAGAAATAGAGCAAAAGTTTCCAAACAAAAGGGATGTTTGTGAAATAGTTCGATCTTTCTGCCAAACGTAAGCAATTGAAGCAATGCATTGCACTAACTGCTGTGTCTTTTGAAAATACCGTTCCAGTTCCAACTGCTTGGAAGTGCTTGGAAAGTCACAGAAAGAACAACCAGAGAGCCCATCGACATTACAGTCTGCACAGGTTTGAGCCTGTCTGCAGTGTTTGCTGTCAGCGAAGCAGGTTTTGTGCTTTGCAATTTTTAATGCCAGTTCCAGTTACAGGGAGCCTCTGTGCGTGTGTGTGCAGAAGGAGCAGTGAAAGCAGCTTATTGCAGTTCTTCATCCCGAACAACCTTTTGAATGCTTCACATTTCAGAGGTTACTGAATGGGCAGGGGGTATGTGACCTGCATCGGAATGGTGGAGGCAGCTTCAGTGGCAGCTCCCCTCTGCCTCTGCAAAGGTGTTTCTGAGCCCTCTGGCCCTGTGGTACCTGCAGTACCTCCCGAGTTGTGGAGAAAGTGTCTCTGCAGGGCAGCTACTGGCAATCAGCTTTTCAGTAATTAATAGCAATCATCCTTTGCTGACAAACTGTCATGTGTGCAACAGCGCCTGGGCTCCTGGATTGCTCTGTTGGTGGCAAAGTACCTCATCCAGGAGTGCTGGGCATGGCCACGGGCACTGCCGGGCTGTCACAGAGTGGCTGGCGGGAGGGGGAAAGCTGAGTTCCTGTTTGTGGGACTGCGGGAAGCTAGTGGAGAGGTTTTGTGCAGGACATGTTATTGCGGGAGACCTCACTGCTCCTCTCACGGGTCGTTTTGTTCAGGCACCTTGAGGATATAGATCACTGCGAAGTACGAAGTGATTACTTATTTGCTAATTCATGCAAAAGACAGATGGGATGTTATGAGCTCTGAGGCTGAGCACTAGCGTGCTCATCACCCCGCTCAGGTAAATGAAGGGTCTCCACTGAGCAGGCACCTGGCAGAGTCTGCTAGCCATCAGCCACCCTGTCTCACCCTGCTCCCTCTGCCTGTAGCCATATCTTCTCTGCATCTCTGCAGACCATCTCATGGCTTCCCCTCGGCAGCCTGTGCCAAGGTTGTGCGTCAGTGTCATCTCACAGCTGGGCCTTGTATCCTTGGTAGGCAGGCAGAAAAACCCCGGGATGGAAGAAGTTTACAGCGGGGAGAGAGACACTGATAAAGTTATAGGGGCATTATGGCTGAGGTGCTGCTTCTGGGAGGAGTAGAAGAATTTTGCTAATGCTGAGATACAGAGCTAGTACTGCATCTGTTGCAAACTGCCCTTGTAGCTGCTGGTGCTTGCTGGTACCTGAGTAACTCAGTTTGAACTAAGTAATACATATTTAAGGGAGTATAACTGGATTTATTTTTTTCTAGCAAACTCCCTGTAAGGTAAATCTTGAAGAGAAGGCAACTCTGCATTCTGTAGGAACTGGTAAGTACTGTGCAGCCTCACTTGAACGGGTGGCGGTGTTGAATTTGCATTTTAGTTTGAGAGAATTGTTAAAGGTTTTCTGGATTTGGTCCTTACTTAGTCAGAATTTTCATTGAAGTAAGGACTGAGTTAGGATTTATGGATTGTCCATATATACGGACAACAAACAGTAGAGAATCTGTCAGCTTCTACTTGCTTTTGTAATCTGTGAATATAAAACAGTCCTTAGCAGGCGAAAGTCACTTCTGTGCAGATGAGCCATATAAGCAAACTAAATTACTTCGTGACAGTATGATATGATCTTTCTTCATTCATGGTTTGGAAAATTGCAAATGTATATCAGCTGTGTACTACATATTATATGTATATGCTTTTAGATACAAAGTTGGAATAACATTCCATTATCTTTTGCTTCTGATGCATCCTTTTTCCAAATACAATGGCCATTTCAAGGGAGTAGTTTTGTTGATACATGTCTGTGGGTTTCGGAGGGAAGGGCTTATACACAACGTGTGTGCACTGAGTTGCTGCAGAACCGTACTGCTGTGCAAGCAGAGAGCTGATAACTCAAAAGTGAATTTGCTGTGGTGGCACTGCCCAGACTCTTTCTTTAGCAGACTCCTGTTAATCCAAAAATGGCTATTACTGCCACCCAGAAACGCCAAAATTATTTGGGATGTATGTATCAGATGGAGCCGTTTTGTAATTTTTGAAGGTGCTAAAAGCACATTTTAGAGCTGTGAAAGCATAGTAACAGTTTTAAACCTCATGGTACTGAAATGGTGGAGAGCACAATGAAAGTCATAGTTGCCAGTTTATTAATGAAGATGTTTGTTCATTCTTTGTATTCACCAACACACACATCTACATTTTACTGCAAGTGACTGGGGCTGTTTCTCGTGGGAAGTCGTAGTTCCCCAGGCTATGGCAAAAGCATACCCTGTCTTGTCTGAAATTCTTCCAAAAAGGAGCTCTCTGGTGTCATCTCTCAGTGAAGTGCAGGAAAAGCCAGTGAGCATTTCTGGGGTTCAATGTGCTCTTGTGGAATATGCAAAGAATAAAACGGTACTGCTTCATTTGAGATAACAGATTACTGTGGGGTTTTTTGGCAATACATATACTGCATATCTGTATAAATACATCCATGTAAATGTACGTTTACCTTATTTCAGCAGTTCAGAAATACCAAAGTACATCCCCCACACATTTATTTTGGAGCATGTTATCTCTTTTGTGGATAAACTGTACTATGGGCATAGACGACAGCTGAATCAATGCGCTCTACCAGGACTTAGAAACCCTGGTAGAGCAACAGCTTTAGAGAGCATGGTGCAGAGACTCAGCAGCTCTGCAGGTAGCTAATGTGAGTCCAGAAAGGATGTTTAGGTGAAGTTTAACACTGCTTTCTCTGCATGATGCCAACCGCATGTGTCTTCACCACTCTCTGAGCCTGCTTGTGGCGTGGGCAATTCAGCTGTTTATTGACACAGTGCTGCATCTAAGCTAATTATTCTTTCCACACCATGGAAGGCTGTGAGAGCCTTCAGCTAGGTCAGGTCCACCAAAAGTTTTTAGCTCAAGTTTATCACTTAATTACTTGCTACACACAAACTAATCTCATATTAAACCAGATGGGTGCAAACGCAACTGAGTAGGACAAAGAGAAACTGTGGGAACTTGATTTATCCAGCAGAAATGACACTATTTTTTTCCATTATCTAGAAAATCTCAGGTTCTCAGTTTAATGGTCAGCTGACTATACTTGACTTTTGTGTACAGAATCAACCGTTCATTAGGTTTTATTATTTAATGTCATCCTTTTTGCAGACATGACACTTGTTGAAAGTCATTGTATTCAAGAAGCAAAGAACTTGACGGAACAACTTATAAAGGCTTACAACAATAACAGCTTCAGTAAATTGTTTTCCTTTGGGAACTCAAACCATCTGGCTATTGACTTGAAATTACTCTATGGGGACCTGTCAGTTGTCTCAAAGGATATTAATGATCAGCCGATACAGCAGCTTTTTCTTCATGAAATCCTCGCAAACCTTAACTCCACCATTGTACTGGAAGGTGAAGCAGGAAGTGGAAAAACAGCATTGCTCAGGAAAATAGCCCTTCTATGGGCCTCAGGCTGCTGCCCCATTCTGAGCAGGTTTAAGTTTGTATTTTATCTCTCCCTGTCTTATGCAAGATCAGGTCAGAGCATGGCTGACATTATAAGCAATCAACGAGTAGGATTTGTGGGACCGTTAACAGAAACAACTCTAAGAGATGTAATTCAGCCACTGAAAAACCAGATCTTATTTCTTTTGGATGACTATAGTGAGATGAATTCCATGCCCCAAACTGTAGAAGAACTTATACAAAGGAACCATCTCTACCAGCACTGTTTGGTTGTTGCTGTCCGTACTAACAGGACAAGAGAAATTCGCAAGTATGCAACCACCACTTTAAGCATTGCAGAGTTCCCTTTGTCCAGCACTCTGTATGTACTAAAGAAATTGTTCTCCTACAATATTGACCTTGTGGAGCAGCTTCTCTTTAAGATGGAGTTTGAAAAGTCTATGCAGACCATTCTAAAGACACCACTTTTTATGGTGTCTCTCGCTGCATATTGGGTGGAGCACCCAAAGGGCAACATCATCAATGATAAGGCTATTTTTAAAGCCTATCTGCTCTATCACTTACTAAAATACAGTGAAGAAAGAGAATATGTACTGGCTACATTTTCCTCATGTGGTGAGCTTGCCTTAACTGGGCTTTTTAAGCCATCCTTTGACTTCAGTGAGTATGATCTGCGTGAAGCAGGAGTTGATGGAGATGAAGCTGTTAGGCTGGGTTTACTGAGCAAGTTCACTGCCCAAAGGCTTCATCCAGTTTACAAATTCTTCCACCCCTTATTCCAGGAGTTTCTTGCAGGGAGAAGACTGAGTGAACTCCTGGTTTCTGATGAAAAAGAAAAACTGGAGCGAGGGCTACAGTACTTGCAGCAAATAAACACATTTAGAAAAGTTGCTGGGCGCTATAATTTTTTACTGGGTTACGCTTGCAGCTTTTCTCCCAAAGCAGTCCCCCAAATTATATCCTATTTATTTAAATTGGTTGACTGTAAGGAGTCATTGGAAAGCCAGTCAGAAAATGATGAACATCTGGAGCACCATTCAGACCTTCCAATGAGAATGTTCTTCATTGACCAGTTAAGTTTTATTGATCCAAAACTGCCTCTTCCAGTTTTCACTCAGTATTTACTGGACTTTGCTACATCTGTAGCTTATGAAAGTAATACTGTCTCTGTGTGTGCTCCAATCATTTTTCAGTTCCTCAGAGGCAAAAATATTTTGTTAAAATCGTTTTTATCATCACAGGTATCTCAGTTGCGTTTTTTTCAGGATTTCCCAGAATCGCTGTCTCTACCCAGTAGTTTTGAGGTTGCAGTACAAGGAAGTGAACACAAACGAGAATTTAATATGTCTGAAATAAGTACTTTTCTTCACTGGAGATGCCAACAATTGACCAGGATTATGCTCCTGCATTTACACTTTTTAACGACATGGCACAAAAAGTGAAAGAAGGAGAAAAAAACATTAGTAGTTTTTTATCACTGGTACAAAGATATCTGCCAGACTCCATCACGTGTCCTTTCCTACGTACAACAAGGAAAATGCCACTTTTAAAATGTACATTCAGCAACATCAGTTCCTTTCAGGAAGCTGACCTCAGAAATTTGATGACACTGTTTTCTGTTTCGGACAATATTGAACTTCAGCTGAATAACAGTCCTGGATTCATAGAAGTTATCCGACCTGCTATTGAACAGTACAAAGAACATTTTAAAAAATGTAGCCTACGTCATCTTAACCTGAGCATAACAGAGCAAGAATTACTTCTCTCAATGTCTTCTGTGGAATGTCTCGAGATAGACGAAAAAGAAACACCAGGTACAGCACATTGAATTTTGGCATAATGTAATTTTTCTCTCTACTTCCCCTTTTCTTCCTCTCCCCTTCATGCCTGACAACTGAACAGCTCCATACCTATGAAGAATAAAAAGCTGTCTTCTACCATACGTTATTTCAAGGGACAGGCAGCCATTCTGTGTTAACAGATTTCCATCCTGGCCGCTCATTTCAGACTATGAGCTCAATACTGGGTTTTGATTCAAGAGGTATATGTCACTACAGAAGCAGTACTGCACTTCAGGAGAGGATAGTGCAGTATGGAGGACAAGCCAGCAGGCACCAACAGACGTGCATTTTCTGCCTGGGTAAATCTGAGTGGGTCTGTGCTGTGCTTTCAAAATAGAAGAGTATCAAGCAGTGCAGGTGCATTTATGGGATCCTGCAACGCACATGCTCAGGCTGCAGCAGTAGAAGCATTGGTTGGCAGGGACAGGCAGTGGTACAAGGAGGATAGGAAGCAGCGGTCAAAAGAAGGGATGCCAAAGGTGTTAGGATGTAAGAAAGTTAAGTTCAGCCAGAGAAACCTTGGCAAACTGTTAGAACAGAAGGATTAAGCAGATCAGCCTAGTTTAATTGTACATTTGTCTGCCTTTACCACAGAACTACTTTTTTCAAATTTGGACAAATTCACCTGCCTGGAGGAACTGTCAGTGAGTGAATGTGAGAATGTATTTGATACAATACCTGATGGCTTCAAAAATCTCTGTAACATGAAGAAATTGTTGATGAAGAGAATGAAGCTCGGAAACAGCTCTAGGCTGGGTAAGGTCCACTTTAAAACTTTAGGTACTGTATTCCACTAGAACTTGTTAATATTGAGTAGCAGTTTTAATTCCCCCTATAACAGGCAGGTAGCATCTCTGTCTTCCCATTGCCTCTGCCCTACAGCTTCTACCTTGAGTTTACCACCCCACCAAAAAAAGAGGAGCTGAACCTTTCAGTGCTATAATTTTATTAACCTCCTTCATTGGTTAGTATGGAGGAATGAGCAGAACTGTGCTCTTTGTTTTCCTGGAGTATTTTCCCTTCTCACCACTCAGAGTCTGCTGGGAGGAAGAAGAGAGGGAGCACAATTGACAGCTGATCCAGATCACGTTTATAGCTGCTCTGGCAGGTCAATGAGCAGGTCGTGACTTCTGTCTTTATTCCAGGAAGAAGCTTACTTTTCAGACCAGGGCCCCTAGATAACCCGTATTTTTTTTTTGTGCACTGTGAGAACAATTACCCAGCTCTACTTCAATATAAACAGACAGTACAGATGAACAACATTGTGAACTGTACCCTCAATATC
The DNA here is from genome assembly GCA_028020825.1 of Podargus strigoides. NCBI lineage: Eukaryota > Metazoa > Chordata > Aves > Caprimulgiformes > Podargidae > Podargus > Podargus strigoides. The sequence continues at coordinate 77,875,392 of CM051663.1, read as the reverse complement.
TGGCTGTGGGCTAGGGTTTTACAGTGTACCTAAAACTAGTAACTTTAGGGGGAAGGTGTTTAAAGAGTTTCAGTCCTCCTAAATGTTAAAAAGCTAGAATATTTTTCACATGTGAAAGAAACAGAAAATGACTCTATAGCAAAACTTGCTTGTATTTTAAAGCCAGACTGATCCATCACATCTCTAGTTATAAAATAAACCATAGGCCATCTGATTTTAACATTTAAACAGAGGAATCAAGCTGCTGCTCCCATTCATCTTTTTATCTGTCTCACTTGCTTTTGTTCCAATAGAAGATGCTTCCCTCTACACTGAAATTCACAGGTGGAGCTATTATGGTCTTTTGTTCACTATACAATGAATCTCCAGTGTTGCAACACTTTGTTTTGTAGTTGAATTTATCAAAAGCTTCCAAGACCTCTCCGTGTTTCACCTGGACTGCTCTGGCTACTTCAATTCTGAATCCCTTCTGGCAACAATTTCTTCATGCAAGAAATTAACAGAAATCAAATTAACTGGGTCATTTTTGAGGGATCAAGATTTGATTTCTTTAGGTAGGATTTTTTTTTTTAATAGAGAAAACTCATTTTAAAAAACTTAAGAGTTAAGAAAAACTGCTAATTTTACATTCCAAGCATGACAATGTATACTTTTTTTTCTTTCCTCCTAGCTGCTGCTCTGCCCAATTTTGTCTCTCTCAAAGTGCTGGATCTTAAAACCCAGTATTTTGATGACAAGGAAGCTTGTGAAATCTTTGGTTTGTACATATCCTTCCTTTCAGCTGGTGTCATCTGTTCGTTTGACAGAATTATTTAGCTTCAGGTTCTTTTGGAGATCTCAAGAAATAACTTGCACAGCTTAAATGCCATCTGAGATAGTGGAGAGTATCTAGAACTAGAATGTTAAATCAGCAGTTTGTGATGAAGGGCATGCATTCATGTTCTTCTGAGAGGGATGAGCTGAGTGAGATGGATGACTGTCCTAAACAATGGATTCAGAAGTGTTTAGCACCTCTGAAAGCCAAGACTGTCCTCCTGCAAACCCCATGTCTACAGGGAAGAGGGAAAGGTTCAAAAGGCTTGCATTTTGGGGAAGGGATACCCTAATTTAATTTTGTTTCCCATTGGTCCCGTGAGTTTGGCAACATGGAAGATACCTTTTATCTCTAGAGGACTCATGAGAACTCTTAGACCCTTTCTGGGGAAGTAGTTCTGTCTTTTCTGTTAATGACCTTTTCAAGCCATAGAGTTACAGAGTGCAACAATGGTAGGGATGAACCTGAGGAAAGCAAGCTGATAGTAACCTATTGCCAGAATCTCCTTTTTTTTTTCCCACTTGGCTCTCCTGCTGTCACTCATTGGCGTTACAAGATACAGGAATCGTGTACTTGTTTAATCTTAACAGGAAAGGTCATCTTCTTCTCTCTGCAGCGCATAATTTAGGTGTTCTTCTTAACCTGGAGGAGCTTGTCCTTCCTGCAGGGAAGGGAATAAAGTCTGCAGCTAAACTGATTGTTCAGCAGTGTCTACACCTGCTGCACCTCAGATTCTTCACATTTACCCTATATCTGGATGATGACAGCCTATTAGAAATAGGTGAGTTTAAAGGAGAGAACTTCAAACAGGAAATGACATCTGTGAGTAGAGAAGATACTGCTTCAGGATAAATTAATCTTCTGTGTGTATACATTACAACAATTGAAAATTATTTGTAATTTTTAATGGGTATTTCTTTCTTTGTTCTATAGATGGCCCAAAATATTTCTTATCAAAGTGTATTCAGGCTACTTATATACTAGACTTTGCTGAAACTGCTTTTGAAATGCCTCCTTAGTTCCACTTGTCTTCTACAAAGCAATGTAAACAACAAGAAAAATAATCAGTGGAGAAAGACTCACTTAAAACAGAGCTGCATAACTTTGTTGTTAGTTATATTAGCTTATATGATCCAGCTGTTAAAACTGTCTACTACAAAATTATTGCTTGAATTTAATATTTATTTAGTATAGTCTTAAAACTACCATCTCATATATAGGCTGGAGAAAATGTCTTTGTTTGTAAGCAAATGCTGTCACATCACCTTGCTTTATTTTTGACATCTTGTAAGTAGGCTGACCATAAAGCAAGACTGAAGAGCATATGTGATGGTTCATGGGCATGGGAGAGACTGTTAAACTCAGTATCTTGCATCTGTGCAAAGCTGATAGTGTCTGGCATCAAGTGGATGTATAAGCTGGTGTTGCATTTGCTTGGCTCTGTAAGAGTGGTATTCAAACACTTGTAAAGACACTGGTATGTTATTCTACAAGAAATCAAGGTGCCTGCTAAAATGCTTAAATTAGTTGAGTTCAAAATCCTACTTTTTTTTCAACCTAATAGCAACTTTATTTTTAATGTACCATCCCTCAGTCTCACCATACTTTTGTTCATGTTTCATATGGGTTTGGAGAATCTTTAAATCTTCACTGATGTCTGTTTATTTTTGCAGCCAAGGTTGCAAACTGTGGAGGCTTCCAGAAGCTTGAGCAGCTCTCACTGTCAGTAAATCATGATATTACAGAAACTGGTTGGAGAAACTTCTTTAGAACACTTAATAGCATGCCTGCTTTGAAAGAGCTGGACAGCAGCCGTATGTTCACAAATCAGATCAAAGTCAGTGCACCAACAGCGACAGCTTTTGTCCAGTGTGTTTCTCGATTGCCTGGTCTTGTGACAATAATAATGATGGGTTGGCTCCTTGACGCAGAGGACCTTAAAATGTTTGATATCATGAAAAAGCAGCATCCCCAGTCCAGGAGTTTAAAATTATCCTGGCAATGGGTCTTGCCACTTTCACCAATTTTTCAAGACTAGAAAAGTTTGAAAGTGCTAAAGTTTGGTTGTTTGTTCCACACACACACCCCCCTTCCTTCTTGTATTATGACTTATACACCTGCATTGTAAATAAACATATATTGTAAAATTTTTACCAGGATGAAACATGCTAGCCTCTTCTACCGCAGAGCTGGGTTAAGGTAAAAGGATCAAGGAACAGAAGACCGGATTAACATAAGTGAAAACCTGACTTGCTTTGCAAATATGGTTATAAATTGTACCCGAGTGATATATTCCAAAGAAAAAAATATATTTTGCTTAAAGACTACTTAAAATGAATTGTTTCTATGCAGTTGTTTTGCTTGCAATAAAGTCAATTACATGAATTACCTACGAAATAAATACCACAGAACCCTTTACTGTCAGAGCAGTACTAAAAATAATATTGGAAGCTAGATTTTACTTATGTTAAAAACAGATAAAGGCCACTTTTTGTAACAATGCCAGATACTAACACAGGACTAGCTGACTGAGGCAGATCGCAGTTGTGCCTTTTTAGCAATGAATAGTTGCTGAACAGCTGATTTAGAAGCTTTGCATCACTGCAAGCAATCTTAATTTACTTGAGCTAGAAAACTGAGAAAAAGCCTTAAAAGTGTCTTAGGGAAGTTAAGACTATGCCTTTCTCCTTTTGCTCAATTATTTGGAGGAAAACTGATTTTCTGACACTCAACCACAGTAGGAAAAGGAACCGAATGCAGTGAAGTTCAGGCCTGTATTTGGCTAGTTTCCCTGAAAAGCAAACCACTGGCATTAACTACATTACTGTCTAGTTTTGTGGCTGCAGCCTCTATTCTACAAGAGTTAAGATTGTAAGGGCTGAAATCTAAGTCCGTACGTACCATTATTCTTCCAGAGTCTGCTTTTTCTCATTTGCTATTTAGTAACAGTACTCAGAAAAATGCCATTTCAGCCATCCATCTGACAGATGTCAACAGAAGCTAAAAATAAAAAACATCCCAAAACAAACCACATCCCTAAATTCAAAGTCTGAAAAGCAGAACTTTATTAACAAGCATTTGAAACAAAAAATGAGCCTTTCTGAACCCAGTTGTCCTATTCAGGACTCTAATCAGACCCATAAGAGGTATCTTTCAATATGATGGTATACCGTTTTCCAGGCCATTGCCACCAGTGGCCACTGTAGCATACACTGCTCCCATAGCAGTCTCCTAAAAGAATATATTGTAATTGTTAGTTCTGGTGTTGACTTCAGATACAAAGTCTGAGGAATACCAGAGGTGTTAAAATGAGAGATAAACCAAACGTATCATGTGGGCTTAAAAGGCTTGAATCTATCATGTGGTAAAAAGACTCAAAACTGTTTCAGGGAAGTGAAAAATACTTTATTGCTGCAGTGCTTTCTAAATACATTTGAGTAAAGGTCTTTAAGAAATAGCTTATTTCAATGCACATAAAATTACTAGTCTCAAGTTATTTGTTTACTCGTTATTGGGGGCAGCTCAATGTTAGGAAAGTGATTAATTGTCTTGGCAAAATTCTGATCTTCACCATCAACCATCAGTTCGTAAGTGATATACACGTCTCACCGTGAAAATTTGAACCCGGCTTTTAAAAAAAGCAGCAAAAATCAGCACACAAGAGCTTTTTGTTTTTGAACAAACAAGAATTACTCAACTGCATAGAAACTACATGTCACAGAAAATCAGAAAAACAAGTCCCCAAGAGAATACAGTGTTGTTCTCTATAAGGAACTGAACAAATATACTGTAGAATTCTAAACAAAGGATTTCAAACAGAAGCACATGCAATGAAGTAATGAGAACAGAATTACTCAAGAATATCAAACTGAAATGTTGATCTTGTCCTGAAGACAAGAGTTTAGTTACATGTCCTGCTATCCCATTTGTATAAAGGAGCAGTTGCCTCTGAAGATGTGTACGTACACACAAAAACTGCATTTCACTTAACCTTTCATTTTCAAAACAGCCCATAAACAAATATGGTAAATCTTAATAATTCAAGTAAGCTGCACTGTAACTCCTGCTGTAAAGAGATACTGTTGTTAAACCTCTCATTAGAGCAATAAAATACTTCCCTTAGTTCTAGCCAAGAAACTACTATTCCACAGCTGTTAAGCAAAGGCGGAGTAATACCAGCAGTAGTGGAGCAGATGGAAGTCCTGGAGCTCACAGTTTTTGCACAGAATTCAAAACTTGTTGAGAGCTTGTAAAATTAACTGTAGTTTCAAACAAATTTGTCAGGCAACACTGCATCTTCCTTTAGCACAGAATTACGATACTTACAATCCTTCAAAACAGCGATGGATATTTAGTTATTTTGCATACATTTCTCTCTCCAGTGCTGCTTCCATTCGACTTTGTTTTAAACCCTACAGGATACAATTTAGTAAAACCTTGGTTTTACTAACATGGAAATAAAAGCTATAGTCACAGAACAAAAACATTTTTGGACAATTTTTTGTAGGCCTTTACAAATCAAGAATATCTTTTAACTCTTTTAGAAAATCAGAATGGGCAGTTCAAACAGGACAAAAGCCAAACTACATGTCTTGTCTATAATCAGTGGCTCTACAGAATAATTTCAAATATATATTACTTGTTCAATTAAAAATAAAGCATTCCACAATTATATATAATGTGAAGCAAGAAATTCCAAAACTAGTCTTTTGAAGATAACCTATGGCACCAAATCGCCCCTTTCCAACTTTCCCAATGCATCCTGTAATTTTCTTTCTTCAGAAATGTACAAATTAAAATAGAAATCAATATTTTAAGTCACAGATTTTTCACAACTCTGCTGATACCTCCTACTGGACCTTCACAATCACCTGAAACAATTACTGATGAATAGTCTAGGCAAAAATGCCAAATCTGATGCTAAATGTGATACTGCCACTCATATTCAATAATAAACAAACCCAGATTTCCTCCATCTGACTAGAAAGACAGAACTGGTTGTTTCACAATGGCTATAAAACACTAGCTATAAGAGTACTTAATGGCAACCCTCCAGTGGAACAAAGAACTAACCCAATATTGAATATATGTACCTGCTGGCTCACATAACTCCTACTCAAGGACAAGAATAATCACACAATATAAAATACCCTTAAATTTAGCTATCATAAATTAGAGTAAGAGATCTAAAAAGCAGACTTCCTTACCTAACTTCCTGCTGAAAACAGAAGCAGCAAGACAACAGCAAATTCAAAGACATTTCAAGATAAAAGTGGCACATACCAGGTAATATCCAGTGTGATAACCACTCATGTACCAGGCTATCAACATGCTCCCCAGTGCTTCATCGTCCTCAGGTGAGTCTGGCCTCACAGGTGGTGGAGGAGGAATCAACTAAGAAATCACAAAGGAAATGTCTGTGTTTCAATAGGGTATATGTCAGTTTAGATAGCAACCAATTATAGAAAATCAAAATATAAAACTGAAAAATATGATCAATGCATTCTCTGAAAACATGTCAAATAAAATTATTTTTTTCGGAAAACATGTAATTTCCAAAGCCTGGGAGAGACAGGATTCCTGTAGCTTGACTGTATACGGAAAGTTTTATTAGGGGAGAATATTTATCTGCATCGGTAAAATGCTGTTAATCACACATAAGGTGCAGTTTCTTCAAATAATTTTTCTCTTTCTATTCTTACCAGTAGCTTCACTGTCACAAAAATTAATGCAGACCAGACCTTGTACATTAGATTCTTGTAATATTTGTATCAAATACCTGGGAAATACAGACTCTAACACAGAAATGTGCTCTAAAAACACAGTTAGCACGTTCAGTTAGAAAATCTGAGATCATCAATACTCATCTCTGACATTTCCTTCCTCATTCTCCTATCACTTACCAGTGGTCCTGCTGGGAAGGGTGGGGGGCAGCAAGATGAAAATGATGGAGATGCCCTGAATTTTGATCCAGGCTACATTGAAAAAATTGAATAGTGCAAATTAAAAAGAAATTTCAGGCATTAAGGTTTTATTTCAGAGAATCATTTGAAGCAGTGCACAAACCTTAAACTAAAGGCAACATATCCCAGCAATTTAATAAAACTGCAGTAACAACACACAACTGCTATTGCTGTGGAACATTCCACAACTGGGAAAGTTCAACTTACATTACACATGTCACTAAGGTACACAGTGCTGAAAGAGGGTTCTAGTTAATAGAAGCACTTTTAAAAGTTTTTCCTAAATAGAAGATAGTGGTTGCACTTTTACATGAAGACACATATCTAATATTGCCCCCTGGCAAACAGGTAACTTCTCTACTCCTGTGCTGCTGGGGGCACACGCTAAATAAATTCTATTATGTTTATAAATGTCTTTAAAATGAGCTTAGATACAAATATGTCAATAAGAAAGAAAAAAAAAAAAGATAAAACCTTACAAAGAAACCTTGCACTAACAGTAATATTTAGAAAACATCATGCTGCATTCAATTGCACTACTATTTAGACTCCTACACAACTGAAAAACTGAAGAATGTAACAGTACCCCAGCCCTCATAATTCAATATAGAAGCTACAGCTGAGAGCTTCTGACATCTGGACACCACTTTTGCTGCTTTCAGTGTCCTGTGTAGTGAAACATTATCAATTTGCTAGAAAAAGTGCAACCTCAAAACATCAGCAGTGCTGTCATGAACAGCACTATCACAGTCCAGGGAATAACACCGCCCTTTTAAGTTACAAGGCCATCACAAAGCAAGTATCAACTAGGGAGAACGCTTTCGTCACTCAACAGCAGCCCTGCAAAAGGGCTGCACTGTGGCCAGATTATTACAAAATGACATACCAACTGGTTTTAACATGCATATCTGTATATCCATACTCCAAATGCTGTTATTTGGTTTCTCGACAACAACAAACAGCATCCTATTGTCTCAGAATTTAGACACTAGGCTTAGCAGTGGTATACAAATTATTTTGGAAAAGGCTGAGCTTACCCTTCCCAGGCCTGGGGCTGCTGGTGGTATGGGAAAACATGGGTATTCAGGGGAGAATCTTGCTTTTGTGTAATTATTTTTGTTTCGAGGTGACAGAGAAGATTTTTCACTTTCATCTGTTGAATATGGAGTCTCATTTTCATTCTAGAAGACCAAGACATTTTTATGAGATGCACTAAACAGGTGTTTACAGCACGCAACTTTAGTGTGAAAAACCTTGGAAAGCCCTATCCATATCCTGTCGTCTCTCTAGCCATCAAAGTTCTACTCAGGAAAGGCCTTAGAACCTCAATCTCATCTGCTCACCATTTTAGCTATGTTATCTTTCACTTGTAAATTTCTTGTCATCCCCTCCCTTTCATCCATGTTGTGTTCAAGAAGTAAGGGGATGCTTTCATTCCCTCCATCAAGTTGTGTCCATTCACAATGGATTCGGGAATCAATTCTCTGAACACTGCAGTGGTACCAGAAATATTGAAAAAGTTGATTTTCCCACTTTCTTTTTCCTTTTCAGAAGAATGAAGTGTCCCTCACCTCTCCAGCATGTCCCATCCCATCTATTGTTTCACAGCTGCCTGGAGGAAGTAGATCAGACAGGTTCTGCTCCTCCTGATTTCCATATCCTGTGTAAGTAACAATACATGTGCCTCTCTTCTGATTGATGGAGGCAATAGTTGCTAGGTACACATTCCCATCCGCAGACCAAAAAGCATTACAGCTGTCACCAACTTTCCACTGCAACAGAAGCAAGAGAGACAAGTGAATACCTACATCAACAATCAGAAAGCAAGGCCTTTTTCTAAAGCACTTTTTGTCTAAATCGCAAGACATATGACTCCCACACAAGAAAGCTTTTCCTTTGTATTTAGTAAAATTGCTAAACATAACCTATAAATAGGGTTTATATTACTATTGCCCCCATCCCAGAATGTTACTCTCGAGGTGATGAAAAAGCTACTTTTTGTACCACAGAGAAGTACAACATGTGGTATGAGTGCCACTATAGCATTTACAGGCGAGGTGACCTGTTTCAAAGGCATTGGGTTGCTCTTCTTCCTGTTTTTATTCTTTTTATAGCTTTTTCGCTTCAGCCCCGGGCGCTGCTGTTTATCCGAAGTATCTGAGCACTCGCCATTCTTTAAGGCGTTCTGCGGGAAAACAAAGGAGGAAAACAACAAAAGATGATCCAGCGGCCTCAGCCCAGGGTCCCGCTACGCCCGGTCCACCCCCTCTTACCTTGAAGGAGGACACCGCCTTGTCGTACGCCTTGATGAGGGCCGTGTCGTCCCACACGTCCGAGTCGTCGCTCTGCGGAGACCACAGACCGCTTTACCGCCGCTCCGAAGCCCCGCTCCCGTCCGCCCGCCCGCCCTACCTCCTTCCCTCCCGGCCCTAACCGGTGCCCACCTGCCCAGTCCCACGCCTGTACAGCAACCTGCCCGCCATGGCCGGCCCCCCGCCACTGCCTCCCGCGCACACGCCGCGTCTTCATTTCCGGCGCGCCGCGCCCCGCGGCTTTGTGGGTAACGGCCGTCCTCAGCCCCGCCCCGCCCGGTGCGGCCGCCGGGGCACGCGGCGCCAGCGGTTCCCTTCCGGGTGAGCGCGGCCTGTCCGCCCGCGCCGCTGGCTGCCGCCGCCGGCAGCGCCTGATGCCAGGCTCCGCGCAGAGCGCTCGCGAAGCGGTTCCGTTCCGTGCTGGCAGTGGCACCTCGGCCCGGGTGTAGTGCCCTCGCCTCGGAGTCCGGGCCGACTGGGCCTACGCGCGCTGTGCTCACACCCGTGAAACCCACCCTGAGCACCCCGGGCAGCGGGAAACAAGGCCGAGCCAATGCAAAGCAAGCAGAAAAATCTTCGTGTCTTGGTACTACAATGCCAAAACCAGCCACGTTTTCTTTCGGACTGTCCCCAGCTTGTGCTGGAGCCCGCTCACAATAAATGCTCTTACATCCATTGGGCCTGGACAAGCAAAGGCTCCAAAGGTCTCTCCTTCCAACGCTTTAAACCCGTTTCACCTCAGTCAGTACCCAGCATGCTCAAGCACGTCCATAAAGCAAGCTCTGCGTGTTTTCTCACGCTTAAGTTTTGTTCTCAAGGGCAGTTCAAGCAGCAATGTAAAATCATTTTAGCGAGGCGGCAGTTTCAAGATCTGCTTAGGCAGCTCCGAGCCTGCAGTTTCTCCAGTGTCAGTGTCACCAGTAGGTTCACACAGGTACGTATGCCAGTGAAGTCGGCAACTCAATAGACATCTCCTGTAGTGCAGGTTTACCATTCCACGTTATATTACCTATGATATGCATTTATTAGCTTATACTGTTATTATTATACTTACACATTTCTCCACAATTCTGCCTATGTGCTCTTGGCAACTTCTCAGAAAATCAGCTGATTATCAAGCATAACCATTTCAGTATTCCACGCAACATTTTATTGTAAAAATAAAGTGACATTTACAGTTCAGACCTCTGTAAGGGTTAAGCACATTTTACAAGTGTGTTCCATTCTGAATGAAGCTGGACTTCAAGAATTAAGACAAAATCTGGTCTAACTGTAGATTCAGAATTTCATTGTTATTGGAACTGAAACAGTTAAACAAGAATCTGATGCAGAGTAGTTAAGCAAGGCCCCTAGAGCTATCAACCCTTAACAGAGATGGTGGATAGTTTAAGAGTGCGTCGGCTAGGCTGTGAGCCTGGAGTGCCCAGCCAGTGGAGAAGCAGGACAGAAAAGCGTGTGTCGGGATGTCCTGGTTTGGCTAGGATGGGGTTAATTTTCCCCAGCAGCTGGGAGGGAGCCACAGCCGGGCTATTCCATCCCATGCTGACCTCATGTCCGGGTGCCCGGGCGGGGGCAGCGGAGGAGCGGCTTTTGTCCGGGTCTGTGCCTCGTGCTGTGTCCGTGCGGTACAGCTCTTGTTCTGTACATTGTTATCGCTGTTGTTGTTACACTGCTGTATTAAATCTTCCTCATCTCAACCCCGGGTCTCTGTATTTTACTCCCTGTCCCCGTCCGAGGGTGGGGGAGGGGCAGCGGCAACGTGGTCTCGGGTCCCAGCAGGGTCTAAACCACCACAGCCTTTTTGAAGCCCAGCGTGGGGCAGAAGAGGGTTGAGATAAGGACAAAAAACCTGACCAGGGTATGTTAAAACAATCTGTTAGGCGCAATTTTCTGTTTATGTATTTGTATTGTTTGAATAAGGTATGTTTACAATGCTTGCATGGTGGGGCTGTATTAATCCTTATATCCACTGCGTGTTCCCAGTGCTGGTGTTTGTTGTCACTGGGAAGTGTGGCAGGGGGCTTGCTTTGCTGTACTGGATACTGACTACTTATGATATGGTGGCATCACTGCCCGTGGGGGTGAACTGGTACCTGTATGCGGCCTGGGCATTTGTTAGTGGTCTCAATCCCTCTATGGGTGAGCCAGGGGAAGAGACCTGCCCAGTTGTTGAGTTTCAGCTATCCTTGGCACGTCCAGGACAGCATGCTCGCGGTGCTGTGTTTTCTGAATGTCTGCCAAACCCTGTTTTGGGTCATACAGTTCTTCTTCAACAATAGTATCACCCGGAGACCTGCCCCGAGGCCAGATAGTTATTGAGTGGCAAGGTGTGTGGGAAAAAATGGGCAAATGCCTAGGTCAGTGTCACCCCCAGTGCTTTTGAATTTTACTCCTGAACAAGGGCAGAGTCCTGATAAACTGGTGGAGCATTTAGAAAAGGTGTGTTGCCAATCTGATAAACCCCAGGAGACACGACTCACTGCAGTGTGTTGGGGACTTGCCCGTGCCTACCGTGTCCTCCTTAACACTACTCAGTGCCCTCAAGGGGAAGAAAGGGTCTCAGGACCTGAAAACAAACCAACTAGTACAGCAGCTGGGCCAGAGGGACAGACAGTGCCAGTATCAGTCGCCCCTAAACAGAAAACAAAATATACCAAAAAAATCAGCTCACACAGTGAGGGACGGAGATGAGCCAGGCCCACCACGAGAACAGGAGGAAGAGCCAGAGGTGATCACCCGGTCTCTATCCCTGAGTGAGCTGTGAGATACACGGAAGGATTTCAGCTGCCTTCCAGTTGAGCAGATTATCACGTGGCTGCTCCGATGCTGGGATAGTGGAGCTGGTGTTTTGGAATTAGAGGGGAAAGAGGCCAGGCAGCTGGGATCCTTGTCTAGGGAAGCTGGCATTGACCAGGTAATAGGGAGACAGGTCCAGCCCCTCAGCCTTTGGAGGCAACTCCTGTTCAGTGTAAGGGAAAGGTACCTATACAAGGATGATATCCTATGTCAGTTAAACAAGTGGACCAACATGGAGAGAGGTATTCAGTATCTCAGGGAATTAGCCGTGTTTGATACGATTTACAGTGATCTGAATGATGAGTGATCACCCATGGATCCAGATCAGGCCCACTGCACACTCTCCATGTGGCAGAAGTTCCTGCGAAGCACACCACAATCACATCCCAGTGCATTGGCAGTGGTGTCTTGGAGACACGGCCAGGTTCAAACAGTGGATGAAGTGGCTGGCCAGCTCCAGCAATATGAAGGAAGTCTCCCTTCCTCTCAACACGCCTGTTTCAGCTGTAAGGGAACTGTCTCAGAGGCTCCAGAGAATGGAAGAGAACCTGTCCTACACTCCACATGCACGGGCCGATGTCTTGGCCATTAGACGCAGACACTTCCCCACCCAAGAGAAAGACAGTGGAAGGTACACACCACGGGGTACCCTGTGGTTCTACCTCTGTGACCATGGAGAAGACATGAGGAGGTGAGATGGAAAACCCACTTCCACCCTAGCTGCATGAGTACAGAAGTTGAAAGGGGAATCGTCCAAGAAAAACGTCGCTCCAGTTTCCAGTCAGAAATCCCCCAGACAGAATAGAATGTCCGGTCTTATGCCTGACCCTCTTGAGGGACCTCTGAGCCATTCCTACAACAAGAGTCATTCTTAGAACACGTGAGTGATGCTGAGCAGGATTAGAGGGGCCCTGCCTCCAGCCAGGTGGAGGAAAGGGATAATTGGATTTACTGGACAGTGTGGATCCGATGGCCTGGCACATCAGACCCACAAGAATATAAGGCCTTGGTGGATACTGGTGCACAGTGCACCCTGATGCCATCAAGCTATAGTGGGGTTGAACCCATCTGAGCTGCTGAAGTATGGCAGGATATTGTAGCTTGGGTGGAGAACCTCGTTGTGAAAGTGCACCATGTGGATGCCCACATGCCCAAAAGTCAGGCCACTGATGAACATCAAAACAACCAGCAGGCGGACCAGGCTGCTAAGATCACAGTAGCTCAGGTGGATTTGGACTGGCAGTGTAAAGGTGAATTGTTCATAGCCCAGCGGGCCCATGAGACCTCAGGCCACCAAGGCAGAGGTGCAACATACAGGTGAGCTCGAGATCGAGGGGTGGACCTCACCACTGACACCATTGCAGAGGTCATCCACGAATGTGAAACGTGTGCTGCAATCAAACAAGCCAAGTGGGTAAAGCCCCAGTGGAATGGAGGACGATGGCTGAAATATAAATATGGAGAGGCCTGGCAGATTGACTACATCACACTGCCACAGACCTGCCAAGGCAGACGCCGGAACACCATCCTGGGCCTTGAGAAGCAAGTCCTGTGGTGACATGGCACGCCAGAGAGAATGGAGTCGGACAGTGGGACTCACTTCCAAAATGACCTCACAGACACATGGGGAGAAGAACACGGCATCGAGTGGGTCTGCCACATCCCCTACCACGCACCAGCCTCTGGAAAAATTGAACGCTACAATGGACTGCTAAAAACTACACTGAAAGCAATGGGAGGTGGAACCTTCAGACACTGGGACACACATCTGGCAAAGGCCACCTGGTCAGTCAACACAAGAGGATCTGCCAATCGAGCTGGCCCGGCTCAGTCAAAACTGTCCCCCTCTACCATACGTGGAAAAGTCCCTGTAGTGCACATGAGGGATGTACTGGGAAAAATGGTCTGGGTTAGTCCTGCACCAGGCAAAGGCAAACCCACCCATGGGATTGCTTTTGCTCAAGGACCTGGGTGCACCTGGTGAGTGATGCGGGAGGATGCAGAGGTCCGATGTGTACCACAAGGGGACTTGATTTTGGGTGAGAATATACCGTGAATTATATTGTATTTTTTGTTAATTGGTTTTTTTTTGTTTAGTTTTTGTTGATTGTTAAATGGCTGCTGGGCATGACATAGATGGTATAGAATAAGGGTTGGATTATGTCCTGGTTCAGCCAGGATGGGGTTAATTTTCCTCAGCAGCTGGGAGGGAGCCACAGCCGGGCTATTCCATCCCATGCTGACCTCATGTCCGGGTGCCCGGGTGGGGACAGCGCAGGAGCGGCTTTTGTCCGGGTCTGTGCCTCGTGCTGTGTCCGTGCGGTACAGCTCTTGTTCTGTACATTGTTATCCCTGTTGTTGTTACACTGCTGTATTAAATCTTCCTCATCTCAACCCCGGGGGCTGTATTTTACTCCCTGTCTCGTCCCCGTCCGAGGGTGGGGGAGGGGCAGCGGCAACGTGGTCTCGGGTCCCAGCAGGGTCTAAACCACCACACGGGAGAATAATATATATGGTTTACATTCTATTATTTTGGTGCGCACATTTTGGAGGAGTGATCCCCTGTGCGCCCAGCGCTGTAATAAAGAATACCTGCTTAATAGTCACCCCGACTATTGAGTTCTGACTTCAGCTTTCATGGCGTCAGAACCATTAAGTGGAACAACAAATGCAGCAAAAGCTGGAGTAAAGCTATTGCTTGGTACATTTAATTATATGCATGCAGAAGAGTGTAGTCAGTTTTGAAAAAACACTCCAGACAACTAAGCCTAAGCTAACCAGAAAATACTTCAAACTAGTTCTAGTTGAACAACTCTGCAAGATAGACATTTAATCACTTTATGGCCGGACACTTTTATGAATGATGTTCTAGGCCATTCTGCTTCATTGGTGCATTCTATGTTCTCCATACAGGCAGCTCATTTTGCTCCTGTCTGCAAAGACTTCCTTTCATTAGCCGCTTTTTGTTTTTGCTGCATAATTTCAGAGTCTCTGTGAAGAAAAAAGGTCAGATTTCAGATACTGGCTCATTTTAAGTAGAGTCTCCTCCAGCTTGTTTCTGCCCTTTAGCAATCCACATTTCAAGAAGCGAAAAAGATTAATATGGAACTTCTCAGTTAGCCATGTGCACACTGTTGTTATGACCCTGTATTTTCAGTACAGTACCCCATGAGGTAGACAAATTATTTGATTAGTAAACCTTATATAATTATTTTAGTTTTAGAAGTGAAGGACACAACGGATCAAACATCTTCAATAAAGTATTACACAATCTTTTCATGTTTGTACCAGGCAAAAGCTGCTCAAAATATATAGAAGCTTTCCACGTTTTACCAAAAGAAAAAAAATCTGTTTAACAGCAGATACAGCAAAATTTACATCCACAGTTTATGCTCTGGTACGTGAATGGACCATGAATCAAGGCAAAAGTACTTAAATGCAGTTTCAGCTAAGACACTTCCTGACCCAGTTTCCCCTCCTATTTTGCCCTACCATTTCACTCAACTGTACTAGATCTCACCTCTGTTTTCTCTGAGAAGCAGTCAAACTATCCTCTTTTCTCTTCCCTTTGTGGATCTCCTGAGTCTTCTTCAGGTTCTTTTGGCGTGCAAGTTCACGCTGGTTCCCACCTGTAAGATAATACACAGATTATACAGGTACTACCACTTTTTACCCACAGTTTGCCTGTGTAGAAGTCTGTCATAAAGGTGGTATGGTTTGGTTCCATCTGTGGAGCTGGTATGGCAGTATTTTCTGTAGTCAGCAGTATCTTCCATTATAATCTCCCCCTCCTGTGCACAATGGGAGGCATGAAAGCCTGTCAGTTCTCACATTTACATTTCTACAAGTCATGTCCAAGAGACCACCAAAATCCGTTCAGATATTCCTTCCAGCCACTTCCCATAAAAGACTGAATGCAGATCTCTCATCAATAGCCCAGGCAAAATGGCAACAGCAACTTGTCCAAAAGGTGCCATCCTCACCATCTCAAGCAGATTCTAGCATCCAATATAGCTTACAAATTATTTTTAGACTGAAAGAACAACATTGCAATGAGGGCAGCCTCAAACTTCCTCAAACTATTTCCAAGACCCTCTAATAAATGAAAAAAGAAATGACTGCAAGTATTAGAATCCAGAAACATCCACCTTCTTTCAGTCTGTAGTGCTGTCATACAAAATAACTGATGGGTTCCATTACATCCCATGGTCAAGCACCGTGAACTTTTCAAGTCCTGTTCATACTTAGTAATAGCAGTTAGGGCCCTTACATGTATTTGTAGAAAAAATACAGTTCTGCAGATGTCAGAAGATCACCAGTATAGTTCATACATACGGGAACTTTGGCTGTACTTTTTACTGGATAAGTCCCCAAAACTACTTAACACAGGATTCATAATGTATTATTGGGCACCCGTACCCCAGAAGCTCAGCTAGTGCTATCAAACACTAAAGCTGCCTTACTTTGGGAACCACTCTGAAGAACACATAGTACACAAGCAGCTCTAGGTAGGGTTAAGCAACTGACAGGTATGCAGGAGGCTATGGAGCCTCAGCCCAAGATTTTGTTTACCTACCATATACCACAGAGCCCCTTCAAAAGAAGTTGGGCTGACAAAGCTGAAGTTAACAAACAACCAAAACTCCAGTTCCTCATCAAGACACCTTGTTCAGAATAAAATAACTCACCACTTTGCCAAAACAGGTGTGAGCATATGTCCCTGAACAGGATGGACAAGCCTAATGCTGTTCACATGCAAGAGTATTTTCATGCTATTGAAGGAATTGGCAAACAAGAATCCAGGAAGGTTCCTTCTATGCACTATTACAGGCTTCTGTTCATAGCTATCTTTCCCATGCATGCTTTTTAGATTTAATTGTAAAGCAACATCTGCATTTTTCAGTCTTTCTTATTCTACAAGTTTCTCTATATAGGTGTTCCCTTAACTTGTTATAGTTGTTCTACCTACTTAGCTTGTGATGGAGTGTTAGTCCATTCAATTAATTACACTCAAATACTATTAAAGAGGTGACCTCAAAATATTTTTTATGTGAAAGCAAGTGCAGCACTTAAGCATGGCCTTAGCAAATGCTTAGCCTCCCTTTCAAAAGTGAGAAGAGTAACATTATATACTTACAGAAAAGCACCTATCTATTGCCAGTATAGAGGACACCTGTTAAGGTGACAGCCAGCTTTCCCCAGGACTACAAACACCCTGAACTGCTGACAAGTTAGGCATGCAATGATCTTTTTGATCAGGCAGCTTTCCTAAAGCCATGACACTAAAACCAGCACAACACAACTGCTGCTCAGAGCAGATGCAGCTCTCCATCTAAATACTTGGGGTCTTCCAGGCAATGGCCGCAGCCATCACAATTACCAACTCTTCTGCATTAGCTGACAATCTTTCCTTAATATCCACCTCCTTATAGCAGTTCTACTCTGCCCTAACTTGTCAGAGCTGGTTCACTTGCTTGGTATTTCTTCCTGCTCTGCTTCTTTTGGATTCAAAGTGTTCCAGATATGCTAGGTGTAATCACTTGTGTCATTGAACAAACATGATCACATTTTTCTACGTTTAAAAATGAAAGCTCCGTCTCCCCGTAATTTCTGTTGTGCCTCTTTTCAGTCTCTCCCCAGTCTTAAGACTACCTATGTTGTCTTCCCATCTGGAAGAAAGAGACTTCTCCCATCTTCAGGTCTTTATCTGTAATTCAGATATCACAGAATCATAGAATGGTTTGGGTTGGAAGGAACCTCAAAGATCCTTTAGTTCTAACCCCCTGCCATGGGCAGGGACACCTCCCACCAGACCAGGTTGCTCAAAGCCCCGTCTAACCTGGCCTTGAACACTGCCAGGGAGGGGGCAGCCACAACTTCTCTGGGCAACCTGTGCCAGTGTCTCACCACCCTCACAGGAAAGAATGTCTTCCTTATATCTAATCTAAGTCTAGCCTCTTCCAGTTTAAAAGCCATTACCCCTCATCCTATTACTCCATGCCCTTGTACAAAGTTCCTCCCCAGCTTTCTTGTAGGCCCCTTCAGGTACTGGAAGGTGCTAGAAGGTCTCCCCGGAGCCTTCTCTTCTCCAGGTTGAACAAACTCAACTCTCTTAGCCTGAACAGATGCAGTTTAGATCTAGGTCCATTTTAAACAGCAACCTGTTGACACTGTCCACAGCTTTGCACTTACCCCATTTCTGAGCTGATAAAGGTACCTGCCATTTCAATAAGTAGACAAGAGCAACCCTGCAGAAGCAGGGGTTCTGTGCACTCTTCACACCAGTACATGTACTGTCTCACAAGAGGTGCCAGAAGCCCAAATGAAAACAGCTTATTATGACTGCAGCCTACTGAGGGCTGCTCCTGCCTTGGGAGATATACTTCATCTGCGACAGGACATCAAGTACTACCTTTTGAAAAAGACAAGAGAACTCCTGCTCCATCCTCCTCACTAGAATTCAGTGAGATCCTGCCCCAGAGAGTCCATGCAGAAGAACGGCTACTGAAGTAAATCAGCTATCTATCCCTGGCAGTACTGGTGTTGATTAGAACATGATGACTCATGAGCAGATGATACATTCCAGGCTATAAATGGTTCTCAAGTTTTGCGGTGGTCAGGAGGCATGAATGTCATACGAACAAGTTAGAAGCAACAAAACAGCTCTTCTGTTGTGCTTAAATAAATTAAGTATCTTCTTGTATCATGAAGAAACAGGAAGGAAGTCAAAACACACTGTTACAGCCAGAATTCATACAGCAGTTATCCCCACCCTGAACCTTATTCACTTCTTTCCTCTCCAAGCAAATATTGTGCAGGGTGTCTGCAGAGTTATTCCATACACGTGCTAAGATTGTAAATCTAAGAACCAACCTGAACAGCACCACTGAAAAGCCTGCCTGCCACTTCTGCACAGCAAAGCAGAGCAGGTAGAAAAGAACACAACACATGCACACAAGTCATACAGAGCCAAACAACTATTTGAAAAGAAACTTGTGCCATCCTTGCTTCCAAGTAAACATTGCCAAAGATCTTTTGGCCCCAGTACTTCACCTGGAATGCTGAACCAGTACCCCTAGCTCCAATGGAGACAGTGCTGTTTTCTACATTCTTTAACATCAGCCTAGATTTTCCATGAAGTATGGGCCAATCCTGACAGAAGACAATTCAGCTTCCAGTAATGTGAAATTCAAGCATGAATTGCCACATAGAAGCCAGTACACCCTTCCTGCTTATATGTATGCTTGTGTTAAGGGAGAAGCTGCTGCCCAAGTATTCACACACATCACCTGAGTCCAACTGCTAGGACCACAGAGTCCTTTTGCAGCAGGCAACTCCAGTGAGCTGACGGGTGCCCCTTTTGACACCTTGCTCACGCACACACTCGCTCTCAGGTGCTTCCTCTTCCTTCAGGCTTGACTCTAGGTTTCCCATAGCAGAGTCTCAAGTACCAAATCTTATAAAAAGTATTCAGATGGTAAAGTCGAAAACCAGCTCAAGCTAGGTGCTTTTAGAGAGGGACCCCAAACAAAAAAGTCCCTGGGCAATTATACCCATATATTCTACACATCCACGCCTCAGACGCCTTTTTGGTCCAATGGCGATTTCTGGTCTGAGGTCTTCTAACACCTTATAGGATTCTTTCTGCATCTCCAGGCAGGCTGTTAACTGTCCTTCTCTTGTTGAATTGGAGCTTCTGCTGACAATGGTACCCTCCTTATCTTCTGGTTTGCACCTCTTGTGCACCTGCTCACCAGCAGAGCATGGGAAGCTGAAAAGTCCTAGACTTCAGATAAACACTACTTAGTAACAACTAAAACATCACTGGGTTATCAACGTTAGTCTCATACTCAATCCAAAACACAGCACTGTACTGGCAACTAGGAAGAAAATCAACTCTATCCTAGACAAAAGCATATCCAGGTGAAAGTTCACAGCTTGCAGCCTAAGGCCTCAGCAAATTTAGCTACTCATGCTAAGTAATTCCAAACAAACAGTATACCAAATCAAACTTTATGTTGTAACCCCTCAAGCTAAACCTCTAGTATTTCTCAACAGCTTAAGCATCCCCATCCTTCCCTTGCCTCTGCAAGACGTGTATGCCTTAGTTCAATCTTCCCCTGCTCTTCCAACACCAAGATCTAGACCTGCTTGATGAGAACAATAGATAAAAGACTTGAATAGCACTGGAACAGCAAGCATCTCTACTGTAAGGAGGTCAAAGAGAATGGCAGTAAGGATTGGCTATTGAGGTCATCATCCCTGGAGTTCTTTCTGAGCAGCAAAGGATCTAATCACATCTTCAAGCAGAAGAAACCTGCCTGCCACCATGTCTCAGAAATAAAATACAGAGGTAAAATGAACATTTTTTGATGCCAGCACAAAACAATAATGGAAGACAAGTAATAAAAAACTTTCCAATTCATCTAGTCATCACCACTTTAAACTTATTCAGTTTTCAGGTACCCCAAAATTTGGCAGCGCAACAAGTACCATGAATTTATGAGCTCAGAGGCACAGTAAGTAGTTGTTAATAAGCAATCCATTCTTACTCAGTGTTACTATGAGTTACTATATGTTACTATATGTTACTATGTTACTACTATCATAGGGTCTAGTCCAGGTCTGATTGATAACAAAGCACAAAACTCTCAAAACGTGTACTAAAGCTAAGACTAGACTGTAGCACATGACAACTTCTACACCTCTAGTATTTCAGATACTGTACTGAACTAGGTCATCCTAAAAGGATATGCTACACTCAGGTATGGAATGCTGTACCTCTTTTTAACCTTATGTTTATTTTAACATCATACGGAACAGGTAAAAGAGTGTCAACAAAAGCCATACCTCACATTCAAGGTCTGATCTGCATACAAACTGTTTATGATCCATCTGCACTTTCAGCAGTACAATGGCCTTAAAGGTACATATTTTTAAGTATGAATGTAAAAATCACCTCCTAAGTTAAACATATATAGCTTCTGTATTGCCAATTATGATACACAGCAACCCCATTAGCGAGGTGAGCCAGAGTATTCTAGGTTTGGTTCACAGTTCTCCACCATTTTAGAGTAGATATACCATTGTTACTTTTGAATAAAGTCATGATTAGCAAATCCTCTTGCCCTTTCAATGACAGCCTTAACAACCACCATTTAAGCAACACAGTATTAAGTATTCAGCAGAGATATAAAAGCCCTTTACTGGACACTAGCCAAGACTGCAACGGAGCATGACTGTTGTTCCGGCACATAACAGCCTGTCTTTCTCATCCCTGCTCCCCAACACAGCCACGCCAAGGGTGAGGATGTTTTTGCTCTGAGCCTGAGACGACGGGAGCATATGGAAAGCCTCAGTGGGACAGGTCCTCGCCGCGGGATTTCACTACGGAGATGCCAACCCCACAAGGATCAAGGCTTGACAGCGGCACCACATCGCGGCCGACCCCCGGGATACCCTCGACGTGGCGCCCCGGCCGTGCTCCTCCGCACGGCCGCCGTGCCGGTGGAACGACCAAAGTCCTACGGCCCACCCCACTCCCGACAGGGCCCCACAGCAGTCCCCATGGGGCCCGCCGGCACTCACGGGTCATAGCGAAACGCTCAGGCCGCACAGCGCTACTACCGCTGTCACCCGGCCAACACACCCCAGCGACTGCCAGAGCCAGCTGCCACCCGCCGCTGACGCCCCTGGTACATGTCGCGGGCGCTGACGCGATCGCGGCGCGCCGGAGGCGGTACAGAACCGCCCGTTCCGCGGGGCGCGCGCCACCGTCGCGCGGCGGGCAGGGCGTGGCCGGCGGCAGTGCGGGGGCCTGGGTGTCCTTTATCCCACCTTAGCCCGCCCGGTGCGAGCGTGGGGTCATGGCTTTGGCTCACCAGAGTTAAAACAGCTACTTCGCTGCTTTCTGTGGGCACTCCTTGCATTCGCTAGCCCTCCCCACCCGAGGACGCGTTATTCCCAGCGCTGCCCGGGCTCTTACACAGGAAATCTCTGTCCCAGCCGCAGGAACCTCCCTCGTTTGTTTAACACTGACCACCGTGGGCAAAACTCGCGCGCGGCGAGCTGTTCGCGAGATGTCTGAATTAAGGGGGAAAACTGGCCCGTGACTGCTGAGCACTAACGGAAGGCTCGGTGCCGTGCTCCTGCTCCTGGCCGGCTACCCCGCACCGCCGCCACCACCCCCTTCCCCGCTCGCCCCTCCTCTTCCTACAGACGCGCGCCGATGACGTTGCGGGGCGCGGAGGAGGGGTGACATGCCGTGAGGCCACCGAGCTCGCGGCGTTACCGGGCCGCACGCCGCTGACGCCAGGCTCCTGGACGGGCGGGCGTGTGCTTCCGTGTCCGTACCCAGCGCCCGGAGCGAGTTGCCCGCTGCCATGTTCCGCCGGGCGCGCCTCAACGTGCGGCCCAATGTGCGACCCGCGGGTAGGGGCGCCGGCGGCGCGGTGGACCCGGAGCCTCAGGGTTTGGGCTCCCCGGCGGCCGCCAGAGCAGAGGCTGCGGCGGGAGCGGCGGCCGAGCCCCCGCCGGCTGCGCGGCAGGACGAGAGGTGAGTCCAGCCGCGGCCCCGCGGTAGCTCGGGGTGCGAGGAACTGGGTGGGCCGTCCCGCCGCGCTCCCCGGAGGGGTCTTGCGTAGGCCGCTGTCACCACCCGGCCGTGGATCCCCCGGGAGTGGGACGGGCCTGGGGAGGTGGGGACACCCGCCCCTGCCCCCCTTCAGCAGCCCGTGGGAATGTAGTGGTGGCAGGCTGTCCAGTAACTCTTGTGGTCACCTCTTGGTTGTCCCTGCTTTGGTTTGGAGTGGTCACGTCCTGAAGCCCTCCTGAAACAGGGGTGCTGCAGGGCCCTCTGGTCGGTGCCTAGTGACAGCTGTGTAACGAACAACGATTTCTGGGTGCTTGACACATTTGCAACCTAAGCAAAACCTGCATTTCTTTACTGCAGTTGCACTGCAGCTGCTCGAAATAATATGTAAGTTAAGGCTGCAAAGGAGGGGCCTAGTGTGGTCCGATACTCAGTTTTTCTGGCACTGCAGCCTCAGGGAGCTCCAGTTTGCTGTGTACAGCAAAAATTCTTTGCACTCCATAACTGAATGACTTGGATTTTGCATTCTTACACAGCTCGCTGTTTTGTATTCGCTTCTTCATGCGTTAGCAAGGCAGGAGTTTGACTTTTTTTTGTTTTGATTGTTTATTTTTTTAAGTGCTTTTTTTTGCAATGGAAATGCATGGTAAAGTTGGATCAGTCCTTCAGGACCTTCCTGTTGTGGGATAACCCTGGCTGACTTCTAAGCCCCTCACAGCTGCTTGGGAAGACAAACACCGTCACTCTGAATGTCCTCCTTTTTTCCTTCTTCCAGCTTTTATTGAAAGCACATCATATGGTGTGGAATATCCCTTTGGTTAGTTGAAGTCAGCTGTCTCAGCTTTGTCCCCTCCCAGCCTGCTTGCTGGCAAGGCTGTGTCAGAAGCAGAAAAGGCCTTGTTGCTGTGTAAGCAGTGCTCAGCCATAGCTGAAACATGGGTTGTACTACCTGTACTGTTTAGTCACAAATCTGAAATGCATTACCACCATATGAGCCACTGTGAAGAAAATGAACTCTATCCCTGTCAAAAGCAGTACAGACCAGTTCTTCATTTTGGTTCAACCAGTACAGACCATTTTCCCCAGTCTGATAATTGCTTTTCAGAACAACCTTCTCACTTCTTTTAACTAGTTAGTTTTGCATCTTGCATGAATACCTCTAGTCTTTTAGTTGAATCTTGCTGTTCATGACATAATACAAGGCCTTTTTACAGTATTCTGTTTCCTGTGACTAGAAATTCAGGTGTCTAGTTGGCATGACATGTCTTTAGTAAACTCATGCTGCCTTTTATTCAACTTGTATCTTACATCTTTTATACTTAAACTTGTTTTGCATTTGTTAAGGTTTCAGACTGGGCCAACCACCAAATGGATGGCAGATGCTCTCCATTAACCCCTCTCCCTTCCCAGACAGGGAAAAAAGAAAAGAGAGAGAGACTTACGGGTTGGAAATAAAACTAAAGCAGCTTAAATGAAACAATAACAATAAAAACAAAAGTTAATAATAATGGGAAGAAAAACAATGAAATATATACAAATATATACAAACCAATGTTGAGCTTTCCATCCCCCCTCCCCGATTATGCACTCACCCCAGTGTCACCACTGGTACTCTAGAGCCCAGGCTGGACTCTGCAGCAGACAGGAGATGGATTCAGGAATGCACAGATCAGGATTGAAGGCAAAAGAAATGGACAGAACTCTCCCAGAATGCTGGCCGTGGAAGAAGAGAGATTGCCCCCCACGATCCCCCACCTTTATACTGAGTTTGATGTGTATGGGATAGAATACAGTGTTGGTCAGTTTGGGTCACCTGTCCTGTCCACTCCTCCCCGCAGGTGCCACCCTTTTGTACCCTGACACTAAGGGGGGCCCCCAGGTTGCATTGAGAGAATTCAGCAGTAACCTTTATCTCTGTAAGATTAGGTATAATCAAGAGCCTTTCTGCACACCATTGTACTGAGAGCTAGGTACTAACTATAAACGTCGAGCATTACTACTTCTAGGAGCAGACACTGTCTGAAAAACATATTGTTAATGTCAGGAAGTGCAGTCTGAGAAGAGACTTAACTGAAAAGTAAAATCACTGAAAGGGAAAATTGGTTCTGTTTTAGTCAAACCAGGGCAGCATTGTGCTGTAAGGATCTTTTTCTTTCAAATTTTATTTAGAAAATTTATGTGTTGCAGAAATCAGATTACTGGATCTTTTGTTATCCAGTATATTTTTCTTAAATGAAGATAATAGTTGCTGTTTTCCAATTATGTGGCCCCATTGCTGATTCAGCAGATTTAGTAAAGATTTTTTGTTTGTAATCTAATGAGTGCTTCAGTGTAATCTGATTATATTTCCAAACTAGACACCAATACCATTCTGAAAGGGATAATATTCTAAGGGTTCTGTTCACGTAGCTTGAAAAGTACACCTTTGTCATATAAGTAACAGGCTCGTAAAATATTTTTCTCAATAAATGTGGAAAATACCCAGGTGCACAAATCCACATCCTGCTGTTTTGAGAAAAGTAGAGCAGTTACAAGAAGTTTAAGACTGTTTGTGGTAAGTTGTTCGCATTGCATGTAGAGTACTAACCTCTTCAGTTTGCCAACACAGTGAAATATGTGGGTTGTCGCTAGGAAAGAGCTTTTTTGGAGAAGTGCACATTTGGAAAATGGTGCACTTACAAGAAGAGACCCATGGACCACTGGAATTCTGTGGTGGGTTCCACAGCTCAGCTGG
Source organism: Podargus strigoides (assembly GCA_028020825.1). NCBI lineage: Eukaryota > Metazoa > Chordata > Aves > Caprimulgiformes > Podargidae > Podargus > Podargus strigoides. Next base: position 77,850,182 of record CM051663.1, on the reverse strand, counting down.
AGGGAGAAGGTAGTATCCAGCATAAAACTGCTGGGAGACTCTCAAGGGAACTTTTATTCCTGGGAGCAAGTAGAAAAGGCACGGGTGAGAGCTACTTCCTTCTTGCCTCCATTTGGTCACTCTAAATTCAACTGAATAGCTGGTTCTTAAATTTTCTTGTTGCTTTTGAAGGCGTATAGCAACCTAATAGGAGAGAGCAGGCCTAGGTGTTTATTGCAGTGTAGGCAGTATTAGCTTCTTGGAGAGCTGTCTCTCTATATGGTGCATTTTAAAGATTGTCTGCCTGAGTGTCTTTGAAGACTCAGGAAGAGTGGATTTGAGGGAAGTCACACAATTTCCTTTCCTGAGTGCAGTATTTGGTGACATACAGCACAATGCATTTGTTGTGGGGTCTGCAAGAAAAGTAAAGGCAAATGTGAAAATACCTTGCGTATTTATTCTTCCAGCCTAAGCCATTCCTTCATGGCTGCTCAAACCTGTCTGTAGTGTCAGTTACTTTGTATTGTTTCCTAAATGTTGGCAGGGTTTTGTTGATTATCAGGGAAGTGAAAATTCTTTGAGCATAAGATTATTCTTTTAAAATGCTGTTTCTGCTAAATTGTGTTTAACTTCAGAAATCTGGTGTGGCACTCTGATTAACAACTCCACAAAATGTAGGTGGTATGAACAACGAATTACTTTCTCCTGTTTCGTGCTCTACAAAAAACAGGGTGTTGAACAGAACTTGCAAGGATCTCATTCAAAACACACACACAAGCACCATGTAGTAAGGCTGCTGAACTCCTTGCTGAGGGATGTTCTGTGTACTAAAAATCTGTATGAACTCAGTGTGGAACAGATTGATTCAGAAAAGTGTGTTGAGGCTGTTAAGTACAAAAACATCATCTGTACCATTTGCCTGACTCACAGATAGTAGCTGGAGAGGATTTGTAAAGATTTCACTGTATGTTTATGCTTTTATTTTATTCCTTCAAAGGCTTTTGCTTCTGGGTGTTTTTGAAGATGGCTAAGTGAACCATGGGTGTGGTTGTCCTTATGCACGGAAACAAGGCATAGTTCAAATGTAAAATAAAAAAAAACCTCTTTTATGACTCAGTTGTAATTCTGCTGCAGTCTTACTGTGAGCAACAGCCAAGCAGACAAACACTGGAGGAGTTTGCAGCTTTAAGAAGAACATAATGGCTGGCAATTTTGCTTGCACTTTGAAAATTATTTCTGCGTAAAGGATGGAAAAAATACTTAAATAGAAAGCTTTCCAGGGAAGCTAAAAGTTGTTGCCTCGAAAAGGCTACTTCTGATGAGTTAAGTGTGAGCAGTAGAATAACAACAGCCAGTTTTGCTCCTGAAGTTTTTTTTGAATTCACTGTTTACATACTGTCTACTTGAAAACGTGTAAGAAGAATGTTCAGATCGAGTGTAATAAAAATCATTAAACTACTTATTGCATATAGCCTTATTAAAATGTTTTTTATATGTCGCCTATGTTATGTGGGTTAATTTTTATAAAGCTTTATTGTATTACAATATTTGGTATTCTCAGTTGAAAGTAGAGAGCCTTCCAAAACAGGGGGGTGGGCGTGGGGTGGGAAAGGTTAGCAGCATTGTTCAACTAGCTTGTAACAGTACTATTAATTAATAGTAATTAATATTAGAAAATAATATACCAGTTATTATAGCTGATTAGTTTATGAGGATGTGCCAGCTAGAGGTTGATTCTAGTGTGGCTTCTTGCATATAACTGTATTTTTCTGTAGCACTACATTTATACTGATTGGCACATAAACATATCTTGAAAGCAAGAGTTACAAATCCATCACTGTAATGTATTTCAGAATGCTCTTTTACATTTTCCAGTGATGACAAGGCTGATAGCTCAAATGATGCTGGAGAAGCTACTAAACCTGCAGAAATGCCTACACAGAGAAGAAAACGCATCTCCACTATGCCCAATCTTGTCAAACCCAGAGCTGGACCTTCATCTGTTCAGCGTTCTGCATCAAAACCACAGAGGCGAGCATCACAGGCTCTTGATGGCAGTGCTTCACTTCAGAAGGATTCCTCTCCATCAGAAAAGAGCAATGGTGAAAGCTCTTCAAAGTCTCCCATGCTGCCTGAAAAGAAAACACCTGTGCCACAAGTGCCACAGTTTTCCCCACTAAAAAAATCAGTGCACAAAGAGCAAACTGTAGGTGTAGCTACTCAAAAAAATGATGATACCTTGCAAAAGAATGTACCCTCCCCACTCAAGGAAAGACCAACACAGGAAAAATCAAAAACACAGGAGGAAAAGCTACCTGCAAAACTTACTCCTGTAAGAGAGAAACGAGAGTGTTCTGACCGTGAAAGGATCCTGAAAGCTCGGAAGTTAAGAGAAATGCTTAAAGAAGAGCTGAAGAAGGAACGGATGGTAGGCCTATGTTGAGCAGTGCTGATCTATAAAGGGCAAAGACATGTGATTCATGTAACATAATTATCTGTTTCCAGTAATGTTTTCTGATGATCATCAGCCGCTTACTGCTAATAGTCTCTGATAGCTCATACCTCTGTATGGGTTTAGCCTGTTTATAAGCAGTAGTAGCACTATGTTCCCTCATAATACAAATTCCACAAGAAATTGTATATGTTTTCATTTGATTAGACCCACAAGCCTTTTTGACATGAGACTTGCTTTTATGTTACAGTCAACAGTCAATTTAAAAAGTTCGTATTTGGTAGTAGAATGATGAAGTGTGCTGTAAGAAGCTTGGGATTTGGAGTCTCATATTTTTGGAATCTCATATTATTTCAATTTGATTGTTAGCTGAGTTCTGTGATTTTGAATAACTTTTCACTTTTACTGGTGCAAAGTGCTGAATTTCTCTGAGAGGGTAAGTCGCTTAAGGGTCTGTGGCATCCTCTCTGACAAAGGGACACTTAACTTATTTCAGTTGTTGGGGGTGGGGGAGAGAAACAAAACTCCCCGAATGGGATACTTCATAAACAAAGAAGAATATTCATCTGTGAAATATAAAGTACTTCCAGGGTGAACTTAAAGTTGTTTTTTTTTCCTATTTGTATGGAAACAGTTGAAACACAGGCCTCCAATAATTGAAGGACATTCTCCACCAGATCGTTCTAAAATGACCATGAGAGACTTGATTTACTATCTTCCAGAAAACAATCCTATGAAGTAAGTATGATTCTTTTTCTTTCTCCTTAGGCTAAATTATTTTTCTTTTTCTGCCACTTTAATAATTGTGAGAAAGGACAGTTCTTAAATCTGGAGTATTAGCACAGATGGAGTGTTGTTACAGTAGTAGGTTTTAGATGTTTTTCACATCTACTCGTTCTTCATACAGAAATAAGAATGGAAATTAGTGTACTTGTTGAAATATAAAACCATGAACCTGTCCCCAGTGTTGATTTAACTCTGTACTAATGCAGAATAATAGGTTTATTTATTTATTTATTTATTTACTAGCTGCTGTTAAATTTTTTGTTATGACTGCCTGCCAAATCTAGTAGACTACAAGAAGCTAAGCATTTCTCCTTCCTGGGTGCTGAAGTACAAAAGGCATGGCAAGACCCGGGAGGTCTCTCCGTTGCAGCTGGATGGATGTAGTTGCTACTGTTCGCTTTACAGATTTCACTGAGTGAGCATCACAGAGGTGCACATACACAGGGAACACTAACACAACTGGCTGCGAGGCTACTACAGGCAGAGCAGGGCCTTTTTCCTGCAACCACCAAAAACAATCATATAAACAGAAGTACAGCTATCTAAGTCCTGTTCTTCCTCTCAGTAGCAGATGAGTTTTCTGTTATTGTCTGTTCTCACCTGCTTGTTAATGATTGTGTGCTTGTGCATTTTATTTATCACTTTATTTGTTATTTTTTCTTTTACACTGAATAGTCCTTAAGCAAATAATGAACCAGTTGCTCTCATGTTCCCTCTACCCTTACAATGGGTTACTGCTTGAAATATCTTTGTCCTTGCTTATACCAAAAAAAAATAAAAAAAAAAAAAAGAGAATTAATCAAGCAGTGGTGGTTGTTCAGTTCGACTCAAGTCCAGATGTGGTACAAAGAATTGGAAAAAAGCTTTGTGCTTCTTTGTCCTATACCCACTAAAAGCAGGTTTTGTGGAATTAAGCAAAATTTATCTGTATAAATGTTCATCTCTATTTTTTTATAAAATTCTAGGTCTTCACTGGCAGAAGAAAAGAGAACAGAAAAAAATTCTGCACAGGGTCAAATGAAAGAGTAAGTCTTGGTGATGGAAGTACTTCTGGTCAAAAAGTTTTCCGATGTTGGCAAAAAACGTGTGTGTGGTAATACTAATAGTGTAGGTTTTATTTTTTTACTGTTTTAATAGCGTAGCCCTTATTTATAATGAATTGTAATTTGGGAGGGGAGGGTGGTTGCAGAGCATTTTGCTTTCAGTATTATGTTTTGGATTTGTCTATTTTCTGATAGAATGAAAAGCAGATTCCAGAGTTTATGTATTGAGTAGCTTGCTGGTGGGTTGCATTGCTGAGTGGTTCATTAAATTGTTCAACATCTACAATACATAGCAGCAATTCAAAACACTAACAAAAGTAATATTTTTACTTGTTTCTTAAAATTGTAGACAGGAAGAGAAAAGTACTCCTGATCATGAAGAGGAAGATGAGGAGGAAGAAGCAGAGAATGGGGAGGAGAGTCAGGACGGTCCACTTCTAGTTCCTCGTGTGAAAGTAGCAGAAGATGGTTCAATTATTCTGGATGAAGAAAGGTAACAAATTCTGTGCCTGACTCACGGGCATTATATGCTACTTTGCTGCTCAGTTTGAGAATAGAGAACAGTTACTTTGGATGGGGACAAACATGAGTGTATTTGCACTGAGAGCTGAGCTATCCAAACTTATGGAACAGTGCAGTTACGTGGCAAAATATGAGCAGCAGTTATCTGCATCTCAGTAGTGGCAGACTTTCTCTATGAGAAATGTTTTTTGAGAATGAGAAAAAGAGGAAGATGTCCTATTTCATTACAGTGAATGAATACTGAATATTTGTCAAACTTCCAAATGTCGTCTGTTTAGTTAACTTCTTTGTTCCTCTCAGTTGCATGTGTCTGCTTACTGTTGTTCAGTTGTCAGTATGATTTGTTCCAGCTTTGCCTCTTGCATGTTGCTGCTTTATTCAGCTGTCAATGTTTGCAGTAGCTTTGCTTAGAATATGGCTTTTTTAAAAGTAGTAGATTATGAAATAATTATTGAGTTCCCCAAATATATTACGAGCATGAGATTTAGGCCAAGGTGTAAGGATAGGGTAATTCTGGTAAAAGAATACGGAAGTATTCTCAAAGAATATGGAGAGGCTCTTGTGGTTTTGCAAACTAATTTTCTTGGATGTCAAAAAGACAATATTTTTTTAAGATATATTTAATTATGTCTGTCTGTACTATACCTTATAAAAAGGCAAAAGCAATTTTACTGGCACAGGCTGAGTAGGATAATGATTTCTTGCTGCATTCTCCCATTAAAATACATGTTAATGTAATTATTAAACCTGATTACACAATACAAACTCTGACTTGTGGCAGGAAAAATCTGAATAGCTGGCTTATAAACATCCTCTATGTGTCTTGTTAGCGATATTTTCAGATATGTTTCTTTGTGTGTTTGCTTTTCCAGTTTAACTGTAGAAGTTCTAAGAACAAAAGGTCCATGTGTTGTAGAAGAAAATGATCCCATTTTTGAGCGTGGCTCTACAACTACATATTCCAGCTTCAGGAAAAGTTTTTACACTAAACCATGGTCAAATAAAGGTGAGTGTATTTTTGGTTTCAAGTTTTGAGTTTGCAGAAAAACCTTAGTTTTCTATCTATGCTTTGTATTCAATGATTTTTATTTACTGTGGAGTAAATGGATCTACTTATGTGTGACATAGTCTCAACACTCCAGACTCTTACAAAAGGCAGAGCTCTAATGTTTACTGTGAAAATGGACATGTTTAAGAAATCCAGTGCCTTATGATATGCAGGCTACCAGTGATTTTTTTTTTTTTTTTTTTTTTTTTTTTCCTGTCATGGACATTTACTTGCTGTGGAAATGCTGGTCTGCCTTATCAAAAGAATGATTTTGGATTCTGGTGTCCAGATATTTGATCTCTATATGGAATGGTTAGCTCTTCTTAACAGCTTCTTTACTTGGTTCTTCCAGCATAGGCAGGAATAAATTATATAAGCCATCTCTGTGTGGGCTGATTTCAGTGCACATGGACAACTGGGGTTTTTTTATGAGTGGGTAGGTTGTTGTTGGTTTTGTTGGGTTTTTTTAACTATGCCTGCCGTGAATTCGTTATTATCTCTAGGCTGACAACACTGTGCAAGACATTTTACAATTAGAAATGGTTTTTTACAATCGTAGATGGAAAAATTGGCTTCAGAATTCATTGTGCCACTTCAGAATGCCCTCTTTTCCAGTTAATAAATAATAAATAATAACGGAGATGGTATTTTTTTTCAATGTTCTTTTTTCTGATTTCTGTTTGTGGTTGTATTCATAATAAAAATGAGCATTGACAGTTCAGAGTTGGTTAGCTTTGATTTACTAGCTTTTCAAAATGTATTTCACATTCTACACTTTTATAATAGGTGAGACAGTTCTTTCTGTTACTGGTTCATTCAGCAAAGGTTATTAGAGGTACTTGGGTAGAATAACACACATATTCCAGCACAGCCGAACTTACATCCACAGTAGATAAAGTTATCCATCTCATTGCATGAAGTTTGAAAGGTGTTTTTATCTTAGATAGCAAGAAGGATGGTTAACTAAATACTTAAATGTGTGTAACTTTTTATTTTTTTAATTTTTATTTCCACCCCACTCTGCTGCAGAAACAGACATGTTCTTTTTAGCTATCAGTATGGTAGGAACAGACTTCTCCTTGATTGGACGGCTGTTTCCTCACAGAGCCAGAGCAGAAATCAAGGTAAAAATTAAAGCACTCAATAAAGTAACTAAATGCCTGTTACCACTTTTGTTTCTCATTTGCTATTCCTATACTTCCTCTATTATTATTGATAATTTTGATGCTAATTGTCTCTGTAGTGATGCTTTTTTAATGCCCATTTCCAAGAGGTAGTAAATATCTGAAACATTCATGTGTTGTGTTAAATTCTGATCAACATATCTAGTAAATCTAGCATACCTAGACACAGATTGTCTCAATTTTATTTTAAGTGAAGAATACTGATAAGCATAAGTGGATGTTTGGTGAGGGTCTTCTGTGTTGCCTCTTTCATGGTATCCAACTGGGAAAATCTTTAATATTTCAAACCCTGCTTAGATTGGAGGTAAGGACAAAGATGTTGAAAATAGTATAAGATTATGACTGGTGGTATCTTTTAGTGACAAATTTTATATTTAAAAATTAATTACAAACTTATGTTTTGTGAGCGCACTTTTAAGTTTTAACTATTTTAGTTGTTAGAAAATTGTGTTCTATTGAAGAAGGCTTATCTTGATCTGCCACTTTAGTACAATATATTGTTGCATTTCTTGCTTACTGAAAAAGACAAATATGCCTTTGCTTTTAGAACAAGTTCAAACGTGAGGAAAAAGCTAATGGATGGAGGATAGACAAAGCTTTCAGTAAGTAAAGTAAATGTACCCCACCCTACAATGAGTCATTAAATGGTAATTTTTGTGCTTTGCCTTGCTTGAATTAATTATAGGAAAAAGCTTTTGCTCATAGGTGAGTTCATAAGCTGGGGAACTTTAGATTTTTATAACAAGCATGATTCACAGTGAAGATCTTCAGGTTAATTTCTGGCTTTTCTATATGTCTGATAAATGAGATAAATATAAACTTTCCTATATACATTCAGCTGAAGATTTTTCTGATTTCATGGGAATTTCTAGCACAGTTCCTTATTGTAAACTTCTTTGATAATCCTTAAAGCCTTTGAATGTTATTTGAATGAGCTACATAAGTCCTAGAGCAGCATGGTAATACAGTATTTGGTACAATATGGTGCAATATGGTACAATTAGTGTATTTGTTACTTCTTTATTTTTTTAAGCTACTAAGTATTGTAACTTTTTTACTGTTTGCTTTTTAAAACCAAGCTGCCATAATCCATTTCTATGTCAACTCTAGTCCCTGCTCAAGTGATACAGAAAGTATTTTCAAAAAATTTCTCTGTTTAAATTTACATAACCTTTGCTTTTTAATATAAAATGTACCACTGATTATTTTACAAAGCAGAAACTTGGAAAAAATATCAACTCTTAAATCTTTTCTATTTCATTGCTTTAACTTGATAGAAGAAAAGCGGCCGTTTGATTTTGAATTCTTTGCCCAGCTGCTTGAGAAGGTCTTAGCAGATGAGGAAAAGAGGAAGCAAAAGACTGTTAAAAGCCAGAAGCCAAAGCCGAAGAAGCCATCAAAGCCTCGGAAGAAGCCAAAAGGTACCTCAAAAGAATTCTTGAGACTACATTACAGAGCAGTGGTCAGTAATGTGTTGCTAGCAGAGGAAAAATCCTGTAAGGAATCTTTTCCTTCCCTGTTCCAGACTGGGTGACGTGGTTTAACCTCAGCCGGCAGCTCAGCTTCACACAACCACTTGCTCACTCCATACGGTGAGATGGCAAGAGAGTCAGAAGAGAAAAAGTGAGAAAACTCATGGGTTGAGATAAAGACAGTTTAATAGGTAAAGCAAAAGCTGTGCACGCAAGCAAAGGAGAACAAAGAATTCATTCACCACTTCCCATGAGCAGGCAGGTGTTCAGCCATCTCCAGGACAGTAGGGCTCCGTCACACATAACGGTTACTTGGGAAGACAGATGCCATCAATCTGAATGTCCCCCCTTCCTTCTTCTTTCTCCACCTTTTATTGCTGAGCATGATATCATATGGTATGAAATAGGCCTTTGGGCATTTTGGGTCAGTGGTCCCAGCTGCGTCCCTTCCCAGCTTCTTGTGGAACTCCAGCTTCCTCGCTGGCAGGATAGTATGCGAAGCTGAAAGGTCCTTGATTTCTTAGCAACAACTAAAAAAATCAGTATATTATCAACATTCTTCTCATACCAAACCTGATACTAAATCCAAAATGCAACACTATCCTAGCTACTAAAAAGAAAATTAGCTCTATCCCAGCTGAAGCAAGGACATAGGGCAAGAGGATTCTGGCTTCATAGCTAAATTTTTCAGATGTAGTTTAATGATGTGCAGGATGCTAATAATTGGTAGCAGCCAGTTGTCTTAGGCGCATTTTGTCTGGGCAGGAATGTGAGACCACACTGAGATTAATGATCTTCCCCAGTCTGAAGCACTGATATTCTAAATGGGATATTCTAATTTAACAGTTCATAAATATGTCCATAAGTTGCTAATGGTTTAGCTTTTAGAATCCTTGGGCCAAACCCACATTTTTGGCAAGCTCTTCTGTGACTTTTAATTTCAATTTTTCTTACATTTTAAACCCTTCAAAGGGTTCTGTTTCTCCTTTAGCTATAGTTTGGCTACCTAAGTCTGAAGGGTGTGTTTCTTTCCAGGGAGTCTTGTAAAAGTCGTTTTCGTTTTCTGGTCTTTTCCAAATAAGGATAAAAATTGTGTTTATTCCTAATAAACACTGTTGATCACCATATAGTGTCTTATTAGCTCATTGCCTGTGAAAGGGCTTTTCATAGATGCACTTCAATTACAAACAGTTATACTGACACCATTTCATAAATTCTCTGCTAATTCTGTGGCAGTGTTCACTTGTTTGTTCTACAAGAGCCCATTTTCTTGTAAGTGGTATTGTGGGAGAAACAAATGAACGATTTGATTAAAGAGGATCCTAGCTAGGAAGCAACATGGCTGTTTAATTCTTAAGACTGATATAGTTGCTACTTGTCTATAGCCTTGATTTCAGATTTGATCAAGTAAAATGTCCGGCCTAATAAGACATGTAGAAATTCTGTTCATACACTTTAATGGCACATTAAAGGTGCTTTATGTATAAAGCAATGTGAGTATGCTTTTCTACTTTTCTTGCATTTTGGAGTTTTTAGTTACAGGGGAACAAGTTTGTATAGGAGTAATAAAAAGGACAGGGAAGGGTTCTTGGTGGTTGATGATCTGCATAAATACAAGCTTGAGACAATATGATCTGAAAAGGGAGGGGAGGAGCGTTTTAGAAACTCATTAAACTCAGAAAAGAACTCGTGAATTACTAGCTAGAAAATAATTCAGTTTTCTTATTGAAATAAGAATGAATGATTAATTACAATACATCTATTGACAAAATTGCTTTTTCATGGCATATTTTCTGCAACCATGATCACCTCTTTCCATAGAGGTATGATAATTCTTTTCAGAAATAGCAATGCCTGCTTTTTCCTGGATCCAAAAGTGACTATGTAACCTACTAAAAAGTATAGCACCACGACCATTTACTAACTTGGCTTTACATCCTATATGGACTTTACCCTGGTGAAGTGTTGTCCCATGTACAGAATATGTTTTGTGTTTAGTGTTGAAGTTAATCAATTTCTGTTAAGTCAGTGACTGACTTCTCATAGTCCTGCTCATATACCTGGCAGTATATGAGTAGTATATTGGCAGTATATTGGCAGTGATGTATGAATTCACAAGATGTTGCTAATGGAAGTATCTTTTCAATTTATGGCTCCTAATACTCCACAAGTCTATTAACCAGGAACCATATTGTCTCAATAGCAAAAGCTGCGAGCACAGAAGCTGATGATGATCAAGATGATCTTCAGGAAGCCAGAACTTCTGATGCAGAAACAGAAGCAGATGCTGTGATGGCTGAGAAAGAAAATGAGGATTCTTTGAGCATTTCTGAACAGGCAGAAGAACAGGTTGCATTAGAGCCAGCATTAGCAAAAAAGAAGAGAAAGAAGAAGAGAAAAGATGATCTTGAACAGGAAGTGGAGAATCTTCCAGGAGAAATGTCTGTCCATTCAAAAACTGCTGAAGAAGGGAAATCCTCTGAGAAAAGTAAGAGGCAAAAATGCACACTTTCAAATGTTCAAATATAAATTTTATATAAAGACATTGCAAACTTAAATGTGGGAATTTGGCTTTTGATTTATGTCACTGGTCTGCCTTGGGAGGTTATGAAACAATGCCTTTCAAAATCAGCTTTAATACTAAATCTAAACATATTTTATTTTACCTGCAAAAAGTTCTCTTAAATCTTAATACTTATGCATATTCTACTGGGATATTCTTGTCTTAAATTAACTCTTGCTTCATTGTAGCTAGGATGTGAGAACTGGAATTCTAAGAGGTTGCCCAGAATGTCCAAATTTATTTAATTCTTTTTCATTAGCAGAAAAGAAAGTGGTATGTGATGCAAACAATGGTGGTCACATCTGTAGAGAAGAACTGGATAAGGAAGGAGAAACTGAAGGAAAACACGATGAGACACTTGTTACAGAGGAAGAGAAATCAGAGTCCTGTTTACTAGTAGATAACCTAATGGAGAGAGAAAGTGATGTCAATTTATGCAGGTAATGTTTACAATGTAAAGCTGAGGCAAAATAAAAAATAGTTTAACATTTTAGTAATAGTTTTATTTATTCATGCTTACTATTGTTAACTGGCACAGAATGGGCAGGTTTACACTCTAAATATATTCTCTGCCCTGATGGGCTGCTCTTATAAAATTACATTAATCCTACAATGCCATCGAAAACTGGTTGCAGGATTTTTAGGGTGTTCGTGAAGACCAGTGGTTTATCCTGACTTCTAATATTTCTCTCAAAGCACTGCTTGGTAATACTGCTAAGTAGTGTTGCTGTACACTTGGAATTTTTTTTGTTTTTAATAAGATGGTTCCTGTGGGAAAGGAAAGTTGATTGGACTTTATTAGTGCAGAAACTGGGTGGGAGGCAAGCTTTTGGTTTCAATTTTGAGCATTCTTTTGCTAGAAAGAAAGTGAATGTTTGTTTTATTAAACTTTCTTCTGTAAGAAAGTCATAAATCTAAAAAGTTATTATGAAGCTCTTAGTGCTACTTCAGAATTTTGCATGTTAATTGTTGTATTTAGCTGTATAGTAATTGTTTGTTATTTCATACAGATTCCCAGAAACTTTACTGTGCTTTAATACCTCACTGGAAGCACGTGAAGGAGCAGAATTTGTCTTTGAGTGCATCATAGATTGTTACAGAAGATCAGGGAAAAAAAACACTTCTACATACAGTGTTTATGTTAGTAAAGTCTGTTTTTAAAAAACTATCTAGTCTAGAATATTCAGATGGGATTTTAACTTCTTCATATAATAGCATTGCAAAAGCTGTTTTAAAGCTCGTATCCTGCAAATATCAGTAAAACGTGTCGGATTCTCTGAAATGTGTAGTTATTTAATGTCAAAATTGCACAGTTTTTCTGTGCATCTTGATCTACATGTAAATGATAATAGCTTTTTCATTAAAATACACTAATTAAATGGGTTTGTGGGCTTTTATTGATTTCAGCTTTGAAGATAGCAATGATGTTATATTAGAAATGGAATCTGCTAAACTGAGAACCACAGATATTAGAGATGATACATCACAGGAGAGCCGGATCTCAGAGTTACTGGTTGCAAAGATTAGCAGCAAAGAAAGACAGTATGAAGAAACTAGAGAAAGAAAGGTATTTTTATTTTTTATATTACTCTTACTACTCCAGATCTTCCTCTTTCTGTTTTGTAAATCAAAGCCTTTATTTTTTTTTTGGGGGGGGGGTGGATGTTTTTAACACTAGATGGAATAAAAGGCACCAAGCCCAAGAACATCACCAAAATTTAGATGCTATCAATTTGGCTGGCTTTTAATCAGTTGTCTGTGATACTAAGTTTATTCAGACAGTATACTGTGCATGCCTGGCTTATCTCATAGACAATTTAAACAGCTGAACGCTTTAATTATTCAGAAGTGAAGCAGTACAATAGCAACAGCAAAAGCTTGGAGCAAGATTTTGCTGGCATATGGTTATTAGTGTGATGTTGGAAACTGATTTGAGCAGAACAGGCATTGGGTTGTTTGTGCTGCCTCAGAAAGGAAACCTGTGTAAACTCTTGTCCACTGGTACTGAGTGCCATGAGGTTTTCAGGAAAGATAGAAGAAACTGGACCAAGACTGAATGATCTTTCTTTGGGTGTGTTCTAATCTAGTTCAGCAGTTTAGAAACTTCCTGAGATTGCATTTGGTTTCTTTTGAAGCCCTTGCTACACCTCTTACTCATGAGTTTGTCAGGCTGGTTTTTTTGTGTCTATCTGTACGTTTGTCATGAATTGCATACTACAGCTGAGAGTTCATCCCTGTAATGATTGAATTATTTAAGTGAAAAAAAAAAGATGTATTCTTTGGTTTGTTTTAAGCCTGATGCATGGTAGTTTAATATGCACTGTACTTCCATTGTTATGTTCCTGTTCATCTTCTCTGCTTGTTTATAATGCCATTTGTTACTCTCTCCAGCAATATTGTTTTCAAGTTGAAGAGTCCTAATCTTACATTTCTCCTCAAATAGAGAAAGTTCAATTCCTCTGATCATCCTTTTATCATTGTCATTTTTGGAATTTGATGTCATACTGTTTGAAGACTTGTGCTGAGGGAGAATGAATTACTTTCTCTTGTACTTTTTAAGATGAAGACTGATCTTATGGCTAGAGTTTGTGGTGAGAGATTAGGAAATTCCAAGTAGTAGTGTTTTCATAATGTGATGGGCAAATTATTCGTCCTTTGACCTTTATTTTCGATTCTGTTATCTAATGTAATGTCTTCATCTAAATGGGAAATCAGCTACTTAGGATCTTTACAAATACTAAATACCTGTAGTTGGAAATGCTATAACATATTTTTCGGATATTAGTTGCAATCATATTTATAAAAATCAATTAACTGAACAGGGCAGTGTGCTGTATACACCAGCCTATTATAGTGATGTCAGTGGCCTGAGTAGCTAAGATCTCTGGCTGATTAATTATGACTGTTTGACATGAGAAAGAGGCATAATAATATCTAAAACTGATAATTTCAAAATACTTTTTATATCAGTTCTAATTTTCTTGGCCTACTGCGGTAAATTTACTTCAAAAGTATATTAACATGATTCTATTAATGTTATTAAAAAGCTAAATAAAGTAGAGAAATAATGTCTTTATGCAGCAGGCTTTTACCTTAATTCATTCAATAGATTCCATAAAATCTATGCTGTAATTCTGATTAGTTTGCTACGTTGTCAGATTTTTTTTCATTTCAGAGCGATGGTCAGTGCTTTCTAAGAAAATGATGTAGATACTAGATCTGAAAAGTAATGATAGCTGATACTGCCTTAGGAGACTGTTACCAGCTTCATAAAATTAAAAGACAAAGAAATAGGCTGACAGGAACCTCATGAAGTTCAACAAGGGGAAATGCAAAGTCCTGCACCAGGGGAGGAGCAACCCCAGACCCCAGCACATGCTGAGGGCCACCCAGATGGAAAGCAACTTTGCAGAAAAAAACACAGGTGTCCTCGTGGACACCGAGTTGAACATGAGCCAGCAATGTGCCCTGGCTGCAAAAAAGGCTAACGGTATCCTGGGTTGCATTAGGAGAAGCGTTGCCAGCGAGTTGAGGGAGGTGATCCTTCCCCCCTATTCAGTGCTGGTGAGGCCACACCTGGAGTACTGTTACTTGTCCTGGGCTCCCTTGTAAGAGAAACATGGACATACTGGAGATAGCCTGTCAAATGGCCATGAAGATGGAGCATCTGTTCTATGATGAAAAGCTGAAATAACAGGGACCGTTCAGCCTGGAGAAAAGAAGGCTAAGGGGGATCTCATCAGTATCTATATAAAAATCTAAAGGTAAGGTTTAAAGAAAGACAGAGCCAGGCTCTTTCCAATGGTGTCCAGTGACAGGAGAAGAAGCAGTGGGCACAAAATGAAACACAGGAGGTTCCTTCTGAACGTCAGGAAATACTATTTCACTGTGAGGGTGACTGAGCACTGGCACAGGTTACCCAGAGAGACTGTTGAGTCTCCATCCTTGGCAGTATTCAAAACTGTCTGGACATGGTACTGGGCAGCCAGCTCTAGGTGGTCCTGCTTGAGCAGAGGGGTTGGACCAGATGACCTCCAGAGAACCCTTCCAACCATAATCATTCTGTGAATCTTCTTGTTGTTTCTGCTTTTCTTTACGTTACAGCAAAGAATTCTTCTACATTTATTGTTTCTTTTCTATGTTTTTTTCCTTACTCAGGACAAAGACGTACATGACTTACATAGACCAGATAAAAAGCAGAGTGCATCAGAAAGTGATTCTCAGTCTGAAATCATGTAAGTAGAGTTACTTTATCTTGCAGCGGTATTTGAGCTAAACCTGCATTTACTTACTTTGGCTATAATTCTGATGGACCATAGTAGGTTCGACTAGGTAGTAGATCATAACTTTTTTCCATATTCAGTGGAGTTTTTTGATAGAAATTTTGATCACTAAGGAGCAATGCTTTGACTAAGATTTAAAATGTTACATGGAAACAAGGAAGAAGGCTTAACTGAGCTTAGGAAAAAGCTAGCCCCTCTACAGTCAGCAAGAACAAGAGATTTCTCTGAAGAAGTTCTGCCATTGTGTGGGTGTACCTTCGTTGTGAAAGTTGATTTTTTTTTTTTATAAAAGGGCCTCACTGTATTCCTTGAAATTCACGCCCATCAGATATTATTAGCTGTACACCTTATGTGTATGGTGCTTTCATACCTTTCTAATTGGAAACCATTGCTCTTTGGAACTCAGTGTAAGAGTGAGTTTCTTAAAGGTTGTTTAGGGATGGGCTACTAGTTAATGCTAAATTGGGTTTTGTGCTTCTTTCTTTCCATTATTGAAGGGCAGCTCACTCTTATGGTAAAGATTGCCAAAGCTTTATTTCTTCTGTCTTAGGAAGAACATGAGAAAAGGTGGTAGTTCCCAGTCTGAGTATTATTGATAAGCTGTAGGGCTCTGTCAAACACTGTATGAATCCCAGGACACACTATTTCAACAGTTAACCTTAAATTTGACTTAGGTATTTTTTTTGGATCATATCAAGTGATACTGTGGTAGAAGGTATGTGCTTCTTTTCTGGGAAGTTGAGGAAGGCTTTACTTTATTGAGTACCAGCTGTGTCTGGAATTTGGGGGGGAGAAGGGAGGGAAGTGGCAACTATAGCTTTGCCTTCCTCCCACCTTCAGTTGTCAGCTAATGGCTATGCTTCTGTCACTTGCAGAAGCAGTTATGGTATGCAGTCTAAAGTTCTTCCCTGTGTGATAACTTCATCTTTTTCTTAATAGATAAATTGAGTTTCCACACTCTGTAATACTAAACAAAGTTTGGTTCTCATGTGAAGGAGCTTGCACAAGTTTGTGCAAATCCTTCTGAAGACAAAGCAAATCCAGTAAAGAAAGCTGTGCAAGTCATTGAATGTTACATAGCCTTGAATATTATGGAGTAAATGTCACTGTTGTGGATCCTTGCAGAGAACCTGAAAAAACTGTAACTGCAAAGGCAATAGTTAAAGAATGTCGACAGAGATTTAAGCCTAGTGTTACAAGAGCATCCAGAACAAAAGAAGAGCCTGAAAAAGATCCAGGAAATGATAAAATATCCCATCCACAGCCTAAGGGGGAAACCATAAAGGTATTTAATAGAATAAGGTAACTGGAAATAACGTGTTAGCTAAAAAGCTGCTGGATGCAACAGCAATGTTATCTTTTTTGTTTTCTTTTTTCCCCTGAGTATGACAAGGAATCGGCTACTTACTGAACCTGCAGTGACAGTGTGATATTGCTTAGAGGCCTCAGCTAAGATGGGAGCTTGACACACAAACAGTAGATGCCAATAATCTTTCATGCCCTGCAGCGAATAGAGCTGTAGTTGTTTGATGTAGATATTACTGCACCTTCCTGACTATGTGAAAGGTACCCTTAATTCATAGAATCATAGAATGGTTTGAGTCGGAAGGGACCTTGAAGATAATCTAGTTCCAGTCCCCCTGACACTTCCCACTAGACCAGGTTGCTCAAAGCCCCCTCAAACCTGGCCTTGAACACTTCCAGGGAGGGAGCAGCTACAACTTCTCTGGGCAACTTGTCTCACCACCCTCACAGTAAAGAATTTCCTCCTAATGTCTAATCTAAATAAACCCTCTTTCAGTTTAAAACCATTACCACTTGTCCTATCACTACATGTCCTTGTAAAAAGTCTCTCCCCAGCTTTCTTGTAGGCCTCTTCAGGTACTGGAAGGTGCTAGAAGGTCTCTCCAGAGCCTTCTCTTCTCTAGGCTGAACACCCCCAACTGTCTCAGCCTGTCTTCATAGCAGAGGTGCTCCAGCCCTCTGATCATCTTTGTGGCCCTCCTCTGGACTCGCTCCAAAAGGCCCATGTCCCCAGAGCTTAACACAGTACTCCAGATAAGGTCTCATGAGAGTGGAGTAGAGGGGGAGAATCCCCTCCCTTGACGTGCAGGCAACACTTCTTTTGATGCAGCCCAGGATACAGTTGGCTTTCTGGGCTGAAAGCACATTTTGCCGGCTCATGTTGAGTTTTCAATCAACCAACCCCCCAGGTCCTTCTCATAGCTACTCCCTATCCATTCTCCACCCAGCCTGCACTTGTGCTTGGGATTGTCCCAGCCCATGTGCAGGACCTTGCACTTGGCCTTACTGAACTGCATGCAGTTTAGTTTGCACAGGCCCACTGCTCCAGCCTGTCCAGGTCCCTCTGGATGGCATCCCTTCCCTCCAGCGTGTCAACTGCACCACACAGCTTGGTGTAATTAGCAAACTATCTGAGGCTGCGTTCAGTCCCACTGTCCATGTCACCAACAAAGATGTTAAACAGCACCAGTCCCAATACCAGGCCCTAAGGAATACCACTTGTCCTGATCTCCACTTGGACATTGAGCCGTTGACCCCAACTCTTTGAGTGCAACTTCCACCCAGTGTCTCTTCAATTTAGAGACAAGGATGTCATGCAGGACAATATCAAATGCTTTTTACAAGTCTGGGTAGATGACATCAGTTGTCTGTGTCTGTCATAATTAATCCATTTTGTATCCTGTTATGGACAGTTACCTGGTCTGTTAGGTAATGCTGTACTTTATAAATGTAAAAAAGTTAATATTTTAATGTTCTGTTTCTATTCAGAATACTGACCAAAGTAATAGGTCTGATGCTAGCAGTGAAAAAGATGATAAAGTCCTGGAGACAGTGTCTCAGTAAGTATGAGAAAAATGAGAAGGCATATGCTGCTCTGCTGCATTTTAACATCCCTCTCACTTCTGATAGTATTACATAGTGTGGTAATTACAGAAGTTTCTGAAGAAATTTCTGCAATGAGACATTGAGAGAAGACTAGGAGTCTTTTCTAATGCATGAGACAAATAGATTAAACATTTTTGTTTTTAAAGCAATGTTCTTAAAGGAGATGTCAGTAATGATAAATGCAAAAACCCCCTGAAATTTAGTCCCTTGAAAACTAAACCAAGTCTTCTCCACTAGCTTTAATACTGAAATGCATCTGTTTCAGTAGTTACATATTTAAACAGGAATAAGTATTTGTTCTTGAAGTGTAGTTGAGTGTTAGGTGTCTGGTGTTGGGAGAAAAAATTTCAGCTTGTGAGCAATTTAACGCACATGTGAACTAAGAAGTGTTTCTTGTATTTCTCCTCTGTGGAGAAATGGCAGCTGTACTGTAAAACGAGGAATATGTTTTATAGGAGCGATTATAAAAAAACAACAACAAACAAACCACAAACAGAAAACAACCAAAAAAGCCACCCTCAACCCCCCAAAAGCAACAACAGCTACAGAAGAAACCCAGACTTTTGTTTTTAAAGGGGGACAGTTGAAGAGGATGGAGGGAGGTAAACTGGCTTTGATAATCTGGCAGAAAATACTTCAGCAGTTATTTTTTTCATTAATATGCCATGTAACTTGGCATAGAAGCATCTTACAGTTGTAATAATGTGCATCTGATACTTTTGCATTAGTAAGATTGTGAAGTTATTTACGTATTTTCTGAACGTTTGTGATTTTTACCCCTTCACTAGATTAGATCCATCTGCCTCTAGACCAGGTAGGAATATAAGAAGAGCCAGTTATGGGCTAAAAAAAGTGTCTCTGTAGTGTGGTATCCTGTCTCCAGTGGGAAAAGAGAAAGAACAGTGCAAACATAAGTTTAAACTTGTCAGGTACTTTTTCAGTCTTTAGCAGATACACTTCTAACTTTACTGTTTTCTGAAGTTAGTAATGTATAGCTCCCTTTTATATAAGTGTATGTTAATAACTGTTTAAAAAAAAAAAGAAGAAAAAAATATTGCTTCTACAAGATTCCTCCCACTTTCAGATGTGGCATGTACTTAAGGTCTTATGTATTTTTCTAGGTCTAATGAAACAGCTGTTTTACAAGAAGGCAGCAAACAGAGTGTGCTGAAACCAACACCTCTGAAGAGAGGCAGAGTGCAGAGACCAAAACCAAATCTAGGAAGAACTGTTGCAAGGCAAAAAGACCAGACAGATGAAAAAGATCCTGAAGAGGAGAAAACTGAAGGTGGAGAAGTAGAAAAAGTTGTTACACACCATAGAGATGAAAACAGTGATTTGTGCCTCAAAACTGTAAGTTTCTTGAGCAGCTGCTTAGGCATACTGTTTTGCTGGGTCCTAAGTAGAAGCCTTTACTAACAAAGGTCTAGGTACTTAGCACGTAACATCTAAGTATAGCTTTTGCATGCTTTGTTTGTTCTTTCAGAATAAACTGAATTGTCATAAAATTTGCTCATGCTTCACTTGAGTACTGTTTCCCATGGATAGATGGATTATATCTCACTGTGTTGTGTGATTTGTGATACCAGATCTGAAAAGAGAAGTGCAGAGAAAAAAAGTGTCTTCAAAAAGAGACCAGATAGAAAGCACATTAAAAAATGTCAGATTTTTACTTTTAAAGTATCTACTGATACTTTGGACACACAGGAAGCAAGAGAGATATTTTGGAGGTTTTATGTAAGAGATACTAAAATAAAGTTTTTCTTTTCCCCCTGCTCTTCTAAAAGAGAGGTCAAGCATCTCTTTCATCTTAATAGAATGAAATTTTATTCCTTTTAGGATGTGACAATTCATGAAGACACTCAGCCGTGCAATGTGATCTTAGAAGGGGATGTTTCTACATATTCTGAGACAAACCCAATACGTACGAGGCAGTGTTCCCAAGAAAATTCCTCAGAAGCAGAATGCTGTGAAAGTAAAAAGGGATTGTCAGATGTCTTGAAACAGGTTTCAGATTTCAATACAGGGTAAGGTTATTTTTTAAATGGAAGGAAGGAATGATTCAAACCCATCAATATCTCTAGGTATTCTACACTTCTACATTCAACTGCAGCACTAAACCCAAGTTTTATATGTATAATGAGATGTTTAATCAAGACAGTACTAGACTTAAACAAAACCCTAAGAGCACTAAATTTATATGCTGTTGAACGTTAATTTGATCTCTAGACTGTGAGCCCTGTTGTCAAATAAATATGTTTTTCTGATGGTCAGGTTTTTTGTTATCTTCCTCTATTTTGCTTCTAACAGTGCATCCGTATGTGATTATGTAAATCCTTGAGTATAATGTTTGGCATTCTCTTAAAAGTGTCCTTTAAAAAAAACAAAACAAACAACTGGGCCTTATATCTACTGGGCAGTTTTAAACATGGTTAGACAAAGGCATTTCTGTAAAGTTTATATTTCTCTCAAAGTGTGACTGGAAGTTGCAGTTGTTCTGAAATGGCATCTTTTTTAAACTTATCTTTGCTCACCTATTTATAAGATACACAGGTTTTTGGTGATATTTGATGTGCTTTTATTGGACCATTTTTCACTATGTTGTTAACTTTGTTATTGCTCTAAGAAAGCTGAGTATTTTTATACTTGGCTACTGTATTGAAGAGACCTATGTACAAGTATGTCATGCATGACTTGGAGAAGCACTGCTGTCTCATGCCTTTGAATTTTCTTTTGTTTGTTTTTGTAGGGAGTCAGGTCCTCGGAAGGAAGAGGAAAAAACTGTTGTATCATCCACTCGGCTACTGAGGAGTCGATTCCAAAGACCAAAGCCAAACTTAAGAGTGACAGCTAGTAGAAAGGAAGTGCTGGATGTAAATAATAAAGGTGTATCACAGAAAGATACCAACAAGGAAACAAGTTTGACACAGAGTGACAGTGAACATAGTATCCTTCCTGATACCGATGTAAGGCGCTTTTTTTTTCTTTTTTTTTTTTTTTTTTTTTTTTCCTGTGTTATATTTGATCTTTTGGGTTTGCAAAATGAAGTTCTGATGATTTTAAAAATACAAGTCAATCTTTTTTGAAACAATTATTTGAAAAGCTAAAATTCTCTACATGAAAACTTCTGTACTTTCCACTGGGGTGTGTGTGAGGAGGAAAAGATGACATCCATTCTGTATTGCTTGTTATGTGACTAGATGTCTTTCTGACCTGAGGAGGCCTTGTAGAATTGACAGTAAAGAAAGAAAGAATTAACAGAAGATGGCAAATTAAAAAATCTAGATTTCAAGGTATTTTGTTTGAAAGAAACAAATGTGTGCTTGTCCTGGAAAGACAAAAAAATTATTAGTGAGCGGTTACAAAAGGGTTTTTACAGGGAATGCTTCAGAGAGTGATTAGTACCGCACTTCATAGACACCATACTGTCTCCTTTTGGTTTAGTATCATGACTTTTTGTGGTTCTTGTGTTTACATTTTTTCAGAAAGCAGGAAAATGCGAAGTCCCGCAACCATTGGAATCCTTAGGAAAGGAAAAGTCACTTGGCTCTCAGGAGGTTTCTGAGAGGCCAAGTTGTAAGTCCCCAAAGATATTTTCAAGATCAGAGGATGGTGAACTCAAGTTTTGTCTACCTGAAATTAACCAAGATGACACCTCAACTAGTAATATAGGGTAAGGGCTTAGCGGCTTTTGTTTCTTGACTGTAATAATGAAAGTATTTTAAAAGGAAATAATTGCGCCAATGGATTGCTAACTAGCAAAGAAAATCTAATAAAAATACTGAACGGAAACTCAGGTCTCATAGTTTTGACACTAATGATACTAAAATTCCAGTTAGTTCTATGCTAAGCATTAAATTAATGAGCATTCATTTTACAACTCTTCCATCATCTGAAACACTAGACTCATTTCATGTAAGCAGAGGAATACTAGTTTGCTTATCAGAGAAACCATGTGAAAATTGCTTTGGCTTCATAGTAACAAGCAGACAGTAAGTTAATGCCGCCCCTGTGTGAGAAACGAAGTTTTATGCTGAAAAAGTTTACTCAGGCGAGGATCATGGTGAAGCAGCTCTGTTTATTCGCGAGTGCAATCGCGGGCGCGCCACCCCATGGCCGAAGTGGAGACGTGCGCCTTAACAAAGAAAAGAAAGCATTTATGTAGTATTTTATCCCGACGCGGGTTATCCTCTCCTGTTTCTCCATTGGTTGGGTACTCCAGGCTCACAGCCTATCCGACGCATTTTATTACAGTAAGTTGCCTTAAGAGGTTTTTCCGGTTTCCACAATAGGTCTTTCTTTCACCAACTGGCTGTTTATGCATAGCTGTGAGATCTGTTCAGTTTGTTGAGTCCGGATGGCAATATTTTCTCAGGTGCGCCCTACCTCCTGATCCATGTAAGACACAACATTCTCAATAACAGGTTGTTGTGCGTAGCTCTTGTCCTTCTACATTATCTGGTACCAGGATGTACTGAACAAGATGGTCTTTATACTAGACTCCTTTCTAACTTGGTACCTCTGTACAAGGCCCTGGTTTTTGGCTCTGTAGTGCTACACACAACTCTGTAAAAACATAAGTCGGTTCTCACATCCTTCTACACTATCTGGCACCTGGATGTACAAGGCCTCAGTGTTTTTCTCAGTTCTGCAAAAACATGATTATCACAACCCTTTGCGAAAACACAAGTTAACACAACTGAGTTAGTTAATTTGGTTGTGGAAGTAGTTAGGAGACCAGTGCTTTGAAATTTTTGCTGAAACAAAGTTTTGTGTTTGTAACTTAAAACACAGCAGAACTTTACATTTACATGGCTTCATTTAAAAACTCAGTTGTTTTTTATATGTAAATATAATGAACCTGTCTTTGTTAATGACATGCTTTTGTATTAAGTTTTGTTTGGTTTTTTTTTCCTGTCTGACTTAGCATTGATATGAAAAAAACCACTGAAGAAGAAAGTAAGCAAACACCTCTTCAACCTGTCCGGTTAGGGCAGAGTAGATTCCAGAGGTACAAGCCAAACTTGGGAAGAGCTGTTGGAAAGAAGGAATTACAAGTATCAGAAAATGAGAGGGAGAAAAAGCCTGAAGCAGAGCAGTTGGTATTGCAAAAAGATGAGTCTGCCAATACTGTCATCGTAAGTCTTCATAAGAATAAGCGCTTTGCCTTCCAAAGTATGGTTCCAAGTCACATATTCTATTTTATGAAGTTAAATTAGAACTAAGTAGCATTCCCTGAAGGTGAGATGAAAAAAATCCCCAAATCCTGGTATGTTGAGGTATTGCAGGTATGAAATCAGTGAAGTCTACAACTTGTACTATTAATGTCTTCTGAAGAATGAGGATCTGATTTCGATTGGTTTACACAATAGAAGAAAGGATTATGCATATTTGAGTTAAACTCTAGAATAAAATTGTGGTTTATATTGCAATGCATAAAGATTAACTTCTTGCATTTTACCTTTGCTGTTTGGGTGAATCAAGTCTGTGTTGAGAAGTTTAGAGTATCAAGAGAAGGCAGAGGATAGCTATTTTTTTGTCAAAAAAAAAAAAAAAAAAAAGTCTTACTAATTTGGTAAGCTTTGACTGGCTTCAGTATTACAGTGCCTGACACTTCTGTACTTTACACAGGTAAATTCAATCATTCACCTTCATTGTGTATCCCCATAGACACTTTACTAGGCACTGTAAAAGATACTGAAATCCTCAAAAGCCATTACAGTATGCTGAGCTCTGTAACTATTTTGTAGGTTGCTTGTGAATCATGTCATGGATGTAGGCATGTCTGCGTAGACTTGCCTTAGATCTCAAACGTAGTGAAGCTTTGTAAGAGTGATTCATTTTTCAGAGTGGTTATATCTGGTTTTGTTCTTGAACCTGTGCAGAGCTAGCTTGGAGTACTTGTGTTTTGCATTCCCAGAGAGGAGCACCAGTACACTGCACCTGTAGTCTCCCTCTCGATGCCACAGTGTCAGCTCACCCATAGCTGAGATAGCTGCTTGCAGTTCAGCTTTGGCTATTCTGGGCCTGTGGTCTATGGACCATGCACATGCACATGCTCTGGGCTGTACAAATCAGTAGAACCACAGCAGGTCTGATTCTCTTCTGTACTAATAAAGCTATCACAGTCCTGGAGTGCTGAGAGATGTGTTTGAGTGGCTTCTTTATGGAACACATGTGGCAAATACAGAAATAAAACTAATAAGCCAGTCTGAATCTGAGGTTAGGTTATAGTGGCTTGGGTGTGTCTGTGCTGTGCTTTGCAATGTGCAGTTTTCAAAGGTTTTTCCATTTGCCAAAGTATTTTGTTTCCATTGTGCTCCATGTGATAGAGAGTTGATTGCATGCTAAATAGAAAAGTGTCACCCATAATGCACGGTGCATATAGTATTTAAGAGCCTGAGTCTAGGTAGCCCAGGACTAATAAGACTCCTGTTCCTACCTGCCTATAAATTGAATTATATGCCCAGGCAGATTACCCTCAAAAAATATAATTTGATTCTTTTTTTTAATTCAGATTGGAAAAATAGCACAGAGATCTGTAGTTTATATTTTTTTATAAAATACACGTCTGTTTTTAAAACTTGCTTGATTCTCTTTTTCTTCATGCTTTTTTTGTTGCAAATTAAAGGGTGAAAATGAAGCTGTATTGTGTCAAACAGATGTATTGAGCAAAGAGGAGCAGCAAGAGGCACCTCAGATGCCCTGTATTTCTGAGAACACATTGTGTGAACAAAGCAGGTGAGGTTAGAGTTTAGTGAAATTGCATTTGAAAAGCTTTCATCTTATTACTCCTTCTCACATGTTGACCATAAATGCTCAAAATGAGAAACAGGTATTTGAAAAGATAATTTTCTTGATTTTAAACAAAACAGTATGTCAGTCTCTAACTCTTTTGTGTAAGTGTTGATTCAAAACTTAATGAATGCAGAATTCCTTTTTTCCCCTCTCAACAAAAGTCAAGTGACATAATTTTTTGGGTTTTGGTTTGGTTGGTTTGTTTGCTTTAAATTCATTAGTGCTGAAAATTCCACTTCCCAAGAAGGCAAGCTGGGTGCTCTGAAACCAGAATTCATGAGGAATGGATCTCCAAGAACTAGATCAAACCTAGAAAGAGCATGTAATGAAAAAGAACCTCCAGTGGCACAAGAACTCGCTGCTCCAGTTGAGGAAGAAGCAAATAAAGGAGAGAATCTGCCCGTGGCAGAAGAATCCAAGGAACCTCTTTCCTCAAAAGTGAGAGTTCTGTTGAGATGTTTCTGACTATACTTTCTGATGCTTGGTTCCACACCAGCTGTTTTTAAGACATCTAAATAAGCTGTTTTAAATGCATGAATTAATTTTGGACTAGTGAGAATTACATTTGTGTTTAATATTTGCACCCTAGTATAAGGTCTTCTAAAATTCCATTAATGACACTGATAATATATAGCGTTCTATTAACGAATCTGAAGACTTCACTTAAACTTCAAAATTTCAGTCATGTTCATGATACATGGTTACCTGCATGCTATGTTTCTTTTGCTGGGTTTCTTCTGAACTCTCTGGTGGTTGTTCATGAAAGACTATATTGGTTATAGTACCTGTTTTATTAAATACCTTCTCTAAAGGAACAAGGAAAAGTGATGGGTGTCATGAACTACCTGAAAGTTTTTAAGCAAAGTTTTGTCTCAGGTTAATGTCTTGATCATAACTTAGAATGCTTTATTTTATAGGTGATGTGTTGTGTGCTAGTATTGATGCTTTTTTTTTTTCCCCCCCTCAAATCTAAGGATGATATGCAAGCATTGTTGTTTGAGGGGAATTTGGCCACAAATGACAATCTAGATGTAAGTCCAAAAAGTATGAAGTCAAAAACACACTGTTCCTCTAAAAAATCACTTAACTGCCACAGCAAGGAAAACCAAGAAGAACATCTATCTACAGATGCTATAGGAAGCATTCAGGATACCACAGAAAGGTAAATTTCCCTGTTGACAAAGCAAAGAAGCTCTGTAGAAACTTTGTGTATTTATCCAATTGTTTTCATACAATACTTGCTTTTGAAGTGTAAGCTCTGAGCTCTACTAGTTATATGCTGTGAGCTGTGAAGGTCACTAGATGGCAACCTTAGGTAATACAAGAGAGTTTGGTAACAGAGTTTTCTCAAGACTGTTTTCCTTTATAGAAAGTATTTTGCAAGTGAGAGTTGAAGAAAGCAATCAGAGTTTAGCTGTCTGAATTTCTCAGTAACAGATTCTTAGGATACGGTGCCCTGTGAATGTGGACATTTGAAAGGGAGACTGAGCAGTGCCATTTGCACTCACTTATAATTGAGAAGTGGTAGGCAGAGTAACATAAAATGAGCTTGCTAAGTGGTATTCTGAGTCTCTTCACTTTTTCTTTCCAGCAGGAGAAGTTCAGGCAATGATGTGCAGTGTCCTGGTTCTTTGGTAGAGGGGATGCTTTTTACGTATGTGCAATATGAGGCAGGTAGTGCCATTTACATGTAACAGTTCTAGGTTATAAGCTACCTTTTGTTCAATCTTAACTGATAAAGAACAGCCTGAAATCAATTTACTTTTGCTCTTTTCTAAAATTAGCTTCTAGTTCCCATCAGTCTCTGAGCCTCTGCTTAAAATTTCCTCCATAACTTACATTGAAATCATATCCCAGAGTCTCTGTGCTAACAAGACAAGGGCTTTACCTTACAGTCATCTTGGCTTCTGTGATGGCAGAATTTCACAGAATCACAGAATGGTTGAGGTTGGAAGGGACCCCTGGAGCTCATCTGGTCCAACCCCTCTGCTCAAGCAGGACCACCTAGAGCTGGCTGCTGAGTACCATGTCCAGACAGTTTTGAATACTGCCAAGGATGGAGACTCCACAGTCTCTCTGGGTAACCTGTGCCAGTGCTCAGTCGCCCTCACGGTGAAATAGTATTTCCCGACGTTCAGAAGGAACCTCCTGTGTTTTATTTTGTGCCCACTGCCTCTTGTCCTGAAACTGGACACCAGTGGAAAGAGCCTGGCTCTGTCTGTCTTTAAACCTCACCTTCAAGTATACATTGATGAGATCCCCCACTCACTCCCGCCAAACCTTCTCTTTGTCCAGGCTGAAGTGTCTCCACTCTTTCAGCCTTTCAGCATAGAACAGATGCTTCAGTCCTTCACCTCTGATAGCCCCTTGCTGTACTCTATCCAATACGTCCATGTCTCTTGTCACCAGTTCTGGGCACTCCAGTATAGTACTCCAGGTGTGGCCTCACCAGCACTGAACAGGGGGGAAGGATCACCTCCCTCAGCCTGCTGGCAATGCTTCTCCTGATGCAGCCGGGATACCATTAGCCTTTTTTTTTTGCAGCCAGGGCACATTGCTGGCTCATGTTCAATTTGGTGTCCCCCAGGACACCCAGGTTCTTTTCTGCAAAGCTGCTTTCCATCCAGGTGGTCCCCAGCATATGCTGGGTTCTGGGGTTGCTCCTCTGCAGGTGCTGGACTTTGCAGGACTTTGTACTTCCCCTTGTTGAACTTCACAATGTTCTGATCAGCCCATTTCTCCAGCCTGTCCAGGTCTCTCTGACTGGCAGCACAACCCTTTGGTGTATAAGCCATTCCTCCTGGTTCTATGTTGTCTGTAAACTTACTGAGGGTACACCCTGCACCATCATTCATCATTAATGAGTATGTTCAACAGGACTGGACACAGTATTTACTCATAAGGCACACTCCTAGCCACTGGCCTCCAACCAGACTTTGTGCCACTGATCACCAACCTCTGGGCTTGGCTATTCAATCAGTTTTCAGTGCACCTCCTTGTCTTCTCATCCAGCCCATACTTCATAACTTCCCTATGAGGATGTTAGGTGAGGTAGTGTTAGAAGCCTTACTGAAGCCAAGGTAGACACTATCTACTGCTCTCCCTTCTGGCGATCCAGTAATTTCATTGTAAAAGGTTATCAAGTTGGTTAAGCATGACTTCCCATTGTGAATCCATGCTGACTACTTCAAGTCGTCTTCTTGTTTTTCATGTGTCTGGAGCTTGTTTCAAGGATTAGTTGTTCCATCACTTTCCCAGGGACTGAGGTAAGGCTGACTGGCCTGTAGTTCCTTGGATCCTCTTTTTTGCCCTTTCGAAAGCCCAAGATTTCTGTCTTACTGATCTGAATGTGCTTGAACAGATGTAAGAATTTTATCCCATTTAAAAGCAATAGTACTTTTAGCACCGGAATTAACTAATATAATGTTCCTATGGTTGCTTAATTTGGGTTGACCTATGGTGGTATAGCTGAAACTTTCTGTTCTACCTGACTTCTTAATGTTGTTTTCCTTCCAAAAGATTTTTCTAGAAGGAATAAGAAAAGCCCACTACTGCAGAAAAGCAAATTATCTCCTCTTCACATTGTTTTTTTCTTCCTTTATGTTTTTTTAAGCTTCACCAACTAAGTAAATAAAAACACAGAACACCTAAGTTCATTAGTAGCTGGAAGTACTAACTATTCGATAGTAAGCCACGTTTGTATACTGTATACTGAATTTTGTAGTTCCTGAAAAGTAAAAGTTGAAAAAAATTTTTGTAGGTCCAATGATAAATTAAGTTCTGGAGAAGAAAGTAAACAGAGTGATAGAAAACCTTTGCATCAAGCAAGGGAGCCTCGCTGGAACCCAAGGACAAACCTAATGAGAGTTACTAGAAAAAGAGGTTATCCTGAAGAAGGTTTAAACAAAGAAGAGGACAATACTGAGAACAGAAATGCAGAAGAGTGTTTGGTGTTAGAAAAAATAGGTGTATCACTGGTAAGTGCTGATTGTGTGTTTTGAGCCGATTTATACCTCATTTCTTGTGTTTAAGTTCTTAGAACCATAGATGGCACAGAAATCCAGTATATGGCTGAAAAAGGTTAATGTGATTCCTTCATTTTTTTAATCACTCTTGGAAATGATGCTGAATAAATGGAGTTAGAATCTAAAAGCTATAGAAATATTTAGTATATACTGTTGTCTTAAGTTTTACAGCTTATATGGTCAGAAGTCTGCATTATCATAAATACATGCTATCACTGTTAGTGGTTAATTTAATGTCTGTTACTTGCTGAATAATGGAAATTAAGGGAGCTGTCTAACATCAGATACTACCTAAAATCCGTGTAAGTACACTTATAAGTTGAAATATATGTGAACAAAGTTCATACCATCTTCTGCTTTAATTCACTCAATAGGTCTAACCTAGCCCAGACTAGTTTCTTCTCAGTCTAATGTTGTGATATGGGAATCAAGTTTATCTGGTGTTCTGTATTTTCTAGATGGATCACTAAAATCTTTCAGTTAGCATATTATTTTAGCCAAGTAATGACAGAACTGTACTTGCTGATGTTTTTTATATTCTGGGATATGTTTCTCTGTGTGTCTTGAATAATATTTAAATGCTCTTCTGTAAACTGCAGTAGTTTTTTTTTACTTTCTTGTTTGTTCCTAGGGCAGAAAAAATATTTTTTCCTTCCCTCAAATTGTTCATTAAATTAATAGGCAGTTTTAGAAAATGGTTCCTCTTTCCAGCTTCTGAAGAGTTGCTGCTCTTGCTAAGTTGAGCATGGCCTAGATCTATTAACTAGCAGCAGTACAGGGAACTCGGGCATTTAGATAGTACCATCTAATGACACTTCTGCTACAGAGCCTGAATTAAAAAAAGAAGGGGGGGAAAAATGTCCTAAGCTATCAGAGATGACAGCTGGGCATGTTTTAAAGAACCTCAAACTTAGTCCTGTAAATCTTTTTGTCATCAAAACCATGTTTGGCACTTCATACAGTAGTAATTGTCTCCTCTGTTCAGCAAAGCTCTAGTAACATAGAGGAAGCTGCATCCTTCTCAGAGGCTACAAGAAAACACAATTTTACAGACTCTCGTGAAGAAATATCTTGTAAAAGAAGCAGGCAGGATGGTAGACTCCAGTCTCCAGTGATATCATCAGAGAGCGAGAGTAAAGTAGAACAAGAAGATGATTCTCGGCTTTCTGCATCTCAGGAAAAAAAATCAGACAATCTCACAAGGTAAACCAACGAATTTTGACTTGTAAGCTCAACAGATTGGTTTTGGGTTTTGTTTTAAAAATGTAGTTATTAGCCATAGTTCTGCAGTGTGTTACGTGAGTGCACAACACCCTCACCAACCCATCCTAGCATCCACCTTTGGTTTCAACAAGAATTCCTGATTTTAAAGGGGAGAACTTTGAAGTACCCGTATTAGGGGCACAGAGATTGTGGGATTAACCTAAACGGAAATGCCATGCTTGAAGTATCCTCTGCTGCAATTTGTTTCCCCTCCCCACCAGTTTACCAAGGAGGATGTGTTTTGGGGGAGGTTTGGAATTACTTTTGGTACCCAAAGTGGTCGTTCCCATCATTTTAAGGAAAGAAAGAGTAAGCAGCTGATTATTGAAGAGATTGCTGTCTGAGAAACTGGAGCAGATAATTAGTTGTCATCTAACAGTTCTAGATTCTAGACATTAGTCTGATCAACTGAAGTGTCATAGTTTGAAGCTCCTAGTATAGCTTTAGCAAAAGAGAACTGGAAGTGTTCCCATGACATAAAAAGCATGTGACTTCTGCAACCCTCAAAATAAAAATTAATTCATCCTTTTCTAATCAAAGAATTCTGATTCTTGTAAATTTAAGTGTGCAGCTTTCCAACACTCTGAAACTGCTTCACACACATTTACAATCGGTACTCTGTGCATACATGAAGAAATTAGGATTTCTGATTAAATGGCACATGGATGCATTTTTTCACTATACATTAGGAAGTAAATAGATTGTATTGTTGGTCACAATGATCCGTTTTTATTCATTGAGTTTGTTTTGATATTTTTTTTTTTTTCTGAATGTCTTGATCTTAGTTGTTTTTTAAACATGCCTTTGTTCTGTGCTTTAGAAGGCAGTCCAGAAGGTTATCAAAACAGACAGTGCTGCCAAAACATGTCTCTGAGCTAAGACCTGCTGCTTCTTCTGCTTCTTCTTCCACCCAATGTGAGGCTGATTGCAGTGAGAAGGGGAATCAAAGGCAAGAAGTTAAACAGAGTGTTACAAGAGGCAAAAGGTTGAAAACTACACATAGAAAGAAATCTCTGAAGGCGCACAGAAGTTCAAAGATAATGTTGGTGACACTCCGGTCTTCTCAAGAGGAGGAGGAGGAGGAGGCAGATGACTTTGAGCCTGACGATGAGGATGAATGCTTTGCACCAGAGGAAGTAAACAAAGCTCCAGTGTTCATTCCTATAGATCTTCGATCTCCAAAACCTGTTCCTGTTGAGATAGAGGAAACAATGGAGGAGGTATCATATAGCTGGTTTCTGCATATGTACTTCTGTTTTGATTGTTTAGACAGCTTTTATTCTAATTGCATCTCCGAGTACTTGGGTTTTATCCCAATTAGTTTAATTTGTTAAGAATGGCATTGAGAGTAGCAGGAGTGTTATTTGGCACATATACTTAGTTTTGAACAAAATACTGCATCAGTCTAAGGCCCAGTTGTGTTTATAAACTACATATAGGTCTCCAGAGTGCTCACCAGTTTCTTTTTTGGGATTGAATGTAGGCATAGACTACCATGCTTACTATGTGTTTTGAGACCCAAGATGGAACAAATGAAACATTTCAATTTCACGTTTGAATGTTAGGAAATGAGGGATTGAGGGAGATGTTTCTGTATGTGGTGTCCCCCTTGCAAAGAAACTTTAACTGTGTGGTGGGCTGACCCTGACCAGCAGCCAGTCACACACTGCTTGCTCACTCTCTTCTCCTGTGGGACAAGGAGGAAATAGAAGGAAGGTAGAAAGACTTATGGATTGACATAAAGACAGTTCAACAGGTGAAGCAAAAGCTGCATGTGAAAGCAAAGCAAAATAAGGATTTATTCATTATTTTCCATTGTCAGGCCACTTCCTGGAAAGCAAGGCTTCAGTCTGCATAAGAGTTACTCTGGAAGACAAATGCCATAAGCACAAATCTCCCCCTCTTCCTCCTTCTTTCCCTGTGCTTTTATTACTGAGCACTGCATCATATGATATGGAATATCCTTTTGTTCAGTTTGGGTCAGCTGTCCCAGCTGTGTGCTCTCCCAGTCTCTTGCCCACCCCCAGCCTACTTGCTGGAGCAAAGAGTAGGAAAACAAAAGCTTTGACACTGTGCAAACACTGTTCAGCAATGGCAAAAGCATTAGTATGTTATCAACACTGTTGTAGTCCTAAATCCAAAGCACAGCACCATGTGGTGCTATGAAGAAAGTTAACTTCATCCTATCGACACCCAGTACAAACTTCACCCTTTATTTCATACCATTTGTGTCACGGTCAGGTCCTACACCATCCAGCTTCTCTCCCTGTCCTTTAATATATACATGGATATCATTCCCTTGTTCTGTGGGCCACCCACTTAAAATGTCCATCAAATGTCCTTTTGAGTTATTTATTTGTTGCCTTGGACTCCATGTATTACATGGTTGCTAAGGAGAGGCAGCATGTTGTGTTGAGTTTTTGGGTGGCAGAGCCAGCTTGGGTTTGTCACTTGCCTGGTTTCTTGTGAGGCTTGTCTTCCCTTGAGTCATGTTGTTCTTACTATGGTACTTAGTATAGCATACAACTCAAATAATGGGTTAAAAAAAAAGTTTAAAGGTACATCCATTAAAATCTCTAGCCTTTGTCCCTTTGGTTCAGGCTGTAGACTTTGACATTGGAATGGACTCTACTTCTTGCCCATACTCCAGCATGGGTCCTCCATGGGTAGCAGTCCATCCAAGGACGTTCCTGCTCTTTCTGGCATGGGCAGATCCATGGGCCTCGGTCCCTGCTGTTGTCAGTGAGAGATTGTCTACATCTTTGGCAATTTTTTTCAAAAGCTATGTTTTGACTCTTCCATGGACCATTTGTAGAGTTGGAAACTTTAAGCCTAGGGTGCAGGCCTATGTTTTAATTATACTATTAGACTAGAATAAAACTCAAGATTCTAAGACTGTAACAAGACTTGGTATCGTATCTACTAAGACCTGTCACTAGAGAGGAAATAGCATAATTTTTTGTCATCAGGAAGCTGTTGAGGTTTGGGAGCAGTGGACTCTGTTCAAGGCCTTGAAAGGGATTGTGCTCAAAAGTTTAGACATTTTTCTATTTTTTTCCCTGTCATTCAGCATGACTTCTTTGCTTTCTTTGTCCCTTCTAGCCTGTCTTATCTCAGTGATGTGTCTTCACAGCTCTTTTTTCTTTTTTTCTTTTTTTCTTTTTTTCTTTTTTTCTTTTTTCTTTTTTTCTTTTTTCTTTTTTCTTTTTTCTTTTTCTTTTTTTCTTTTTTTCTTTTTTTCTTTTTTTCTTTTTTTCTTTTTTCTTTTTTTCCTTTTTTTTTTCTTTTTTTCCTCTTTTTCCTCTTTCTTTTTCCTCTTTCTTTTTCCTCTTTCTTTTTCCTCTTTCTTTTTCCTCTTTCTTTTTCCTCTTTCTTTTTCCTCTTTCTTTTTCCTCTTTCTTTTTCCTCTTTCTTTTTCCTCTTTCTTTTTCCTCTTTCTTTTTCCTCTTTCTTTTTCCTCTTTCTTTTTCCTCTTTCTTTTTCCTCTTTCTTTTTCCTCTTTCTTTTTCCTTCCTTTCCATCCCCTTCCTTTCCATCCCCTTCCTTTCCATCCCCTTCCTTTCCATCCCCTTCCTTTCCATCCCCTTCCTTTCCATCCCCTTCCTTTCCATCCCCTTCCTTTCCATCCCCTTCCCTTCCCCTTCATTCCAAATCTGTTTATCCAGCCTCTTCCATTCATACCTCAGCTCTTCATCACTACTTCTTTCCATTCACTTCAGGTCTTTTTGTTTACTACTAGTAGTCATCTTTTTCTCTTCTCCCATTAAAATCCTGCTTTTTTTGACTCCCAAATTAGTCACACTGTTTCTTTCTCTGGGTGAAGCACCAAGACAATCAAAAACTGAGTCAAAACACGAAGGGAGACTCTAGAACAATAATGGGCAGCAAAGTTGTTGCACAGAAAGTTTTGCTGAATCCCTTCATTTCAAAGATGTAGAATATATTATGCGTGGGCATGATCATCAAGTTTCCTGGTTTAAAACACAAGAGCTAGGAGTACTAGTAAGGGATATGGTTAGATACCTAAGGACTCAGCTGTTGTCAAATTTAAATACATCAGTGGAAAGTATCTGTAAAAGTGCAAGCCTTTGAAAGCTACCCGGATTGAGCAGTGTTTTTCATAAGAACCTCACTGCGAATATTGTAACTTTTCTACCAAATTTCAAGTCCTTATTTCTGAAAATATCCAATGTCTAAAGTTCTCAGTGTTAAAGAATAAGAAAAAAAAATACATGTGTGAAATGCTGGGTGGGTGTATCTATTTCCTAGTCTTACTTTGGAGAAAGGCTGAACTGTCTTTCCTTCCTGAAGACTTAAAAAGCAGAAAAAGTGTGGAAAGTAACAAAACTCATTTGATGTAAACAGCCACCATGAAAGATCTCAGCCACATAACTTGGTTTCATGGACTAATAAACAACTAGAAACAAGGTCTTAGGTTGTCTGATGCTTGAGGTTAGTTACAACCAGCACTACCAGTTCTGTCTCCAGTTCATACAACTGCTGCCTTCTTAAATTAGATGGTATGTAGTATATGACTTGATTTTTGGGAAGAATCCCACTAAATGTTCAAGATCTGGTAAGTATGTGTGGTTTATAAAGATTTGCATTTGATAGATTTTCTTTTGGGGCTGATAAGCTGAAATACTTTAAAAATTATTTTTACAGCTGGAAATACCTGTGAATATACCAGACATACAGGTGACTGATGAGGAGGAAAGTCTCTCTCATGCATCTTTCCAGCCAGTGGTACAGCGGGAGGAAAAAGTAAGCACCTCAACAGCTATAAGAATGTCTTTATTGTTTGTTTCGTAGTACATACAAAGCTATGTGGACAGTGTGTGGTTGCCATGTCTGCTTGTAACAGTATAGCTTAATAGACTCTTACCTGTCCCACACAGATATGAGGGGCATAGCTATGGGAAAACTATATAAGTGAATATTGTTAGACTTGAAAATACCCCTTTAAAGCCAGAGTAACCTTTGGGCAGAGAATCATTAAACTAAAATTGTGGAGTAATTTTATATAGAACTTTGATAGTGTTTTTCTTTTTATTTAAGGAAAGAACTGTACATGAAAATCCAGAGGTGGACAAAGGTAGATATAAAACAATCTTGTTTGTATCTTTCCCATTAACTGGCTACCAATATATAGTTGTTTGTGCTGGAAGTTTGAAGGTTTATATATCTTATTTAAAAACCTGCTCATGAGATAATGGATGCTTTTATATTTGGAGGAGGTTTAAACCATTTTCTTTCAAGTAGGGGGACCAAGCATTGCAAGGTCGTCAGAATGTGCCTTTTTCTGTGTCTTGTCTATCACTTTCCTATGCTGTGGTTAGTTGTACCGGGAGAAGAGGAAATTTTGCAAGTGCTTACTTGCAGCTTGCTTGGTTTGTGACTGCGTGATAGAAAGAGTGCGTTGACTCATAGCTTGTCATCCATGTGATCTCTGACTTTAATATTCTAAACTGGTAAAATAGCTTGTGTTACAGACTGTGGTCACAGTCTTCCAGAAGGAAATATTCTTTCCATGTGAGATATGTTACAAACTCTTACGGATCTATTCATTTTCTGAATAGCTCTTACTCTAAAATTTAAATACATTCTCAATACATCTTTCTAGGAAGCCCTAGAAATTGAGTGGGCTGCTGCATTAGTTGAAGGAGGAGAAGCCTACTTTGTTCTTTCCATTTATTTCAGTGTAGTAGCTTTGGAGGATGGAAATGTTCTGTTGGATATGACCAGTTAGTGATAGGCAAAGGGGTGTATTCTGAATAGAGATTAGGAATCGGCAGTCTAAACTGGGGTATGGATCAACACTATAGGTTATGGATTTGTGTGATTAAACTGTTTCTTTTCCATTCATGGTGGGCTGACCTTAGCTGGCTGCAAGGTGCCCACCCAGCTGCTCTCCCACCGCTCCTCCTGAACAAGACGAGAGGAAAAAGTAAAATGGAAAAGCTCCTGAGTTAAGATAAAGATAAGGAGATCACTTACCAAAACAGACTCAACTCGGGGAAAACTAATTTACTCTATTGCCAAACAAAATAGGGTAGGATGGTGAGAAACAAAGACAAACTAAAACACCTTCCCCTCCCCACCTTCTTAGGCTCAACTTCATGCCTTAATTTCCCTCTCCTTGGCCTCTGGCTCCCAAGCAGCACAGTGAAATAAGGAATGGGGGTTGCAAGCAGTTCCTCACACTTCATCTCTGCTGATGCTTCCTCCTTACGCTTTTCTGCTCCAGTGTGGGGTACAGCCCTTCAGGATAAGTCTGCTCCACCGTGGATCCTCTACAAGGTGCAGCTGCTTCAGAGAATATCTGCCTGCTCCACCAAGGTCTCCTCCACAGGTTGCAGGAGAATCTGCTCCCAGGCATGGAGCACCTCCTCTCCCTCCTTCCTTATCAACTTTGGGGTTCGCAGGGTTGTTTCTGACACTTTTCTCCCTCAGCCTTCACTGCTGTGCAACATTTTCTTAAATGTTTTTCTGAAAGGTGCTGCTGTCTTAGCTGACAGGCTCAGCTGTGCCCTGCGGTGGGTCAGTTGCAACTGGCTGCATCCAGGGCACAACCACCCAGCTGCCAACACCTTGGTGCCTGTACCCAGTACACCATTAAAAGCAATAACATTACTGCTCAGTGCTTTTACAGAAGTTCGAATTTAATGGATGAGGATTGCTGTCTGTCTACAAGCATCTTGATCTATGAATGGCAACAATTTAAAAAATACGTACTTCACTGTATTGATAGTGTCAGATGCTTTTTGAATATGGATAAATGGATTCCTGGTTAACGTGCTTGTGACTTTTAATGTGTATGAACAACTTTGCAGGAATTAACGATGGAAGCACTGAAGCTGCCATGACTTTACTTGCAATGGGTGATCCAACATTCCAGTTGAAAACAAGCAGTGAAGGTATGATCTGATTTCTGGGACAGAGTCTTGCTTATGCATTCTGGGTCCACCTAAGGAGGGATGGAGCAGTGGCCGCAAAGGTTTTCCACATGCTGCTGCATAGCTGGAGGTCAAGAGTCTTTTATTTTTTTAGTCCTGCTGAATTGTAATATATAGTGAGACTATGCAGGTTGACTGGGAAAAGTAAGGCAGCTTACTGCATATTTCCAATTGCATCACTGTGCTAGAAGGATGTTTCTGAGACCTGTTTTAGGAAGGGTATGTTTGAATTAATCTGGTCATATAAATTGGACAAAAGAAAGGAATCAGGCTTAAATGACCATAACTATCGGTGTTCTTTTCAGGCCTTTAACGTGAAGCATAGCTTTTCCTGCCTCACTAGCTGCAACCTGATATTACCTGAGTTTAGTCTAGTTTTTTATAGACTTTCATTTACAATTTATTATCTGCTTTCATTGGTTGAATGTTAGTTTCTGCATTCTTACTATCAAAAGTGTGATCTTGGGACTGGGATTTGAATTTGCATCTTTGGACAATGCAGACTTCAGTAAATCAGGTTTGAAGTTGAACATCTGTAAAACAGCTGTATGTACGTGCCAGACTTTTAAAATATGCTTTTGTATTCTGTTTATTATTCTAACCAGAATGGACACACATGTTACCTCCTCAAGAAGAGCTGGAGATGGCCAGTAGCCTTGTAACCCATGCCTGCTCCAAACAAAACAAAACTCCTAGTCAGTATTTACTTTCTTCAGACACTTCTACTATGGAATTGATCCCCTGTGAGGGTGGAAGCAACGTCAATGTAGAGGATCAAAGCACTGCCACAAGAATAGGTGTTGAAGAATATTTTGAGAAAAATGCTACAGATACCAGGTTAAAATACTACTTCATTTTCTTTAGGAAAATAGATCCTCTGACACTGCTTACTTTTGCTAGGTTCTTTCTGGCATTTTTATTGAATTGCAAGCAGTCTTGCTTTAGCCAAGGTTTCTCAGTTTATGTAATTTGGTATGTAATATTGAAAACCCCTCTTGTCTCTTTCTTACAACTTTTATGAGATGTTGATGTATAATTTTGGAGATGTAGAACTTGTTCTTTGCTCCTGAAGTTAAGTTTAGCCTGATGGGGGAGAAGAGAATATTTGAACTTAGTTGGTATGGATCACTGTTATTTACCAGGCACTTTTTCCCAAAGTACTTTACAGCCAGTCAGGCCAAGGCAAATTGCTTAAGTGTCACTAAGCATCCCACACTGCTGTAGAATTTTGATCAAAGATTTAGAGCAGAGGGATGTCAAGGAACCATTTGATCTTCTGTCATTTAATGCTTTATGTCTTTTAATTTTGTTCAAGCATTTTTGAATGTTGAAGAAGCTTGATGGAACACCTTTTCAGAAAAATTCTGCTGGTGATCGTGTTGTATTATTTGAAGACTAATTTGTTAATTGCTTGAACAAGCTATCAGATTTTTCCTCTGAAAAATTATAATAAAAGATATTTTACTTGAAGTCCAGCAGTTCTTTCATTACATTATTAACCAGAACTATACTACCATGTTAGATTTCAATGTTAGATTTCTGATCTTCTCATGTTTTTTAAATATTTCAGTTATTGATTTTTTTCTGTAGGTAGGGAACATCCTTTTCTGCAGCATACCTCCCTGTTCTGATTCCCAGATGATCTTTATTTTTTGTTCTGCCAAATAGTCTTCTGTCTCCTCTGTCAGCTGCAGCCTGTATTTCAGCTCTTCATCATCTCATCTACTCCATCTCTCTTATCTCCTCTCTGCACAGTGATCTTTAGTGGGAATACTAATTTAATGTCACAACTAACTGCCGAAAATCAAGAACTATATTGATGGCATTTTTCCTTTTTACTTGCAGTGATAGCTGTTTGCCTACAGTGAATAGTATGAGACTGACAGGAGGCAGACTTCTGAAGCCTGAGCCAGACTTTGGAGTATGGAGGTCCAACGAAAACATAATTCAGAAGTCACTTAATGCAAATGTACTTGTGGAACAAGTAGAGCCAGTTCAAAGTGGTAAGCCTGTTTCTTATCCTGGGGTTCTGAAAATGGTTTCTTCTGATGGATTCACATCTATTTATGGAATGAAACTAAGCTGAATGTAGTCTTCATTATCTGTTCATGGTCACAGATGATGCATCACCACTGTAATATAGGGCATCCATTTATGGTACAGTTCTATATATAAGTACACTTTTCAGTATAAAATTAAATGAAATCTGAATAGCAGTTTTTATGTGCAGGTCTTAAGTTACCTGGAAAGCCCTTAAATTACTGGACTACTGATTACAGAAGTACTGTACAGTACAGTGCACTTTTTGCTATTATTACTGTCCTTCTGTTAAAACCAGAAGGGGAGATACACAGAATTGTTTCAGTATTCTTAAAGCAGTTACAAAAAAGGTAGTCCTCAAACTCTAAACTTTCTTCCCATCACTGGCAAAATGCACAGCATACCAAAGGCAAGATGAGATATATGTATGTGTCTCATTTATATAAGACGTGTACATATACAGCAAAATTGTTAATAATTTTGTATTGTGTTTATATATACACATTTTAATGTACAAAAACTTATATGTAAAAATAATGTACATATATATGCACGTGCACATACACAAAAACTATTTTAATTTTTATTTTTACATATCTTAGAGACTACAACCCTGAGAGGTACTGCAGAAATGCAGAAGGTGGAACTAAAACAGGTCAGACCAGCTGCAGGTGATTCTTCAGTTCTTCATGATTTTGCAACTAAAAGTATGGAACTTATCAAGGAAGGAGACAAAACTGACAGGTAGGAAGTATTATCAGGTAATATCGACTTTATTCCTAAAGTGTCTTAAAATATGCAGCTGAAGTGCATGTGTAGTATGTCTCTGTGATGGAAACAGTGTGCTTACAGATATTGTGTGTAATTATGCACATAAGTGTACAGTTTAGACTTTCATTTTAAAGATTTTTCTCTCTTGCATGTTGTCCTACAGCATTTGGAGGTATAACATTAACTTACCATTTGCTGTTTCAGAACTTAGTAAACTTGTTGCTTAATTGTCTCCCATGAAACTGCATCTGAAAGGAAATGTTAAGGAGTTGATCAATTTGGAAATATTAATGAGCTTGTAAGGCTTCCTGCTTGGTCATGCTTTTAGTAGTAAAGTCTCAATTAGTGGCATTAGGGAGGCTTTTTCCTGAAGTACTTTATGTAGACTTGTTGGAAGAATTGTGCATTTTGTTTAGTAGAACGATGCAGTTTTTTAAACAGATGCCCTCTTTCTGTGTAACTGCATAAGCTTCATATTAATTAATTATACAGAATTTACCTCGTGCATAGGGTATCTTAAACTGGTTTCAAATTAACCAGATATATACCTTACAGAACAGAAAAAGAGATGATAGATGCTTGTGGAAATTCAGGAAATTTAAGACCTGTGAACGCGTCACCAAAACCTGGAAAACCTCATCTTGGACTAGAGGATTATCCAAATCAAAGTTCTGTGGATGGACTTCCTAGGCAAAATCTTTGTCCTCCTGAGCACAATATATCCACAGTCAACTTCACTCAGGTAAAATATTTAATTAAATTGCAGTCTAGAAGTGCCAAGTTTCTGAAATTCTGTAAAGGCAGAGGTTTTCAGTGCAAATGTACTCCATTTTAAAGACCTTGTACTTCAGCTTCTTTTTTGCAAAGCCATAACCAAACTTTCAGACAACCTTAATCTTTGCAAGCCTCAGTTTATAGCATTTCAGCCATAAGTGATAAATATATTAGCTAAATTTTGAGCAATTTTTAAAAAGACTTTTGATAGAAGAAGTTAGCTAGGACTCGTGTATTCATTCAGTCTACCCTCTTACTGTTATATTGTTAAAATGTTACTGCCAGACACATTTTTCATCATCACCTTCATTTGTGTTGTTTAAAACAAACTTTATCATTTACTATGCTCTTTTCCATTTATTTCAAAACCCAGTTAAGGGTTTTACATGTATGTTATCATGGACAAACAGTATGACTTTCACATCCATTTCTTTGCCATGTTTTGTGTATCCCTGTTCTAGTGTAAATGAGAAGTATCTTATTTCTTCATGAGAGAAAAGTTCATTCTCAGTTCCCTCAGGTTTTCTAGTGTTGCCTGAGATCAATGTGTAATGCAGTTATGATGGAACAGCTGATGGGTAGTAGCTTGTTCCCCAAATGCAACCTGTTGATGTGTCAATGCTGATTTCATGTTGGAACGATGTGCAAGAATGAGTTGGCTTTTACAGGACTGGCAGAGGGGGTGAGAAGAGGCAACTTGCAGTGGAGTATTCCTGTTTTTAGCAAAGGTGCATGCCATAAAAGGGAAGGGATAGATGAGTCGCAGAGCTGGGTGTTTTTCTTTGGCACTCAGTGGTTTTGTAATGGTTTGGGGGAGTTTGTGTTCTTGGTGCCACTGAGCAATTTATTATGTGAGTCATCACTGACAGAGTTGTGCTGTAGGAAGTATAAATTTATTTTGACAAACCATCAATACAGACAATGAGCTGCATATAAATTTTATATTGCCTAAGTGTTTCTTTTCCTTGTCAGGCTAATATCCTTCAACCTAGAACAGCTCGAAGTAAAAACTGAAAAAATGCAATTATGATGATGTAATTAGATTTTTTTTGGCTCTTCAGCATTTGACATGCTTTGTATCTTTCCTGTTTTCTAGATTTATTTCTCAGATTTATTAACTTGGTTTATTTCAAATGTGTTATCTCTAGAAGGAAGCATGCATTCAGGATTCTCAACGACAATGCATAAGCAGCACAGAAGAGACTTCAGGTATAATATTCTAAGTTAGCAAAAGCCCACACTTGTGTATCTTGCGTTTATGCAAAGATGAATTAAAAAAAAAAAAAGTAAATGTTTTCATTGACATGATTAATCAATCTATTTCATTAACAAAAATAATGACCCAATGCACAGTGGCATTCCCCTCCTTAGCCTCTTACCATTAAATTTCATTAACACAAACTAGACTTGGGAACTTTTTTGAATGGCACTTCTTTAAGTGGAAGGGAAACTTCTTGCTCTCTCTTCCCTGCTGTGAGCTCCTGCTGCTTACCTCATGCTAGGTTTAGCACTTGTTAGAGCTCTTTATGAGCCTCTGACTCACTTACCTGTAAAAAATTGAATGTGACAGAGGGAGAGAACCTGTGTAGTTTTCCACTGGCTTAGTTAGCTATAGTGGCTCATGAAGTGATCACATGAATGCCAGTGTCAGAGTTGTGTGAGTAGGAAGGTGGGACTGTGCAAGTGTGGAGCAGGGAAGAAAGGAGAAGTGGGAAGGAAAAAGGCAGGAGACAACCAGACTTCCCTGTATAGCTGTAGTTAATCTGTAGCAGCAGATAAACTCCTAACTGGTAAGATGTGATGAAAAGCATGAAGGTGATGGCTGCTTTTGCTAAAACAAATTGTAATGGAGCTAGTTTGGAACCAATACTTGTCTAAGGTATGGTAAGATCACTATGTCAGAAGGCCAGAATACTAGTTTTGCATGGAAACTACAGTCCAAAGTTGTAACTCCTGATCATGTTCAACAGATAGGCTAATACTTCTTAGACATCTGTTGTTACGCTCTGTTATTGCAAGATCTTGGGACAGACCATCTTGAATAATCTTTAATTAGATAAAGAACCAAAGTGAATTGTGGCTGGAATAACAGCAGCTCTGCATCATCAAGAATGAGAGCTGTCTTAGGTAATGAAGCAGCACTGTTGTTTTCCATCTTTTGAAAACTTTACAAATGTTCTCTCCTTAAATTCATTCTGATGGATAGCAGTTGGCAGTTATCTGTTAATGTCCATCTGTGGACTAAATTATTTATATTTTTCATTTATTAAATTCCAGACTATACTTCTCAGGTCCTCTTCTGCAAGTCTGCAGTGAGGGGAAAAATCCTTGTGTTTACTGTCAAAATATCAGACTCCTGCCATTTAAAGAAGTAACTTTTAATACCTGACAGTTGCAATTAAAGACAGGGCCATTTGACCACCATTACACAAGTTTAATTAAACTGCAAATTGTTATGCTATTTAAAAAGCTCCATCCGTACTAGGCATTATTAATATTCTTCAGTGTGAATGGTTATCACTCCACTGCAACGAATAGGCTCCAGGGGGTGACGATGCATATCTCATCTAAGAAGAAAGGAAGCATGTTGTCTCAAGGATATCCCCAGTGCCTTTTTCCCTGGAGGAATGAGTGCCTAAAATTTACTTACTCAGAGTGGGGGGGGGGCATGAAGAGAACAGTGTAATTTCAAACTTGCATAATAGATTTCTTTAAATTTATTTTCCTGAAAAAAATATAGTAGTGAATGACGATCACAGATGCCCAGAAGAGGAACAGACATTCATTTTAACTTTGGTGGAAATCCCAGCTGACTCAAAGGAGTTTGATGCATCTGCTTTGCTGGAACAAACTTCAGAACCGTTACTACCAGCCCCAATACTTATCAGCCCAACAAATGCAAGCGAAACAAA
Source organism: Podargus strigoides (assembly GCA_028020825.1). Lineage (NCBI taxonomy): Eukaryota > Metazoa > Chordata > Aves > Caprimulgiformes > Podargidae > Podargus > Podargus strigoides. The sequence continues at coordinate 77,806,401 of CM051663.1, read as the reverse complement.
TGTGACTCAAGAAGAGAGGTAAATGCTTTATTTTTGAGCAAAGTGAAACACTTTTTGTGAACCTTGATTGTTCTCTGAATGTGCATTACAGATCAGAACTTCTCAAAAGAAGAAATGCAAGAGGAAATAATTTTGGCAGACTGATCAGAGAATTAAGAAAGTGAGAGGGCCTCTGAAATTTGAGAAAGATTTCATCAGTGGTTTAAAGTTAGTGGTTCAGTTAGCTGGGATTTTGATTTCAACTTTAATTATGATTAATCCTTTAAAGCAAATCTTCCGTTGTAGTAGGAGTCATTTGTCTAGCCTGAGCCTATTCTGCCATGGATACTTAGAATGAAAAGTAACTGAAATGAAAAATCTAAGCATGTTTGCATTTTTACAATAATTCAACAGTTTTGTAAAGTAGCTGTTTATTAATTGTTCTTCCAGATTTTTTTATATGGTGGGAGGGAGTGGAAGGGGGTGGGCATGAAGATTCAACTATGCATATAAATAGTACTGTACTTTAGGATTTTCTAGGGCAGTTCATCAGTTGTCATATTTTTACATTTTATGAGAATATCAAGTGGAGTTCCAACAGAACAGCTTCTAAAGTAACTAGATTCAATTATGACTAGAAAAACTCAATTCTCTAACTCAAGATAGTACAGCAAAATGTTTCTTGATAGTAAATAGTATAGTTGAAGTTGACCTTGACATTATGCAAGAAAGAGTATCACCATAGATCCACATGTAATTTCCATACAGCATGTTATACAATGTAAATTTTCATTTCTTGTACAGTCACAATAATGATTTTATATATAAACAGCATTGGATCCTTTACAACTGCAGCTGATGAATTTACTGCACCTTTAAACAGCAGTATGGAAACCAAACAACTAGAGAGTCTACCAGTAGAGCCCGTTCCAGATTTGCAGACAATTAGAAAAAGGTCAGCTGCTGAGCTTGAAGAGGCTGATTTTCCTCCTGCCAAGAAAAGTCTGTCTGCTGTTGTAGTTGAAGGCAACTTGGAGGCCACTTATAAGGTGAGATGGTAATTTGGGAAGTAAGTGTTTATGCATAGTGTAGATGCATAACACGTAGCAGAGCGTTTTAATTATGTTTATTGTTTAATGGTGTCACTTGCTTAAAAATGTACTGCCTGTACAACTTAAAAGGAAAACCAGCACTCATAGATTGCTTTTTTACTTTGAACTCTACAACAGTTTTTGGACTGTTGATTTAGTATTAATTTTTTGGAGAATCTGTAGGCTCTTGGGTTGTTTTTTTTTAACTAGGCTTCCTAGTAGGCAGACTGGTAATATGTCTTACTTGCTTCATTCACCACAGCCTTTCTGACAATAGCATTGCAGGAGGGGAGATTCTAGGTGTATATTGGATGACTGGCAGATTGTCTGGGTTCGCTGAACAATTCCTCATGGTGTCTGTTACATGAAAAAGTTGTTAGATATGTTCCTATGATTTTTTTAGCGTAGCAGGTGTTAGTTTAAAAGAACATGCTGCAAATAAAACCTGGCCAGCATGTTTCCAGTTTCCTGCTGTGCTTTCAGGATATGACCAGGCTTGTGGCAGTGACTGCCATGAATTTCTGTGAGTGGGCTAAGATTGTGTAGTGTGTCTGGGTGAGCAAATGGGTGATAATTCTCCACATGATTCAGAGAGCTTTTCTAGGAAGGACTGGATTACAGTCCTCTTCCTTCTTTGACCTCTCATCTTGACATCGTTGTCTTGAGTCATTTGTCATAATAACACCTTGAATAGCCTGCTCGGGAAATTAGTGGAGTGATGAATGATAGTGTACTGAAGATGTAGTCTTCTGTATCATTCCTTTTCTTAGAACACATGATATGACTTAACAACTCTCATTGTCTCTTCTATATTGAGAGAAATAACATCTTTTTTTGTTTTTTTAAATACAGGATTATTCAATTAAATCCACAAATGCTCCAACGATAGCTTCTGGTAGGTAAACTTAAACTTGTAAAACCAATCGTAATTAATGTAAATGCATAATACATCAGAAGTTAATACTGGCTGTCATTGTGCTAAATAGTCCTCTCTGAGGCTATCTAACATAAAAGTAGAAACAAATTTTCCTGGTAATACCCTAATACCACTATTCCATGTTTTCTGGTATAAACTAGATGTGTTGAATTACATAACTGGCTGTTAATTTAATAATGGTTCTAAAAACATTGCTGTAGCATAGTCTATTTGTGAAATTTGGGAGGGTTTTTGAACTAAACATGGTATCTTCTCTTAAGCAAATATTTCCACCTATTGGAGAGTGCTAATAACCAAAGATATTTTAACCATCCTATGCCAAAATAATTTATTTTATTTCGTATTTGTCTTTTTAAAAAACATATGCCCCATGTTCTTACTTGAAAGGTTAATCTGCCTCTGCAGAATCAGAGAGAAAGCAGAACTGCTGACAATGCAATCGTCAGTGATCTGAGCCTGTGGAGGGTTTAGACAACTATTTTTTGGCCCTGAAAACACTTCAAATGGAAATTGTGGAAGCTTAAACAGCTAGATGACTTGACTAAGTACTATGGTGTAAAGGGTGGGGTGGGGACAGGTATGCTATAAAACCACACTTCGACCAGCTTTTCCCTGTAACATCTGTAAGATCTTACAGACTTTAAAAATAGACTGTGAACTTCTAGTTCTTAGTGGTGATTTCAAAAAACAAAATGATGAAAAAAATGAACAAAAATTCAGACCTTCTTTTGTAATGGTGCAAGCCATCTTAACATCATATGTGTCTTTTGGGCTGCTGTGCTATCACTGAAGTTAAGTAACTGAAGTCCTTGAATGACTCCTAACTCCTTTCACAGGGAAAAAAACAGAGGCTTCAGCAAAGGAAAAAGTACTTACCTCTGGGTTGGTGTCTGAGTCTATGTCACCACTGGCTGAAAGAAGCCAGCTTGAGACTTTGGAGAACTTAGGGAAAGCATCACTTGAGAATTCAGTATCCAAACAGGAAGAGGAGGTGATGTCTAGATTAAACTCTAACAGAAAAGCAGAAATAAGTGGACAAGAAAAGCAGGGGGATGTGCATGAATCTCGACAGTTGGAACATTCTGAAAGCCTAGCATCATCTTCAAAAACTCCATTACTAAGGTATTTATGCAATAATGCTTTGTTAGCCTTTTCTGAAAAAAGGCCTTGTTTCCATATTGAGGTTTATGTATCCTTTTTTCCACTCAGTATTACATTAAGGGCAGTACCGTTGTTTGTGACCTATATGGCTAAGAGTTACAGTATCAGTCCTTTTCAGCAAATTGGAAAGGATCAACTTGTCTGCTTTGAAATTTGAATTATTTTATTCATTAAATGAGCAGATTGACCAAGGGACACTACTGACATATGATATGTCTTATTTAGACACTGACAGATGCCTCTTGGAGGCAGACATCCATTAGCTGTGATACGGATTTAGGATAATTGTTGTTTTCCTCAGCTCAGTCTAATGTTGTGATATATACACCCATCCACTTGTTTTGATTTTTGTCCTTCTGCCAATAAGATTTGTTACTGGTATACTACTCAGCACACTGGATTTTTAGGACTAACTTAAGATGTGTCATTTCCCCAAAGGAGTTTCAACTTTGACAGCTCAGGGGATATTCCTCTATCCATCTGACTGTGGATTTTTTTAGTATACTTTTCTATAATGTCTGTTTAAGTGTTTGAGTTCCTGCTCTCTATTGCTCTTGTGCTCAGTCATTTTGATTGTGGTGCTCCACTGGTCTCTTCTGGTACCGTTGTTTACGCTTTCATTATGCTTGTTTGAGTACTGGAACTGATTATTTGTACCTGGGACGTCCACAGTAATTAGATAATGATGCATTAACATCAGAATCCTTGCCTTAAAGTTTACTTTTTAAGTTGTATACTCTGAACAATATGAAAAGTTGATATTCTATGTACCTCCCTCATCACTGTGATTTTTCGTAAACTCACTGATGCTAGGTATGATGCTGCTAATAGAGAAACCCTGCAGCAGTTAGTCTTTTCCTGATTTTTAAGACAGTCTTCTGTGGCCCCATGCCTTGGAATCAAGTTTCTTTTTCCATTGATTACATTAAGGATGCTCTTCTCAGTTTGTTCTTTAGGAGTATGTCTCCATTCTTCTTGCAATCTCTTCCTGAAGATCTGATAGCTTGTTACAGGCTCTTGTTTTGTAGCAAGTAGTAGGCACCTGTTCTCAGGGTTGGAGATGGTCAAGTCTCTGTAACTCTTTTTGAAAAAATCTTGTGACAGAATATTCAATAATACAAAAGCCTTTCTCATAATGACTTTTTGGGGTTTTTTCTCATAACTTTCATAGATTTCGGAGGTGTGTGTTTGTTTCTGGTGTAATGAGCTGGACTCCTGTAACACTATTTACATCTTCCTCATATGGAGCAATCCAATGACATCCTGACTGTATTTGTTTTGAACAGGGGTGGACGAAAACCATTGGGATTTTTAACTTTAATTTGCAAAAAAAGTAATTCTGAATCTGCAGAAAATACCAAAGGAAATAGAGGGAAGATCCAAAAACCTCAGATTGTGACTCCAAAACGAAGTCTAAATAAACCCATTCCATCCACTAAGGATGACAGGGAATCTTGTTCCCTTCCCTCTACAAGCACATCATCTGTGGAGTATGCGAATGTAGCTGTTGATGCTGCAGTTACGGTATGTGTTTACTTTTGAATGCCCGTATATTTTTGAGGTGTGAACAACAGTGAATTAGCTGTTTCAGGACTGGGTAAGTGGGCATGTAGCGTTCATGTTTTGAGAGAGGTATTTGCTCCAGTGAATAGATCCTGACTTGTGCATGTCTAGGAAACTTATAAGGGAACTAAGTTGTTTTTTCTCTGCACATACATCTACTTGTTTGCTGTTTTCAGTAAACTCTGAATTTTTTGTCTGAAATTCCTATCTAAATCAGAAGGTCAAGTGCATATATGTATATATGCACACACAGATTATGACTGTTAAGAACAGCCTTTTCTTTTTATGTTAGGTTCCATGTAACAAACCACCTGAGAAGCCACCCCTTTGTGCTAAAGATCAAGAGAAGGAAGAAGAGCCAACCAGAATCTCTGAGTATTTTTTCAGTGACATCTTTATGGAAGTGGATGATTCAGAATAGCACATTGGCTTTGTAAAAACCTGGGATCTGAGAGTATAATGCAACAAGAGTACTTTTTAAAAGTTCTGATTTGTTCTGATGTTCATTATGCCACACGTACCGTCAGCCAAACTGTCGTTAATAAATTCCGTAAAGACGGAACAGATTCATTCTGAAGCAACCTGGATACTTTTAAAATGTTAACATAATCTAAACCACTGTTGATGTCATAGGACCAGACCAATGGCTACTGGCTTATAGTTTACTTGTTTAGGCGCTGATACAGGTGCATGACTGTCTTCCAGAAAAGTGCAATGAAAAAATGCTTAGTCTTGTGACAAGTATCCCTTTGAATTTTAATGCTAAAGCTAGTGGTACTGGTTATAAAAGTTCTTTACTTCTTTTTATGAAGTATGTAATGTTAGTATGTTAGAAGGAGGGATGAACCCTTTATGTATAGTTTAATTCTGTAGATCAGGATGCAAATACTGGAAGTAGTGTAGTAAATACCTGCAGTGCTGAACATATCTATGTATTTTTTATTAGCATCTCCAAATTGCATATTTTTGTACAAGTTTTTAATTACATAAATTAAAAAATCCTAACCTGAAAAGCCAAGTGGGCTTAGTTCCTTAAAAATGTACTGACAACAACCAGAAAAACACCACTTACTAAAAGATGCTATACAGTGTTAATCTTTGCAACTGTCTTATTGGAATGGGAGGAAGAGGTTAATGTTTCCTAGTATAAATGCTAATTTTCTTTTAAATTTGAAAACAAGGGGATATATACCATTTATTTTCCTTGCTTTTACATATAGGTGTTTGCATCTCTGCTGACTTCCTTGGTTTCCCTTGTGCTAAGTAGCACAAAGATACTGGATTTAAACCATGAGTATACAATGTGGTTGCTTTCAGGATTTGCTACTTTGAAGCAGTTGACTTTGAATTACTTTCCTCATGTTGCATGTCTGCTTGTGCTGTAACTCACTATAAAAGGCTGGTGTAGCTTTAGATTTTAGTCCAACTTCTTACTTGCCTCATCAAGGGCATTCTCTTGATAAGGTAACAAGGTTCATGCAGTTTCAAAGTGAGGTGGTCACTGAAAGATTAAGTATTTATTTTGAAACTCCTTATTACACAAAAATAAATGTGTAGATTTAAGTAGTCTAAACTTCTCCTGTTACTTAATACCAGCAGGTACTTTCGGAAAACAAATTATTTATTAGGAAAGTGGAACTGATGTTTAAATGCTATTGTTATGCTCTTAAGAAACCTGTTTGGACTGGATAATAGTTTACTGGCAAATATTTTCATGTAAGTATCTAGTTAATTTCGAAATACTTGATGAAGTTTGAGAATGTTTGCCTTTCTAGAAGTTATTGGTAAGGCTTCTGAAGGAGCCTTTAAAATTTTGTGAATAAGGAAAAATGCACAGAAAAGCTACTGTTAATGAATTGCTACGTTATCAGGTCTCTGTCAATCAAATGTCACTAGCAGCAGTATCTTCTCAAGGCAATGGAGAAGTGTCTACGTTTAGCCAGTACTCAGGGCTAAACCGTAGCAGTTAGTCCACCACCTGATGCTCCTTCCCCAGCTGAGGAGAATCAGGGAAAAAAGGGAGAAGCCCTGTGAGCTGAAGTAGAAACAGATTTAATAGGATAACAAAACTGATATAAAAATCAACATTAAGTATAGAAGGTTCTACTGAGCCCTATCCTTGATGTTGACAGCAGGAACAGAAGACCACAAGGAAAGTGCTGCAGGGAGAGGAGGAACCTCACCCTCCTGTTGCACGCATGACTAGGTGGTATGGGATACACCTGTGAGTCAGCTGAACTGATTGGATCTCTCAGCTGACTCACTCATGGCCTGCCTGCATGGCTGGCCTAGGGGTCTGTGCCTGGGGAACCAGGACAAAAAGGGACTAACAGTCCCAGTGTAAAGTAACTTACTTGAAAGCATACTGTCAGTCTTCCCGCCCTCCCCCCAGGGAAAAACAAACAAACAAAACCAAACCCCAACATCAACAGTTTCTGCTCAGACAGTATCTTGTGCTTTGCCTAATCCATGTAACTTGAAATGTTTATCAAAATATTGTCTTACTGTAAACTTTATGAAGTAATCTATATATAGAGCTCAATGTATTGTATATCTTGTAGATACTATTTTATGTATGCAAGTGTTTAGTTCCTGATATATGTAGCATGTTTAAATCACTTGCACTGATAGAGCCTAAAAATAGATTTGTGGGGAGTGGCTATATAATAATTGCCCTAAGTAGTTTCTGAGGTGATAACCATTCTACATTTAGTAGTGTACATATTAGCTTGCATTCAATTTACACAGGAGAAAAAAACCCCAACTATTTCATTACTAAGATTTAAGGTGCCTTATCTATCTTGTTAATTGGGGCTACACATTTCTTTTTTCCCTGCAGTAAATCACTTGCACTTTTTAGAGGATTTTTTTTTTAAAGAACAAGATTAATTTTAATAGAGATAAGACAACTTTGTGTTCCGTTTTGTGTATAAAAGTTTTATAATGGTGAAGGATGTAAAAAGAGATCAGCGTTATCTCAATGCCTATTAGTTTAGCATTTTTACAAAGCTGTGGCATAGGACTTGCTTTGGAGTTGTCCTCTAGCATCGTGTGTAAGCTTTCTGTTTCAAAGAAAGTAGTAATATTCTATGTGTAAATTATGTGAATAAATTATTTTATATTACCGGTGTTTTCCTTTCTTAGAATATCAGTGTTGTGGTCTGACCTTGGCTAAACGCCAGGTACCCACCAAGTTTCTCTATCATTTCCCCCTCCCGCCCCCTTCCTCAGCAGGGCAAAAAGGGGGAAAGAAGATAGGAAAAAACAACCCTTGTGGGTAGAACAAAAGCAGTTTTAATGCAAGCAAAGCAAACTGAAGCAAGGTCCATGCATGGAAGCAAAAAGAAAACAGATTTATTCTCTACTTCCCATTAGCAGGCGATGTGGGGCCTTCTCAGGAAGCAGGGCTGCGATACGCATAGCAGTTGCCTCAGAGGACCAAGGGTGACCCCACCCCCCTTCCTCCTTTTTCCCAGCTTTATACTTCAGTAGACACCATATGGTATGGAATATCCCTTTGGTCAGTTCGGGTCAGCTGTCCTGGTTGTGTCCCCTCCCAAGATCCTGCCCACCCCATCCCACTGGGGGAAATGTTGGAAAGAGCCTTGGTGCTGTGTGAGCACTACTCAGCAGTAGCCACAACACCAGTGTGTTATCAACTCCCTTCTAGCTCCCAACATAAAACACAGCACCATGAGGGCTGTCATAGGGGAAAATCAGTTCCAGCTCAGCCAGACCCAGTACAGTCTGTTGCAGTTTTTAAATGCTCACAGGTACAGTAAGTTGCACAAGTAAGTAACCTGGTCGGAAAGGGGAAGCATACTCCCATAGTTTTTTCAAGGCGAGTTCTTCAGCGCTGTCTGGCACTGGGGAAGGCCACGGAAGCTGAGCGGGGCAGGCGGCTGCGGTGTGCTGACACCAGGCCGCAAAGGCTTCTGCATTTTACGGAGCTAAACTCTCCCGATAACAGCCACGCCAAGGGCGGGGGCTGGGGCTGCGCCGCGGGAGCTGCCGAGGCTGCACCACCCCCTGATGGCACCGCTGGGTTCGAGCAAGGACGCAGCGGCCCAGCCCGGCCCCGCCGCCCGGGGCCTTGCTCTGCCCATTGGCTGCGGCGCGGGGAGTGGCGGCGGCGGGCCTGGGACCGGCGCCTCACCTCGGACGCCATGCTGCTGGGCCCGTGGCGGCTGCTGGCCTCCTGGCGGCTGCTTCGCCGCCCGCCCGCCCGCGCCTACCGCGGTGAGGCGGTAGCGGCGGTAGGATCGCCCCCTGACGCGGGCTCCGCGCTCTACCAGGTATGCCGGCCCGGGCGGGCCCGGCTCCCTCCACCCGATGGGCCGCAGGCCGCGGAGCAGAAGCTCCGGCGGGCGGGTGCGGACAGCGGTGCCGAGCCGCGGGGACGCGCGGGAGTCACACGCTGTCCTTGCCCACCCCCGCCGCCCTCTGCCTCCCCGCCTGGGTCCTGACCGACCTGCCGGTGGTGGAGGGGAGGCCCAGCCCGTGAGGCGTGGCCTGCGAGCGGCGGCCCGGGCTGCGGGAGCGCGGCGTGCTGACGTGCTCTGCCGGCACTCTCCGCGGGAGAACGAAAGCAGAACGGGGCGGCGTGGGCCCTGAGGGGAAGTACTGCGATGGGCGCCCAGCAGCGGGTGTCACAGTGGGCGTTCAGTACCCTGGTGTGCGGCAGACACGCGGTTCCGTGGGTCAGCCCCAGGCCAGCCCGCACCAGGCCGCGTTCCGCAGCGCCGGTCACCTCTTCCATGGTTCTGAATGCCGAGCTCCGTGTGTGCCATTTAGGCTGTGTGTAAAGGCACTGTACAAACAGGGTGTGGGTTTGTACCGTCGTCTGCCTCACTGTGTTCAATCACTGTGCCAGATCGTACTGCGGTTTGGGTGCTGAAGTCCTTACTGCAAAAGTGGAGACCGGGATTTGGTAGGCAGTTGAGTGATGATGTCAAAGTCGGAATTTTTTTTGTGTTTGCGAATTGAATCCTGAGTTGAAGACAGGTGTAACAGTTTTACGAAGCCGTGGGCATACCTCCAGAAAGCGGGACACCAGCAGAAACCATCACCTGTTGAGGAGAAGGAGAGATAGGTGGGAGTCCGGTTGTCCTTACAAAAGGAACGGTACTTACATCTGATGTAAATAGTTCTGTTTTAAACGAGGCATTATTAATGTCATGATATTCAAGGTAAAAGTCATGTTTACAGCTAGGCTGGGAAAAACATCATTTTTGGATGTGTGTCAAAACTGGCAGGAGGGCATGCACTGGTTTTTTACAGATTTTTCCAAGTAAAATATCAAACAGCGAGTGAAGTAACACCATGCATTCTTACTGAAATATATCCTTTAGTTCTGCGTTTGTGTTTTGCCAATTAGTAGGCCCAGTACAAAGGACACAGCCAGCAGCAGACCAACAATGCAGTACGCAGGTTCTATTTCATGTAAAGGGGTCAGTATATAGAGGATTGCTGGGGGTACAAACAAGTCAGATAGATCACGAATAACAGACATCAACCCCAGCGACCCCAGGAATGACACAATATCGCTCATAACAGATGGAACAAACAGAGACACGAGATAACCCACAGAAAAAATGGGAGACAACCAGGAGAACAAGGTGGTTACATATGACAGAAGTAACCCCATGTTGCCTCCCCACAAAGCCCACGTTTGTATGTGCCAGACCTGACTGCGATCCAGTTCCATGAGTGGTCAGGAGGTCCTTCCCCAACAGGAAACTCTGTGAAGTGCATCCACTCCACAGACAGACTCTCCAACCCTTCCTGCAAGTGGGCCCAGCTTTTATCCCCAAACAGGACACCTGGCACTTGTTATCAAAATGCAGGGCACCTGGGGCTTGTTTACCCGAGGGCTCTCCTTGCAAGGCCGGCCGCACCCTGGAGGAAAGCCAAAAGGTAAACTCATCCCCTCCTCTTAAAGGGCTGTGGGAACCACCCATATGTCAACCTTAATTCAGGGCTGGGGGTTCAGACCCCAGCACTTCAGTTTGGTTTTGCAGAAACAAAATTTTGGGACACAAGTTAGGTGGCTGAAATTTCTGTGAAATTTCAGCATGTGTGTCTATATATACACACATACAAAGCTTATGTATATGAAGTGTGTGTATGTATGCACGTATATTCATATTTTGCATACTAAAAAATAAGACTAGTATTTTAATAAGTGCATTTACTCAGCTAAGCTATCGCTGTGTTTGCGTTTGTGTGTATCTTTCAATCTCAAAGCAAGGCTTGGTAGATTTTGTAGAACACTTTTTTTACTACTCTTTTTTAGCATTCATGTATTTTGTCAGTGGTTTCCAATGGGATGTTAAGACAGGAAATGTTTGCCTTGCTCTGCTAGACAAGCCCACTTACATGGACACATCTAGTACATCACTGAACCAGTAAAATAGCTAATAGTGTTTGGTAGAAACGATTTATGGAGCACTGTAAATGCGTATGGTGCTTTGCAGACACAAAGAGCTGAAGTGTCGACTGTGAGACACTTAACCATCTGAAATAAAAATAATACAGGCAATAACAGTGCAAACAGAAGAAGGGCTAATGCTACCTGATGGAGGTCTTGCCTTTTTTAGCTAGTATTTGCCTTTTTGCCTGTGAATTCAGCCAGACAGGCTGTCCCTCATAATGTAAACTGTCTTTCAAACCAGACAGGTAAAAATGTAATTTAAAAATGAGTAAGTCTAAATTCTGGAAGGTAAAAGAAAATCTACATAAAGATTCTAAGGATTAGCTCTTACAGCTGCTTTGCTTGGATAGCACTGATTCAGTTAGGTTGTGCAGTAACTGTAGGATTAATTAGTAGGGTTTGCCTCTTGAGTTTCCTTTAAAGTTTACACAAACCCTTATATTAACAGCAGGATAGAATAGAACTTACTGGTGCAAGGGCCATTTTCCAAAAAGAAGTTGTGTCACTTCACTGGCCTTTTTGTCAATAATTAATGAAGAGCCCACATGTATATGGTAGAACTAGCATGTTTCAGTCTGAGAGATGCCTTTTGGGTGTATATTCAGAATCTACAGTAAGGTTTCAATGCATCTTTACTTTTCCTTTGTAAAGTATAATGATGATGTGTTCTAGTTAAAGGCATGAAAGATAAGGATAGAAATCAAGTGAATTTAAGCAACTGAAATATTTGAGTACAATATTTTTTATAGATGTTCTAAAGTCTTTTCATGTTTTTTCACGTAGAGTAGCTACAGTGAGTCGTGAATTCAGAATCTAATAAACAAGCCTGTGACTCTTACTGCTGTGCCCCCTTTAATTTCCTCTGCCATGTTTACCTGCTTTTTTTCCTCATGTTAGAGGTGAGTTTTTAAGCTTAGTACTGTGTGCAAAAGGTGAGTGTATTTAGAGGAAACGGGCTGACTGAACAAGAAGAAATGGAGAAAATACTTTATGTGTAATGTTGCGAGATGAGCCAGCTGGGCAAGCTGAACACTCATATCGTAAAATTGGGTATTGTGACAACTGCACATTTTTTTTTCAGTATGGAATTAAAATGGCTGTTTTAGTAGATTTTTCACAGGGTGGGGTGGGAAGTTAACCTGTAAACAGAGTCTTTTGGAAAGGATTAAAAGCAGGTTTTGTTTTTTTCAGTGCTGCATGTGGTAGTGTGGCTGTAGTTACTGTCTGTAATCTCTCCTAGGAGCGATGACGTCAAATTAAAAAGATGTGGCTTGTTTTGGGATACTGTGACAGGGGTAAAACTGCCAGTGGGTCATTTTAGTGTGATTTCACAGGTTAGGAGGAAGAAAAACAGTTGTAGAGGTAGGTTCTGGAACTGTGCTGTGAGTGGGGCAGGGAGAGGGAGGATTAAAGAATCAAAAGAAATACACTGAAAGGGAAATAATGTGGTGGACATGTTGATACGGCCTTACAAGGGAGGAGGTGCAGAAGTCTAGTGACCACCCATCTCCTCAGTAGTTGGGGGGCTGCAGGCTGGCACCACACATCAGAAAGATTTTGTTAACTGGGGCTGGTATCTTGAGATGTATTAGGTGTTGGCTGGCAATTGGGTGGTACAAAATTCATACAAGTGCAGGCTGTGAGCTGTATCGCAGGTGACACTTTGTTAGAACGTGTGAAGTCCTTCCCAAGACCCAACAAATGCACAAGAGTTGGACTTGGTGTTTCAGTATGTCACCTTGATCTTGCTGGTTGACCTCTAAATGCTGACCTTATGTATACATAACTGTGTATACGAGCTGATAAAATTGCTAAGGCCTGTTTTTACCTGGTGTGGTTTTACCTTTCAATAGACAATTTTTAATCTATTTGTAGCAACTGTAAAGGGGGGAGTAACTGGTTCTTTGGAAGTCTTACTATGCAGCTAAACCAGTCTGAATTTGAGGTACCCATGTACATGTTTTTATTTTCTTTCTGCTGTGCATCTTACTGCCTTTCAGTGACTAAGAGCTGAACAAACTCAACTGCCACACTTGTTGCTTCTAGGGTAAACCTTAATTCTGAGTGTTTAAGTCCAAATATAGAGTCACTAGATTGTTTTTTTTTCTGTCAAAGTAGACTGTGATACCTTCTAAATGAGAATTGGACAAGACATATGGATTTTATTTTTTTTTATGTAGCTATATGTTCCTTTATTGCAGTTACACTTCTGAAAGAGCTAACATAGCTCTTAATATGTCTGAAAAAACACGACAAATTAAGCTTGAGTAATACCTTTTAATTTCAAAGAAATGGTTAAAAAAACTGCTGTAGTAAGCACACAGTTTTTGATAATTGTGATAGAAATGGTAAGGTCAAGCCTGAATCACTCATATTCAAAACTAAGAGTCTTTAATTTTCTAAGAGAGATATTGGCAAGAAGACCAGACTTCTTTGTTTTTGAAAGCTTTGTTTTATCTTTACATTCTGCCTAAACAACAGGAATATAAAGTGTTTACCAAGTTCTGTTTGGTCCAGGTTATTCATCTTTTGGTACAAGAGACGTAACAGCACTTAATTTGAATCCTTATGATGTTTTTTACAAAATTACATTAAAAAAGCAAACAAACCTGTAAAAGAAAATTAACAAAACCTGAAAAATAGCACTTCAACTCTGTATGACTAATTCTATTTTTGTTTATTAAATTTGAAACTAGTATTTTGTAATCCTCATGCACTTGAGGGTTTTTGTGATGCATGTTTATTACATGCTTTGGGATGCTTGAAGAAAGCCAATACATAGGTAGAAATGTTACTACTTTAAAAACAATACAGAGCCAGTATTTAGTAAGGTAAAATGAAATTTTGAAGATAAATAAATCTTGTTTTTTCTGTGTTTGCTTATTAAAAAATAATATTGTCACTCTTGATTAAACTTAAAATGCTGGTTTGTTCCGCATTTAGGAAAATTATGAACGAATGAAAGCACTGGTAACTGAACTCCAAGAGCAAGCAGAAAAAGTCAGATTAGGTAAGTATCATAGTCAAGATTTTAGAACATTTGTTTAGTTATGTTCAAAATACAGTTTTGTTCTTTGGATTTTTTTTCCCCCATGGCTGTACATTCATTAATCAGGATGTTTAGATACAACATATCTTCTGGATTAGAGTAGTCATACTGAAATTTTAGCTCATCTCTTTAATTTTGGATTTACAGTCTTCTGTCCCTTCAAAATCTTAAAAGGTTTATGTCCAAGCTAACTTCATTCAAAATTTAGTTCTTTTTGTTTGTTTGTTAAGTAACTTGGGCTAACTAAGAAAACTGTCCATATCATTAGAACTTCGTTGTTTACCACAGCATCCAGAGTGTAGCACAATTTTTTGTTTGCCAGTTGAATATCAGAGCAATATGTTAATACAAGTAAATCTATAAATTACTGGAAGTGACCATAAATGAAAGCAAGGCTGATTTAGTCAAACAGAAGATTAATTTCATTGCCAGAGAAGCAAAAAGTAAGCAAGTAGATAGAGAAAACTGGATATTTAGAGTCAGTTAAATTTTAATCAGTTAAGATCTTAGTAATCAATGGTTTCTAATGACAACATTTTTTAAAAATAGGTGGGATTATTAATAAAAGGCTTTTACTGATACACTTTCCACTTCTCCTGCCTCCATTCTTCATCCACTGCTGCCTGCTTTTATAACAAATTTGACAAATGTGCTTCTGTTTGATTTGCATGTTAGTCTTCACGTGCAAAGAGGATTTTCAAAGACCCTAGCTGTAGTTGTGCTGGCAAACAAAAGCAAGTCTGTAATAGTTTAGAAGATTGAAATCCAGGTTTCATCTTTGTGTCTTTTAAGACTAGCTGAATTAATTACAGTTGGCTGTAATTAATGGAGACAAAATTGTTTATAAATGCCTAACTATGCTGCCAGAGGTTGAGCATAAGCTTTAATTCTCCGCTTCTTGTGTCCATCATGATACTGTTTGTCTGTTCATATACTGTTTCTTATATAATGCAATTTCTTTTACAGCTTTGGAACGGAACACAGTTAATATTTTGTGCTTAGCGTTTTTTCTTGCTTGCTGTGAAACAAAGCTCCAGGATTTCCTGAGGATATGCTGAAGCCCATGGACTACTTCTGTCTTTTATGGGTGTAGAGACTGTTCAGCAATTCCATATGTGGCTCATGAACTAATAATCATGGCCTTCTTCACTGCTGCACATTTTTGTATTCTTGCCCTTTACATGATAACAGGATAAGAGCGTGGCCCTCATATTTTCTGCATCTCATGGAGCTCTGCCAGGATGTTAATACACCATTTTAAGTGACATCGATTGAAAATACTTTGCCTGTCATTTAAGTATGTGAGAAGAATTAGGTACTTATGTTGAATACTTTTCAAGGATAAATGCAACATCTTTTTCTTTGTAAGAGCTGTCTTTCAGAGGATGAGCTCTTGCTTTATGTCTTTGCAATGAATGCTTCGTTCTTTATCTGTTAGTTCAGTGGATATGGCTTTTGTGAACCCATATCTCATTCTACTGAGTAATCCCCAGCTGTGCAACAGGAAGATGATCCCTGCCCCAAAGAATTTACAGGCTATGATACGTTACAACAGATGGATTTCTGATGACAAGCACAAGAAACAACTTAGATACTTGTAGTATCCATGACTGACAGCAATTATAGCACATCAGCAGTCACTGAGGTTTTCATAGACATTATTGTAAAGGGGAAATTAAAGAAGGGATTTCAAATTAAATGCCTTCAAGATTGTTTCATTGTCAGGGATGCTGCTTCTCACAGTCTACAGAATGGAGTCTAGTGTAGGGTAGAGCAAATGTCTTGATCTTAGAAAAGTTCAGTAGAATGGCTACAGAGTCCGGAAGGCAAGCATTTATGATTAGTGTGTGAAGAGAGGGAGTGCACAGAGATGAGACAAATCACAGGATGGAAAATTATTTTGACAGCATCACTCTGGGTATAAATGAGAAAGGCAAGATGAAAGTCAGAGAAAATGTAGTTATGATGTGGGAAGCTGAGAACTTGGATGAGAGTATTAGCTCTGTGAGTGGATATAATAGGTTGTGTCTTAAGAAACTTGCACAGACTTAGACTAGATATACAGACCTAATGAGCAGGTTGACTCAGAAATAAATTGTAGGCTTTCTGGCATGCCTAACAGGTAGAAAATTATGTGTGCATAGTGATCAAGGAAGGAGGCAAAAGAAAGAGCTTGAAAGGTAGGCTTAAAAGCTCTGTTTCAGTGGTGCTTAGCTGACAAAGAAATCTGGAAGTCTTAGGAGAAATGTTAGCAAAGCAGCGCCTTCTTTACTTTGGACAGGAGAGACAATTTTAGAGTTACAAGGTGGATCAGTGATCTGTCTACATAGACAATGTTTGTATAAGCTGTTGTTATAAAGAGGCTGAGGTGTGTCAACAAATCTTAAGTATTGAATGACATAAAGCTCTAGAGAGCAAAATATGTGATTTAGGATGTCCTAAAGCAAAGGACTGAAATGAAACAAAGATAAAGATGATACTAAATACTGTGTGTCTGCACTCTGTTTACAGTTTTGGAGTGATCTAAGGAAATGAATCCAGATTGTGTTGGGTCTTTCAGGACTGGGTTTCAGCAGAGCTATTTTGAACCAATCTTGTGGAATAGTATTTTTCATAGTTCTTACTGCTCTGCTTTTGTCTGTGTGTTTTTGTTTTCGACCCTTCTGTTCATTGCCAAGCAGCGGGGGAAAGTTTTGGACAACTGTATTAAAGTCTTTACCTCAAGACTAACTATAGAAAATGAGGGGGGGAAATGGAGTAGATTCTGAAAAGCACGCATTTTTATCAGTACCTTAAATCTGTTTGAAGAGAAAACCATTATTTAGTAAATTAATTATTAAGGTCCATACTTCAAAAACGGGGAACTCATCAGTGCTTCCATTCTAAGTGGTGATTCATCTATCTACGTCCATAGTAAATCTAACAATTTACTGTTCTATTACAGGAGGTGGAGAAAAAGCTCGTAAGCTTCACACATCAAGAGGAAAGCTGTTACCCAGAGAGAGAATTGACAGGCTTATTGATCCCGGGTAGGTCCTTTCTTTTTTAAAAAACACTGCAGGTACTGCAGTAGTCTTGTTTTCTCTTTAGTTTCCATAAACACTGGGAAATAATAAGGTTGAAATTTTACGGAAGTGTTCTTTTAAAAAAAAAAAAAAAAGTCATTTTTAAACATTTAACCTTTTAAGTGAGATTCAGTGGCAAATGTGACAAATTCCTTTTTAAAGCTATGGTATATTTGTCATTATTCAGGTCTCCGTTCTTGGAGTTCTCCCAGTTTGCAGGTTACCAGTTGTATGGTAATGAAGAGGTACCAGCAGGAGGCATTATCACAGGCATTGGACGAGTATCTGGGTGAGAGATACCAGTGATCTACATTATTGATTATATGAAAAGGAAGAAGGTATAATTTTGTTTAGTTTCTGGTATTAAGCTATTAGCATTTTTAGTGTTTCATTTCTGACACCTAAAAAGTGAACAAAGTTGGTATCTTACTTTGTTTAATCATAGCTAAAAAGGAGTGGTTTTATATTTTCTTTTAGTTAGTGTATCTCATATTAAAGCAAAAGACACAGAGCTTCTGGTGTCCCATGAAGGAAAGAGATTAGTCCATCAGGCAGTTTGCAATAAATAGGGCTATATTCTAGGCTAAGAATTAATGTTACTCACTAAAAGTACCTCCAGGTCTGTTGTTGGAGTTAAATATGATTCTATACAGCATTATTATAGGGAGTTAAGGTACTGTGAAACAGGACATAGTAGTGCTGAGGCTGCTGGTACAGTGTACACGAGAGGGAGTGCTGCTAAGGGGAGCTCTTTTTGCACATCAGGGCTTTGAGGATCCTTTGCCTGTTGCAGTTCTTAACCAGTGAACATATTTAGTCATTAGAAATACTTTTCTCTCTCATAAACTTTGTTTATTTTTTAGGGTGGAATGCTTGATTGTTGCTAATGATGCAACTGTCAAAGGTGGTACCTATTATCCCATCACTGTTAAGAAACATTTACGTGCTCAAGAAATTGCAATGCAGAATCATCTCCCTTGCCTGTATTTGGGTAAGTCCCATTGCAGAAATAGCAAATGTCCTTTGTTAAGGGCAGCTCAGGATCTCTAGGTATGACACTGTCTCTTTAAATAAATGCTGTTGAGACTGATGTGTCCTCAGATTTCACTAATCAAGTATTTAATTTAGATGCACATACTCAAATGTATTTTCACCAATGCCGTTAGCTCTGTAGATTGGTGACAAACCTTAACTGGAGAGTACCCATAGCTTCTCAGCACTGTCTCCTGCACTGCTGTAGGAGTGTTCTGTATCTTATGTTCATAAGATACAGATATAACCATCCACTGTATCACTTCTTTCTTACTCCTTTCTTTTCTGTCATGCTGGAGCAATCTATCCTGTAGTCTCATCCAGTCTTAATTAAAATTACAGTGTGTTTTTTTTTTTTTAAATTGCTTTGCCTTTTTGTGGAGCACAGAGCTGTATGAGCTTTTTTCATACCAAAGAAATGAAAAAAGTTTCAGTGCCGAAGGTGTCAATAATAGTTTGGATTAATGGATTTTTACAATTTGAGATTACTTTAACTGAAGTAGGAATTTCATTGTGTGTTTTTTTTGCATTTTGAGTTTAGTCTATGAAATCAGTATTTAAGTATGATGATGCCAAGCTGGGAGGGGTGGCTGACACGCCAGAGGGCTGTGCTGCCATCCAGCGAGACCTGGACAGGCTGGAGAGCTGGGCAGAGAAGAACCTCATGAAGTTCAATAAGGGCAAATGTAGGGTGCTGCCCCTGGGGAAGAAGAATGCCAGGCACCAGTATAGGTTAGGGGGGACCTCCTGGAAAGCAGTTCTGAGGAGAAGGATCTGGGAGTCCTGGTAGACAGTAAATTATCCGTGAGCCAGCAATGTGCCCTTGCCGCCAAGAAGGCCAATGCCACCCTGGGCTGCACAGGGCAGTGTGTGGCCAGTAGGTCGAGGGAGGTCATTCTCCCCCTCTGCTCTGCCCTGGTGAGGCCCCAGCTGGAATACTGTGTCCAGTTCTGGGCTCCCCATTTGAAGAGAGACAGGGACCAACTGGAGAGAGTCCAACGAAGGGCAGTGAGGATGACTGGGGGATTGGAGCATCTCCCCTATGAGGACAGACTGAGAGAGCTGGGACTCTTTGGCCTGGAGAAAAGAAGGCTGAGGGGGTGATTTAATTAATGTTTATAAATACCTGAAGGGTGGATTGAGGGAGGATGGAGCCAGACTCTTTTCAGTGGTTCCCAGTGACAGGACAAGGGGTAACGGCACAAACTGGAACATAGGAAGTTCCATTTAAATATGAGAAAAAACTTCTTTTGGGTGAGAGTGCCAGAGCACTGGCACAGGCTGCCCAGAGAGGTTGTGGAGTCTCCTTCTCTGGAGATTTTCAAGACTTGCCTGGATGCAGTCCTGAGCAATGTGCTCTAGGGGATCCTGCTTCAAAGCAGGGGAGTTGGACTAGATGATCTCTAGAGGTCCCTCCCAACTCTGACAATTCCGTGAATCAAACCTTCATGTAAGTTTTGTTTATGTGTACTGTTATTAAAGATGAAGGTCAGAGTGCCAGATGTCTTTAGTATGTTACAGGTAGTATTTTCTTAGCCTGGTTTTGTACAAATGCTACAAGAGCTTTCTGCCAATGTCTGTCTTTCAGTCTCAATTCCCAGTGTAATACCTTTAGAACACATTAGCCAATTTCAGCAAAATTTGACAGAGAGGTTTAAGACAGTGTTTATTCCTGTGGATTTTGTATAAGGTGCTGTCAGAGGAGAAAGACCCTTCTACTGTCTCCATTTGAAAAGTAGAGTGGATTAGTCCTTGTCTGTTCTGCCTGGCTCGGCAGCTCACATAGCCATGGAAGGGCGTTAATTGGCTTGCCAGTTGGGATGCTTATACTAGTTAAATCACCAACATAAATGTAGGTCCTGGCCAGCATAAGTGTTTGTAATCTCTTGCCCTGCTGGTAGGCCAAACATGCAAAGAATACTGAGAGAAGGATTAGGAGAATTGCGAACTTGAAAGTATTGGTGGGGTAGATACAGGGACAGTGTGGGTGGGAGCTTTGTGGGATTGTCATACTGCAATGGAAAAAGAGTCTTGGAGGCAAGGGGAGGGCTAAATTTTATCTTAGTCGTGAAAAACAAAAGAAACTTAACTTTGCTGTTTGTAAACCAACTATGATTTTTTTTTTAGTTTGAATTATCAGCAAATTCTATCACTTTGTAGTCAGTCAGCACTTTGCTGACCATGTAATTTTCATGCCATTTGAAATGCCTTTTCGTTCAGTGGTAGCCGCCTGGGTATTAATTCTCTGATGTGGACACCTGGTCCCATTTGTCAGAGTCAGTCACTGGTGTGGGTGTTTTCTTTTGTGTTCAGGGATGGCCCAATTCACAACACTGTATGTTGACCAGGATGAAGTTTGTCTAGTTGCTGGAGTTGATGCTGGTTTGGAAGAGCAGTTCTGCAAGGGTGGGGGAAAGAATCAAAGCCCTGCTTCACAGTGAAGCTGAATGCAGGGCATTACTGGCCGCAGTCATGCAGTGTGAGAATGTGCATGTGGACTGTTACTTGTAGGTGAAAATTAATTACCAGGAGCTAGAGTTTTCAGAGATGCTTGGCCTCCCTGTGCATTATCTTCTAGTCTTCTGTCATTCTTTGGAGTCTTAGGACATGATGTATTTTCTTTATTTGGGAGTGGAGAGGTAGCTGCAGTTGGAGACCTGTAAGCTGGAGGGCACATCATGAGGCAAGGACACATAATAAATGAGGGTTCCTAAAGGCAGTATAAGGTCTTAGGTATGTCTGTGTAATCAGGGTATGAAAGTACACATGCTGTACCTCTTCAGCTCAGCAATAGCTTGTGTCTTTTCTGGAACTTGACAGAATTGCAATAGAATAATTTTGAGTTAAAATTTTACGTGGAAAGTGTTCTTATTTTAAATGTTTTGAGGTAAGGCGAGTGTAGAAGTTTTTGTAGGGAGGTACAATTGCATCTCTAAGCACATCTGAATTTATTTTCCATCAAAGTGATTTGGATTGATGTTATTGGGGGTTACTTTTTTTTTTCCCCTCCCCAACAGGAATATCCTAATGTACCTAGATATGTGGAAATATGTACGGTGTTAGCAATTGTTGTATATCTAAGTAATGTGCAGATACTTTAGCAGCAACTTGAGCATATAACACTGTTCAAAGGCATGTTAAAGTATTTTCGTTCACTCTAGTTGATTCAGGAGGAGCAAATTTACCTCGGCAAGCAGAAGTATTTCCAGATCGAGATCATTTTGGCCGTATTTTCTATAACCAAGCAGTCATGTCCTCACAAGGAATTCCACAGGTAATTTGCTTTTACTTAAGAATGAAATATACTAATTAGTTCTTGTGCTTGCTGCCTCTATGTAGTTTCAAGGCTTGAACCCAGGCTTTGTTTTTGTCAGCACTGTGTTGTCCTGACCTGATGGCCCAGTCTGGGGATTGGAAGCTCTGTAAACACAGTAACTGTCCACAAAAAGTCATTACTGTTTTGAAGAAGCTGTCTTCTTTCTTGGCCTTAGTGTTAATGACATGACCTACCTGTTCCTGTCTTGGAGTGGAAGAAAAAGGGACTTGTCAACATGGTACATAGGGCCGTGTGAGGAAGCACTAGGAAATCTCTTGGAACAGTTGATGATTCTGCATCAGCGCTGTAAAGGTGAAGACCCCTTTGATGATGGCTAGTAAATGAGACATACTTTCTAATAACAGGGGTGTGCATATATTTATATATACACTTTATACACTGATACGCAGTATGATAAAACTGCCCTAACAATGAGACTGTTTTCTAATGTATTAATGATGCATAGAATTACTGTTAGTCACAGTTCCTGGATTTAGAAATGTTGTCATATCATGAGTACTTCAGGAGTGCATCAAGGTCATTTTTTTGATGCAGATGATCTGCTAGGGCAGGTGCACTTCTGTATCTGTACTCATGAAGACTGTACAGCTGTTTGAGGGTGTGATGGTTGATGGCAGCCTTGGCTGCAGTAAAAGTGGAGGGCAGAGGATAAGGTCCCGATGGGGGTGAGGAAGACAGGTAGCAGGATAAACACCCTGAACTTCAGGAGAGTAGTCTTGGGCTTGTTAAGGGAATTGCCAGCAAGGGACCTGTGAGAGGCTGCCAGGGAGGGCGAAGGAGCCCATGGTCTTTGAAGATAACCTTCTCCAAATAAAGGAACGCTCCAGGAAAGCAGACAACCAGGTCGTTCCTACAGAGTTGCTGTCTAGTCAGTCAGCTCCCAGCCTCTTCTTATGGTTGTGCAGCCCTCTTGTATACCTGCATCTTACTCCCCTTTGCAGGCCAAAGAATTCAAGCTTACTTAGCTGTTCTTCCTACAGAAGGCGTTCCATACCTTTGGTGGCCCTAGGTTATCTTCTGCAAACCTTTTCCCAGATCTTGTTATATCTTTTTTGAGATGAAGGAGTCAGGCTGCACTACTCAGTATGTCAGTTAACAATGGGGTATATATCATAGCATAATGATACACACTATTCTTTTTTCTGTTCTTTTGCCATTAGTTCCTAACATCTTTGATTTTTTGACTACTGAGTAGTGTTTTCATTGAATTGTCTTAATTTCAAGAGCCTGCTCCTAGGTGCCTATCACTTTATATTGGCTGGATGAAAGAAAGTGAAAGAAATTCTCAGGATATTCCATGTGAGAAGAAAAATTACTTTAGAACAATAGGCTTAGAAATAGGTGTTGGAACCTCGAGCAGAGTAAATGTTTAGCTAACTTGCTGTTTCATATCAGTACTGTTCATGAAAGTGTTTCACCACTATATTGTTTTGACTATGCTTGACTATTGACCTCATCATTAATGTAAAGTGGAAACAGGACCTTATTTTCTTCATTCTTACCAACATCTGTCACTGAGAGGCATGGTGGGGCTAGAATAATTTTTATTTATTCTCTGTGAGAAGTTGTGCTTGTTTGAGTTTCCTAGTCCAGAAGGAGGAAGTAGATGCTAATACTTCCTTCCAGTGTGAAGCAGATGCACCAATCAAGGATGCAGTGTTCCATCTGACTCTTCCTCACATGTCAGACATTGGCTTTGCATGATTTCTGAGGAAACTACGTTTGTTACCTTGATACATTTTTGTCACATTTTGGAGGCAAGCCAGGCCTCACATCTTCAGCCATCTTTTCCTCTACCAAAGAATGCTGAAATCCATTGCCTCCAGAGAAATCCAAGGCTGAAGATTTCAACAAAACGCTAAATCTCTTTAGAAAGTCAGAGATAATTTAACTTCTGCAGTTCTTTTCTTTCCAGCAATGAAAGTGGAGTAATTGTAGTGATTAGCTAAGGCTTGAGAGGAAAAGCACTATTTAGTTAGAACAAAAATATTTCAGAAAAAAAGACTTTACAAGCTGGCCATCGTGCAGAGTCACTGAAAGGTTTAGGTTGTACTTAGATTTATACATGTGAATAAAATTGGTCTTAGCATTTTTGTGGAACAGCAGGTGTCCAAGGAGACAGTGACAGAGTTGATTTTGATGAATTATGTTTTTAGATAATTCATTTTTGAGGTTTTGGTAAACCTCATTTTTGGTAGATACTCCAGTCGTTATCTGATATGGGAATACTGGTTTTTGGATGTTATGTCAAAGATGAATATTTAACCGAGTTTGCAAGGCAGAAATTCCTGATGTTAGACAGGAGCCTTCTAGAAATGCCTGGCCCTCAAGTCATGCTAGTGTTTTTCTGAGTGTCTTGAAATAACTTTAACGTATTTGTGGAGTTCCTTATAAAGTTGAATTTGTTTTTATTTTAGTTACCATACAGTGTTGCATTAAGAGTAGCATTGTACTCCTGTACAATAAAAACGAAATGTAGAAAAGATTTACTTTTCAATAAAACACATTTCTGTTTGGTATGACACTGATGAAAGTTTAACTTTCTTAAAATATTTATAGAAGACTGGGAAGACATTTTACTGAAGTGCTTCCTTCATTTCAAGGTGATCTGGGTGTATTTTGTTTGGGAGATGTTTCTATTCTTTGTTTCATTTCAAAAGGACACTATTAACATTTGTGAATCTGTTATTGATTCTCTGCTAACGGACTGTGGTAGCTAGAATCATCTTCCCTGTCTGAGAGGATGTTTCATTAGGAAATGGTGCTAGGAAATTATGTTCCCTTTGATTCCCATTTGTGTTAATTCTTCTGACATGGGAGTCTGAATGTTGTTAGTTTTCTACCTGCTGTTATTTGTTGTGGTCTGCCTGAAGGTCTGTTTCATCAGTTCATCAGTCATTCTTAATTTTGCCCTTAAAATGCTTGCTTCTTCTCTTTCTTTTTCTCTCTTTCTCTTTCTTTTTCTCTCTTTCTCTTTCTTTTTCTCTCTTTCTCTTTCTTTTTCTCTCTTTCTCTTTCTTTTTCTCTCTTTCTCTTTCTTTTTCTCTCTTTCTCTTTCTTTTTCTCTCTTTCTCTTTCTTTTTCTCTCTTTCTCTTTCTTTTTCTCTCTTTCTCTTTCTTTTTCTCTCTTTCTCTTTCTTTTTCTCCTTTTCTCTTTCTTTTTCTCCTTTTCTCTTTCCCTTTCCCTTTTATTTTTTTTCCCGGTTGCCTATGATACTTTTAATTTCCCCCTCCACTTTTACCTGTGACTAATAATTTATTATACTCCTACTGCAGCTTTAAATTGCATTGATATCTGTATGGCTGTGAATCAGAAAGCTGTGATTAGGTTCTCATTAGCAGTTTTCTGAGCTCTGTCACATTCATATGCTGC
Organism: Podargus strigoides; assembly: GCA_028020825.1. NCBI lineage: Eukaryota > Metazoa > Chordata > Aves > Caprimulgiformes > Podargidae > Podargus > Podargus strigoides. Next base: position 77,781,381 of record CM051663.1, on the reverse strand, counting down.
ATGGATACAATGGGGAGCTGATCAGGGGGTACAAAATACTGTATGTACATACAGAACCGTTGATTTTTATTGCGCTCTTAAGTAATTTCCTATGCAGTAGTTTAAAAAAAGGAGGTAGCACATTAGTTGGGAATTTGAGGTTGTGCTGTTTGACAAGTAGGTTTTGGTTTTTTCCAATATGTACATATTCCAATGTACGTATTGGCAAAAGTAACACCTCAGTTAAAGTTTAAATGCAGGCACATTTTTCAGCATGAGCATGGTAAAATTAAGAGTAGAAAAAAACCCCACAAATCCTGGGGAAAAAAATGGAATTAACTTTTCCCCCAAGTTTCTCCTGTTTCTAGTGGCTTATGTTATATTCGTATTTACTGGAGGTATTTATTAAATGCACAACAGAAATACTGCAGAATAATCATATGACTCTGAATATAGTTTAAGATACTGAAAACAGTTTGCTGAAAAAGCTGTTTGATTTGATGATAGTGGCTTGACATGATTCATCTACTCCTGCTTTTGATAAAGGTAATGTGATTTTGAAGTTTTATTTCTGTGTGTTGTTTTTTTTTAAGAGCAAATATGAAATTATCACTTAACACAGAACACTACTTGATGTTGCTTTAGAAGTATTTCCAAAGTTAATGCAAAATAAGATTATTTTGTGTTTTAATTTTTTTGGTGTGGATGTGAAAGAAAGCGCCAGATTAGACAATTACTTTCTTATTGTATGCCTTTCCCATATGAGTATTCCATTTCTTCTGCTTTACAAGCTGTTTTGAAAGGGTCTTTGGAGGGGCTCCACTGAAGGAGAGGTTAAGTGAGAAACTTCACTTTTGTGATCATATGCTACTACAGTATTCATCATGTCTGGGGTCAAGTCAGTTTTGTAAAAGTGTCACCAAAATATTACTAGTAGAAAATGTTCACTGGATAGATGCTCATCTCGAAATTAGGCATAAGGATGAAGCAGAGATATTCATGCTAAAGCCTGTAACGAGATACTCAACAAGCCTGGAAGGGGCAGAGTTAATTCGTTGATCCATTGAAGAACTGAAGTTACCTGCTAGTAGACATGAGGAAATTTCTTCAGAGGATGTTAACATCGGTGAAATTAAGCCAGTAAGCAACAAGTGAAGCTCTGACTTAAGCATAAATACCAGGAGCAACCTCTAGGTTTCAGCCTTTTACCATTCATTGGTAAAAATGAATTTCATGGTAGAACATGGGTCTCTTCAAATGTTTTGCATGCTACTTCATATATGATTTTTCTTGCAAGGAGGCCTGAAGATGATACTTTAAAAGACTGTTGAAAACAGGAGAGATACCCTATTTTTTTTAAAGAAAAGCTGAAACATAAATAGAAAGTTTGCTCTGTCAGGCAAGAGTGATCATGTAGGGCTGTCCCAGAACCTGTATTAAAATTAGTGCAATATGTACTAGTAGCGTGTACATTTGCTGTTTTTAAGGATTGGACAATTCATTAACTTGTGTTTTTTGTTTTTCCAATAGATAGCAGTAGTAATGGGATCCTGTACAGCAGGAGGAGCATATGTTCCTGCGATGGCTGATGAAAGTATTATTGTTGGCAAACAGGGAACAATATTCTTGGGAGGGCCACCACTGGTAAGAATACAGAAATTTCTAGTGACATGACCCCAAAAAAATTGTGTTACTGACAATTGTACAGCTTGAACTATTGAGACCTTTATTGTTCAGATATTAGCAGATACTCTGAGGATTAGATTGTACTTTTTAAGTATATAATTAAGTATTTTCTATCTGTTAGAGGTGTATATATAAATCAGACTTTGTTAAAGTGTTTTTATAGTACTGGTTTTAGATTGCCAAGCACATTTTAAATTATAAAAATGCTTTGTATATTCAATTATGTAGTCACTAAGTTCGACCTGAAATTTAAAAAAAACTAAAACCAATCTTAAAAGCATGTATATTATATCTCACATTCAAGATCAGAGAACTTCAGAAGCAGAAAGCAGATGAAGTAATTAATAGCAACTATGTAATTTAATGCTAATTTGTTTACTGCTCATTAGAATTTAGAATTCTAGGATTTCTTTGTTGGAATTTCTTTGGCAGTATTTGTTTCAAAGGTCTTACCTAGGTCTCTGGGGGTTTTTATCCTCTATTAGTCTCTTTCGGCTTGTTTTTTAAAGGTAAACAAAGACAAATCCTCCCTCAAAATTAAGCAATTTTCTGTAAGTTTATCACTCATTTAGCTATTGGGAGTTTCTTGGTGAAAAGTGGCATAAATACAAATGAAGATATTAGTTGAGAATAATATTAGTTCAGTGAGTAACACTGGGTGATTCATACATCTTTTTATTGAGGTAAGGAAATTAGTACGATGAAAGGAATGAACTTTTACATCAGAGTGTTATTAGCTTGGTTATTGTGTTACAATTAACTGCTCTGATTGCAGGAACACCTGAGCTGTGTAAGTACAAACCTTTTATAGGTCCAGCACAGTTCATTAGCTTAAAGCTGGTGGTATATGAAGTGGCAGTACTGACTCTGGGGCTTGCTCAGGATCAGAGTGATTTGTTGCAGAAGCTCAGCTAGTAAATCTGAAAGACCTGAGCACACTCAGCTCTTCTGACATGACATTCCCATTGGCAAGAGTGCTGAGGAGTGCTGTGCATCTTGAGTAATTTTGCTTGCAGCTATGTTAGAGCTGGAAAGGTTCATCAGACCCTGGGAGTGCACCCTTTGGGTGCACTGAGCAATGCGTCCTAGAGAGCTTATTCAAAGCCAGTTTCTTTCAAGCTCCAGCATTAAGCAGTTACAAAATAAGAGAGCTGATACCCAGTACTATCCATGAAGCTGGCTAGGAAGCTGAAAAAAGAGAGCCAGACTCTATTGTTCTAGGAGGATATTAATCGTTGCACATCACAAGGTAATTTAGGTCATATATGTATATATCACTGAGATGTAGCACAGAAGACTTTTGCCAGGATAGGCAGCTGAAAAAAGGATAGACTGAGTCAGGTCTCAGAGGGAAGACTTGGCTAGGCAAGTCAGTGACTGCAAGGATGTTGTGAAGTTAGAAAGGATGAAAACTTTTCACCACTTCCAGAGGAAGATTTCACAGCTATCCTTCAATTTAACTTGTTCCTTAGCAACCTGCAGATGTAATGATTGTTATCTTTGTGCCTATAGATCAAAGTTTAATATCACTACCTGTCAGCTTTTCTGCTCGGTACAGCTTTTCATATTCTTACTGAAAATGTTTCACTGGCCTTTCTCTAAGCATCAAAATTACTTCAGACTCCCATAGAAACATCCATTCCATGTTGTAGCAGATATTGTAGCCATTATTGTGTATGCTCTTTTCTCCAAAAAGTCTTTCCTATATAAGAAAATTGGATTGGATTTTATTATTCACCTGCCTAAACAAAAACATCCTAAGGAAACGAAAGAAAATCTCTGATATTAGTTATAATTAGTCTTGGAATGTGTATGCTAAAAAAAAGTGAATTGCAGGTACAGTCCAAAGTCTGAAGTGCAAGTTTCCTTGACCTTCTTTTTAGAAGGGTGAGAAGTAGTGACTTCATGAACAGAGATGTTTCAATAGCAAGTGCAGAAGTATCATAGTAGTAGTAATACCAACAACCATTTGTCTGCTCTCCTTCAAGCTGGGGAATCTTTATCCTCATCCTCGACAATATGGCTTGGTAGCTCTGGATGCTTTGTTGACCTGTAGGCTTCTCCATCCCATTCCAGAAACTTGATTCTTCCTTCCTCAGGGAAAATTTGCTACTTTCTGTGCTCAGTAGTGAAGGAAAGTCTGGTAAGAAGGGATACGTTTGTCAGATTCCTATGTATGAGTGACTCTTCCTATGTGAGGGATTCTTCTACATGTCAGCCTGATCTATTGTGTGAAATGCACGTTTTATCTAAAGTTTATGTTCATTTCTTCTGGTGATTGTTAGGTGAAGTGGCTTGAATGGGGATTACATAATGTGTTAAAACTGCATACCGTGTCAGATGTGTAAAGAGAGATGCATAGAATTATTTCATAGAATCATAGAATAGACTCATAGAATCATTTAGCTTACAATAGAGCCTTAAGATCATCCACTCCAACTGTTACCCTCTAACTGCAAAGTCCACCACTAAACCATGTCACATCTACACATCTTTAAAATATCTCCAGGGGTGGTGACTCAACCACTGCCCTGGGCAGCCTGTTCCAGTGCTTGATAACTCTTTCAGTGAAGAAATTTTTCCCGGTTTCTCTTAAAAGTGTGTTCTTCTGTTTGTTGTTTAATGAAGAGTCAATTTAATTATGTTTCTGACAGAAAGTTTTCATTAATTAGTATCAGAAATGCCACACCTTCATATTAAATGGGTAGCCATTCAAATTTAAAAGCAAAAATACTACTAGTGAAGAAATATCTATACTTCATTTTACAAACTTGACAGTTTGCAAGTGTGTATATAGATGTATTTATATATTTGGTGTGCTTCGGTTTTAGGCACAAAACTTGGAAACTGAAATCTGTCTTAGAAGTGATAATAGTTTTCCCTTGTCTCTTACACTACCTGTATATTCTTCGTGCATTATGAATAATGATTTCCACCAGCTTGCAAGGAATATTTTTCAAAGCAATTACAGCAGAGTATAAATGCATCAAGAATGGTTTTTTTACCATTCAGTAAATGATACTGCTTTGTTTTAAGGAGTTTACTCACTCTCGAATTACCCTGTCAGGTCAAAGGTTTGACAAATCTAGGATTTACATTGTGTTCCAGGTATTTTTATGGAGACATCATACTTAATCCAAACAGTTCTGTAACTTTAATATGTTTTTTAAAAGAAAATTACTATTACTAAATTATTGTGTGTTTAATGGAAGATTTAGAAAATAAAAACAGCTAATGATTTTTGTATGGTTAATATTTAAATAAGTAAAAATTCACAGAATAAGAGTTTGTGTAGAGAAAGCAAAATTGAAGTATGCTAAATTTCAACTGAGGCATTGTTTGTTTGAAACAGTACAGGAAAGTATGATGTTTGAAATTGCTTCTTAAGTGCTAAAAAAACTTTTGTGAAAATGCGTGTTCAGAAATCCAAAGGATGTGTCAATATACTCACACTAGTAGTGGACACAGCAGTAAATACAGCGGTACATGGAGAATCTTTCTCAATAAAACCTACATATTAATGCTAGAATAAGGATACAAAGTCAGAGAAATTAAGTAATTTTTACAAGATTCAGTGTTGTCAGATTTTAAATGCTTTGAGGGAGAGTTACTGAGGATATACGGTTAATGAAGAAGCATTTTGCAAAGATCTCTTTTATTGCTATAACTGAGTCACTATAAATATTCATGCAAGACTAAAGCTCATTTTCCTTTTCTTGTGGTAGGTTAAAGCAGCAACAGGTGAAGAGGTGTCAGCAGAGGATCTTGGAGGGGCAGATCTTCACTGCAGGTTTAAAGAAGTATTTTTCCAGCGTTAATTTCTTCCATCCTTTAGACTTTAGTAGGGCGTATATTACTTTATTTCGTTTTTTAAATTTATATTTAGATCAAGTTTAAACTTGATTTAAACTATGAACAAGATGAAAATAGCTTCTGATTTTTGCAAGAGAATACTTGTTATCAAAACAAAGAATTTTATGGACTTTCTAGTTCTACAATGAAAATAATAGTAAAGTTTGGTATTACTGTACAATAAGTTAAGTATTACTGTGCAATAAGTGCTTAATTTTTACTTCAATTCACTGAAGTGAATAAAGAATTTTTTAACGGCAGTTTGTAACATTTCTATAAACACATGGTTTTTTTTATAATTTCAAATTAATTTTAATTTCTATTTGAACAATGTTTGTCACCTGTTATATTGTCATATTTTTTTTTTTTACTTCCTAGAGTTGCTGTTTTATGTCATGTCTGATAACTTGAATGTACTGTTTCAAAGCAAAGGTCAGGCATGTGTTTTATTTCGAAAGTAATTTCACAACAAAACTTGGAGAGCTGTATTACAGCATCTATATTTTAAAGAGAAATATAAATCTTTTAAAGTCTTAAAAGTTTTTGAAACCTCAAATTTTCATTGTCAGAGGTTTTTTTTAAGTCTTAATGTTGCTATTGTTATTTATATGCAGAAAATCTGGTGTAACAGATCATTATGCTTTGGATGACAATCATGCACTTCATCTAGCAAGGAAAGCTGTAAGAAGTTTAAATATCCAAAAGAAAGTAGACGTAAGTGTATAGAATATGAAAACACTACATTGTTTAAACGAGGAATGCTTTTCTTTGCCCAATGTATACAACACATTTTTTGTCTTTGACTTTAGACACTTTGAAAATGGAAGTTATGGTTCTTGTCCTAAAGATTTCTCTAACGTTCCAGTTCTGCAATTACATTCCTGCTGCATTATTCCCAGTAAAATTGCTGGGATTACATGCAAGAGTAACAGCAACTAGAACAGTGCTTTAGAATCACAGATTTAAGATTTAAGATTAACCCAGTCTTGCAAGGTGCTTAATTTAATTTTAAGCCCACATGATCATTCCCATGGACTTAAAGCATGCTAAAGCATCTTCTTGAATACTCATTTTCTTTGGTTATTAATTAAAGGTATAAACTGAGAGGATAGACCTAAATCATGTCATTGTATTGTATTGATTTAAAAATTCCTTGTAGAAAACAGGATGGATAATGTATGAAGGATAAATTGCCTTAACTTACTTTGGCAGGAGAGCAAGAGAATACATTGAAGATTAAAGCTCAGGCTCTCAAGGAAGGCAAGATGTTGTATGCAGTTGTGTGGCAAAAATCTTCATGTTTTTTTCAGAATAGTAGCTGCCTAATAAGGCATAGGGGGAAAGTAAGCAAATGGGAGGACTTGCTTAATTTTTGATAACATGGAAGAAGTGGAGCATGTATAGAGGTATACACAGGAGTAGAAACAAGGGTAACAATAAATGGGAAAGTGTTAGCAACCTTCAGTTTAAGAAACTTGATTTTTATGCAAAATGAGGACAAGCCAGTACAGGCATTTTGATGTAGCTGATGAAGAGAAAACTCTGCTCAAAGCAGTTGGCAAATTATTTTTTTTTATAAAGTTATAATGTGGACTAATAATTCTTTTGTTTTGTAAACTGTTTTGTTAAATTGCTACAGGTGACTATAGAACCATCAGAAGAGCCTTTATTTCCTGCTGATGAAATATATGGAATAGTTGGCGACCAGTTAAAAAGAAACTTTGATGTCAAAGAGGTATGAATATAAATGCAAGATCTGAATGCCCCTACACACGTGCACTCAGTTTTCTTGCAGGAAGTCACTCTTTATATCATTGTAGTTTGTCTGATTTGGGGTATATAGTGAATATTTAAATTTCATAAAATCTTTTAATATTTTGGGTTTTTTTTTTTGGTCCAGCAGATCCATTGCAATGGCAATGACAGGTTGCAAATACAATGCTTTCTGATTATACTTAGAAGAAGGTTGAGCCAGGGTGAAAGATTGACAGCATTCTGAAAAAGCTGCCAGAAAACAGGGAACTTCGTGTTGCAAAGCATTCTATAGACTTGTCAAGTGATGTGATGGCTTGCTTTCTGTTAAGTATTTTAAAATTGTAAGAGCATAAGCACCCCCAACTACATATGGAGACTATTGCACTCTGTTGCAGGTCTAGTGTAATTATTTGCCTCAGTACCTTAACCTGAGACACCCTTTCTCATATTTTGCACAGATCCCATATTCAGAGCCTTCTTCACTACCAACCAAGTATTTATTTTAGGACTAGTACCAGTATGTACCTTTCTTAAAATACTTCCTCAAAAATTACTGGCATTTGCTTTGCATTGAGGGAAAAAAAGATGAACACTTTTACTGAGTCTCACACTGCACTCCCGGAAGTTGTAATAGCTTGGATTTATGTTCTTCTAAAGTTGAAATAAATACCTTTTGGCAAATGTCTTGTTAAATATTTATGTAGAACGGTTCCTTTGCATCTCAGAGAAACCTCAGACCAGATCTTCATTATTTTTGTATATCACAAACTTAAGCAAAGCTGAAAATAAAATTATCTCTAAGTGAGTCATGGCTATATATGTTTTTCTCTTTATAAGTGTGCAGCTATTGATTAATGTTTAATATAACCAGAGGTTGCAGTTTTTCTTTGAAATTTAACTAATCAGGAAAACTTTGTTCCTGTATAATTTAAACTGTTCAATTAGAATATTCTTAATCTTGGAATTCCATTTTGTATAAACATGTAGATAAATCACACTTTTAAAAGTAAATGGGCATTGCCTACCATCCAGACTATTCATATGGTGGGCTACATGATGTTCTCTAAATGGAAATAATTTATTTTAAGTTATATGTTAGCATGGTCTTTCTTTCTAAACAAATTAAAAACTCTAAAGGATTGGGAATTTCATTGTCTTTTTCTATTTTTTCTTAAGGTCATTGCTAGAATTGTAGATGGAAGTAAATTCGATGAATTCAAAGCCTTGTATGGGGATACTTTAGTTACAGGTATTTAGAAATATAATTATTCTGTATATGTTCCCACTGGTTTTATAGTTGGATTCATTCTGTTTGGCTCACCCATTGATATTTTTCATAATGTTTTCCTTTAATCTGTTACCAAGAGAAAGTGTTGCTTTTATATGCTATGATAGAATAAATATATGTGAAAATTTACAAATTTATCTTTCTCCTTCAGGATTTGCAAGAATATTTGGTTATCCAGTAGGAATTATTGGAAACAATGGAGTTCTTTTTTCGGAGTCAGCAAAAAAGGTAAATAAGTAGATTATTAGATTTTTTGCCATTGAGAAACAAAACTTCTTCTAGTGGACAACTTCTTGGCTCTTGAAATGAGAAACTTTTTTTAAACTAATGAAAGTGGACTGGCTCCATGTTTTCCATGTAAGCATGAAACAGCTTAATAAGCTGTAAAAATAATTGACCATATTTCAGAAACAGTGTTCTGTAGATTTTTATGATATGAGGTAGATAGGTAAATAGAAAAATGTAGTTAGGAAAACAGCATTTGAATTTTTCTGACTACAACACAATTGAAATAGTATATCCTGAAACTTACAGCTATTACAAGAAAAGCCCATGCTGATTGCATGAAGTACCCTAGTAGTTATAATTCCTAACTTCTGAGCTGTGCAGTCCTACAATAAATCACATCATTATTTTTGTAATAACTGGAAAATTTCAAACTCAGTTCATTGGTTTACCAGAGATTTAATTTTCATACTTTGCTGTTGCAGCTCCAGGCTGAGACTGATGAGTGTAAACATGTACAGTCTCATAAAATCTGTGAACTAAAATTCTTGTTTTGTGAATTAACGGGCATCTTTGATGGAATGTTGTGATTGCATTACAGTTAACAGTGCTTTACAGATTGGACTTGGAGGATTGGTGGTGATTAAAAGAGTTTCTGGGTATGACAGAGTGGTTACTTCCTTGTTCTATGTTTCTTGATTTAGCTTTTTATTTTTTCAAGACACTACTGTCAGTTGAATTTTTTGTAATAGCAATTATATATGGCAGTTTTGTTCTAGCAGGCTCCTCAAACTAATGGTAAGGAAATCAGTATTGAAAATCTGTAGGAAAAAGGAAGCCTTGTGGAGAGATTTGGAGAAAGAAGTAATTTTACTTGATCTATTGCTGTAATAAAATAATACATGAAATTGAGTTTCATGTACTGAAGGAATACTTTCAACTTGAAGCACTGCAGTTAAGTGACAGTGTTTTCAGCTAACATTTTTTTTTATAACACAGTTATTTTCCAGTTGAAAATAACTCTTTCAGTATTTCTAATACTTTCAGTATTTTTCTGATAATGTGGCGCTGCAACTTTTTTCCTACCAGTGAAAAAAAATGAATCTTCCTCTGCTGACTTCTGCTGGCATATCAGTACTGTAAGAGAGATGGTCAAGTTTCACTTGTTCTCACTTCTAGAGAGACTTTTGTTGTTGATGTTGCTTCTGCAAGCATCAAAATCTAACAATATTCTTTTTTTTTTCTTTTCCATTTTTCTAATGAGTTCTAACACATGATCATCACAATGCTTTTTGAGTGCTTCTCTGAAAAAAAAAAAGCTAAAGATCATGCTTTATGATTTCTCTCTTTTTTGTTTTCTTTTTGTAAATTTTGCTGGTTTTGTTTTGTGAAGAGGTTAGAGGTTTTTTAATTTGCTGTGCTATACCTTTTTTTTTTTTTTTTTCCTTCTTCTTTACCAGGAGTGTATAAATAACCTGGGGAACTTCATTGATTTAGGTTATTGCTAGTTGAAATAGAAACTTGGACTCTACTATTTGTATATTTGCTATGAAAATTTTGTATCTTTGCCTCGGTGCAATCCTGTGTGTCCTGCTCTAGGTGAACCTGCTCTGGCAGGGGGGTTGGACTAGATGATCTCCAGAGGTCCCTTCCAACCCCAAACATTCTGTGATTCTGTGTGAAAATGGTCTTTTCCTAGAAAATACAGAGAGGGCATCTGCCCTGAGAAAAACAAAGGAGTGTTACAGCAATTGGCAGGGCCATGAACAGATAGTGTATGTGGGTCTTTCCCAATTTCAGAGGAAAGTTTTCTTTTGTACAGGAAATGGGGAGCTTTTTTTTTCCTGACTTGACTGTCTTAATTTCCTTGGCACAGTCATAAAACTCAATGTCAGATGCCACACTATGAAGCTGTCTGTGGTTTAACTACGTATTCGCTGAGTCAGAACAGTTGAGCTTTTCAGTATCTGCATTAATGCTTTTTAAGGATATTATTTCTGCTTTACCCTTGGACTCACACATTTTTGTCATTTTCTTACTTCTGCAAGAGTGAATGCATGTTTTGCAGTTGACTTTGGGTGAAGCAGAAGTAATACAGCACTTCATAATACTAATACTCCTATGGACTTCAGTGGAAGGAGACCTGTCACGGAGTGCTGGTAGTGATAGCTTCACTGATCCAACTTTTAATGGCTTTTTTTTAATTTTATTTTTTCTTTCCTCTCGACAGGGTACACATTTTATCCAGTTGTGTTGCCAGAGAAATATTCCCATTGTGTTTTTGCAGAATATTACAGGTGAATAAGCTCAATATTTTGAAGTTGCACTGTGTTGTAGGCTTTGCTGTTACCTGTTTCCTGTTAACTACGACTTTTAGAGAATATCTTCTGTGCTTTGTTGTACCTGCATCTCCAGCCTGTTCTGAAATAAGCCTGTCAGTAGCTGGTGACAGCCTTGCCTTACAATTTTTTCTTCAGGTTTTTTTCTGCATGTGCTATAAAGCACATAGCATGACACATAGGACAGTATAATAATATAAAGTTAGTAAGCCTTTTTTTCATGTTGTAATTCTTTAGGTTTCATGGTTGGTAGAGAATATGAAGCTGGAGGGATAGCAAAAGATGGTGCCAAGATGGTAACTGCTGTAGCCTGTGCCAGCGTACCTAAAATAACAGTGATTATCGGTGGTTCTTATGGAGCTGGAAACTATGGGATGTGTGGAAGAGCATATAGGTAAGTGTTACTTCAGATTATGATAGGAGATAAGACTAAGTTAAGAGAGCATAACCTTTGAAGTACTGTTCTGAAAAACTATCAAAACTCTTGCAGAAATTGTGCTATTTGGAAAAGAAAACAGTTCTTAGTGAGTATGGTCATAAGTAAATAACAGCCTGACAAACCTGTAGAGATTGATAGGCTCATTACTAACCTGGAAATAGGTGGTGGAGGAGACCTAACATGTAAACGTGCTGACATGCTTGTCTCCCATTTTAGCTCTTGGAGGAAAAATTGATCAGTCCTAAACAATCATTAGGCAGTGTGGGCTGGTCCTTCATTCTCCATTCCTATGAAGAGTACCAACTTGTGTAAAAAAAAATCTTTATTCACTTTAATGAGCCTGTTTTCATGAGTAATGTTTGCAGAACCCCTAAGGATTTTTTTCTTTGACCCTTTGGACATGACTCACATAAATGTTTTTTTCATTTTTCAAGTTCCCTGATACTATTGAAATTGTTGATGATATTTTTAAAGAGAAAATTCCTGGGAGTGTGTGTGGGTGTGTGTGTGTGAGATGACTAGACTCGAGAAAGAGAAAAATAAAATTTTTAAGGTGCTTGACTATAGGAAATGAGCAGAATTTTTGCATTTTCAAACATAATGCTGCAAGCATTGAAGTACATTAATTTGCATTCTTCAAAAACCAATACATTGTAAGATTGTCATGCATAAAAATTAATTCTTATCTGAGTGAGAATTAGTTTTTTACTAGGAAATAAGGCAATGTCTTATTTTAATATTTAATATGTATTTTTTCAGTCCAAGATTTCTTTATGTGTGGCCAAATGCTCGCATATCGGTGATGGGAGGCGAACAAGCTGCAACTGTCCTAGCTACAATAGCTAAGGACCAAAAAGCAAGGGAGGGAAAACAGGTATATCTTTCTGTTTCCATTTGCAATAAATTCATTATCTATCATTTACTGTTTCACTGGAGCTGCTCACTTGATGAGCTAGGATAGTATGTTACAGAGTGAGACACCAATGAACTGTCATTCTCCCAATGCCACCTAGTGCATTGACAAACATGAAGCATTTGCAAAATGTCAGTGGTTGTATCTTCTAAATGTGAAGATCATTCTTGACATGTCTCTTCTTTGCTTAAAAAAAAGAACATTTCTCATATCATCATCTTTTTTGTGTTTTGTGCACCAGATGATTAGTTCTGCCCAAGATGAGCAGCCAGCAATCCTTACTGGTTTGGGAATATGAGGAGGAGTATGTGAAAATAAAGTGACTTTCCAGTTATTTTTGAAGTAGGCAGTTTTATAGAAAGCTCATCTTCAAATTATTCTGTGACTGAGAATTTTGAAGCTTATAACAGCAGAAGAACCTCTGTAGAGGTTTTGGAAAGGTTTTGACATTTCAACATTTTAATTGCAAATCAGTGGTATTTTGTTTAATAATCCTTTCTGGTTTCTCTATACACTCTCTTCCGCTGTGTTTTTTAAATTACACGGTTTGTGTTTATACTGGTGCCTTGGTCCCATAAGGAGTGATTTTATTGTGATGTCTTAAAATTGCTTGTATTTATCACAAGTAGTTATTCAGAATAATGAAGCGGTATGTACATGTTATCTCAACAGTTCTTTTTCTATACTTTACTTGGGGTTTCTGTGCATAGAATATATTCACCCTTTTCTTCTCTGTCTTCATTTTCCAAATTTTTAAGACAGACAGGATGATACTCAGAAAGAAGTTTGAGGAAAAATAATTGTAGTTAATGTCAGTAAAATGTGTTAGAAACTTGAAAATTTTCTGAATTACGGTGGTGGCCACTCTGGACTGTAGAGAAACACAGTGTTAGAATAACACAAATTTGGTTTACTAAAAAATCTTGCCAAAGGTAGCTCAGAGCAGGGTTTTTTCAGTACTGTAGCTTTGGTAATTTTTTAGATTCTAATCCTCGTTTAGTCATATACTCAGTTAAGTATGTTTTTACTCCCCTTTTCCCACCCCCCATTTTGAAAAATGGTATTTTAATTCATTGTCAAATATGCAAAATTTGATAATTGTGTGTAAAAAAGGGGGAAGAACTTTGGGGAGATCATTTAGGCAGTTTCTTTCAGTTTGACGCTGCATATCTCTGCTGTCGTTACGGAGGAAAATATTAAAGAATATCTTATTTGTATTTGTTTACTTGCCTGTTTTTTTTAGTTATCTGAGGCAGATGAAGCAGCTTTGAAGGAGCCAATCATCAGGAGGTTCGAGGAGGAAGGAAACCCTTATTATTCCAGTGCAAGGTAACATATAAATTACATTTCCAAAACTTAATTGTAATCACAAGACATAACAACAACATCTAAGTCTTGGTGTTGAAGAACAGCAGAACAGAGCCACCTGTAACAAAGGTTGTGTTTGATGTACAGGAGTACAACACAAAAAGCTTCAAATCAGTATTTTGTCTGTCTCATCTCTGAGACCTTGTAGTATATACTGTTTCAGAAGGTGGCGTGCATTTGCAGGAAATCTTCTGCTGGTTCTGTAACTAATGATATGGTAGCATGGAGTTTATATTCTATGTATTTTATTCTCAATAAGTTTTATATCATTCTCCCCAGAGCAGTATCTGGTCACCTTTCCTTGAAGCCCATTGAACAGTGTAATGAGAGGCTGCATGTGCGTTAGGAAGAATTTGTTTTAGTGAGATTCTGCAAGTAGAAGAGGCCAGTGGCAAAAGAGAACTTTCAGGAAGACTTGAAGCCTCATTTGCAAGCCTCAGGGCATGATCGTGGTGGGTGACTGTATTGGATTATAGCAGTTTGGATGGGGCCTTAGCTGACGGGTGCAGCATGTTCATGTTTGCTGAGCAGTCGTTTGCAGCATTTTGTGGTCTGGTTAATGTAATATTTGTAATGCCCAGGAACTAGTTAAGCTAATAAAGTAAGGTGACATCCTGAAGTATTACCCCTGGAAACTAGCTCGGAGGCTTTCTTGGCCTCTGATTGTTACTCTACATTAGTTTCATCCTGTCCGTAGTAATCTGCCTGCACGTTTTTCTGCTTGTGGTATCCAAAAGCTAATTCTCCACAGGCTCGCAGCTGCCAATGATGGTAGAGGGATAGCATAAAATAATGGGGCTTTACTGTGCCTCTGTGGCTTCTTACTTTGCAGAAAGAATATTAGTCCTATACAGCTATGGAGACTGCTGTATGTATGGTTTTGTGAAGCTGAATTAGAATTACTGAACCTTTTCTTACCTGCAAGATGTGAAGTTTGGAAACAAACTGAGTAAAGAGTGGTTGTGGTATGATAAATTTTGATGTGGGCATCATGGGCAGAAATGATGTGAACATGTGGATGCAAAATATTCTGTCAATGTCATAGAGATGCCAACAAGAGAAGGCATTTGGGGGCCTTCTTGTCTAACTTGATACCTGCTTAATCTCATGTATGACGAATTTGATATAGCAGCAACAGCAGCAGCATAGCATCAGAGAACTTCTTTATGAATTGTTTATCATGATCTGAAGGAAGGTAGGAAATTAATGGTAGCTTTTACTCTGTTTTCTGTTGGGATAATGGAATGAATTTAACTGAAATAATGGTACCTGGGGGTCCATACTCATTTTAATGTTGAGTCAAACGGGTGCCTTTTTCAAATGGAAGCTCATGCCATTTTGCCCTGGCTGGTGCTGTGGTTTCTCAGTAGGATATGTAGCACAGGGTTTGTGGTGTCATCTAGGTGGATTTCAGAGGTGCAGCTGTATAGCATGTGGGTTGTGGATTTGAGGGGTGGGTTTAGTCTCATCAGTGTTTGGTCTCTACTTCTGGCAGAGGCCTATGTGATAGTGTTGCAAAGAGTGATAGATAGGTTTTGTGCACATGTACTATAAACCCCACTGCTACTACATTACAGTTTATTGGAGTATTCACATATGGTCAGTGAGGATGCTTTTGTGAAATTCTGAATTGTTATTGACATAGACTTATGGTGGCCCCCTGGTTTTGATTTTTTTTTTTTTCTTTTAAAAATCTTTTAAATCTGTGTAAATTTCATAGGATTTTCCCCAAATTGAGAGATGGTGTCAGCTGTCAAAAACTATTTTTGTACTCCTTAAGGATCAAGCCTAGTACCCGTGTCACAAAACCTTGTGCCCTGAGGCAAGAAGGGGAAAAAACCTCACATACTGTCATCTTTTATAACTGGAGTTTGAGCTGAATAATTTTCCACTGACATAATAATATCCAAAAAATGAATCAAGCTGTCTGTATTTAAAATTAGTCCCTGTACATGGAGGAGAAGATGAATGGTTTGATTTATTTAATTTATTACATTTGCTTTTTTATATATATATTCGCTGGAAACAGTGATAGTATATGTGTACACATGATTGAAAATAGCTAGGTTATTTAACATTCAATATATTCATTATATTAGCAATATAAAAACTTGTACTCTCCCAAAAACCAACAGACCATTGTGAGTGTTTACAACAGTAAGTTACTAATCTGCAAGAAAGTAGTTTTGCATGTACAATTAAGGTTAGAATGAAAAAAAAGACAGATTCTGAATTTTTAATACTGTCCAGTTATTTTTAGACATGAAACTTGAGTATTTAACACCAGCTTTGTGCTCTACTGAGCAACTTTTACCAGTTTACGTTTCCAGAATATCTGGCCATTTTGTGAAGTTAAGGTGCAAATCCAGAAGGCACCTCAGTAAATAGCCTAAGTTTGCCTAGCCTAGGGGTTAGGAAGGGCTCTGAATGCTAGGTGTCCTGTCTTTCATTTAAAAAAGCAGAGTAGTTCGTACTCTTTTTTTGTGCCTGTAGCTTGGAAGGGAAAATTAACACGCAGAGATGTGAGCTGGCTGACAACTAGCATGGGTCTGGGCTGCACGTGGTTGGGTTCGTGTGATGATGCACTCAGCCGAGACGTGAAGTCACATGTCAGAGCTGAAATCTGAGGTTCATCTGGCTAAAAGCAATGGAAGTGAAATGCCCCTTTTTACTGAGGAGTGCGTGTGACAAGAGTGTGTGACTGGCTCAGGTCAAGACAGTCCAGGCTGGTTTCTCTCTTTCTTCAGTCCATGTAGGTACAGTCTGCGGTGTCTAGGAGCTCTTAATTGCTCTCTGCTATCTTGTAGAGATAATTTGGTATATTGGTAGATATCCTTATGTTTTCTGCCCTGATTTCATGCCTTCTTGCCAATATTACCACATGTGCCTTGTTGCCTCATTTATTGCTAATTCCTAAGCAAGGTCTCAGACCAGTAGCTCAAAAGTTTTCATTATTGTGGAGCAGGCAGCCCAAGCAGAAACAGTGAGATGAAGCAGGATTAGAGTTTTTGCAGAAAGTAATGTACCCAAGGGAGGGATTTAGCCACCTTGCACCTTGGAGCCAACTCATTTGTAAGCCAACATCAGCAGCTGCTTACAGACAAGCATTCACCATCGGTCAGGGAGAAGTAACCTGTTCCCTTTGCTCTGAAGGATGCTTCATGTCTGGTCCCAAGCATGGTAAAACAACCAGTCAGCCGTCAACCCAATGTCAGGATTGGAGTATTGAAGCTGAATCTGGACAGCCTTGGTTTTGTCAGATGCTAACTAGATCCCTCCAACAAAAAGTCAAACAAGGAAACTCCAGCAAACAGCTTTGCATTACAAAGAGGAAAGAATGGTAGACGGGCAGAAATACTGCTGTCTGTGTTGCTACTCAGGCACAACTGGTTCAGAAACTCCCTCACACCGTCCTCTTGTGAAGGTATGGGGACCAGTCTGCCTCACCCCTAATGTCCATTGAGATTGATGGGACCCTTCCAGCTGAGTTCATTAGGCTTTGAATCAAGGTTTTAATAGTAAAAATGAAAGGGAAGGAAAACGCTCTTACGATCTTAGAATACAAGCAAATTTCCCTATTTACTTATATAATTTTGCTTATAAACTATAACTTGTTCTATGTACAGGATGTCAATACTGTTTCCTGCAGTTGTATTTTCTAATCAAACTTTAATCAATTATTTGATTAGAACCTTTCAAGTCGAGCAATCTTAATTAACGGGAGTCATTACGCAGCACCCTTTTTAATGAGTTATATTATTCTGCTTACAGGTTTCTAAAAGGATTTTAGTGGTTTGCATCTTAACAAATTACAATGGCATTTTAGCTTTAGGGACTTCATTTCTTTCACTCACAGTGTCTCAGTTACAAATATTTTATGAGTGTAGTTGTGACTCATGTTCTAGCAATGGGGTTTTAATAGATAGTTTAATTATTAATGTTACATCTCAGTAGAGAATGTAGTTTTCTTTAAACAAAGCAAAGCAGAAGCCAGGGGTGACCATATGAAAGCAGCTTGACTTCTATGCAACATAAAATCTTTGTGGTTGTTAATATAAGTTAATTGTGTTACAAAAAAACCCAAATCTGCCATTAAAATGTGCTTCATGTTTGGAAGTGTTTATTATAATGGTAGTCACTATGAAGTTCCAGCTTGGAAGGTACTGCATTAAGTTGGTGATTTCATTTTGATTCAGTTCATCCCTGCCCTCCCCAGGCCCTTAAACGCTTTTAAGAGGTATGAATTCCTCCATTCTGTTTCAGTGTGTCTCATAAATAAAAAATTTAATTGCAAGTGTTTGTTTCAAAAAGTTCATATGCAGTCAAAAACCCCAAATTTGCTTAAAAATAAAAATTTCTATATTTGAGATTGTGCTTACAGTTTTTTCACAGTCCTAAGAAGACAAAGGGATTGTGTTTGATTTGACCTTACAAAGGTACTTTGCTTTTCACTAGTAATGGGGAGTTTCTCCATCCCTTTGGTAGATTAATCTGACTATATTCATCAAAACTAAATCAAGGTCTAAAATACAAGAAGATGGAAAGAAAAGCTTATGCATTAAACTTTGGTAATGCATACTTCATGATGTTGAAAGTACAAGTATTCTATCTTGGCCATTCTGTCATCCTAGATTATATGAACAGGTATAACGATGTCTTGGGGAAAAACAAGATAATTCAAACAACCTTACGTAAGTCTCAGTAAAATGGTTATTTTGAACAAAAAAGCTTGGTTTTGCTGTATGGTAAGAAGCACTTACTCCAAGTATCTTTTCAATGGAGTATTGTTAAAATATGACAAAATATTTTACTGAGTTATTACTTAAAATTTAAAGCTACAGTTAAGAAAGGAGTTATTCACAGGAACTAGACTGCAAGAGCTTATACCATGCACTTTATCCAGAATATGATGTGGACAATTCTTGTGTATTTGTCTTCTGCAACAGAATTTACTCTTAGTACCACTTCCGTGTAGACACAAGCATGGCTATTGGAGTATTCAAATGCATGGCTTACTAGCCCACTAGAAAGGAGACACTCACTGAGAATCCTAAAATGAGAACGGATTAGATACAGCTACGGTTTCCTTCTGTTTGTGATTTGGGTTTATACCTTCTTTCCTCACCCCCACCCCCGCCCCTTGAAAGAAGGTTGTTGTTTTTCCAGACTTCTTTCTATGCTGGTTCAGACTTGTCAGCCAGGTCAGTGAGTGCCACTGCTACTGTGGTGTAAAATTTCTTTAATCAAGCTTTTGCTTTCAGTCCCAAAAAAGAAACAGCGTAATTTTGCCCAATTAACAGCGAGGTCTTCCCTTCTGCAAACCCCTTTGTCCTTTTGTACTTCAGCTTTGCTCTTGTACCCATTTAGGATAACAGTCTCCTCTACTTGGGGAGCTGCACCATGATACAATATATTTGTAGTAGAATGTTCTTTCTGACTTGGGTATCTTTTTTCTTCTCTCTCTGCCAGTTGGAGGACAGGCTCCTAAGCTGAGTCTGAACCCTCAAGCCTCATCTCGTTAGAGGTGTCCTTTATTACAAGTCCACTTTCACCATCCTAGGACAGACAGATGTATTTGTGGTAAAATAGAAAGCACACATTGTCAGTCTCTTAATATTTTTATCTGATTTGATGAATATTACTTTCACAGCAAATGGCAAAATAAAGGTAAGGTGGAAAATGCTCAGAAGTGTCTGCTCCTGCCTTGAGCTTATCAGCATGTATTTATGTACAGTTTCCAGTCCTCTTTCTTTTGGGGGTGAGGTTGGCACATTTAGTATTGAGAGGAAAATGCAAAATATATTGTTTCCTGTCTAATAGATCTTTTTCAATTAATCTTCAAACAATAGAAAATTTGTAGCTGGAAAGGTATTTCAGTTAGAAAGGAATGGCTATGCTTTCTCTTGGTAGTCAGTCTTAGCTCCCTATTCATGGCCCTTGTGTTTTTTAAATTTTCCACAGAGAAAGAATTAAACATTAGCCAACACTGCAGTTCAGAAAAGAATGCAAAATACGCCTCTCTAGGGAAAGACAGGATGGAGGAGGAATATCAGTGTCTTAGCCAAAGATACTGTACATATGTTTTGTAGACCCTGCTTAAAACACATGTTTATCAAGACTGGGTTGCAATGAGCTGTGTGGTATCTTGTTTAAATATCTTGCTGGGAGGTTGTAATTATACAATATTTAGTTTTGTGGCCTGCTGGCAGTTTTGACATATGTGTTATTTTGGGTAGGATGGAGCTGTCATTGACAACTGATGCCACCAGAACTTTAATTTTTGATTAATGTCAAAGAGACTATTTACAAGTGTTTGTGACTTTGGGGGTCTTGGAAATTGGGTGATTGCTCATTCATAGTTTAATTGCCTTCGGGGCTGGGTTAACAAGAGTATTATCTTACAGTTGTTTAGGAATGGACTTCCAAAAAGAACCTCAAATACTAGAAATACTTGAAATTTACTCTGGCTCTTTTAATGATGAAAGAATAAACACGTGTATTATCTTCATCTGACAGTGGAACCAACACAAATAACTTAAATAATGATGTGACTGAGTCCTTAAAACGCTGGCTTTCTTAATAACAGAAGATAGGTCATTGACAAAAGGAATATTAAAAACCAAAGAAGGTCTGTTTTCTCTAAGGTGATGACTTCATACTAAAAATAAATATGAAGACTCATTTAAAATATGTATACCTGACATTCTTCATGTATCCAAAATTTATACTTTGTTCTAGAAGATAAATTCCATAGAGTATACACACCAGTCTATTGCATTGATGGTTAAGGTGAATTAACTCCGTGGCTTCAAGTATAGCTTAGCTCGTTAGTCTGCTCACTTCAGTATAACTATTTCCATTTTCATGTGCTTGAAAGTCTACCCACTGTGTATGCTAACTTCCTTTCATTATTATTGTTGATTTTTTTTTTATCCCCCCCCTAGATTGTGGGATGATGGAATTATTGATCCAGCTGACACAAGACTGGTTTTGGGCCTTAGTCTCAGCGCAGCATTAAATGCACCTACGAAGAAGACAGAATTTGGCGTTTTCAGGATGTAAACTTAAACATACGCTCATCGGAATTACCTCTGTATGTTTTAATTGGGGCTGGAGAGCAAACTAACTACAATGTTGAGGTCATTAAAAAATAAAGATTTGTACAATGCTATTTTTAATGGGAATGTCATAATTATTTATTTTCACTGAGTAATAATCACACAGTGCTTCAGTGTTTTGATAGTGATTTGAGACGTCACTTAACCGTGGTTGTATAACACCACGATGCACGAATAAACTGCAACTTCTAGCATTATGTTTAATGTTTGGCGAGAAACCATTGATACTCTCTCTTATATTAATAAATCTGCAAAATAAGCTACATATTGTGTGCTTATCAGCTCCTTTATTTCTTTTAATTCTTCTTCATATGTCTCCTATAAATGCAAAACATTTTTGCAATGCAACAAAAACAAATACCCACATTTGCTAGTCAATAGTTTTTGCAAAAGAGGAGTGCTGTAAGGGCAGCCAGGGAGTTCGACACAGCATGAAATTACAGATTTCATGCAGTTGTTGGCATTTCGGCCTTTCTCTGGCTTTCATCCAACAACACTGCTCTTCTGTACAGTTCCCTGAAGATAAAACAACAAGATTTTATCTAGCTTTGCCCTGCAGGCACCCAGATAACCATTGGCAGAAATACGCTGGTATGAGAATCAAGTCCAAGAAGAGTTAATGTACAGAGGTAGAGGTCCTGTCCTGTGCTGGCCTGTGGGGAGAAGGATTGCTAATCGGAGTAACCACCCTGGGTAACATTCTAATTGTAGTCTTCTAGATTTACGTGCCAGAGGAGTTCCCCTTGGGCCCCGGAGGGGGAAGAAAGCCTGCTAGAAAATAGCCCTCTCAGTTGTGTCTTGGGCAGATGCAAAAGTGAAAATGAAATAATTCTTTGGACTGGGGATTTTAAAGGTAGAATACAGGCAGCCCAGCGTGTGCTGGGGGGTCTCTGGCGCACCTCTACTTTGCTCAAAAAGACTGGTTTTCTTTCTCATTTTCCTGAGAAGAAATCTATCCAAAACCTGGTATGTTCTGCACTGCTAGCAAGATTACTTCTGTAGGTCTGCACACATCTAATCTCACTGTTGTGCCATGTGCATGTTCTTAGTATATTAAATACATATTTAGCAGAGAGTAATAGTTTAAAATACTGCAGTAAATGGCAGCTATATGCCGAGCTGTGCTTTTGTTTCACTGGTTCTTGTCTCATTGCACAAATTCATAAGCGTGCTGGGCATGGCCTCAGGATTTCTTCATCCTGAAAGTACAGTGACATTATTTATGGCTGCTGGACTTCTGAAATGCCTTTAAAAATATCCTGCTTTTAAGTATGTGTATCTCAAATATAACCAGGGAGAGCACAGGTTTCAGACCTTGAAATGATTGCTATTAATGACTTACAATTAAAAAAGTAAAACCTCCATATTTTCTCCCACTGCAGAGGAGTTAGCAGTTCAGGCACCAGTTGTCCTTCTGCTCAAAATTACAGGGGTAACTTTCCCCCGTCTGTTACTCCTAATGCCATAAGGAGTACTGATCACTTCAGAATAACGTTTTTGCTTTCAACAGATTCTTTCAATGAGACTGGTAACAGATAATCCTGGGATACAGATCATGAAAATAGGTAAGTTTGGGAGGATTCATGCTTCTGAGAAATAACTCCCAATCGCTTGTTACGTCTGAGAGTTATAATTATCAAGATTTCTTCCTCTAAATATGTGAGCAAGCCAAGTCAAAAAATGTCTCTGAATAAGTAAGAATGCTCTGCCTTATATTTTGAAACTTGTTAAGCAAACAAAATTAATCAACACAGGCTTAGCATCCTATCGCCATCTTCTGGTTCGGGGAGGTTACAGAGCAGGACCCTCCCTGCAGATGAACGATTCAAGGAATCACCAGCGATTATCGCTCCCCTACTGCACAGCAGACTTTTGGAAAAGCTTTTGCAGGTTCATGTGCTGTCCTTCCTGTGTATGCACGGACTCTATGCAGTGCACATCGTGCGTAGCAGCACTCTGATGGCAGAGATGGTTTGCTGAAAAAAACACCTCTGTCGACTCAACCAGGAGCGAGGAGTCAAGCCCCATGCTCGCACTCCGTTTGGGTTTTATACTATCTCAAAATAGAGTCACCTGCAGCTCTTCTGTTGCCTCTGCCATCAGGAATCTTAAGCCCTTGCAGTGGCTGCTTATTTAACATGGATGCCATGACATCGTCATTCTCACTTCCCATTGCTGTTGCGCTACCAGTAGGATCTCTTTTGGATGTTTAATGAAAGGAAATGTCAAATAAAGCTAAAGAAAAGGAAGCTGCCACTGCAAAGGTGTAAGATACTTGACAGCAGAGGCAGTGGAAGAGCTGTGGGTAACTATTTCAAGATTTGTCCTACCTGTTTCTGGTATGTGTCACCTATGTACTGTAGTATTGGAGCTGCTCACAACCATTCATCTCTTTACTTACTGGAAAGGATGATAGGATGACGCTGATTTTTCAGGTGGAAGTTGAGGAACAAGGGAAATGGCTTTGCGCAAGCTCTGGTGGACCAGGACCTTGAACTCGGTACTCTAGGCTTCCGGGGGACCTTTCTCCTCCCATCTGATCTCACCTTGCGGATTGCTCTTCTCAGCTGTGTGCCTGCCTCCTGCCTCAGAGCAGTGGCAAGGCCAAGAGGTTACCTAGTTCCAGCTGGTTTTGATAGCTGGACATGGCCTATTTAAGAGATGTCAACGTTTGAGTATGAGGCGGTTTAAAAGGGCCAATACTCTGGCCTTGAGTGTGTTTCAGACCCCTCTGTAGAAGGAAATGGGAAGCTGTGAATGAGGTGGGCTCAGCTGCTTGCCATGTCCCTAGGGTCTGCTGCAGTAACCACGGGTGCTTCATAAACTGCCTGGGCTGAGATGGTGAATTCAGGATGGATCATAAAACCTACCCATTTCCATTTTCATTTGTTATTCTCATGGCAACTAGGAAGGTGCTGGGAACTACTGGGAGCTACAGCGTGGTCACCAACCAAAACAGGTGGTGGTTTGTATAACAAACATCAAAGGCAGAGCCTGTGGTACAAAACTGTGGTGAGTTTTGCGTGCCTGCTTCCGAGGCCGAAATGAGATGTGGCTGGTGCACAGCCCCTGCGGTAGCTTTGCCTGCAGAAATGGAGAGGCTATACGTTAATTTCTGAGAAGCCGTGGGGTGCCTGTTCCCACCCCGCTTCCACCCACCCATTTTGGGGTTAGTTTAATGGGGATTTCATAGCCTCAGAGTTCATGTTGGTATTTGTGTATGTGCTGTTCTTGTGAGAACCCATCTTTTAGTTAGATGGCATTTTTCCAATCTGTTACTCATCAAGATGAATTGGTATCTCCTGCTGAAACAGATGATAATCTTTCAAGTATGCCTCTGGACTCTATTATTGCTTCAAATGTGCCAGAACCCTAATTTATCTTAGGTTTTCCTCACTGTTCCAGATTTCAGCCAAAGAAATATCTTGATTCAGAAAACCAACAATGATATATTAAATTAACTGTTTGGGGTTTTTTTTTAAACTGAGGTTTATAAATTAAGGCAATTCAACAAAGCACTTGTAAAAGCCCACTGCTTTTCAGCAAAGCCTTAAAGCATCCAGTTAAAACAGATGTCCATGTTCATGGCTCTGATTCAGTAGAGCACTTGAGCAAATGCTTCACACTAATCTCTATGGTATAATATCCATCCAAATCTGTGTCTACGTCAAGCCAAAACTAGAACACATAAATGCATCAGATATCCGTTATTTCGACACCAGCGTCAACAGAAACCTCCATTATTTTCCCGCTGTTAGAAGTACATTCAATTAATTGATCGTGATGGAAGAGTGTGATTATGAAAAGCATATACCGTGTACAACTTCAAAAATTACCCATTTGATGTACAGATGTTAATGTGCATTGGCTGTGTCGTGTTTGTAACTCATCTGCAATAACTTTCACATGGAGAACATAAGTTAACTTTGAGAGGCTTGAACTAATGCATAGCTACAACAGAGCTGTTCAGCTCTGACGTCTGACAGCATTTCGTGTAGATTATCTGGAGCTGAGTTCCGTTGTGCCACAGACTCCCCTAATTTCGTAGCCAGGTGTCTTTTAACTGGCTGCTGATGCTGTCAAGAAGCACCTGTCTTTTTGTAGCTGTAAACGGTGATTTTGCGGTTTTATACCTTGACAGTGTTCTGCTCCTTGGCATGGTAGCTTCTGACACTCGTTTAATATTCAGCTATCCTCCATCCTAAGATTTTTTTACCCCCTGGTGCTCTGGAGACAAGTTCTACAAGAAGAGCTGAACAGGGAGCAGGGTACAGCGACATTTGCAGAGACAGTGTGACACAGACAGCAGCAGGCACAGAAATGTACAGGTCTATGGGTGTCTGTAGCCAGACAGATACAACGACTTTTGAAACCAGCAGTTTGTAATTGCCTCCACATTCAACAACAATTTTACTGTGGGAACTAACACATTCAGCTTTTTAGTGGAAGTGCAAGTTAGAAAGAAAAGTTATGTTTTCTCAGCATGTCTGTGGTGTTTTGAACACTGCATGAGTAATCCTCATACTATAAAATATGTCTTGGATTTTTGGTCAGGCTTCACAGACGCTGCTTTCAAAGTTGAATAGACCATATATCTGCCTCTCCGTATGAAATGTTGCATATTAGCCTGTGTTATTTCTCTGCTGTAAGAAACTCTGCTTTGGCAAGCCTATCATTTCCAGTACTTCCCACAGCTGCATTTTTGCTCCAGCCTGGGATGTGGGATTTGCTATGAGTGGTTCACCACCAGCCTGATGTCCGACACCTTGTCCTTCCCTGTGGCAAAAGGAGACTGGAGGATTTGTGCAAACACACAGAGGATCTCTACTCTGAACAGCAATTACAAATGAGACCTTTGCTGGATGTGATGATCAACAGGAGCAAGAGGTGAAGACACAGTTCTGAAAGCAAGCAACACGATAGCTGGAGAGACTGGAGTCTTTTTATTGCCTCAAACAAAATAATGCTGTTGAAAATTACTCGTTAAGCTGCACTCCTCTTGGTCCCTTTAAACACTGCCTTCCTGTCTGGAAAAACATGGCCCGGGCCTCACATTGCTTTGCCTTTTCAGGCTGTTCCTAGCTCTTCTACAAACCAACCAACCAGGAGAGTTTTGTTCATGAGGCTTTCCAAATTTCTCCTTCTCCAGATGATCCTCCCTCCACCTAGGGAGACCCGGCCCAGCTCTTGCTGCCACTGGCTGGAGGGCAGAGACCTCCCCATGCCACTGCAGAGCTGGGAGTGAAGCCTCTTCAGAGGCAGACCCTGCTCGCTGCCTCCTTGTCCCCACAGCCATCATGCCAGAGGGCCACATGTCTTGTGCCAGCCAAGCTGCTGCTCAGCTTCCCCCTGCTTTGCCCCAGCCTTGGCCCGGTGGTGTGAGCCTGGACGGAGCTGAGCGCTGCCCCTCATCTTGCATGCTCTCCCTGGCACGCTACTGTTTTTCTTAGTGGGGGAAGCTGCTCCTGTCTTCCTTCTGCCGCCACCATGACCAGGAGGCTTGGGCAGGTTTGGGCCTGCCAGGGAGCTCTTTGGCCACGGTGTTGATGAACATGAGGGCACCAAACTTTCAGAGCCGAGGGTCAGTAGGAAGGTCTGAACAGAGATGAGTGCACTGATGCTAGGTCTCCTTTTGCTGACTGTGTTTTTTCTCTCCCCAAAAGAAGGTGGCCTTGTTTCACAAGCTGGTTGGGTGATGCTCACTGAGCACCTGCTCAGGAATATGGTATTTGGCCCCAAGCACCTTCTCGCAGTTCTGCTACAAGTACCAGCAGTTACTTTTGTCCTGGGCCTTTTGATGTCACTTCTTGCCGTGCTCTCTGTGGCCCTGAGCCTCCCCGCCTGTTCGTCGGTCCCACCTCACTCAAGCATCCCATCGTCACCAGCTGGTTGCTCACCATCTTTATCTTCTCCCCTCCCCGACTCCTTCAGGTTAATCCTCCCGTCACACCCTGCTTTCCCTTAGCCCAAGGGCTGCCAACTCTCCGTCCTCTCAGTTCCTTGCTCTGATTTCCCAGCCTGGTCTCCCCGATGGCCCAGCCTCCACCCGCATCTCCGGGTGCCCACGGGGCTCCCTCTCCCCTTCCTTCCAGACCCCCGGGCGAGGGCAGAGGTCCCTCTCCTCTCGCACCAGAAGGGGTTGCGAGCGGGGCGGGCGGGCCGCTGGCTCCGCTGTTTGTGCCGGGACAGCTGGCGAGCCGTCGCGGGGGACGGCTCCTGCGGGGCAGCCGGGCACGGGGCAGAACCTGCGGGGGTCACCGAGCCGTGCCGAGCGGAGCGTGCGGGCCCGGTGCGCGCCGCGGCGGCGGGGGGCGCTGACGCAGGGCGGGGCGGGCGCGGCGCTATAAAGGCGGCGGCGGCGGCGGCGGGGGCAGCACCATGGAGAGCTGCCGGGCCCTGGCGCTCTGCGCCGTGGCGGCCGCGCTGCTGCTCAGCGCCCGCGGACAGGGGCCGAGCCCGCCGCGCCGCGCCCGGGACATGGGGCCCCCCGGCGGCGACGGCGGCGGCACCTCCCGGGAGAAGGAGCTGGTGGGGCGGCGGGCCGGGGCCGGGGCTGGGATGGGGATGGGGTCGGGGCGGGGGGCGCTGCCCGGCGGGGCGCGGCCTGACGGGGGCTGTGGGGTCTTTCGGCAGATCGAGGCGCTGCAGGAGGTGCTGGAGAAGCTGAAGAGCAAGCGGGTCCCGCACTACGAGAAGAAGTTCGGGCAGGTGCCCATGGTGAGTGCCCCGGCATTGCACGGCGGGGCGGGGCGGGACGGGGCGGCCGCGGTCGGCACCCCCTTACCCGCTGCCGCCGGCTGCAGTGCGACGCCGGGGAGCAGTGTGCCGTGAGGAAGGGGGCCCGCATCGGGAAGCTCTGCGACTGCCCCCGGGGGACTTCGTGCAATTCCTTCCTCCTCAAGTGCCTGTAAGCGGGGCCGCCCCGGGGGGAGCCGCCGGCAGCGCAGGCACCGACCCCTCCCGCCCCGACGCGTCGGCCCGGGGCGGCGGCGGCTCCCCGCGGCTCCTCAGCCGGAGAGACGCTGCAGAAGCCCCCTGACAAGGGCGACGCGCCCTTGTAATGCCGTCCGTGACACCCGACATCCGTGGAGCTGTTTTCTTTCTCTCCCCCCACACCCTTCCCCTCCCTCCTCTCCTTCACCGTTTGATCTCGTCCGTTCAGGAAGAACCCAGCCCGTGCCTTGCCCAGCAGCGGTGCCGGGACCGGTAGCTCCAGTGCCGTGGCGGTGCAGCGCCGAGCCGTGCCGTGCCGAGCCGTGCCCGGGAGCGGGGCTGGCCCTGTGCCGTGCCCCGGGGTGCCCGGCTCCTTCCCGAGGCCGCCCGGAGGGGCCGGGGCGAGGGGATCCCCTGGGTGGTTGTGAGGGTGGGGGGGACGGATGTGTCCAAGGCATCCCCGACCCCCTTTTTCTTGCCCCGCAGCTGAGAGGGCCCAGGTTGGCACAGCCCGGGGCCGGGGCACGCAGGCGGTGGTGGGGCTGCACCCGCACCGTCGGCGTCAGTCGCGTCCCGCCGCGCTCAGCCTGCGCCGGGAAAGTCCCGCGTGAGACACCCGCGGCGTGCGGGCTGCAGCGCCTGGGTGGGGCCGGGGCGATCGGTGGCTTCGCCGCAGGCACCGCGGAGGGAAAGCTGTCTGGATCCGTTGCAAGCTGCCAGGGGATATCCGAGTCACCTCGACCGAATTGTTCGCGTTTCTACAACGAACTGATATACATAAACGTGTCTGTCCTCCGCAGGCACGCCGTGTGTTTCAGCAAGCTCATAACGTGTTTTAATCCTTTGTTTGTCTCTGTTAATAAAGCCACTGTTCTGATGACAGGGTTTTGGGAGAAGTTTTAATTTCACACGCAGGACCCCTGCCTGCACTACCGCCTGCACTACCGCGTGTTTCACCCAGGCTGTCAGCCAGGTCGGGACAGGGCTGCACACTGGGGTTCGTGTCCCCTGGCGATGGCTCGGGTGACGGCTGCTCCCCGCCCCACGGGTGCCCAGAGGGACTGTGACGAGCACAGACACTTTGGACCTCAGACTTTCCTTTGGGAGAGGGCAGGGTTCGTCCCAGCTGCAGGGACTGGGCTTGGGAAGCTGTGCAGGGTGGGACAGCCACTGTGAGCTGGATCACCTGTGCTGCTTTGTAGTTTATTCCCATAAAAGAGGGACCGCTGAAGGAACTTCTTGCCTATACCTGGGTGACAACCCATCTGTGAGTGTCTGTGCCAGATTTGGCTCTTACTTCTGTTCTTTCTTCTTATTTCTTATTTTAGTTTTTATACTTACTTCCTTGTTTTTCTTATTTTATTACCATCAGGGACATGAGGGGATGCATGGGCCAAGGCAAATGTGGGGGAAAAGTACTCCTCCAAACAGCCTTCATATTCAGTGCTGAAGAGAGCACAAACTTAGGTGAGAAACCCAGAGGCTTGTGAGAAATAAGAGATTTCTGTAAGGCACTTGCTTTGCTCCTGACGAGAGCACATGAGCAAGCCTGGCTGAAACAGGTGCAGAAGAACTGACTGCAAAAAGAGACATGCCACTGTTTCATTATCATTATTACTGTTATTACTCTTATTGTTAGGTTTTTGCTGTTGTTATTATTATAATTGTGGTTGTTATTATTGTTGTTGTTGTTGTGTACTATTATTATTATTTTCCAGGACAGGGGGTGAGCTCTTTGTAGCCCAAAGGAAGAGAAAATAAACAGCAGCTGGAAAAATCCAGAGAGAGTATGAAGTCTGATGGAGCAGATGAGGCCACAGGGCCAGGGGATGCATGGGCAAGGCAGTACCGATCTGAGGGGCTGCGTATGCTGGCGGGGGACGGGGGCAGGAAGGGAGTCTTAAAGTAGGGCAGGAGCCATGGTGCAAATGGTGGCAACACTGTTCAAGGAGGACTTTACAAAGAGAAAGGGATCTGAAGTGAGCAGGGATGGAGCAGTGGGATTTTCCAGGCAGAGGTGGCAACCAGCTGTGACTGTAATTTTTGTGCCTGTGGGTGAGTGCTGGCCTGTGGGGGAGAGGTGTGATAGTGCATTTGCAGGGCTGGAGGTGTGTGCTAGGTTTTGTAAATTGGTAACTGTGCTTCTCGGTGTCTTTATGGTATTTCCCAGAGACACTGCAGAGGCATTTACTCTTGATTTCTTGTGGAATAATGAAATAATTTTCCTAGCATCTGCTTTTGGCTCCCCTCTGTCCCTACAATAAAAAGGACTTATATTTAGGTGCTGGATGCTTTCAGGCATGGAGCACGTAGGCTGGCTCTTCGGTGGTCCCCTCAGCGCTGAGTCCAGCCCCAGGTATCACAGCCATGTCGATGAACCGGGTCCAATGTAGAGACCATCTCAACATGTAACATTTTTACTGAAGTTTTATTTACACAAAATTGGACTGAAACATGAAACACTGGACTAAAATAGATCAAGAGTGATTCAGCTTGTGTGTTAATTATATAGTTCTTGTTTTGCCTGATCATAGTGCTCAAAATTACAAATGTGGTTTAAATAAAGATCAGAATTATAAATCTAAAACTTTTCTTAAGGAAACTGGGATTTATGGTTCACTTGCATGATGCTGTCATTATGAGAATGCTCTCTGCAAGAGTGTGTGCACCAGCCTGAGGCCTCTCATCACTTTGATTATGCTCATGACCACTTGCATTACGTTACAGTTATTTCTGTTGTACAGATCGAAAAAAACAGATGCGGAAGGAAACCAGTGCTGTCAGGTCGGCATTTGCATATTTTCACTTCTAAAATCAATGACATGAGATTACACTGCTTTTCATTTAAAAGATCTCTTGATTTCACCTTTCTTTTTGAGGGGTTTGGACACTGTCATGGTGTTTTAGAAGCAGGACAGTGCCTATACCTGTGGGGGTCTCCAGTGTCCTTTGAACAGGAGATTGTAATGTCCTTAAGGGCAACCATGGGTCTCAAGGGCCATTCCTGCCCCTCCCAGGGCTTCTCCCCACCATGCACATCACCCAGGATCCCATTTCAGCCCTGCCTGGGGCATTCAGCCCACAAAGAACACGTTCCTCAAGAGATTGTTGGTTGAAACAGGAGGGGAGTTTTGCAGACAGCAAAAAGGAGAACAGGCCCCCAGACCAGGTTGTGGAGAGACCAAATGCTTATTGTCATAGTTCTGACCTGTCGTGGAAAGACTATTTGGGAATAAACCCTTCCTGGACTGCCCTGCGCCTCTGCTGACTCCAGAGTGTGGAGAAAAGCTAATGGAACACTGTGGGCACCTATAAGACACCTATTGGGACACCTATGAGAACAGAAAGTGAGGTTGTCTTAGTTGACATCAGTGACGGGGCCAGGGAACATGCTAACACTTCCAAGGAGGGCCCTACACACTACTTAGCTGAGCACCCAAAATAGGCACTGCAGCTTTTGAGGGTTCATCTTGGGTTTAGACAGCAGAGAAAAAGAAAGTTTGGGCTCATTCCTAGGGTTCAGAAATAGTGTGTTTATTGAATACGAAGCAAAAAAACCCAGATGCCTCAAGCGTCAGCCAATTAGGACTCAACCATGGTAAATCTGTTTGCCTGCTGGCCACTCCATTTCAAGACTGTAATTTTCTTTTTGATTGGATCTTCCAGCTGGAAAGAGAGGTGAAGAGAAAACTACTCCTGACAGACTGGCTGGCAGGTCCCGTCTTTCTGTGCGGCGGGCTGACCAGCAGCTTCTGCTGGCCCCACTGCCCTGGGGATCAGTGCTGTGGGCCTGGGCTCCTCATCAGCTTCTGGGGCTTCTGGCAGCTCCCAGGCACCTGGGTGTGGCTAAATGCATTACACCCCTTCTAAACTGCAGAAACCCCATCTCTGTCACTAGTTTAACCACAACCAAATGAGCTAGTTGAACGGCAAGCAGTGGGACAAAGCGACCCGCCTGGATTGTGCTGTTTGTCTCTTCTCCCTGCTTTCTGTGGGCTTTCTCCACATTGTACCTGCTAGCACAGTGTGTGATCCACCTTTTACTGGTCCACCTTCTTCCCAGAAACCACCTAGTCAGAAACTCAAAGGCAAAGATGATCGACTTACACTGCTCATCTGCAGCCAAGTCTTCTCCAGGACATTTCCACACAATTGGTTTCCACACCAGGACTTGGTGTCCCTTGTGGAGGCAGAACAGGTGCTGCAGAATCAGGAAAATGTACGTGTCTGGGTGGCAGCCTCTTGGGTAGAAGATGGGGCAAGTACTGAGGGGACAATTGATGTTCACATCAAGAGAAGTCTCAGAGTTTGGAGATAATGTTGCATTATCCCTGTACTTTCCAGTGAGTTTTTCCACACTCCCTGGAAAAACTCCATGACATTTCCTGCTGGGGGGGAGGGTTACTGCTGCTTGGGTTCTGTTCGTTTTGTTGGGTTGGTTTTGTGGGGTTTTCCCCTTTCTTTTGGTACCTCGTTCTTGGAGTTACCAGAGAAAACAGTTAAGATAGCAGTCAACACTGATGTAATGTGTCTGTGAAAGTTTTCAGGCTTTCTACCTGTTTTTAACTCGTATGGACAGTTCTCATACAGAAGTGGTGGGGCTTTATGCCTTTGTGCTGGTGCTGGATCTACGACAGGCTGGAGCTGGGCAAAATAAGATCTGCAGATGAACAAGATGTGGTAGTGTTGTAATGGAATAAAATTCTCAGCAAGCAGCTGTCTCTCATCTAACTAAGTGTGTTAGCTTAACTGTGATGAATGGGAGGCTGGATTATTCAATTTTTGAGATTGGATTATTTTTTTTTATAAAGTAATTTGGAGCACACAGCTATACTTTGCCTGACTAGAGGACTGTGACCCCTTACAACCTCACTTCGATCTCTGCAAGGTGTGATGACACCCCTTGCTGGGAAGAGAGGCTGCACAAAAAGGGACCAAGGGACCTGAGCAGCCTTACCTGGGGCCTTCATGCTCCCCCTCCAAATCCTCATCCCACCTGTATGAGCCCCATTTCAACCCAGGTGTGGGCCTTCAGCCCTCAGCCCTCTCTCCTGGAGGCAGCTCAGACCTATCCTGTAGGCATCTTGTCTTCTGCGTGGACCCCTCGTCTGGACGTTGTAGCTTGTCTCCAGCCCCATCTCCAGCCCCATCTCCTCTCACTACACTCCCCAGATGGATTCTGGACCTGATTAATCACTTGCCTTCTCTGGGACTGGTGATGGACCCCATTACCAGCACCCAGCTGTGCCACACTGGTCAGGGCATTGCCCGTGTGGAAGTCCACCTTGGCTCCCTGATCACTTTCCCTTGGAGAGCAGACAGCCCTTGCTGTGACAATGTTTGAGCACAGCACTCATCCACAAATGAAAAAGTGGTCCTGCAGCCATAGGAGACTTAAGCAGTCTCACTCCTGTTGGTTCTTGAGTAAGCAATGAGCTGACCCCACGCCCTGGCAAGCAGGGTCTTGGGACCCTGCTCTGCCACAGATGGTGGGGGTGACCTTTTTGTTAGGAACCAAAAGATCAGGCCACACATGCCCAGGGGAACTTAGTGCTTCTCACACAGTGTCTTTACCTGGGAAATAGCCTGGCAGCCTTGGATAACCAGTTGGAGGAGATGCTCATTCATGCCTTTCCTCTTGCAGCTGGTGGCTGTACCCATGATTTTGACAAGATTATGCAGAAGGCATGTGGAATCTGCCTGGAGCCCTTCCATGTGGTCTGTCTGCAGTGGCAGCTGTAACCAGATGGGAAATGAAAACATAAATACTGATTAAGTGTTCAAGTGTTGTCCTTTTATTTCCTCCCTAGTAAATGGCAAATACTGTTTTGCATGCAGTAATTGACCTTGATGGGAGGCTGGAGATTCTGCCTGTTCTGCATGGGGGTAATGCCTTCTCCTCTGCAGGCACTACTGGGAGCAACAGAAAGACCACACAGCAGCTGCATTTTTTCCCAGGTCTCTCCCTTCTTCTGGTCCACTGTGATTGGTTGTTAGGACCCTATGGGATTCCCAAAAAAGCCCACGCCAACCCAAAGAACCATCTGGTGCATCTGTGAACCACAAAGTACATTTCAAGATGCAGCACAGGGAAGGCAGATGGTGGCGGGGAGCTCCCTTTGCCAGTGGTTCTGGTGGATCTTACAGCAACCTGTAAGACCATGACAGTGTGCAGTCTGGTGCTACAGGTGCTTCCTATAAAGTCTATAAGGTCAATTACCCCATTTATCATTTAAAAAATCTCTGTCTGGCAGTCTGAGCATGGAGAAGTCAGAAGCATGATGTGACTTGCTAGTATTCTTGCCCAAGCCAGCAGCAGCCAAAGAAAAAGAATGGCTAGGGAAGTGACAGTGGTGTTCAATGGCAAAAAAGGAAAAATCCTGCAGAACCTTGACTGGCAACCAACTCCCCTCACAGCCTGTTAAGAAACTTTCTCTGTATTTGTGTTAAAGTTACAGTCGGGTGCTATATTTTGTACATGTGTCTGTAATGGCATGTCAGTAGATGTGTCTACACCACCACTTCTTTTAAAAGACATTTATGATGCTCCTGAGGAGGTGGGAAGCTGTGGGGGTATAAATTCCCTTTTTGAACCTGCTAAAAGGTGAATTGCTGATTTGAAGAGAAGCCTGGCTTGCAAACCAGGACTCTCAGAGCTTACACAAGGCAGCAAGAAAAGACTTTAGAAGAAATAAGGTGATTGTGGCAGAGGTGGATGCAGTGGAAGGGCAGACTTGGTGGACATACAGTGTATGACAAAGCCCACAAAGGTTTCTTACCCCAAATATCTTCCTGACATCCTTAAGACCATAATAATGTTCATTGTGTAAAAGGAGGAAACTGCTCTTGGCCTACCTAATACTGTTGTTTTAAGCCAGGTGGGGGAAAAAAAGATCCCCCATCTCTTTTTCCCCTTGGAAAACCTGATTTTTGCTTTTATTTAATTACTTTTTATTCACAGATAAATATGTATTTACTTTCTGCATCTTTGTGAATGCATACACCTATATGCATATACCAATACTCAAGTATATAAATGTAGACATATATATATAGACTAGGGTGTCTAGTTTATATAGTGTCCCTGTGCCCCCTCCCGCCCTCTGTCTGGTTCCCCTGGGTTCCTGCCTGGCCCTGATGGTGGCCATTATTGCTGAGGCAGCTCTGTAACCCTCACGTGCTTTTCCTGCATGCTGGCGCCAGGCAGTGTCTTCTGCTGGTCCCCTCTGGCTGTGAAGGTGGTTTCTGCCAGGAGAGGTTAAAAAAGAACCTGAGGAATGGTCATCTTTCCTGCCCTTCAGCTGAACTCATGCTGCCTGCTGCCCTTCAAGCAGAACAAGTCACAGCCCTCAGCACGCAGCAGAGTGAGAGAGCTGAGCCCTCAGAGGGTCCCTCCCACCCAAACGACCCTTCTCCCTTGTGCGCAGTGGGAGGGAGGACAGTGCTGGAAGCTACAGGTGGTGTCTCCCTCAGCTCTCATCCTCAAAGCCAGGTGGGTCCATGGTCCTCAGCAGGAGGAGATGTGCTTACTTCTCCCAGGAGTGTTGCAACAGAGGTCTGGCACCCCAAGTGAGGACATGTCCTTCAAGAGCAAGGAAACCTTGGCAGCAGCAGCAGCTGAACTTGTTCCTCTGAGCACACATAGCCTCTGCTGCTGTCAACACCCTGGAGAAGAGGATCAGCAGGGCAGGGTGAGATCTGGGAGTCTGTCATGGCACAGTCCCTGTCAGGAGCCTCAGACACTGCTGAGCCTGAGCTGCAGTTTCAACTGTTTGCTTTTCCTGCTGCACCGCTTAGGACACAGGGGAGGGTTAGGAGAAGACTCACCTATTTTTTTTAAACTGATTGTTGTTTTCATTTGCAGCAAGTGAAACCACAAAGAGAAGAAAGGTACTACCCTGTCCTTTGTTCTGTGACAGACCTCTGCTGCTGCAGATACGCCAGGGCAGTTGGAATCTGGCTGCAGAGGGGCATCTTTTTTCCAGCTCTGGTGGCCATGGAGAAGATGTCACTTTGTCCCAGCTGATCCAGGCAAGCAAACCTAGCAAGGGAGTACCCATTCCTTGGACTTCTCCCGAGAGGCTGTATTCCTAGGAAAGATACGATGGACCTCAGGAGACGGGTGATTTGGTTGTTTTCCTCCCAGTACACACTTCTGACAGCCACAGCCTGCAGATTAGGTTGCAGCCTAAATACAGCAGGAGCCACATCTGGGTGTTGGTTTGGCCCAGACTACTTCTGTTGGAAGAAAGCTACAGGGGAGAAAATCCCAAAGCTGTGAATAAGCAAAGCAGATCTGGTCTTTGGTATGAATCTTTGTGGTATCACAGAAATCCTTTGAAGAACTCTTCTCAGCATCAGAGACCTTCAGGGGTTTCTGTGTTTCCAGAAAAAAAGTCCTTATAAATGGGCTAGCACTGACCATATCTAAATGCTGTCTTTGGGCTAACAACATTCTTGGAGAGTTTCCCCAGGGGGAATTTTTCCAAAAGGCAGGCTTTTTTCCCCCTTTTAAGCAGTTGCTGCAGGGGACACATCCTGGCTTTGTTGAGTAGGAAGGGTCAGGGAGACATTCGGGCTTGACTTGTGCCATGTTTTCCTATAGGAAGGAAGCAGAACTGTCTTCATGGCAATGAGAGGGGTTCACCAGCACAAAATGACTTTTGTGCTGGCAGAAGATGAAGCTTCTCCCAGCATGATGTCCCTGGAGCGACACCTAGACCTCATCCCAGTGAAAACAGAGTATGCCTCCCCATCCAAACTTGCTTCTGTCTCTAAGCGAGGTTTACATGCCTCAGGGTCTATCTTCTCAAAGCCCCCATCCTCCCACCCAGCCCACGTTTCCCACAGGAACTGCTGGATATATGTGAAAGGGCCATCAGCTGAGGGGATATTCAGACCAGCTGACAGCAAGAAAGCACACTGTGAGCTGAAGGAGGCCCTGGACACAGGAGGGAGTGTTGACCAGAAAAGCCAAACTGTGCACCTGCTGGCAGTGATTGTGAAGGTGAATTCTTTTGATTTTGGGCTGCAAGAGCTCCTTGCTTCAGTGACTGGCTTTGACTTAGCCAGGAGCTCACCTAAAGCCACAGTGTAGCCAAGCTCTATTTCTCAGACTTAAAGTTCCAAGTTTGTTTTTTTTTTTCTCTGTCTCCTTTTCTATTCCTCTCGCTGTGCCCCTGGTTTCTGGCATGCCCATAGGAAACTCACTTCATGCTCTTCCTGTGTGTTCTCCCCTAGGAGGCACCCTGAGATTTAGGGGAGAGCAGAGGGCAGAGAAGAGCGGGGAGTCCTGTTAGCGGGGTAGTGTGAGCTTGCTTGGCCCATATCCCAGCAGCTGCCTGCTCTGTCAGCATCGATGGGTAGCTCTGAGAGAAGATCACTGAAACCAACCTGCCTCCTCCCAGCCAGGATCAATGGGATGTTCTCTGTGATATCAGAGGGAGCATTCAAAGCTTTGTCTGAAGGCCTTGGCATTGCAGGACTTACTCTGAAACATCCCCTTGAAACTTTTGTTGGTTGACCTCTATCAAAGCCTGCATGTGACCCTCGGAGAAGCTGTGCAAGGAGGAGAGATTGGAAGAACTGAAGGAGCAAGTTTTGCAAGTAGTGCCACTGGTAGGGGGGGACTGGTAGAGGCCTGGGACTTCTCTGCAAATTGACAGTTTCCTGTAAAATCCTGTTGGTTCTGACAGCTGATTATTGCTGCTGTGGAGTGGGTTTTAAGGGGCAAGTGGCACAGAAAAGCATTTCTTTAGTCAGAACACTTTCTTATGGCACTTAAGATTGCTCCACAAAATTACTCTTATAAGAAGTGGCCAGCAGCTGCAGTGTCTTAGTGTAGGTAGCCCCTCTGCTGTCAATCAGGCACGGACAACAAGTCTTCCTTTGAGGGGACTTGAATGAAAACATGAGCTGGGTAACACCAACATGCTTCTTCCCTGAAAAGTAGATTTGAAAGCCGGCTTAGAGTACCTTGAAAGCTACACAACACAGCTGCAGGCTTTCATCTGCCTTAGGAAAGCCTGCAGTGATCTTCTCTTGACAACATATGATTTATTAATGTTGTTGATCACCTCAAAAACACGGGGTTCAGTACTGCTGGCATGTCAGTGCAGATCTTACTGTTAACCCACTACTGAGCTGCTGTTGGTGATTTTTGAATGGTAGTGCTGCCAAGTCCTGGAAAAAGCACACGCTTCCTCTCTTTATAAGTCATTAATTTCTACAAGTTTTATGAAATACACACTTTTAAAGAAGTAGCAGCCCCTGAAGTGGTATTATGTTATGTTCATGTTCCCTTAGGGTGGCTGTCAAGTTGCGTAGAGCCAATCTCCTCATCCTCAAGTGGTTGCTGTCTCGGTGGCACCACATGAAGCAAAACTCATCAACAAGCAGGATGGACTCCAGCAGTCTTGCCATCTGCATTGGACTAAATATGTTGAGCACGGAGAACCTCCTCCCACCGGAGGTACTGATGGAGGTAAAAGACAAGATACACTGCGTTTACCAACCAGCTACACCAGTGTGGGCCAGTCAGAGCATTCCTGTTGAGACAGGTTTGTGAAGGAGCTTTTTGGAAGAGCAGTGGCACGGCTGCAGCTCTCTGCACCTAAGAAAGTGTCAGGAGTCAGAAAGGTTGACTTTGCCATGGTGGGCCCATAGGTCCTCACGGGCAGTGAGCTGAGCAGGGAACAGCTTTGTGCCCAGGCAACAAAAAGGGCCAGCAGCAGCCAGGGTGGTATGAATAGTGATCAGTCCAGTGAGCGGAAGGAGGGATTATCTCCAGCAGCTGGGGTGATGTGAATAGAGCTCAGTCCAGTGAGCAAAAAGAGGGATTATTCCCCTCTGCTCAGTGTGTGTCAGACCTAACTTGGGTACCGTGTCCACTTTAGGTCCTCCATGTATGAAAGACATCACAAACTGGAGGGATTTCATGGGAGGCAATCAAGAGGGCTGGAGATGAGCAACCCCAGTCATTACAGAATCACAGAATCACAGAATGTTAGGGATTGGAAGGGACCTCAAAAGATCATCTCGTCCAATCCCCCTGCCAGAGCAGGAACACCTAGATCAGATCACACAGGAACATGTCCAGGCGGGTTTTGAATGTCTCCAGAGAAGGAGACTCCACAACCTCTCTGGGCAGCCTGTTCCAGTGTTCTGTTACCCTCACTGTGAAGAAGTTCTTCCTCACATTTATGTGGAACCTCCTATGTTCCAGCTTACACCCATTGCCCCTTGTCCTATCATTGGATGTCACTGAGAAGAGCCTCGCTCCATCCTCATGACACTCACCCTTTACATATTTATAGACATTAATGAGGTCACCCCTCAGTCTCCTCTTCTCCAAGCTAAAGAGACCCAGCTCCCTCAGCCTTTCCTCATAACGGAGATGTTCCACTCCCTTCATCATCTTTGTGGCTCTGCGCTGGACTCTCTCAAGCAGTTCCCTGTCCTTCTTGAACTGTGGGGCCCAGAACTGGACACAATACTCCAGATGCGGCCTCACCAAGGCAGAATAGAGGGGAAGGAGAACCTCTCTTGTCCTACTAACCACCCCCTTTCTAATACACCCCAGGATGCCATTGGCCTTCTTGGCCACAAGGGCACATTGCTGGCTCATGGTCATCCTGCTGTCCACCAGGACCCCCAGGTCCCTTTCCCCTACACTGCTCTCCAGCAGGTCAGCCCCCAACCTGTACTGGTACATGGGGTTGTTCTTCCCCAGATGCAAAACTCTACACTTGCCCTTGTTGAATTTCATTGTTTCTCCCCGCCCAACTCTCCAGCCTATCAAGGTCTCGTTGAATGGCAGCACAGCCTTCTGGTGTGTCAGCCACTCCTCCCAGTTTTGTGTCATCAGCAAACTTGCTGAGGATACATTCTGTACCCTCATCCAAGTCGTTGATGAAGATATTGAACAACACCGGTCCCAGTACCGACCCCTGAGGGACTCCACTAGATACAGGCCTCCAATTCGACTCCGTCCCATTGACCACAACACTCTGGCTTCTTTCCTTCAGCCAGTTCACAATCCACCTCACTACCTGATCACCAAGCCCATACTTTATCAGCTTATCTACAAGGATGCTGTGGGAGACAGTGTCAAATGCTTCACTGAAATCGAGATAAACCACATCTACCGCTCTCCCATCATCTATCCACCTAGTTATTTCCTCATAGAAGGCAATAAGGTTGGTCAAACATGACTTACCCTTGGTAAAACCATGTTGACTGCTCTTAATGACCCCCTCATCCTTGATATGCCTAGAGATAGTGCCAAGAACAAGCTGTTCCCTCACCTTTCCAGGGATGGAGGTGAGGCTGACTGGTCTATAGTTACCCGGGTCCTCCTTCTTGCCCTTCTTATAGATTAGGTAGGAATACATGGGCTGAAGTCAGCCCAAGCCTATTTGTGCTCTTAAAAGTTCATTTTATTGGTTATCCAGTTTTTATACTTTAAGTTGGGCTGACCAACATATGCATGCATATTGCTATCATAGTTTTGCTGTTTTACATGGTTTCCCTCCTAACTCCTGCCTACCTTATTAGGAGAAATCACTGCAAAAGCAATAGCCAGGACTTACAGGTGGGCAAATCAAAATGTGCTTCTGAGATCAAAGGAAAGAGAGTGAATAGGACCAGAAACATCTTCCCTCACCTCTATCTGCTTCACATTCCCACCTGCAGCAGGAGACTGAAACCCAATGCCTTTTTTGCCAGGTGCCTACACACAACTTGCTGTGAAATACGTGTCCAGGCCACAGCACTCACTGTATCAGCAGCCACCTTACACAGTCTCCCCAGCATTTGCTTCTAACTGTCTGGTTACCCCTGTCCCTCTTGGACAGAAACTTCATGCTCCGTGCATCTACCAAAGGGATCAGAAACTCTTGGGCTAGCTGCATGTCAAACCTTGTGGTCTGCCAGGGTACAAACCAAGGCACCAGAACATCACCACTGTGCTGGAGCAGGGTAGGGTGGGGGATGGGATGGGACAGGGACCAGTGCCATCTCCCACCCATCTGAGCTGGGCAGGAGAAATAAAAATGGGACTTCCCCTTAAGCAGCATCTCAGCTGCAGCCAGGAAAAACTGTGCCCATGCAGCCGTACCAGCACTATGCTCTCAGACACCAGCTGTGTGTTTGGGCTGATTTGATTTTTCTATGATGATGGCAGTAAGACACTGAAACAGGTTGTCCTGGGAGGTCATCCTGCCCTGTCCCTGGAAACATTCAAGGTCAGGTTGGACGGGGCTCTGAGCAGCCCGACCTAGTTGAAGATGTCCAGGCTCATTGCAGGGGGATTGAACTAGATGACCTTTAAAGGTGCCTTCCAACCCAAATGATTGATTCAATGATTCTATTAATATATATTATACTCTACCATTCTTTACCACAGTTTTACTGACACTAGAGGTCACACTAGATGTGCTGATTTTCCTTTTTCTGGAACTGGAATGACTGGAGCATGACTATTTGCACTGATCTATCTGGTCAAAGAACATTTTCCCTGACTGAATTTCTGGAGTATTTAGAGTTAATTGATGGCACACGATTTTGAGGCACACTCTTCTGTGTCGTATCAGCTAGAAATGTATCTGCTTTTCCCCAAAAAATCTGTAGAGCAATTCTGCATTTTTTCAGTTTTGGTTTTTTACTTTCAGAATAATCAGTAAGTTTAGGAATATTTGCAACAAGATTTTAGAACTCTCCTTTAGAGGTTTGCCACTCTTTTCTTTTTATCATCTTTTCATAACATCTATTAGGAATTAAAGAAAACATGCCATAGAGTCAATCCAGAAATGCAGCAACTAAGTATTGAAAGGTTTGCTTCAGCATCTTCCAGGCCAAGATAAAGCCTTCTTTAATCTACAGAGTTGTTTTAAGTATAATCGAATTCTGGTTGTGAATTTGGGGGATGACATTGGCAGTTGTTGCCTGCTTGCATTTACACATAAAACAGGTAACGCTTCAGATCAATGTGCATATCCTTACCAAATAGGGATCGCTGAAATGAGACTAATGATCACAATGGGCTGATGTGTTACACCAAATGCAACTAAAATTAAAAGCATAACGAAAAGCATAAGGGCAAATGAGAGATTATAACTTTTTGTGCACCGTATCCATGGAGGACACTACACAAGCTGCAGTTTTATTATAACCTTACCTCTCGTTTGTAACAGTCGTCTTCACAAAGTCCAGCAGGGGGGGATATTTTTCTCCATTTGAGCAGAGATTTTTCTTTAAACTCCCTCAACTCACCTGAGGAATAGACCAATACAATATGGGTGATATGTTATTCAAGCTACTTTTGTAGGCAAAAATGGCAATTCTAAGTCTTCTTAAAGTGCAGAATCAAAGATGGATTAGCTCATTTATCTGTAGCAATAGCTATGACACCAAAAAAGAGTGGAACTTTTGTTTTCTCCTGACAGTGTATTACAAACACCAGTGGTACAGGTAGTGCTCCGTAATGCACCAGCGCAGGCTAGTGGATGTGAAGGCACACCACCGAACTTGGGTGCACTGTGGCCCACCTGGGCTGCAAGAGAAGGCTGCCAGCTGCTCATCCCTTCATACCCATACATTGAGCTCATTTGAGCTGATCCAGCTGTTTAAAATACGTAATATTTCACCCTCTTTGTATACATAGGGAGCCCCATGCTTCAGGAGACAAAGCTAGTTTTTTGAGATGCTTTAATTACTTTTGATGGCAATCAGAGACAGTGCCAGGCTCAGAAATTTCACTGAAGTCTGTTCCCTGGTGCTGAATTAACTATCGTGGTCAGAAGTATTTATTTTTTCTTTAAATATATCTTCATGAGTGCATTCAGCATTATTTTTGCTTCTCACATTCTTCAGAATATATTTTATATGTATTCAACTCACCTGCTACAAAGTCTTATACAGCTTTTTATATCTGGCAGCTTCTGAATTTAAATTGGATTCAAATTTACCTATTTATACTAATATCCTTATGCGGAAAAGTTGTTCCAAGACTGAGCTAGCAAACATGACAAAAATCTAGGTAGGTAAGCATTAATACAAACCCAATAAAATATGGTTATATTCATGTGCAAAATATTGGACTGACTTCTTTGGTCATTGAGAAAAACGTAGAATTAAACAGAGAATGGAGATCATACTGGAGGATTCTTGGAGAATCACTGCTGTGCGGTAAGAACAGTACATGCTCCAATATTCTGTAGGAAGATTTTGAAAAGCTACATAAATATGCAGTTCTCTATTAAACTCTACAGTTGTTGAGTAGTTTTCACAGACAACTGTTTACAAACTATATGCATTTCTGATTTTCTGTATGAAATAATCTGAGCAGGAAAAAAAATCTTTAATTTATGGACAGTTTAGGGGCTGGAGTTCTCTGTTGAAATAGGAGAACTGATCCACTGGCAGTTGCATCAGTTGTGCTCTTATTCAGATACTAGTGCTGTCTCCTAGCCAAACTCTGTATTTGTTCTGCTTTGGATCTACTTATGTAACTCCATTGCTATTGCACTATTTCTTGTGCAATTTACAAAGTGCTGGAGATTTGAAGAGCCCATTGAGGACTTTCTGCCTTCTGTTGAAGACATGGTGAAAACTCTTTTTTGAGAAATGTCCTTGTTCCTGGAAAGGTGGTGCAAACGCTGAGGCAAAAGTTGTTCAGATCGAAGATTTCTGATCGAGTTTGTGCAAATATGTGAGATACATATAGCTGTGCTTATTATAGCTTTCCTGTCTGGGCAATAGCCAGCTATTGGAGGAAAATGTGTGGGCCTTTAGGTTCCTGCTGTCATGTCAGATTTAAGGGGGGGAAGATGCACTGAACAGTGAACGAGGTTCCAGACTTACCCAGAGTTACCGGCGCAGAGTTTGGCCTCTGCGCACCATGAGCACAAGAGGGTGCTGGTTAGTCTGTGGAGACTTTTGCTTTTGGAAATAACTTTGGTTTGGAGTGGAAAAGCTAGAGGGAAATATGCTGCCCTGAAGAGCTATACGCTGGGAACTGAAGAGACATGGCCAAGGTAAGCAGTATGCATGAAATCAGAGTTACTCAAACGGTACTGAAGTTGTGGATATTATGTCTTTACTATTTGCATCCTCCTTCATCCTTTCTGTATCCTGTCTAAAGCAAGAGATACTAGTATTAAGAAAGGATGCAATCTTGTACCATCATTATGGCAGGTCTGGACATTTGGATAAAGCAGCTGCAGAGCTCTCCCAGATGAGGATAAGGCTTTTGCAAAGTCACTCCTGCTCAGAAGTAACACTGCACTGGAGACTTTTCATGCCACTCAAATTCTGGATGAGCTTTTCAACTCCCTTTTGACCTGCTTTATGACCTCATTGTGAGAATATGCTCATCCAAGCACCGTTACAAATATATACACACAGATTAATTCTTGCATCCTATTCTATAAACTCAGTAGAATATGGAGCAGAGTGATTGTCAGGATACTGTTGGAGAATAGTTTAGCAACTGGTGGAGTAACAATCACATCAGTTTGATGCATTGTGTATATTATGCCTGAAAATGGGATATCTGCATAAGTGAGTAGCCAGGAACCCAGATTAGCAACTGTCCATCTGATATTTACTTTAGTAAATCCAGTATCTTGCCTGAAAAGGGGCTGCCTTAATTAGAATTAGTCCAGATGTACACTTCGAGAAGAACAATAGAGACAGACATGAGCAATTTCTTGTGCTCTTAATGTTAACTTCTTATGAATCATATGAATTTATTTACCAGTTCTCTGACTGTAAAGCAGAAGTGTAAGAAATGATGACTATCCACAGAAATAGTAGCTACTCCTTTTTGTTCTGTGTAAGCGAATGAAAGATATATTTATTTGAGTTTGTGTTCACTGTGGTTCAAGAAAGTCTGATTTTGAGGTAGGAAAGTTGACTAAAGAATGACTTGGTGCTGAGTTAATTTTAAAACACATTAAGTAGACCCTTACCAAGATATTTCAGAATTGCTACTCTGCAGACACACACATACTTACCTGTCTATGAATCAATCAA
Organism: Podargus strigoides; assembly: GCA_028020825.1. Taxonomy (NCBI): domain Eukaryota; kingdom Metazoa; phylum Chordata; class Aves; order Caprimulgiformes; family Podargidae; genus Podargus; species Podargus strigoides. Next base: position 77,736,452 of record CM051663.1, on the reverse strand, counting down.
TAAACCTTTCTGTATACACACATGCACACAGGTCAGCAGCAGATATAAGAAAGTTTCATCAGGTGGTGGAAAAGGAGGGAAGAGCTTTGAAACAGTTTTCCTTCTGTACATGCCAGCTCTCCTCCAGTTCCTTCCTGTACTTTCTTTAGTGCCATTATTAACCTTGTCTTGCCTTTCCCAAGTAAGCCTACTTTTTTCCTCTTTGAATGGCAATAAGTAGACAGTTTCATTCCATGTAATACTCAATTATGTATATTTTCCTTACTCTCCAGTTACATACTTCAGCACTGGAGAACTTTTCAGCTCTAAAAGAACAGAAATGCAGCAGTGGATATAAAAAGTGAGTTCCCACAACTTAAATAGGTAACTGAACTTAATAAGCAGTTACTAGTGTAGAAGCAATCTATCAGAAGTAATGCAATTTATCCCTGAATGATTAAAGATCAGACGTGCACTGTGGAGACAGCAGAGGCCATGAATGAAACTGCTTCTAAGTACATCCAAAATACTTCAGAAGTAAGTATCAATACTTCATACTTCCTAGGGAACATTTGTCAATAGAGCTATTGAAAACAGAGTACTCTTCAAGTATTAGCATGTGTATGCTCTTGGAAACAATCTAAGAAACAACTTGGTTATGAAAATTTGAAGAAACTGTTACCAACCTAGATGCAAATTGATTTGTCTAATCGAGGTGTAACTTCACCTTGTCATCTTCTATACTTCCAATTACACTCATTATGGCAGGCAAGTAAAATCTGTCATTTGCTGCGAAAATTTACAAGGTAAGAAGAAAACAATGGCTGACAAATGGCCTTCAGTACAGTGCTCCATGAGAAGCATTTCTTGCTTATACAGTAGGTCTGTGTGTGCTATGAGAGAACAGTATAATCTCCCTCCAGAAAAGAAGTTTTGCAGTTGATCTGGGTGAGGATAGGCCTTTGTCTTCCAGAACAATTTTGACAGCTACTCTTCAGACAAGTCAACAGACTGAAACAAGGAGGTTTTTTTTTATTTGTGCCATGATCACAAAAGTATGAATGAACAGAAACGTTTATTCTGTGCCTTTTCTTGCCTCACTGCAAATCTCAATTATGGTAGCAGTTACTAAGTAGCAGGGGAGAGTAAAATCACTGCTATATACAACATGCTGTCACGTGAAATCAGGTTGAGATTCTAAGTGACAAATCCAGTTCAGGGAATTTTTTTTTTTTCTCCCCAATGCTATATTCCTATTTTGGACAACTTTTGTTCTATATTTACAGTATATTTCCACACTCACAGGAGCCGAGCTTGCCAAATGCTGTTGAATCTTGCTGACTAATGTAGGTTAACAGCTGGTCTGTCTGGTGGAGTGCTTATGTGTTGCATTCCCTAGCTCTCTCCTGGATGAATTCTCTCCTCCTCTGGCAATAAAAAGAGGCCTCCAGGTTCCCTCTACTGTTGTGTCAAGGAGGAAGCAGAATATATAAGCACTATGAACAAGGAATATCTGTTAGGATGACAAATGAAGTACAGTACCTGAGCATTTTTAAGGATTGTAGTTCTTAAAAGAGAAGCTATAAAACAGGCCTCATTAAAAACGAACTTAATTTCACAGCTGTATCTTCATCCTAAACAGGGATGTAGTTATGCTGACACCAGCAAGGTCAGAATCTTACCCGAGGCCCTTGCCTTCCCCCCCTTCCTTATAAATCTGCCCAGTCTTGTATTGTGCAAGAAAGACACAGATCATTTTCTTTGTTCTTGTTCAAGTATTTTCTGCACGGTTTTTCATTCTTCTGAATGTATCAGACCAACTTTAACATAAATTTTAAATCTATACACACACAAGTAAGCCAATTGTCCTTTGCTTGAAGTGCACGTATTTCTGAATAATCACAATATTTCTTGTGATATAGATATGATTTACAATATCTATAGTATAGTAGACATACTGTTTGTACAGTGCAGTTGTTTCCTACAGAAATAATAAGCTTCTGGCATAATTCCTCTCTCTTCACAGAATATCCTGATTTCTATGTACTTTGTTGAGGATAAGGCTCAGTATTGTTTAGGCTCTACAGGTGTATTACTAAAACAGTGCATTGTAAAGTTGGAACTGAAGCAAAAAGTATCAGTGCAGCTGAAATGCAATTTTTGAAAAAAGCAAAGTTAAAACTTTTAAGAAAACATTTTAACTTCTTGGCCCAGTCCAGCAAACCTCAAAAAATTCTGAATGCTTCACAAGATGCAAGTTTTGGTTTCTAATCCATTCTCACTTGAAATGAAAGCAGCGGACAAAAGGAAATGAATAACAAACTAAAATAAATACCTAAACAGTTGCATCTTCTGATGAACTCTGGGTATTTATATTATATAATGTCAGATTATCATCAAAAGCATCCTGAGAATGTTGTTACATTCTGTCTAGTTAACTCATTAAGGCTTTATTCAGTTCAGTCAATATCCACACCAAAACTTCTTCATGATCTGCTGTGAAATGCCTTATTTTTCAGAGTGAAGGACATAAGAAAACTATAGCCTGCATGTCAGTACAGATCCAAGTATGTCTTGTCTGCATTGTTTTACCTGGAATAATATATTATAACATCTTGAAGTTACGAGGTAGGAGTAACTTGTTTGCATTATGACAGTAACATTTATTTGGGAGGAGGGTCAGACAAAGAGTATTTGATTCATTCAGTGTTGTTTTCTTTTAAATGCCACTCCAAATTTGAAAAGTAAAAACTCACCTGTCTTTCTTTGGCCTGTTACTAAACACCTGAGGAGTTTCAAGTGGAATTATGTTCCTTTTTTTTTCCTTTTAAATTTGGAGTTACAATTTTCTGGGGGTTTTCAGTTCGGTTGGTTTTTTTGAGCCCTATTCTAATTTAGTTGGTTCATGAGGTGACACACAACAGATGTAAGGCTCTGAAGCAGTTTTGAGAAGAAAGAAGGCTGCTTGCCCACAACTGAAGAGTATTCTGAGGGTCACCATTCCATTATAATACAGACTATAGAGTTCAGCAACATAATCATAAGCAGAGTTCAAAATGAAAGAGCTGCCATGAAACATCTATGAAATACTAGTATGCAAATGTAAAATAACTTCATAATAATTTTATTTTGTAAAATGCACTTAGATGGTTACTCAAAAACTGGGCTTTTCTGATGCTTATATTGCGTTCTATATCCACTCTTTATTAGGAACAAGAACTGCAAGTTATTGCCTAAAAACTCATCAGCAAGGAAGTACATTCTCTGCACATCTGGGATTGCCAGACATACAACAGACAGTCATACCCTGGCTTAAGACAGGAGTCAGCAGCACTGTGCTGGGTTAGTACACTACTCTTCTAAACCATAGCTGTTGTCGGAAGCACACAAAAAGTGTTTTCTAAACAGGAAGCCTTGGTTTGTTTTTATTTTTAATAAATGCTAGAAACATGAATTTATGTTTTAAATTTTAAAAGCTTGCTTTTAAACATTAACAAAGCTACCAACAAGGTCAGAATTTTTGGTTTTGATGATAAAATACCAAGCCTAAATTCTATCGAATCTACTGAAGACAGTAGTAGTGCAATATTGTTAAGCTTGAAGTGTACACTGTCTGTTTAATAGCCTCTTTTACATTTAGGATAATGCAGTCTTCAAATGAGTTATTTTACCTGAACTCAAAAGAATTTCTGTAAAAAGTATGACAACATGCAGACAGTAGGTCGGTGACATTGGATAAGTGAGTAAAACTTGCACTGGTAAGTAAAACATATGATTCATTCTGTTATTTTCAAAGTTAAGATGATCCTGAGGCAATGAGAGAGAGATGCGGAACCACTTCTATTGCTAGCATTCAGATATCACACTAGTGGTATAATTTGCTTAGGACTGGACTATTGTGTATACATGCTTTAGACTTCTTCCCATGAAAGTAATGAATAATGGTACTCTAGCAGATTTCACTAAGTTCCAACCTAAACCAACTCCAACCAGTATTTAAAAGTCAGTAATAGAGAGGCCTGAGTTCCATTTAAGGTTTGAGAAAGTTGTTACTTTGCAAAAACAAGCGTTTTGTCATCTCTGCTTTGGCGGTACTAGAGAGAACACTGGTTCTACAGCAGCTACTTGAAGACTCGATTGCCACTAAAATGAAGACCAGATCATTATAATTATTTTCCTAAATCAAACACCTTTCTCCATTTCTCTTCAATTAATTCTAACAGGTGAGATAGCCTCCCACCATTTTTTCATTTCAGAAAACCAAGTAGGATTGATTTTATTATCAGAACAGTAGCACTGATAAAAGGTCCAGTAACAACAGGCTCAACATACTCAACAACATACTCAAATAATGGGGTGCTCCTTGTTGTTAGAGAACAAGAAGTCATCTTGCCACAGGAAAGACGACAGCTGCTTTGTGGACCAATGGTAGGCTTGAGGCAGGAGGGGAGCTGACTTTTTAGCTGTGTCTTCATCCTGCTTTAAGAACAAAAGTAGTGTATTGTGTTTTGGCCTTCAAACCTCGATATTTATATACCAGATTAATTTCTGCAGAGATCAGGAGAGGAGAATTCTGTATGTGTTCAAGAATGATGGAATTTTCTACAACTATATTTAGCATGATGCTCTGTTTGTGACTACGAGTGCATTTAGAATGCTAAAATAAGTTCATACATTACCTGTGTGACCTCCCACTGCGGATACATGGCATAAGTGTAGAGATTAAATAAAATTGAATACTAGATAGCTGAATGTGATAGCAACACTTAACTTGTAACCCTTTTGTTATGGTGGGTGCAGATACTAAGTTAGGTTTGGCAATGACATATCCTAGTCATAACAGATTTATCTTTTTTTTTTTTCCATATACAGGTCAAACTCAATACTTAAGTGACACGAAGAGTTGTGAGTGTAAAAGGACTACTGCAAATGTACACAACCTGGAATCAAGTTCTGCTTCATTATGGTTTTTTTTTAAGTAGCACTATTATTCCCGATCAAGACTCTAATTTTAAATTCTCTAAGCAAAACTCTAATTTTGTAAAGTAACATCTTATGTAGAGTAAGTACATCATTCGTGTAATCTACATTTTTATTGAGGTTCCCTGTACAGCAATCATGAGACCTTCTTCAAGATCAAGTTTTACTGTTTTTTTTATTCTCATTTAAGTATTGGAAACAGATCAGTGAAATGCAGCTACATATTTTTAGGGGTGCTCATTCATTTTTCGACTACCACCGTATTCTCATTGCTCAAAACCCTTTACTAGATGGCTCTTAACAGAAAGTACGAACATTAAAAGTACATAGGGAAGGAGTATATAATCAGAATTAGGGAAAAAATACGTAAACAGAATTACTGCTTTGCAGGCTGCTGACAACTTGTAATCTTACTGCAAACATGTACAGCTCAGGCAGTGAAACAGTCCATCCTTGCCGTGTGCCCTTATGGCCTCCCCAAGCCTCCCCAGTCCCTTTCATACTGCGTCTCTACACTAACTTTTTCAGAGCAAGTTGAGCTGTTGTCATTTGAGTAACAAAAAGCTCTAATTCTGTCCCTCCTTGGGTAGTTACACAACTAAAACACACTCGCCATATTGATTCAAAAGCAGGGCCAGAAAAATGGCATTTCAAGTTATCTATAAAGACTAAAGTTGTTCCAAATGCCCGTTACAATGTAGAATTTCCCTCTGTCGCAAACAGACAGGAAAGATGACAATATATTGGCATAGCAGGTTTTTAAGTCAACAGCTATGCCAACATCTTGCCTCCCCTCCAGCTCTGCATAAAGGAACTTCTTGGAAAGGCATCTGTGGGAACTGTATAATCTTTTACTGTGATTTGTTTGACCTGAAATAGAAAATCAAAATTTAGGTAGAGGCTTCACATTGTTATGTAAAACATCTAATTCTAATGTGCGTTGGGTTTTGCCCCTTAGGTTATGAGGTCTTAAAAAAAAAAAAGGCCCTGACAAAGGGCCCAGTTTTTAATTCTGTGCCTATAACAGTTGCAGAGCAGAGACAGTGTTTGTTTAACTGTTTTTCATAAAGCAATAACATATTCAGGACTTTCCTTACCAACAAATCAACAAAATCCAAGAGGCAGGATGGGCTATCTAGAGATGTATCCTATATACCGCTGTAGAATCATATTCTCAAGTGACCTTATTCTAAATACTCATTTTCTGGATTTGACCAGTTTCTTTGTCCTAGATTAACCTAAACAAAAAAGTGATGTCAAAGGAAGAGATTTAATACACAAACATTTGCTGTTATAAAAATGTATCAGCAGCTGCATTCATACTTAGAAATCACACAGTCACCTTCTTGTAATCTATTTCCATTTGCACAAATATTTCCAGAGGATTTTTTGGGGGCAGCAGATTTGCCAAGGAGACAGATTTTCAGGAGGAAAGTGGTAGTCCTTACAAAACTGGATACAGTCTCATGCAATTTCCTTTGCCTGCGGTCCTACACTGTTGCTGTTTGGTGGTTGGTTTGCCTTTTTTTTTTTTTTCTTTTAATTTTAAACAAAAGAGGGCGTGGGGGAAGATATTAGAATATATTTCTGTTACGGTGTACCTGGTGCTGTACAGTAGCCAAACCAGCAAGACGGAAACATAAGAATCTGATAAGCTTAAGGACAGTTAACTGCACCTAGAACACACTGACTACACCAAACGTGTTACACGTTCCAAACTCTGTATTCAAACCTGATGCCTTAATGTTGTATCAGCATTGGGTTGTTTTGTTTGTTTTTTCAGATTACTACTGGATTTTTAGGGATGAGGAGAAAAGCAAAGGAAAATATATTTATTTACATTGGCTACATCTCTATTAAAAGACAAGTGTATTTATGATCACCAGACACCCTGGTAGCATAACATTTTGTAACTAATCTTTGAAGAAGCTGTGTTCCGGTAAACCCTTTCAAAGCTGTGGTTGTTGCACAATGTAGCCACTTTCAGGTGTTACTGTGCTATCAATGATCAAATCACTTAACAAAACACAACTCGGAACTGTCCAGAGGAGTGAAGACAGGAAGGCACACTTTTCCGTTTTACATAAATAGAATAGAAACCATTACGGAATTAAGCACTTTATCACATTTCAAAATAACACAAGAGAGCACCTTTTGTTGTCCTTGGTAACACTCCTGTCTTTAATTAACATTCCAATTAGCATGCAAGCTGTCGTTGTCTTGCACAATTCTCTTGTAAGAAAAGAGTGCAGAGTTGAAGACATGTGAATGACACTACATTTTAAAGAGTCCCTTCGGAATTATTTGAAAATCCAGTTTAAGGAAAAGCTCTTAAATCTATCATTTGGAAATATTATCAATAGAATATTATCATTAGAATTTTTCATTCATGTTACTGTATGTCAGGATGGGAGAAGTTTGAAGCTGTTTTTTTTTGGGGGGAGAGGTTGTTTGGGGTTTTTTTTGTTTTAATTCTTCAAAACGGGAAGCAATTTGTAAGTTCAAAATGCTTATTTCATAAAAAATGTGGATATACAGAAAAAAAACAGGTTTACTTGTCTAATTTGTTTTTGCTAAGCCTTTCTGCCTTTTGAATTTAGGTTATAAATATATTTGAAGCACGTATGTTCATATAAAACTTTACCATTACCTTATAGATCTCTTATAAATGAGTTATGTTAAAACTTTTGCAATATCTCTGCATTTGCTTAAGCTAACAACTTTCCCAACACTTTTTTGAATTGAAAACTGCCTATATTTGGGATCTGATTCTGCAGAATGTTTGCGTGTAAGTGTACTCACATCAGTAGAGGGTTTTTATACTCTGACATGACACATAATAAACAAGAATTAAACTAAACGGCAGTGTCAGCAGACAAGATCAGGGTGTGTTAACATTGATGTTCTCTGACCTGCCAATCTGCTGTCTCATAAAATCACTTCTGTCCTAACGAAGCCTGTTGTTTTGGGGGGCAGTGTATGAACTGCAGCTTAGTCTGGGCTTAGGCCAAGGGAGGTATTATTTTCAAAGCTGCATATCCTAGCTGTGCCACTTACCCAAAGCGTCTGGGTTTGGCACGCTGTGATAACTCAAAATCCAATCAGTTCAAACTACTGGCAGGGCTGTGCTTTGCAGCCGCAACGGGCTGCCTCTGGAAGTTAACATCCCTTTTGAAAAATCCATCACTGAAGCTGAAAGCAGAGCTGTGTAGAAGCTTGCAGAACTACCATGTGTAGCTTATAGGACAGGGCAATTCTGACAATCTGCTGATGAAGCACCATTGCTGCCACAGCTGACTTTAGACAAGGTTTATGGTGAAAAAGTAAAGGAAGCTGTAAATAATCTAATATAATTAATGTTTTTTGTAGATTTCTCCACAGACCCTACTAGACAAACAGGTTAACTACCTGGCAATACATCAAATGCTACCAAATGCACAAAGCAAACCAGCTGCTGAAAGAACAATTTTATGATTAAGCAGAAGATTTAATTGTAACTGATAAAAACAAAGGTGGGGATGGGGGAATGCAGACAGTGCATTTTTCTTAAAGACTTGCCAATTTCATCTGTTCTCTCTGTTAACAAGTTCAGTAGCAGTACATAACTTCTCTTCCATACAGCCAGATAAGAATATGAGAGGGGAAAGGAAACAGGCTACAGGCTGACTTCATTTGATGCATTAAAGCCTCTCCCAGTCAGACTGCTCTTCACAGCTTTCAAACATGCTGCAACAGGGGAGAAATGAAAAGAGACAGCAAAAGTGGTTGAATTAGATGAAGAATAAGCACCTTACAGAAGCAAAGCTATAGGTATAAAAGGATCTTGAAACAAAGGAAAACCACCCCATGAACATTGCAGACTAAGCTTCTGGGAGGGCAGAAAGGAAGGGAGGAATAACCATTGCTGATACTGATTCACTGGGAGCCTTGCAGCAGAGAACGCACAGATGCCTTCCATCCCCCAGCATCACCTGCTTATTGTGTATAGACCTGCTCTGAGCAGGTTTAGACAACCAATCTTTAAAGTGCTAGCAGCTGCCTGGAGCTTCTTCTAGGATAGGGCTCCCATTATCAGGACCAGTAGCTGCACTGGTATCAGCAGTGTGTGTGTGTGAGGAAAAGCATCAGGAGAAAGGCATCCTTACGGGCACAGTTTAATCCCTGTAATTATGGAGGTCTGGTAATGTAAAGGTCTGCAAACAAATTCTGAAGCTCCATAAAACTGGGAGTTTTGGACGTTCCCTGAAGGATCTTTGTTTTACAAACAAGTATTTTGGCAGCCTCTGACATGCATTATACATTTCAGTATATTTTCTCACTAATTATAGAGAGACTATGCCTAATTTCCTCTGAATAACAGACTGAAATTTCTGAAGATAAGAGTCTGTCATAAATTGACTTAATTGCATTTTAATTAATTTTCATTTATTGCACTGGTTAAAGTATTTTTTTCCCATTAAATGCAGAATAAGCACATTTTTGAAGGAAAGAAATACTTTACTTCAAGGAGACCAACCCAACATACGCACACACAACACTGCTGAGGAGTGGCACTCTTAATCTTACAGGACTGGTGAAAAGTCAGGAGGTGCTCCAAATTATAGGGAGACCAAGGCCTAAGATGTAGCAAAGAATGTTTGGTAGATTTCTGAAAACCTGAAAACGTTTGTCACCAGGAAAAAGATGAAAGGAATTAGCAAGCAACCACTTTCTAGTAGATCCTGCAATCACAGTTCACATGAAAAGTTTTCAGCTGGGAATGCATCAACAATAAAAAAGCAGCAGCTGGAAACAGAAAAACATACAGTTGATCGAAATACGCATGGAGGAAAAACTTGTGTGTTGTCGTATTTCTTTTTAAAAAGATTCATACATATTCCTCCCTCACACCAAATTACTTGGCCACAGAGAATTTTATAAATGATTCATACAGAAATATTTATTCGCTTATTGCAGCATAAAACATTATTAGTTCTAATTGGATTTGATTGAATAAAACTGTCCTCTTCCTGCAATTGCAGGATTCTTCCATATTAAGTTTTCCATGGGTATTCTTCAGGCTAATTAAAAAATTCCTGTTTTTTTTCCCCTGTTCCCAACATCTAAGAGATTACTCCAGAGCCTAATCCACATAATTTTCCTGCACAGTCTCAAAAAATGCACCAGATTACAAAGCCTGCTGAAAAGATTCCAGTTAATTTCTGAGGGTTTTAAATTGAGCCTATTAGGTCTAGATGTGCATTTGTTTTCTTTTTCCTTTTTTTTTTGAGGAATGTCTTGATTTTGCATCTGTGGAATAATAAAAAAAAAAAGAATAAATTATTGTGCAAAATTTTGTGGATCTTTACATTTCCACATTGAAGCTGGCTAACGTATGGCTGATTCTCATATCCCCCCCGAGCTGAATATATCCACCCCTCTGACAAGTTTTTAGCTCAAGCTAAAAAAATTTTTAAATTAATTCTAAAAAATTTAGCCTGAGCTTCTTTGATCTTTGCAATTGACGCTATTTCAACAGCTGAACTAATCTTTTTTAAATTGTAATTTTTGTCCTTAAAAATATCTAACTTTTTGCAGGTGGCTGTGGGAATTACAGAGATACACAGTATAGACTATGTCTTTTGGGAAACATTGTGTTATCTGTCTTTCTCTGGATATAGAAAAATGTGCAATTTCAAAATGAATGATTTGGAAGATCCCAGATTGAAGCATCCCATGGAGGCCTGGTTTCTCAGATTTTGCTGAATTCTAAGGTTCTGGGAGAATCTGGAATTTTAAAGGTGGCCTCAGAACTGAGGAACTGAAGTGTGTGAATTGGATGGGCTTCTCCGAGCATTTAACTACATAGCACTGAATTTTGACAGGTTAGTACCCCTGACTTCACCTGATAATGAGTAAACTGACCCTTACTCAGGTGTCTAACTATTCACTTTCAAAAAATACTGACCCGTGAGTTTCTTTAAAGACAATGTAACTTCAGTTCAACTCCATTCACTTACATTCATATTTATACAGATATAAATAAAATACACTTTTTATCAATATTTGAATTAAGCAATACACTTGGCATTTTCCAATGGTAAAGTCTGCAGCATGAAAAACAACTTTGTACCACATTGCCTATGAGTTAGATGGAAAGAAAAACAATTTCAATTAAATCAGCTAAAAGTGGATAGTATCACATATAACTAGCCAAAATATACAATGCTGTGAACACACTAATACTCCTGTAGTCCTTATTTATAAAAGAAATCCCTGTGATTTTAATGTCAGCCTTTGCATTAAAAAATACTTGGACTAAACCTAAGGGTTTTAAACGTCACTGCAGGTGATGGATGCAGCTCCTCAAATAAATTTTCAACTTATCTATAAAGTTCATTCATTATGTCAAATTTTAAAAGTTAAAAGTGATACTACACTTCCAGATATTTAATTTTGTTTAGCTAGAAAGTCACCATACCTGTTACCCAAAATTGAACTACAAAGTTATAGGAGATACCAGCAAAGTAAGTCACATGGCTAAGCAAGAAAGTAGGCATAAAAGTATTTTTCTAAAAAATTAAAACAGTAATTTTTTAGGATGAAACACAGTGATGACAGCCATCAGTAAATCTGGTAAAGATGTTTATCACAATTATGCTAAACTTCTGGCCTGTCTTTAAGTTTGAAAAATTGATACAATAGGAGGAACTTTGGAATACAGGGTCCTTAGATTTCTCAGACCTATACTGGAGTTCCAGATGGGTGTAATGTGAACATCTCCTCCTTACTGGATGTGAAAACTCCAAACACACGAATTATTTAGCAGCTGACAACTCAGCAACTGACTGGGTGGCAGCAGGGACAGACTAATGCTTGTGTTTAGAAGTCAGAATGTGAATGAAACCAGAATCAGACGAAATTATTCCGCACCCTTGTATAAATTCTGGCCTTCCAGCACACTCTGTGAGGCATTAGTATGCCATGGGAAATAATAGGTTTCTGCAAAAAAAAACAACAACAACAAAAACAAACCCCAAAACCCCATGAAATAGCTCAGATTCTCTGAATATTTCTCTTTCTCCAGTGAGAACTGATTAAGTCAGTTAGCTAATGTGTAGCCAGATGCAATAGAATGTATATGAAATAAATTGCTAGAACTGGGGCCAGTGATGACATAAAGGTCTACAAACTTTAAATAGGAACAGCGCATGCTATAAGCTCATATTACATTTAGCTTTGTCCCTGAAGACTCATGTTAAGAGTATTTTAATAATGAAAATAATGGGTGTGATTCTTTTCCAGGAGTATCTTCTATGCTGCTTGTATATACTTCCACAATAAAGGGAATCTAATGAATAGATAGCTTCTCTACCCATTGCTCTACAAGATAATCATCTTTCCTTTCAGCTTGGAACAAAGTTTGATATAAATGACATCACACTTTTAAGTGGAGCGACAAGGGTAAAGGCTGTTTTGTGAAAATGTCAGCCTACTACATACTTGTGTATTCTCTATTGGCAAGCCTTGGCTGCTTCCTTTATTTGTTCAAGTAGACTAAGATGAAGCAGTTCTCAAGGCACAATGGAGAAATTCAGATGTGCTGTAGCAACACGGAAGTGTTACCCACATTTTCTTGTTCATCGAAACAACTTTGTTACTGCTGCTGTCCTGAAAAGGAGATCTCCACTTTGTATGTGATGGAGTAGGATGCATATGCTGAATGGCTATGGGATATGGTAAAGTACTTGACAATAGCTTTGATGTGCAAAATTATATTTAACTGCACCATGATGTATCCCTGCTGAACTAAGGACTCAGCTGGGTCTGAACAATAAATCAAGCGCAGAACAAAACCACTCTCTCCTCAATAGGTTATGATAACTAACAAAAGATGTATAGAGCCAAGAAGCAGAACACAGTGATTTGTTAAGAATGTCTAAGCCTTTTTTTTAATTTCTACCTTGTGGATTTCACTTGGACTATACTGTAAGGCATTTATAAAAGACTTGCATGCATATAGTGGCACTAGTTATTGACCTCCTGCTCCTCCCCAGTTTAACAAATGAACCATTAAAGATGGAAATATAAATTGGGTACGTCGACATGAGGTGCAAATTGTTCTGCAGCTCACAGGCTGTCAGTTACCCAAAATATTCAGCCCATTTTTTCCACTCAGTGTAGAAACCAGAAACTGATTCCTGAACACAGGAAAGCACTGAAGTTGTCAGGAAAGTTACTGCAATGTAGACCTCGAGCAGGTATGCAATATGCACTAAGTTACCTTTGCATTATGACTGGCTCATATTAGCCGTAATGTAATGAAAAATGTTTGTGTTACCCACCATATAAATGACTGTTCTCATCTTTTCTAGGTCACAGCCTGGGACTTACAGAACTGCACCCTGTTACAAATGAATGCAAAGATGGTGCAGACATCTATCTGCCTTACAAGGAGTCAGAGCTTTGAAAACACATCATTATTCATTAGTGATTTTCCAACCAACATTGTTTTAAAAGTTAATCTAGTTATGAAATAAATTATTCTGCGTTCTTTGTTGTTTTGTTTTACTGTTCCTGACCCTATCTGTCTGAAACTCTCTGTTGCACTTCAAAGAAAGGTGTTAATTACTGTTCCTGGGGTAACCTCCTTCAAGGGCAGGTGTCTTGCAAATGTGTTCTTGCAATTTAAAACGTTCTTAAAATAGCTTGCTGTGGGCAGCAAGTTTCTAAGTAGGTTTAAGAAACACTGATTAAGTAAAGCTCCCTACTGTGTCAAAAACATCTTTATTGGAAAAAAATTTGCAAATTAACTGGAGTTGATCTGGATTTCTGATTTTTAAGTATGGTTTAATCCTGCTCCAGGTAGACCCATCAAGTTTTGGTTTTCAGTTTTGTGCTCAGACCTTTTCAGTCCATTGCACAGGAAGCTGTCCAACGTCTTCTGCAGCACTGCCTTTCTCCCCACTCTTCATCCCATGACCTGTATTTCAGACACTCCTAGTAAAGACAGGACTGTTTCTTGGAAGCTTAGATGAATCAGTGATGATATACTGGGGACACAGAAATTGCTGCAGGAATTGTGCATTTTCTTGTATTTTCTGTTTCTTTAATGTGGAGCTTTTAAAGGAAATAGACACAGTTTAATAACTTGGCAGCCTGTAGTAGGGTCGTAAGGAAAAGGAAAGGTTTACCATGATCAGCCAATAAAAATTGTTCAGATTGCATATAGGAATTACTCTTCTTCATGCAGAATAGGCTAAAGAACCTGTCCCTCTGTACAACTGGTTAAACCTAGCAGCCCCTAAAGAATATGTTTCTGGGGAACACAAGTAGTGTAGCTGATGGATATATACACTGAATCCTATCTATGATACAACAGGTATCGCTACAGAAGAATTTCCAGAAGGAACAGTCATTTCTGCTGGAGGATTCATTGGGTAGTCATTGCTGGAAAAGACCTCCTGAACTAGTCTCTTGAGAGGTGAGTAATGTCAAGACCAACACAGTAATGGAAAAAAATGGAAAAAACCTGATTTCTTTTTTTTCCTGTCCTATTCAGAAACATGACGAGATTTTTATGCTCAGTAAGGGTTTTCCAGATACCTGAACATGACTAATTTTGCCAGAATAATGTTTTCACATAAAGTCTGTGCAATTAATGGATTGCATGCCATTGGAGAAAATCTACATAGCTACTGCCAGGGAATGTTAACCTCTACGTGGATTTTTAAAATAACACCATGGCGTTCTATTGCTTATATGGAGGTACCTTCTTCTTTTTAGGTCTACTTGAGTATATCTACAGAAAACACATAGACTTAGTCCTTGTTCCGTTCTTCAGAAACTAAGGGAGTTACCATTAGCTGATTTTTTGAATTCTAAACGAAAAGAATGAAACCTACAAAAGAGTCATTTGGGGCATACATATATTTATATTAAGAAACCCTACAATGGATTGAATTTTTTTCATGAATTTTATCATGTATTGAAGTGGGTTATATACATGCACGCAGTCACAGGAAGAAACAGCTTTTTTTTTTTTCCCCCTAAATCATACTAGTTAACTAAACCAGGACTTGGTGGTCCTAAGATCTCCATCAACAGATTTTTCAACACCTCTTTGTGTTGTAGTTATGCATTCAAGAAAAAAAAATCTTATTAGTAACCATCAATGCTGCATTTATTTAAATTGATATAAATACTGACATTATACTCTGGTCTTACGGGTTTTATTTTTTTCTTTTTTACTCTTTTTTGCTAATTTTAAGTGCCACTGTATGTTTGTTGGCTTGTGCAAAGAAGCTTTAAAATACATTCAGAGAGTAATAGTTCACTGTTCATTTGGTCCATTTAAAAAGTCTGACTTTATATATTTTACCCTCTGTAACTTTCATCTCCTGGTTGCCTTGAAAATTTGTGAATACTATTTGTAAGAACTGCTTCTGGTATTTTACTACACGAAGCATTGGCTCAATTCCCCTGAATGTCAGGTCTCATTTTGATAACCAAATTTGTGAAAACAACTCGTGCATGGTATTTTACCAGGTCACATCTCAACAGATAATTATTTGCTGCCAAATATGAACTTATTTTTTAATTCACTGACTTTCAGAAAGAAATATGCATTCGTATTAAAAACAGTTCCTAGCTATATGCTCATATATTATTTTTTCAAAAGTTTTCTACCTCGTATAGTCCATTCGAAAGACTATGTTCTGGGAAACCAGTAAGCGTGGTGCATGAGAGGACAGATTTTGCTCTTGTTGCAGAAGCTGCAGGGAATATGTGAATTAAGCACAAGGCAGAAGAAAGGAAAAACAGTGATCTTGCTGTACAGACATCGAAAGCCGCTTGGCAAACTGAATTACTTCTCAAGTCTACATTTCCTATGCAAAGCTGGGACTTAACTTCTTTCAAAGTTTTGCAAATGCCTACTAATTGTTAGCACTTTGTTTTCTAAATAGCCAGGATGAAATACACAGAGACAGACCAAGAGATGTGAGAGAAGCTCTTTGCTTGGCTGCAGGAACAGCCCCTGAAATGATTTCGAACCCAGGACAGGACCCCCAGAACTAGCAGGTGTCTGACCGTATTTGCCCTACTACCTACCCAAGATTTACACATCTTGTGAAATTTAATTGGTTTGTTATAAGACACTTGGAAATCACACACAATGACTGCACTAAATGCACATTTGGCAAGAAATTTTAAAAATGGTCTTTGGTGCACAATGGATAAAATTAAATAAATCCAGGACCTGATTAAATAAATCAGGTGAGTGACATAAAAAAAAGGAGAGAATAATTATTTCACCAAATGAAGGTGGGGCTCTGATAGGAGAAAAAAAAGTCAATTTGTAGCAATGTCAAGATCATAAACATATATGCAAGCTTATAATGCTCGTATACAGATCCAGCGCAGAAAGTGAATCTGCCTGTGCCACCAGTGCTGGTATTTCTTAAACAGAGTTCTTGCCTTTACAAGTTGTAATTTTTTTTTTTTGGTCACAATAGAGACATATAATTTCTTCTAAAAGAGAATGGCATCTGACTGACTTACATTATTTTAGAACTTGTATCAACACATCTACTAACACTGAAAACAGGCAGCAAAAGACAAAATCCAGAGACGGAAGACTTACTGACTCTAGAGTACGACAGCACTATCCTGTCTTTTAGCATCATGTCTCTCTTAAAAACAAACGGCAAACTTTAAGAACTCATTCATCTGCCTTATTCTCAGACTTTTCATACCTCCTTCCCATAAAGACATTCCTCCTACCACTAACCTTCCTCTGATGGAAAGTTCTCACAGCATCTGTTCCTGTGCCAACTGTGCAGCATCACTAACAAGTGAGGGAAGACTGAGAGCAGGAGAGACAAGCAGAGCTATTCTGAGATGAGCCCTACATTAAATTCACCTACATTTACTGTAATTCCTTTGTCTTCCTCCCTCAACCCCCTCAAAGAACAGCCAAACCCATGGTATTATTCTTCGCTGAACTGTACTTTTATTGTGGGGATTAAGTGGCCAAGAATAAAACTTTGTTTAGATTCCTTAATTCTACCCATCCTGTAACTCTTCTGCCCTCCAAACATGTCACTTCTTACACCATGGAAGAGGATGTAAAGCCTTGTTGTTATGGTCAGAACTTGACTGTCCTCCCTGTCAATTTTTAAGAAGCAGTACATCTTAACTAGTGGTTTCCTGAGGAGACACAATGATAGCCACATGGATTAGAAATTCTAAATTAGGTTAGAAATTCTATTGCAACTGCGGAGCGTGTTGCAAATATTTAAAGCAGACTGTTTGCTTTTCAAAGTTAAAAAAAAAAAAAAAAGCACAAAACCACTGCTGTAACTACTTGCACAAAGTCCAAAATCTCAGGTCAGTTGTGCTAATGCACTTCCCTTTAACTTTGTTGTATCCAACCTTTAGTACTACAAAGATACTTAAAAGATTTCTCTGTTTCTACATACTGTTATGCTATTGCCTACAAGGAGTGGACTATTGCCCAGAAAATAACACTTACCTTGTGTTTCACTCGATAGTGAAAATCCACTCTTGAGTTTAAAGGTGTAAAACTCATTGCTTATGAAGCAAAGTTTTATTTAAATTGAGGACTCAATCATTAACTGGGCTAACTATAAATGCCTATCTAACTTTTCTTTATTCCTACCCAGACCAGATGCAGGAAGCTTTAAATATATCCATGGCCACACACAACCATGATACCTGGTTTAGAGTCAAGATGTCAAATACCAAACAATTAAATATTATAACTGTCCAGAACAGACTTCGGCTAGTTAACTGGTGCAGAAGTGTGATTTTTTTTCTCGTGTTTGTAACTAATCCTACTGCACATGGCCTCAGATGCTCCTCAGCATTAAAAATTATGGAAGTATTTTCTTTTTTTAAAATGTCTTGAGAAGGTATTTTATTCATCACTAGTACGAGTCCTATCTTGAAATAATCTGTAAAGAAATCCCGTCTTAAAACTATGTGCCCCTGAGTACGTGTGCAGGGCAAACACTTAGATATAAGTGCTACTGTTTTATTTTAAGAAGTTTCCCAAAAAACTAACCTAAGAGGACCTAAACTGATACACTGCCAAAGGGAAGGTGGACGATGAGGTTACACTGCAACAGCCTTCAGGGCTTACTTCTTAAGACAAAAAATGAAAATCAGAGGTTTCAGCAAACCACAGGCTGCGGGTCCATAGCCTCCGCCACCACGTTGCTCAATTAGAGACCTCATCTGATGACGATGCCAGTGGCAGTCTGTACCAGAAATGTCTCAAACACGCTAGCGCAGAATAATCACTGGCTTGCAAAAAAAACCCAACAAACCACCACATAGCACTAAAGTAGCTCACAGACAAAAAAGAAGTGAATATACAGAGGAAGAGCAGCAGAGAAGCGCAACTTGAAAATTTTGAGGTGTTTGTGAGTTTTTGCTTAGTAAGAGCACAGCTTTCAGAAACTGACTGTACTGTGGCCTCAGCTCCAGTCGTAAGAACGAAACGATCCGGTTGACCATGGTGGAGGAGCCCTCGTGGGAGCAAAAAGCAGTATGTTTGACAGTATCTACAGGAAAGGATACTCCAGAGACCTGCGCAGCGCTCAGTGTAAGTATGAGATGAAACAGTGCATCTTACGAGCAGGTACCTGTGGAACGCGGCAGCTGGCCTGCGACAGCATTTACCTCACAATGCACCTGAGGAACCACGGCAGGGTCCGGCTGCAGCTTCCTCCCTCCCCCCATGACTTGGGTTAGAGAAATTTATCGATTAATCCTTACCGTGCACTCCTGAAGCGCACTGCAGCCAACCCCGCACCCGTTTCACCTGAGCGCAGGTGCTGTTTATCACATGTAAAGTGACTCCCAGCACTCGGACCCCCCGCCCGAGGACAGGCACATCCCCGCTGCGGGGACCCGGGGTCCCTCCCCGCGCGCCTCCGCCCCGCCGCAGGAGCCGGTCGCCGAGGCAGCGACCTGCCCGCCGGCTGCCCGCGCCCGCTCAGCAGGCTGCGGGGCACGGGAACCTCGGTGCGCGTCCACAAGTGGCGGCCGAGGGCGGCCAGGGCCGCGGGGGCCGGTCCTCCTCCAGGGGACACCGCGCTCCTCGCCTGCCGAACCAAAGCGGTCCCCGGCAGGGCCGGGCCCGCCCGCGACGGCAGCGGCACCGCACAGCGCACGGTTCCCTCAGGGGACCGCAATGGTCGCCCTCCGCGGGCAGCGCCGCTCGTCCCAGCCCCGTCCGTACCTGCAGCGGCGGAGGGGAGAGCCGAGCGAACTACGGCACGGCACGGCACGGGCGGCCGCCCCCGCCGCCTCACACCTGCCGCCGCGCAGAAGCGGCCGCCACCAGCCCCGCTCGCCGCCCGCGGGGGGGCACGCCTCGCCATGCTGGGGCGGGCGGGGGGCGGGCCCGCGCCTCCACCAGGCGGGAAGGGGCGGGAGCGGCCCGGCGGGTGCGGGGCCGGGGGCCTCGGAGCCTCGCCATGGCCGTCCGCCTGCCTCCGCTGCCCCGCCTCGGCGCCTCCCGCCGCTGCCTTCGGTCTCGCCCCCCAGCTGCCCTGCCGCCCCGGCGGTGCCGCCCTGGCGGTACAGCTGCAACGGGCTCCGCCGAGGGTCAGCACCACCGCTGCTCTCCGCAGTTCTTACCGTGGTAACGGCAGCCACATCTTAGTCACTTTAATTTTAATATTTTTTTTTAAACTCAAATGTTTTCGGTTTTGTACGCGTAGAAAGAACGCTGCTCATGGGACCCGCCAGTACAGTTGGGAAACAGTCACGTTTTTGCACCCAGTTCCCCGTCACAGCTGATAATAAGCAGGAAAATGCAAGATTAAAAGTAAAAAAAAAAAAAAAAAAGTTAAACAGTGAAGATTTCTTCCTAATATCTAGTCTAAATCTACCCTCTTCCAGTTTAAAGCAGTGATGAGGCAAATATATTCTTCTTCATTCCAGTTCTGTTGTGTACTCATATCAAATCTTTGTGTATAGTAATTGTCAGTACTTCCTCCTATGCCCAGTTAATTGTGTGGTGCCACGCTCTTTTGTACGGTGTTCTCACAGCAATTTGAAACATTCTTTTGAAATTAAAAGAAAGCAGCTGCGAACCCACAAAACTGACAGCACAGCTAATGAGATAAAAACTTCAGGTGCCTCAGCAAGAGGATTTTCAGTTATGCCGCGTGTGGACTGCTTTCCCTTAATGCCCTCGGTAAGAGATGGATCGATGCTCTTCCAGCAGAAAGTTTGCTGACTCAGGATAGGCGTTAGTTCCCTGATTTTTGCCTTGCAAAACAGCTGGCAATAGATTCTTTCACCAACTGTAAATTTATGCCAGTTGTAATCACCTTCTTCTTGGTGAGGGAGGGAAGCAATATATGCGACACAAGCACTCCCTCGCCGATTTACTGCGTGACCATGCAAGGCTTGGATAGACCACCCAGCACGTGCAAAATCCCTTTTTACCTCTGTCAGTCCATTACAACTCAGTTCAGTCTGGTTTGATACTACTGCTGCTGACATTTCTGGCTGTGGGAGCTGTTGCTCAGGTGTTTTCCACGGTGTGGGCAGCATTCACATGTGTTGAGCAGGCTTCCTCTGCTTCCATGCAATGTAACTTTGTGTGAGAAATGCAGCAATTGCTTGCCTTAAAGGTGACATTAAAGAAGTATTCTACAAATACCCTGGCCATAGATGTAGGGCTGCAACTGTGGCATCCTTTGAAAAAATGTTATTTGTTTGTTTGTTTTCATACTTAAGAGTAGGAACAACTGAAGAGGACAGCTGGAGAAAGAGACCACCAAACCAGACCTACTTCTTGCCAGCTGTCTGCTGACTACCGAGTACTGTTCTGCAGCACTTACTGATGCCAAGCAGCCTTCTAACCTTAAGGGTTGTTAGTTTCGGCAAAGACAGTTGAGTATACTCGATTTATTGTGGAGTCAGGCCCTTAGCAGGAGTGGCATTGTAATTATTCTTATGATTAAATTGTAGTCATACCTTTTAGGTATCAATAGGATTATTCAGAAGCGAAAAGCAACAACAGCCACGCAAGGCTGAAAAATAATGGGGTGTATCAAGTTGATCTTACTGTTTCCCACGGTTTTGCTTACGCTTAGTGAATTGGGATATATCAGGAACTGGCTTCCATGGGTTTACAAAGCGGTGTGTGCATTAATTTTACGCTTTATATTGTCCATGCGTACTATGATACTAATGTCTAGTCCAGTCAAACTTACTCCTTACCCTGGAGTAAAATTGGAGCTATATGTGCTGGTTGATTCACAGGGTATTATGATGTGTTAGGGATTATAAAGTGCTTTGCAGACATCAGCTAAGTGTTTTGGTTTTTTTTAAAACAGCTATTCTGACATTTCTGTTGAGCAGGAGTGGGGTTGGTTTTTTTTCTGGATTTGTTTCAAAAGCTTGTGAAAGCACAGACTTCTCACCTTTCAAATGCTTTTAAGATGTGTCTTAAACCCCAAACTGAAACTAATGCACATTTCTGTATGTCTTTCTCCCCGCCTGGCAAAACCTGAAGTCTTTCAGACTACTTACAGTTGTAGCTGAAATGAGAAAGAACAAAAGGAACATACTAAAAGTATAACTATATTTTTATGCTGAAACCCTGCATTTGATTTCAACAAATGTCAATAAAATGAATGCCATGTATGTCTAATGTTTAATTAATAATGTTTAAAACTGTAGTTGTCCAAACCCCTTTGCTTTTAGAAGCACCTATGAATCCACTGACAGAAGTTTTTATCTTGATATACATTGTTGGCTTGAAATTTTGCACATAGTTCTTTCTGCCTAAACTTAAATTCCATTCTCCAGGTTTGGTGAGCATGTATTAATGCAACTTTTTGTGCTCATATAACTGTTTTTAGTCAGTGATGTAACCACTGAAGCAAACAGTTCTTTGAAATGTCACCCGTTACCTGTGTTTTGCAGGTGGGAAACGGGGCTCAGTGAGCTGGATGAAGTCATGTAACAAGTCAGGGGTGCAGCTGGACAAGGAACTCCAAAAAAGAAGAATCTGTCCTCACTTGTCGGTTGCTTTTCTGGCAGTTTGTAAGTACTTATTTTACCAAGATGTTGCACAAAGCAAACTTTTACTCTTGACTTTATTTTATGCAGTCCCTTGAAAGAAAGAAGGCAACCCAGAATGGTTCAGAAAGCTTATAAAAGAGTTTAGCAGCTCCATGATGCTGCCAGTTCTCCCAGTTTTACCCCTTCTGATCAGGGCTGACTTCCCCTTAAAATTTGATAGAAAATTCAGTATGCGATTGAATGATATTTTTCATTAAAATTATCTGTTTGTCTGGAACACTTGTTAGTTTTATAAGGGATCAAAAATTCCTATCAGTTTAGAGTTTTAATTCATTTTTTTTAAGGAACATCATCTCCTTTTGACCTGAAAATTCTACCATTTTTCTAGCCAACTGTGCTCCTATATTAAAGGATTTTTAAAGCACTAATGTCTGGGAACTAAAAATTACTGAGAGCTTTTCTTCAGAATGAAAAGACAATGTTACTTTGATCTTGTATGAGCTCTTTTAACCTAAGCCCATGATCAGGAGGGAGAAGGGAAAATTAACATTTTGAAAGCCTTGAGTTAGCAAAAGGATGTAGAAGATTGTAAGCTTAGAATTCTTGGTTTATGGAAATTAACTTTTTTCTTAGATCTCACTTTTTTTTCTGTTTATTGGGAGGAGTCATAAATGATAAAAAGCATAGTATAGACAGGACATTAATAAGATGCAGAGGATCTCAAATCTGTACCAGAAACTCTGAGTTCTGTGGAAATGCTAGTCCAGGTTGAGGCAATAGTAGGCCTTTTTGAGTGATAAGCAGCATGAAGCATCCTATCTGTCAACTTACCTGTCCTATTCTTTTGCCACAGCCCACCTCCCTTCTTCACTGCATTCAGACAGACCACTGAGGGTGCAGACATGCCAAAAAGGAGAAGTGAGTTCAAGAGAAACTGAGGAACTTTCAAACTCCTGACCTTCATCAGGAAATCTAGAAGAAGCATGCAGAGATGCAGAGAGCATGAAAAAGCTACTCAACCCTGTCCTGTTTTGGTAAAATATTTCTTTGGGTGTGGCTCTTTGATACTGTTTTGGCCTTCGTCTCTGGGTAAAAGATACATTCTTTGTGAAATTAATTCGTTCACCTGTAAGATAAAGGCATGAAGAGCACATACTAGCTACCTCTCAATGCCAATGTTCCGGTTGGTGAATTATCACAGTAGCAATATTAAAATAATGAAAACTTGAAATGGACCTGCTGCCAGACTGTAGAGTGGCAAGTGATTTCTTAGAGGTTGCTTTTCAGTAAAACTGAAGAGCCTCTTACCTGAGGAACAGCTAACTGTACCAATTTTCTACAGTGTCTCTTCCATATGCAAGCAATTTGTTAAGTTGCATATAGCATTTCACATAGGTTTTGGGCAGAACAGCATTTCCACTGTTCTCTCCAAGTTCAAAGTAAATTCTGCTTATCTCTTTTAAATGCAAAATGCAGCTGAACTGCTTCACATTGAACTTACTGAACACAGAGCAGCTTGCTGCTGCTTTTTTCCCCTCTTTAAATGCATGTAAGGCAGTTCTCTTGTCAGCAGCTAAGAACTGTTAACAGACTGCTAAATTTTGCATGACAGAAGAAATGCAGTGAAGCTTTTCCTTTCTTTTTCAGTGGATATCTGTAATAGAGAACATTTCTAGTGCTTTAAGATATCATAAGACCTAGAAGGCCATGTGGATGAAAGAACAGAAGTCGCTAAAATTAAAGGATTTCCTTCATGTAAGAATAAGTTCCTCAAAAAATCTCACCAAACTTAATGAGCAACCTGTGGATTCTGGAATTTAGGATATTTGTGGAAGCAACAGTGAATGCTGTGTTTTCTTTAAAGTAGTTCTTGTTCGAAACAGAGGACAGATGCAGCCCAGACTATGGCTCATATGGACCATTCTGATCCCTCAGGTGGGCCACTAAGCTGCTCTGAACAGGTATCAGTGCTTTCCCCAGTGTGAGCAGACCACTGGATGGAACGGCTGCTAGCTCTGCCTCTGTAGAGAGATGGCCAAACAGGGACATGCAGTTTTTAATGGGTACCAATTCTCTCACTAGCATAGCTGACAGGCACCACTGGCTGATCCAAAGGAGGAGAGAAGAACCTGGTTTGACACTTTTGACCTATGTGAGATCTAAAAATAACCGTTTTCCAGTTGGGCTTTGTGGGAAAATAGCAGTATTAGTCGTTTGGGGCAGCAGGACGCAAGCCCAGGAGGCAGGCTGGCTTCTTGTCTGCTTGCCCTGTGTCATTTCAAGTCAAGATGAAATCCTATAGATATTACTCTGGTAATATGCATATTGATTAATGTCCTCTGTTAGGTGGTTTGCCTCTTCTAAGGGTTGCAGTGTTTAGCATTCATTGGTTTTACCTTCCTTTACGTCAAAAGGTGAAGGACTTCAGTTAGGTCAAAACAAGCTGTGCTGTTATTCATATTAATAGTGGCAGGTGTTTTTCCTTCACAGCTATCAGCTAGTTCTTCATTAAGAGTTTAAAACCCTCATAAACACATATTTCATTTTACCCCTGCAGAAGCATTACGAAAGACTGCAGATGTGTCTGATGTAACAACAGTGTGTGTGAGGCTGACTGCTAAAAAAGGAAATTCTCCCACAAAACAAGACTAGTATATATATTAGCTTCCTCAAACACTTCAGTGAGGAACTTGTGGGTTACCATTTCCACAGGCTAACTTCATCGACAGAGCCCCAGCTTTGCGCTTACTCATTTTTGCAGGCTGTAGTTTGATAAATTCTTGGTATGTTGCATGTAGAATAGATATAGAAGTTACAACACAGTATCTCCTGACAAAAATATACTTGTATATATGCATGTATATGTTTGTAAATATCTGTTTATATGGCCTGATATGAATAGTTATTGAAGTACTGGATTGATAAGCAGCTCCATGTAGATAAGTTTTCATTAACCAGGTCTTTGTAAAATTCTGATACCAGTTTTCTGTGACTTTAGAAAATTACTGTAAATTCCAGTGGCCAGAGTGTGAAGGTAGGAATCAGAAGCAACAGTGTTTCTCTTTCACCTGTATTACTGACTGGCCTTAGTACTTTGCACTCAGAAAGTGCTTGGTAAGTGTCATTAAGTAGGTAGGTATTATGGCCTCACAGGGTCAGAGAACACAGTTAATTCAAGTGAGGGCATACAATGTCGTAAAAAGGTCCTTTCTATTTTCTGCATTAAAACAGTGATCTGAGTCTCGCTCTCTTAAGGGACAGAAGTTTTGGGGTGGGGTGAGCCATACTTGTCCCTACTGTGAATAGTGTGATTTTCACATCTGCTGTGAACTTGTATCTACACTCAGTGACCAGTGAAGATGAGCAACAGGATAAGACTGGCAGCTGAACAAGACTGATAGGTTTCTCCTCAGCAGCTATGTGGACGTGATGTTACAGGAAGCAGAAAGGTCGCCAAGGAATGAAGAGAGCCAGGCTTTACTCCACAGCTGCTACTGGTCTGCTGGGATGTTGGAACTGTGTAATGGCACTTTGTCTTACATGGGATCTACATGTTGTATAAAGAAGGGGATCTGGCAAATGGTTGCCCATGGGTGCAGGGGTGCTTCCTTCCTCGGGTTTGAACAGCTGGCAGTGTTTATCCCTTCCCTCTCAACTCTGTCCTCAAAGCAGCAACAAGAGGGGACATCCATGAGAAGTAACACATAGGGTTGCATTTACCTCTGGGTTTTGTGTGTTACACAGAAGCAGGTGAGATAGATAGTTTGCAGCATTGGAGGGGATTTTTTGTTGCCTTTCTACCATGTTTGGATAATTGTTATGTGGTTCTAGAGCTCTTCTTTTTCAGTCTGAGGTGAAAAGGATGTGTGATTTAAATTAAGAGGATGAAACCTAATTAAGCTTGAGTTAATTTTCCTTCTCTAGCTGTCTCCGGTGGATTGGAGTGGTGATTTTTTTCATCCCTAAACTTTCAGTGTGTGTTATATATTTCTACCTAATTGTTTTTATGCTCAGATCTGTTTCCTTGGAACACTTGCTTTAAGACATTGAGTTAACTATCATCTTTCGATGAGGATTTTCTCTATCTAGTCATGTATTAGCCATTCCTAGTGATGCAGAGGTGTTTAACTGTGGCATGGAAAGGTTGTGCAAGCCACAAGCGTTCAATGAAAATGCATTTAGAAAAGACTATTTACTTTCTATGACTGAACTAAATTTGTAAAGAGAGGAACATTTGAAGACCAGCTGCTATAATAAAATCTTCATTTTGTATGCAAGTTGGAACTTGCTAAATTTGTTACCTTACAAATGTGTTATACATTTGCACATTCAATTTATAAGGCTGGTTTTGAAATCTCAGTTTAAATTGTATCTGTCTGTTTAATACAGGTATTGCATCTAATAAAACATCCTGAGATATATAAAGTTTCTAATCAGATGCATCTGAGGAATAGTCAAAACACACTTTTTGGAGAACAACACCCTGTAAGAGGCAAATCCGTTAAAAATAGAGAGTCTTCAATACACAATACTTCTAGGTGCTGGGGAGAGGAGTAGGAGAGGGTTATTTTACTCTATTGTTATCATCTGAAGCCAGTATAAAAGCACCATTTTAATTTAGTTGAATATGTATTAGGCTTTCTGGAAGCAAGTCGTAACCATTTAATCATCAATTCATCATTTCAATTAATGTTAAGTTCCTATTTTCCCCCAAGACTTTTTCCTTGCTGTTGATAAGAGTGATTCATTTCCAAATAGCTGAGACATCTTCTCTTGGCCCTAGATGAAGAAAACACAGCAGCTCTGTGAGGTCCCAGGTCTATTGTCAATAATGAACTGTTCAGTCCCTAGACATCTGTTCTTGGACAAACTCAATCAGAAAGAAATGAAAGCTTTCTGTATGTTTGTGCTAGATTTTCCTGAAGAGTTTTTTAAAACAGAAGTTATTTTATTTTTTAACAGCTTTTAACATCTTGCATATTCTGAACATTGACTAAAGAAACATGAAAAGGATAAAGAACTTGTTTGGTTGAGAATATGATGTTCACTTTAAATTATTGACAAGTTTGTCTGTAAGAATGAATAAAAGAAAAATAGCCTGAACACTGTCACATCTAAAGCAGATCTTTTTTGTCAGTGTCAAAATTTGGTGTCCATGAGTGAACAGGATTATTTTCAACAGCAGCTCCTTATGTCTCTAAACTATATAAGGCCATATGTAAAGTGTATATAAAATATGTATTAAGTCTATATATGTAATTTTTTGTTGTTTGATTTAGCGTGATTGCAAAGGATGATGGAGGCAAAGCTCTTGCTATAAGAAATAAAATGCTCACTCTTTAAAATACAACAGAACCTTTTTCTTTGGGCAGGTAGTGTTGTGTCAGATCACATTACTTCCTTTGCACTGCTGTAGAATTATCCTTTTTACTTTCTCTCTGGAGTGTTGGTGTTGTTTGAGAGCTCAGATTGTCTCATCTCATTTAGAGTACTCTTGTCCTGTTGTATTATTGTTGTAGCCAACCAGAATTAAAAGAAAAGACAAGACAGGGCAGTTAGGATTGCATGCTTGAGCTAGAATTTCCATTTCTTTTCTTTACCTTCTTTAAAGTTTTCATCTTATAGCTGTGAATTTGTAAGTGATCGGTTCCTACCTTATCTCATATATTTTTACTAAGGGTACTGAATTAAGTCAGAGCTGAATAGAAACTTCGGAGTGCTGCTGTCTGAAATGAGATTTCAGGTCTCGTAGACTGGGTTTTAATTTGGACAACTGGCATTGGGGCGTTCAAATTTTATTATTGGTGCTAGGAGGTTCTTTATATTTGTTCGTGCTTCCTGGCCATGAACGACCTGATCCCAGGTGGCTCTGCTTTGAGCAGATGTCTCCAAGCATCCCTGCTAATTTAAAGTATTCTGTGTTTGTGCAGAAAGAGGAGAAGGCCATGGTGGGAAAGAGCTTAAGATCTGTGTGGGCAAACGAGAGGCTTCTTGCAGAGGCTGAGGAAGCTCACTTAGCAATTTATTGTGCAGACGCAGCAGCCTGACCTACCAGAATCAGCCCTACAATCATATTTACCCCTGCAGTAACCTCACAGATTTAAGCCGTGGTGATGTTGGATCAGCTTCATTAGTTGCTTGTGTTTACTCATAGACTTCCTCATAGCATATTTATTAAAATTTAGTGTGCATAACAGAACAAACATTGGACGAGACCCTGTTGCTGCTCTGACAGCCAGAGAACTGACATCCAAATGAGGAGGTACTTTCTGAAAACCCTATGAAGGCACTGAGTCAGGAGGGTTATTTAATCTTCTTGTTTTCAATCTCTAATCTTTAATAAATTCAATAGGAGTATGGTATCAAAAGTATGATGCTTAAAAAAGCAAGAAATTAGAAAGCAAGTTCAGCTTTTTTCATTTATTTTCATGAAATAGAAAATGGATTATTTCCCTCTTCTTCATTTTCCACAAGCACGTATGTTTATGATTCTTGTCGTAAAATCTTCTCTTGGCATCTGGAGCAGCAGACCTTTACTAGCTCTGATACATTTATTTCTATGCATTTACTCTGTCTCTTCAGAAAGTTAGGATTTTGCCAAAGACTGTGGAGTTTATTACTGTACAGCAGTTTAGTTCTACATTTAAATTCTATTGGGACTTTAAATGAGAGACTTTAAAGCAAAAAGGCACAGAGTATATGCCCAGAATCTCGTCATAACCTTACACTGTAAGGAACAGAGTTGTCTGGTACAGCAAGTTTTTTTAATTATAGGATGACATGAGATGAGATGGTTTCGCTATAATAAATTGCTAATGGTAGAGATAGACAGGAAAGGATCTACTTGATATAAACTGATTTTATTTTTTTTTTAAAAAAAGATGCCTTAATAATATCCTGTATCCGGATGGTCAAGAACAGAACTAGTGCTGCAGTGTCTATTCATGCTATTCTAGGGTTCTTTTTATGGATCCTATATTTCAAAATGGTATTGTCTACGCACACATTTAATATAACACACATACATGCAGCTAGCCATGTGCATATGTATTTTCTGGATTAGTGCCTTTAAGAAAACTTTAGACTAAGGTAATAAGAATAACCAGAATAAGGTTTTTTATTATTATAGTGGAGAAGCTTTCTCCATTATAAGTGAAGCAAGGTTTTTGATTTCAATGGTATAACTTTGTTGGGAAAGGAGGACTCCTTTTATGTGGCAATACGAGTGCCATATCTCTTTAGATTATTTTGTAAAGTCTTAAAGGAAGCAGATGTTTGGAAACAGTTTTGAGGATATTGCCTTAGAAAACTGTGCCTCTGTTTTTAAAAGCCTAGAAGAAAAAGGCAAGGCCTGAACACTGTGCATATGCATGCAGAAAGCAGCTACGACCAGCATGCTTAAGAGAGCTGCCTCACTTATCACAAACACAGTTGTATGCTTCAGCATGCAATTTGATTTCCTTCAGATTGAGCTTGTGAATTAGTTCAGCGGAAGTGGAATTTTTAGAAGGGCTGGTGGGTGTATTTACACTGCAATCACTGCAGCTCCTACAGACACACCTGAATTAAGCTTCCAAACTGGATGCTACTGGCAAAGTCACTGTTGCAGCACAAAGTGTGGAGCAGGCCACCGCATAAATATTTACGCAGCTGTGGGAGAGCAGGATTTGCAGTCTGCTGAGTTTCATGCTACTACTGCCACTGGTATGCAAATGTTTTAAGGGATGCGGAAGCAAAAACCCTGTCCAACACAGCTGTTCTTGGTCTTCTTTGGAGGCAGTGGAGATGCTGAAACAGATGCATTAAAATGAGTTGTGAAGGTCCTCCACACGGCACTGAATGAGCAAGTTTCAGAACCCATCAGGCATAGAGCTAGCTCCATGGGGCACAGCACTTTTGACAATTACTCTGAGAGATGGAATCAATTAGCTGGATGTAACAATGGTAAATGGAGTAATACAGCTTCTGAGACCTGAGCTAGTGCTAATCTCCAGGACTGATTATATTATTGAGCTGACTGGTTAGCTTGCTTCCTGTGACAGGCTGCTATATAATTTTATGTGAGATAGCCACCAACTACTTGAGCACTCCTGAAAATACTGCCTTTATAACTTTTTGAAAGTAGCTATTTTTCTGTAGGTGTTCACACCTGTCAAGCGGAATTTCCATCATAATCAAACTTACCAGATTTAAATTTTACGATTAAATTGATCAAAATTTATATCACTTTCTCATAGTCTTCAATGTGAGTCTAAAAGGCAGACAATAGTATTTTGCAATCTCTTTTAATAGGCATCTACTGATCTCATGATGTCCACACCCATTGTGGGAGCAAGTAATTCGATTTTTCATTATCAATGTAGCTTCCACAGGGGAGTGCCAAAATAAACATTCATAGAACTTGTATCACTGAATAGTGAGATTACATCTGTAGGATTGTAACCATTCCCAGGTTTGATGGTAGAAATGATTATTAGTGTGCCACATATGCACCTCTTATTCTTTGAATGGTTTTAGTTTCATTTTTAAAGCATTGTAGAGGTGCAAGAAGAGCAGAACTACTTGTCATAGTGGGATTGCCCTGCATAACTGGTATTTAGGTGAAGTGTATCCTGTTTCTTAATCAATCATCCTTATGAACTCTGAGATCTGTTTCAGCTGATTGAGGTATCATTTTAGTCTGAAATATTCTTTTTGCACATCATTTTGTCTGTATTCTGTCTTGTCACTATATAGCTTTGGATTCTCAATTGCAGTATGGCAAAAATTTTTAAAAAGCACGTTTACTGTGGAGGGTACATGCTAGTGCATAAATATCAGCCAGCTTGTTTTCAGGACTTGTTTCAAATAGTGACCCAGGTCTGACACAAAAGCGTGTGACATTCTAAGAATACAACAAACAAACTCATTCAATTGTAGTCAAGATGTATCTCAAGTATGAGTATGGTGAAGGCACTTTTTGTAAGCTAGAAAATATGAAAATATTTTGTTTTATCTTCATATCATAGTAGCTATGACAATTGAGTAGCTGGACTTCACAGATGATTTGTAGAGATCACTGGAATATGCTCTATATAAATGCAAGATAATTACAGTGAACACTCTTTTCCTTTATGAATTGTTTTTATATATAAATCTTGGAAAACGGGGGCATCTGGTGGCTTGATCCTCCCACATTGTGTCATACCTTTAGGAACCAAAGGACCCTTGGGTGAGATGCTCGTGGTTTATTCTAGTTGAAGTAAATCTGTGTAAACCTTCTAGAAAACACTGGAGTCTGACAGCATGCTATTATTTGTTGCCACTGACTGAAGTGCTGGGGTCTGAACCCTGAATTAAGATTGACATATGGGTGGTTCCCACAGTCCTTCAAAAGGAGGGGATGAGTTTGCCTTTTGGCTTTCCTCCAAGGTGCAGCCGACCTTGCAGGGAAAGCCCTTGGGTAAACAAGCCCCAGGTGCCCTGCATTGGGTAAATGAGTGCCAGGTGTCCTGCTTTGGGCATAAAAGCTGGGACCACTTGCAGGAAGGGTGCAGTGTCTGTCTGTGAGGTGGATGCACTTTGCAGAGTTTCCCTGTTGGGGAAGGACCTCCTGACTCTCCCTGCAACTGGGCCCCAGTCAGGTTTGGTACTTGTGAACACGGGCTTTGTGAAAACAATATGTGGCTACCTCTCTCCTATGTTATCACCCTCTTGGCTTGGCTGTCTCCCGTCTCAGCCATGGCAGACTGTTGCTTTGTTTGTTCCACCAATTGTTGGCTGTGTTGTATCATTCTTGGGGTCACTGGGGTTGATGTCTGTTATGTGTAATCTGATTGACTTGTTTGTTTTGTACCCCCAGTGATCACCCATGTACTGACCCTTTTGTGTGCAATAGAATCTGGTTACTGGTTTGTTCTGCTGCTGGTTGTGTCCTTTGTGCTAGGCCTAGTAAGTGGCAAAACACTGACCTGATTGAGTTTGAATACACATGGAGTCCATGTCAAGTCTCACATTTCTCTTAGATAAGCAAAGTACTTGGAGAAGTATTGTAGCTTTGTTTGCCATTCTTTAGTTCAGGGACAATCAGAGGTACACTGATTCATCATGAGCATTGTTTGACTGTAGCATAACTCTGACAATAAATCAAACTCAGGGTTTCTTTTGTATTAACGAATAGAGAAAAGCGTGTGTGAAACAGTGCATGAATTTGTTTAATAAGAAAGCCTATACAATGTAGATAAAATTATTTCAAAGAAAATGAGCCGGAAGTATTATCTGAATGCATGAAAGCCAATATGAATATACAAACATGCACTTAACATTATCCTAATAGTTTCTCGTGGTTCATGTGACATGTTCTCTTTTTCCGAATAACCTGATTTTTCTGTCTGACCTCATTTTATTGCCTTTTTAACCAACCACTAGCTCTGATAATAATCATAAATAACCTTTTTTTCTTTATACATGATACCTATCATCTCATTTTTGTTGGAATGACTGAAGACCCAGGCATGTCTCCTTCCACCTGGCTTCTCCTTCTTATTTTAAAGCCCCATTGGAACTTTCTAACAGCATGTTGATTTGTTAACAGTTTTATCTCCAGTGTACCATGATTTCCCATTATTAGAGATCAAAATGAAAAGTAAACACAGCTTTGTGTTATCAATCGCACTTAAGATATGAGTTGCAGATTAGAGAAAAGAAATTAAAAGAATGGATTAATTCACAATTTATTGTAATGTATTAACAACTTGCTGTGATAAGCAGTTGCTGAATGTGTTTGTGAGATGAGGGGTTGCAATAAATTGCTGATATCTGCTATTGAATTTTGATTATTTATTTCTTCATGTATTTCTAGGCTTGCAGCTTTCTATAAAAAAGCAGAATGTAATAAGAAAATTAGATTTTTATAGTTTTGGAGGTTTACAGACCTGAACAATGTTACTCTGGGTCTTCTTCCTGTGTTTTCTAGGCATTCCTGCAATTTGAAGACAATCATTGATAGAAGTGGGAAAGAAGCGGTGAAACAGAATGGTTGTCTGTAATCATTCTCACGAAGAGTGATCCTGAGAGACCACAGTGGGCCTTCCTGTGGTTCCTCTTACTCTGGCTTTTTCTCACTGTGCCTGTTGTCTGCTTACAAACGTCTGTGAGCAGATGGACAAAGATCAGAAACTATTCTTTCCTTCAAAACCAATGAGTAAAACCCTTAAAGCTTTTCTCCTTGTGCAATTGTAAAGACATATAAAGCAATTTGAATAAGTTTTTGAGTGCAAAGCCAGAAGTTAGAGAAAGGAGTGAAGCGGGGCAGTCTGGAGCTGAAGAGGACTCTTGCTTTTAGCTGCAGATAACTGTGAGAAAGGCAGCCAGCTTCTTCAGTCCATTCCTTGGAGATTGCAAATTAGAGTAAATGGGGCTGGGGATCTGATTTTGACCACCTTCTATGGAATGTTTTTTCCCTACTAGCTGCCCACAGTGGCACCCATCAATTTCCTATTGTAAGCCTAGCATAACAGTGGGCTCAGCTAAACCTTGCTGAGACCCATTCTGGAGTAAATTGGTAGGGAAACAATACATGCAGAGTGCACCTGACTTTATTTTGCAATAGGTTCTTCATGTAGGCAAGCTGTTACTTGCACTTCCAAAGAGCACACACAGCCAAGCCCTCTAGGGTGACTTGAGTTGGTGGCAGTGTGCGCAGTTTGTACTCTTAACAGGGTGGCTCTACTCTCACATTCCTCTGTGTGAAGGAATGAAGTTGTATCATTACAGGTTTTTTTTCTCTTTCTGCTTATCCCTTTCTGACAGTAACTAATAAAAAAATTCACTGTCTTTTTCTTCTGATGATACTGAACTATCAGGCACAATTAGAGGTAATAACCAAAGTCTTCTGTGCTTCCAGGAAATATGTTTTCCTGTGGCATATTTGAAATACATGTTTATAACTTATTCAAGTGTCAGTTGTCCCCACTCTGTTTGATTCTCATCTTCTATAAAACGTGGTAATTATTAGGAAGGCCAGATTCTCACTTCTACCTTGCTTAAGTCCTTACTTCTGTATTAAGTAAAGTAAGTGATACATATATTTATCTTCCCAGTTTTGTATTATATATGAGTTAAAGCACACACTTTCTTATTACAGAAAGCATGGTGTTGTTCTTGCCTTACCCTAACTTGCTGCCATTTTTCCTTTTTAACCCAGATTTTGCTGCTTTTTAGGGCAACAAATGTGGTCCCAAGTTCTTTAAATACTCTTGAAGGACATAATTACTCTTTCATTTATGGTAGCTATGAGAAAAGGCTTGTTGAGGCATGATTACTTTAACATATCAAGTTTATTCTTAGAATCACAGAATATTAGGGAATGGAAGGGACCTCAAAAGATCATCTAGTCCAATCCCCCTGCCGGAGCAGGAACACCTAGGTCAGGTCACACAGGAACACATCCAGGTGCGTTTTGAATGTCTCTAGAGAAGGAGACTCCACAACCTCTCTGGGCAAACTGTTCTAGTGCTCTGTTACCCTCACTGTGAAGAAGTTCTTCCTCATATTTATGTGAAACCTCCTATGTTCCAGCTTGCACCTGTTGCCCCTTGTCCTATCATTGGATGTCACTGAGAAGAGCCTGGCTCCATCCTCATGACACTCACCCTTTACATATTTATAAACATTAATGAGGTCACCCCTCAGTCTCCTCCAAGCTATTTCCTTCAAAACCAATGAGTAAAACCCTTAAAGCTTTTCTCCTTATGCAATTGTAAAGACATATAAAGCAGTTTGAATAAGTTTCTGAGTGCAAAGCCAGAAGCAAGAGAAAGGAGTGAAGCGGGGCAGTCTGGAGCTGAAGAAGACTCTTGCTTTTAGCTGCAGGTAACTGTGTGTGAGGGGAAGGAGAACCTCTCTCAACCTACTAAGCACACTCCTTCTAATACACCCCAGGATGCCATTGGCCTTCTTGGCCACAAGGGCACGTTGCTGGCTCATGGTCAGCCTGCTGTCCACCAGGACCCCCAGGTCCCTTTCCCCTACGCTGCTCTCCAACAGGTCAGTCCCCAACTTATACTGGCACGTGGGGTTGTTCTTTCTCAGATGCAAGACTCTACACTTGCCCTTGTTACAGTTCATTAAATTTCTCCCTGCCCAACTCTCCAGCCTGTCTAGGTCTCTCTGAATGGCAGCACAGCCTTCTGGTGTGTCAGCCACTCCTCCCAGTTTTGTGTCACCAGCAAACTTGCTGACAGAGCATTCTTCTGGAAAAGATTTATCTGCACATCTGTTGGTGTGGTTGTCCTTCATAATAATAAGCATCATATATATTTGATAACTTGTTTTCAGAAAGACTTCCAGTTTGGGGTTTTCTGTTTCTGATTTCACTAGAGGCAAGTTTATTTGAGATTTAAGGTTATTGTTAATATAATATCCCATAG
Source organism: Podargus strigoides (assembly GCA_028020825.1). NCBI lineage: Eukaryota > Metazoa > Chordata > Aves > Caprimulgiformes > Podargidae > Podargus > Podargus strigoides. Next base: position 77,701,032 of record CM051663.1, on the reverse strand, counting down.
GAAATATTCTTATGGATGTTATCAGTAGTGTCTGAAAGATTTCTGCCATTGCAGAAGCAGATCAAATCTTTCATATCTTTCCCCTGTAACTACTTATTCATAGAGTCTCTAGAGCTATGAATGCATGATAAAGAATATTCTCATAAAGACTACAGAATTAGTATCTATATATTTTAAGTGTGGTAGATACCACTTCTAAGTGATTTAAATTACTTGAAGAAAGTGCATGATTTTGTTCCCATCTGTGCAACAGTAATGCATTTTCTTACTAATACAAATGATACAAGAAAGGACTTATTACTGATGCTATTTTAATCCCTAGATTCATTTCGTTCTCTGAAAGACCTGGTTCATCTTGGATGGCTTGTTATAGAGTGCTTGATTCAGCTATGTGCACTGAATCCAACCAAAGGCTTTACCTTGGGGCACTTTGATACGTCAGCCTTTATTTGCAGTTACTTTGCTGTCACAATTTAATAAAGTTGATCTGTTATTTCCAAGTATTTTTGTTATGAGCTGGCATTCATGGGTCTTTGTGGAAACGCATAAAGTTTATGCACCGGTTGAAATGAAAATATACTCTGCAGAGATGCGGTCGTCATCACTATTTCTTGGTTATTAACAGTATATTATGTACACCTGGGAAATACTTTCATCACACAATCCATGAAATGGTGTCCAATGCTGAAAGATAATAGCTGCTCTTTGGCTAGATGTTGAATGCCTTCAATCTTTAATAATTTTTAGAGGAGAAAATAAGGCTCAGGGCCAACAGGAGTTGCTTAATGTTTTACAAGGTCAGACTGAATGAATTTAAAATAAAAGAAATACCTTACGTAAACCCACCTATACATGCAGTATCTCTTGGATACATTTTGGTGTCTCTTTATTTAACAAACCCAAGGAATGACAAACAAGTCAATTTTATGCCAATATGAATTTGGATCAGTGGTTCCTGCATTATTTGTTTCTTTTAATTGTAGATAGAATTTACCCTGCATGTCAATAAATGTGTTGATTTACAAGCAGTCAGTGCCATATCATTTGTGTGTCTTGTAGAAACAATACAAGCTCTACATTGGAAACGAAGATTTATGGATCAATAGTAAGGCTGCCTTTGCTGTTTGATTCAGCTTTTACTCTCTTTTATAATTCTCAGCAGTAAATTCCTTTATGCAGTGCCTTAAAAAATGGTTCAGTAGTGATTTTCAGATTACACTAGACAGAGAAATTTTCAAAGCTGTCTAGACACACTTTTGCACTGAAAATAAGTCATTCAGTGCATTTCTTAATTAAGGGTAAATCACCTAGATTGCCCTGAAAATAATGTTAAATTTGGTTGTTTGGCATTGAGGTTTTTTTATTTAGTCTGTAGTTTGAGTTAGATGTGGGTTTTATCTTGTTTACAACAAAATTCCTTTGCACCTCTCTGAATACAGAAAAGGACCTTAAAGTAACAGCAAATTAGTATTGTGAAAACTCCCTTTAACTGCTAAGCATAAATCATAAAGTAGAATTGAATTTATAGAAGATGTATAAAGCATAATTGGATTTATAGAGGTCTTCTTGATTATACCTGACAGTTCTTGTGTATGAAGACCTTGTTCTCAAGTCTTTTGGGCATGTTTTGTGCTTTGCTGTCAAATAAATGGTTGATCAAAACTGGTATTTTAATAGTGATATTAATTTTGTAATTTGATGTAAGTGGCTCAACTTGTTAGACTTCTGCACAGCGGTGCTCAGGACTTGAGGGATGTGAATGAAGAAATTCTCTGCTTGGAAAAGCTAGAGTAAGTGTGGTCATAGATAAGTGAACTCTCAGATCTCTGAGAAAACTTTGTAGTCAAATGGAGGACTTAAAACTTCAGAAGAAACAACTTAGAGGAGAAAGGGCTGCCAGTGCTTTTACAGTCCTTCTGAAGATAAAATATTTGCACCAAAACATTAACTAATGTTTAATCCGTACTCAGGGAGTTTTTCGCCATTTTGAGCATAGAGATGTAGTTTGCCAAAAATTTTGTGGGTTTTTTTTTTTTTTTTGCCTTGGAAAGCCTAGACCAGATATTTGGACGATCCACGATTCTGAAGAGAGGCTTCCTCTGAGAAATGCTCGCTTTTGATTTTGAGAAAAACACTGGACTTTTTCCAAAAATAAATCTCCTAAATGGGTCTTGTCCACTTGGAATAAAAGCGTGGAAGCCATCTATTGTGTGGGAACCCTGGCTGCATTTACAAGTATTTCAGTGCCATCAGAAGTGAGCTTTTCTGTACAGAAGGGGCATTCTAATGGCTTGCTTTTATGAACCTCTGACTAAAAGCATGTTTAAGAGACAAAGTCATGCAATTTAGACTAGATTACTAACATTTGTCGTTCTTCTGCCCTCCCAGTACACAGTGTTGTTTTGTTCCAAATGCCTAAGAGAATAAAAGTAATGTCTTACCATATAAATGTATTTCAGAAAGTGTCTCAAGTGGTCTAACGTTTTAAAAACATTACTTCTCATGTCAGCACTCTGTTAAAAAGCATTTGGACAGCTGTGGAGCTGCTGAGACTGATCAGTGAGCGATACACTCCTGTTAAAACACATCAGTGAAGACACTGCTCACCAGTGAGGAGACTCATCCTAAATGGGTGCTGAGTGACCCTTCTCTTCTAGTTCCTCCTAGTACTTCCAGTCTGAGTTTGCTAAGCAGAGCAGAGTTAAAATCAAAGAATAAGCTGTGCCTGTTGCGCAAATGTGATACTAACTTGAATATTTTTGAAATTTTTAGCTGTTTGTACTGTTATACAAGGCTCTGTTTTGTTTCTTCTTGTTCTTATCAGCAAACCCTGGATTAAGTTATTGCCTGGAAGTAATGTAACTAACCCTTTCTTGCTTTAACATTGGAGGAAGCAAGGTTCCCAGTGTAGTCTGCTCTCTGCATTTATCAGTAGACTTTCTCAAGATACTTCTGATGAAAGTCCCATTTGGCTATAACTCTATTGCTCCAAGGCAGATGTCAACTCCTGCCTTTCTTTCTTTTATATTTTATTCATTTTGCTTTGATAAGTCTCTCCTTGCTAGACAGGCAAGAATCTTTATGGTAGAGAAGCTTCTCCTTTCACCCCACAGCAGGTGAAAAGCACTTTAGAGGCAGTGGTGTCCTCAAGGTAGATTTTTTCTTACTATTAATATTTTAAGATTCTGCCTTTGGAGGAAATTTGGAAAGTACCACGTTCTTGATGGGGCTGTAGGAGACAAGGGGGTTTTTCTCCCAGCTTCAGCTGCATAATGATTGACATGCATACTGGAATAGCAATTACTGCAGTGAGTTACCCTAGGGTTGAGCACCTGGACTGCTAAAAAAAGAGTCCTAAAAAATCTTCTACTGATGCAGGCTAGACTGGCCGATGTGTCAATTTTTAAAATATTACTGCTGTAGTTAATGTATTTTGCTCTGTTCCAGTTTTAAGCCTGCTTTGAACAGCTACTTGTTGTGGCTTTCCATTGCAGATATCTGCTGTAATTTCTACATCTTTTGTGAAATTGATTGTAATCAATTCAGTAGGCTGTCACCTACTTCCAGTATCTGCCCATTCTGTAAGACTAAATTTATTAAGGCCCAAGCAAGGCATCTGCAGGGTGTTTTTAAAGACATGAAGAGTAACAAGCTGTCCCTGTTCCAACTGACTTAAGACTTACTGCATTGACTTGCTGTTATTAGGTACACTACTGTCATAAGGAAAGTCCCCTTGAGACTAGAGATGACTGTAGACCATGTAGAGTCACTAAATGTATCTTTTAATACATCTCTACTGGATTCCTGATTATTGTTATCTGAAGCATAATGACAGTGACCCAACCTATCATCTGTTTCACTGGTAATGCCTGATGGAAGAGATCAGGTGGTACATTTGTGCATCCATTACAAAAAGCAAAGAAAAGCTTACATTATACTCCTAGATCTACTCTGCAGACACTGTATGAGCAATTGTACACACTGAGGCTTAGTAGAGGAAGGTGATAGTGTCCTGAAATTCAAAGGTAAATCAGAGGTCTACAGTAGTTCCACTTAATGTAATTATTTTACTTACATCTAAAATGTTGAATGAGAGTATTTTTCAAGTTACCTGGAGTACTTCAAAAAATACCATTTGCTAAACTGATAAATCAGGGCGTAACTTAGTTCAAGTAAAAGCACTGCATTAGTAGAGAAAGAAATTTTGATAATTTAGTTGCTGAGGTTTTAAAACAGCATTGAAACTTTTTAAAATGTTTGCATTCTTTTGTATTTACTACTTTTGTGTTATTTTTGTAGAAAAAAAATACAATCTTTCATATATTTAGAGCACTAGTAGCTCTTGTAAAGACTGATGTGAAGTTATGCTTTTCAGAACATGTAGCATACTGCAACATTTATTTTCTTTATGTATACTAAAGAGTCTGTCCCAGATATAAGGTAAAAATTTATAAAAATACAACACATGAACAGTTGTGCAGTTTTTCTCATCATAGTCCTTTTTTTCTCCAGAAAAGGAATCAACTGCTGGATTGAAAACTTTTGTACTGCATTTATTGCAATACAGAATAAAGAGTGGCTTTTTTTCAGGTAAATTTTTCATTTTTCAGGTGTTGCAGGTAGCTTCCCCTGGTCTCTTAAAGTTGGTTTATTTTGAAGCTTCATTTTAAAACAAGGTTGTTTTTTCCCCTTTTTTTATGCAAGCTTTGACCATGGAAGTGGTCTGCAAGTGTTACACATGTGAATACTCCAACTGATGTAGAACCACATCCATACGTAATGTAAAGCACTTAATTCTTTTTAGAAAAAGGATTCAAAGGGTCCATAGCGGGTTTGAATGTACAAATTGGTGTTATTTCAAAGATAAATGACAGATTAATTTCCAGCCCAGGAGTAAAATTGTAGACATCCCTGCTGATGCATATACAAAGTCACCATCAGTGATATGAAGGCAAATGGAGCTGGAGCTGATCAAGTATGAAGTGCACATCACAACACACACATTTGTTTGCACAGGTCAGACACTGGTATTGTTAAATTCAGTAGGATTTATCCTAGGTGGCCAATAGCAGTAAATAGTGCCTCAAAAGCACCTATCTTGATTTTTAACCAGAATCACATTATATCCAAACCATGGAATATCCCTGAAGAAAGTTTTCTAAATATGTGGAGCCTTGTGTTAGAAGTGAGATTACAAGTGAGATGTAGAATAGAATCATATCACAAAAGCTAATATCCTACCTAAAAAGGAAATATTTCTAGTATGTGTTCTAAACTACAGGGAGGGGGTGAAATGATGGGTGAAAAAAAATATATTTAACAATTTGGAATGTGTTTACAAGTCTGATGTTTTCTGGATGTAAACCTGGTTTAAGAGGTAAAGCAGATAGATCTCTCACCCTGTAATTGACATGGATGGGGAAGGGAAGTTGCTATCATCCTTTAAAAAAAATGTTCAGGACAAAAAGCATTTGCTGTCTGTTCAAGTGATATCAATTTTGACATTTATCTGCTGTTATTTTTTTAAATGTCTGCTCTTTAGTTGACCTGTTTGAAGTTTATAGTGACCCATGGGCCAGTAACCTAGGTTGTTACATGAAGATAAAGTGAGAATGAACTGGCCTATAGTACTGTGCTTTAGAAAAACCCACCACAAAAGGCTTGGAAGTGTGGATAAATGAATGGATACTTAGAAATTAATTCAAAGTATGTGTGTTTTCCCATGTCATAGAAGATTTGAAAGTGATTCCATGATGTATATTAAATTTTGCTCAAGTAAAAAACAATTTGCCCTAACATGGCTCTAATCTCTGAATATTTACTAGCAGTGCCCAGAATCTTTCCATCACTAGATATACTCACATAATGACAACAGTAATACCCACATGCAAATATATATGATATCAATATCAATATTTTAGAGTTGTACAGAATGCCCATCAGTGCTCCAGTTGAAGAAAAAAATAATAAATCACTGAAATGTTGCCCTTACCTTCTAGTACCTGGCATCTGAGTGTCTTTCATGGTGATGGCATTATTGATGCTGGTATTTCCTAAAATATGCAGTATACATATTCCTCAGAGTAGTTTCGCTTTCATGCTCGCATTTTGACTGACCAGGCAAATACGAACCACAGATAGATCTGTTCACATAGGTTTGAAATTGAGCAGAATGAGTCCTGCCATCCAGAGGGAGAACTTTTGAGCTGTGGTCTTTGGAGACACGTAATTCTTAGTCAACACTGTCCTCTCACTGGTGATTGATTTGCTGTGATCTTTGTCACTAATCCTTTTTGTGATTCTTCTGATTAATTGATGAGGGAGATTAGTCTGAGTGTTTATGGACAAATGGAAAACCCAACCTTAAGGGAATATATTTCCACCCTTTTCTGTTACCCTTTCTTCTTTTCCTCTCTTTCATGTAATTGCTACGTAGGAAGAAAATATTGCAAATATCAGCTACAATGACTCATATCCTGGGTTTGCCAGGCACACCTTGCTATTATATTTTTTTACACCTACAGCTAAATGTGATCTTAATAATGACAAATTCTGACCTTACTGTCTAAGGAAGCAGAGATGTTTTCATGTCAATGTGTCATTAGGTCCAGTTGAAACACAATTAAACAAAACCAAACCTGATTGCTTTGGAAGTACTCATGAGCACTTCTCCCTATTCCAAGGTCTTTGGATGTAGTCCTATTATCATTCTAGAGTTGTATCAAGTATTATGTGAGGCACAACTGCATTTCTGTGGGATTGCTGCTCAATGAGTATGTCAGCTTTATGCACAGTCGATGATACTTGACCACATGCAAAATTAGAATTGTGTAGAATGACCATACTTGATCTTGACTGCAGCCTTTCATACAAAATTGAAGCTTCAAAATTTTTTGAACTAATTTAAACCAGCAAAATGACTTTATACTAGATCAGATCTTTACCACATGTGGCTACAGCATTTTTCATGTGGTAGGAGAAATCCTAAAGGCAAATTTATTTCTTTACAAAACCACAGTCTTAAATGAAACTGTTGCATATGTTTTTTTCAAAGAGAGAAGTTTCAGCTTACAAGATGCATCATTTATCACAGTCCTTATAGTGAGTTCACCTCTGCAGTCTTTGAACACTTTACAGACTTACTACAGTGGTTACAAAAGCTCTTTTGCATCCTGTAAAGGTTTTATGTAATATCCTGGTTTTGTAAGTCCTTTATAAAGTTTCTCATTTTGAAAGCTTTAAATGGAATATTTTTGGAAATAAATCAGCAAAAGCTGTAGTTTTTAAAGGTAATATCTTAACTAGGCAAGGAGAGTAAGCCATTTTAATTTCTAGTCAGAAGTAACTTTTTATGTGTTGCAGTATCTCAGAGAAGATACTCTCTTTAAAGCTGAAGAGCATTTTCTGCTTAAGAAAAGCCTGTTCTGCTTTTCAGCTCTTGGAAGGACTTTGAGATCTACTGGTGTGCCTCGTATGACTGCATGTTATTTTGCCTGTTCCAAATGAGGAGTAATGTGAGCAAAGTGTCCTCAAGAGCTGATCTGTCTTCCCAAAACCAACAGAACAGGAACGAATTTTCTCAGAGTAAAATTTGCTACCATTTTGGCCTTTGTCTGGGGAGAGAAATGCAGGCAGTGGCTTCGACAGTATGATATTCAACTTGTTTGTGCCACCAAGAATCCTTTCAGCAAGAGGTAAACTAAAGATTTTGTCTATAAATCACTGATTATTGAGTGTGGCTTTGAACCAAGTGTTCCCAAGCCCAGTAGATAAAGTGGTGGTGTATGTGTAGGCTCCATTGCCAGAGCAGGAGTGAATAAAGAAAGGGAGCTGAATGACATGGCTGATATGAGGCTGTTGAACCTCAGTCTAGGAGGCAGGTGGAGGGAAACAGGGAAATGTGATACCAGGACTGAACAAGACGTCATTCTGAGCCTTTCCATTTTGACGGGGTTTTTTTGGCAGATGCTCAAAACCTTATCTTTTAAGCTGTCCTGACATCCTCTCTACAATTTTTCCTGTCTGAAAGGAGGTCAAGTTGTTAATCCCTCTGAACTGATTTTATAAATTAATATGAATATATTACTACTATTTATAGCTGTGTAAAAAAAACATAAAACTGTCATCTCATGTAAGGAACACAACAGGACTTCTGACTGTAAATATTTCTGCTTATTTGTTACTTATACATTTATTATTTACACCTTTACAAAGAAAGCTATACATCTAACCTTGCAAGCAAATGTAAAATGATGGATTTCTTCTTGGTGTTGCCAAATAGAAAACATGTAGTCACCTGAGAAACAAATATCTCCAAGCTTAACAACTTATGGTGACATTATAACATTTCAGCTGCTTCAGAGCAGATCAAAAAGTGGTCAAGCAAAACCTGGTACCAGATATTTTTCTGCAAAAATCAAGGTTCTAAATGGTGTATCCAGTAATATGGAAATAACAGAGAAATTAGATGTTGCTTCCCCAGTCACAGTCTTTACACCTATGGCACATTGGTGCCCTCAGAACTAACCAAAATGATGACTATATCATGAAAGAGTCATCCAATTTACTTGTCCTTTTTACTCTGGGATAATTTGCATGGCTCCATTTCTGACAGTCTTGATACTTTTTCTTATTGGGTGATCATGAAGTTCAAACTGGGTCTGGAAAGGGAGGCCTGGCAACCAACTGAAACATGCAACCGAGAGAAACACACTGGATTTCCTAGGAAAGCTGAGCTGGAATTAGTCTGAATTAGAGTTACTCCGTATCGAGGTGTATGATGAAAGGAGCAAAAATGCTGCCAAAGGAAGTGGTGCAAAGACAGAAAGGCATGGATTCACTTTGCATACCGAACATTTGTGCTCTCCTCTCAAGGTAATTAATTGAAATAAATGTCCCACCTCTTTACACCTCATCTAGTCAGCTGTTTCTGGGCAAAGTTATCTCCTGTGATTTAAGGTTGTGAAACATACTAGCTAACATGCATTAATTAATACAGGTGGTTACTCTGATATTGTTGCCACCCTCAAACCTCTGTTACATTCAAGTGGAAGCCTATAACTTTTTAAGGTGTTAATAATCCCTTAGACACATGTCCTGCTGTGGGTGCAGGTGAGCTGTGTCCAGGAGGTATCACCCTCAGCAAAGGAGGTGTTGCCTCACAAGTGTGTAACAGTCACACCAGTGCAAGATTTGAAAGGCGCAGTTGAAGAAAAGGCTTAAAACTGAGCCCTGCCTGGATTAAAGACCCTTTGGGTTAATGTAGGATTGGAATTAGTGAATTATTCAGTGAGGGATGATGTCTCTCAGCAACTAGGGTGGAACTAGAGTTGTGTTGTCCGTATGAGGGCTGACACGCAATTGGGATCTGTCTTCTGCCATGGAAGAACTGCTTGCCTTTTGGGGTTGAAGTCTTTGTGAACCTCTTTATTTCTACTCTCAGACAGTGTGTTACATGGACATGCCTTGCAGATGAGTTTTCATCCATGGTCTGCTGTGCAAAGAATACTTGTATGTAGTCAGTGGAGGTGACTGACTCCTTGTAAGAAACTCCTTGTAAAGCATCTGAATTTCCCTCTGCAAGAAGACTGTGCCCATTTGCTATGGATTAGTGGGGCAACTGTGTTTCTAACTTTTTAAGAAATGTTAATACTTTTTCAGCTTCCATGTTGTATAGGAGTATTTTCCTTTCATTCTACAAATACATATTTTTTTCTCATTTTGGAAGTGTCCGTATTTATTATTACAGGTATTATAGCACTGATTTTACATTTGGGCCATGTTCTCTCTGGCTTCATCAATAAAATGACTATCTGGAACACTGTTGCTTCTGCAGCAATATTCCAGTCCCAGCAAAATCACAGTTCTGAAAGATTATTTTCAACACGCCATGTGAGATATGGGGAGTCAGGGCCAGTAGAGGTATATTACATCCTCAGCAAGATGAGTGATCAACACTAAATAGAGTGATCATCAGAGCTTGACATCACCATTGCTACTCGTGATGTGGGAAGAGCTGGATCAGACAAGTTTGTGTCCTTTCAAAGCATAAAGATTTTGGGGAGTTTCCTACCAAAATGTCCAGTCTCCACAGAAAAACAGACATTTGTGTGAACAGCAGAAATCAGGAATCCTGTTTTCCTGTGAGTTTGCACCTCAAGACTGAGGCTTTCAAGGATTAAGTCCTAGTCCTGAAAGGCACAAATAGATATTTTTCTCCTGCCCTTGGCTGCCTATTATGAAAACTGTGGGAGCATAGTATTTCTAGGGCCTCTGTCCTTCTGTCTCGTTTGGTTTAATTTGGCCCACTGATTCAAATCTAGTTTGTCAAGGGAGTCAGACCTGTTGAGCCCTTTGGCCCTCTTCCAGTATTCAACTTCTTCATGGTTTTCTCAGTGCTCTAGTTTTACCACAGGCTGCACTGAAAACTGGTGAAATGCTTTTAATCTCTCTCTGCTTCCGTCCTTCCTGTTTGGAAAATGAGAGGAATGGTTTTCCTTTATCATGAATGATAAGAAGGTCATCATCCATGTTCATGAACCCTATTTGCAACCTTTATAAATGAAAATCAAAGGGATTTTTAAAAAATTCTTGTCCAGCAACATTTCTTAAACGGCTATGTTAGCACTGCACATTAGGGTGAGATTCCACCGTATAGTTTCTTAGTGATAAATCTGGTTTGAAGGTTTTTGTCAGATAACCACCCTCAGTAACTTGTGTGGAGTGTGCTCTTTGCCAGTGAGTGAAATGAACCGGGTTGGAGATAGCCATCTAAAACTTGGAACGGCAACCTTGGCAACTCAGACTGATGTGTTCTTGATGAGTAATTTGCTTTGCATCACAGAGGGGTTCCTTGGTTGTAAAGTGTGTTTTCTAAGCCATAAGACAGCTCCATTACCATTTTCTGTTTGTTTATTTTCTTCTTGCTCTGATTCAAGGCTTGTTGTGTATGAAATTTTTAGTCCCTTTAATTTCTGGGCCAGTTACAATGTCTTGATCTTCTCTGAAAAAAAACTTTAATCCCTGTATATTATTTTGATGATTGCTTATTCTCCATATATAGTTATTTAATACATAAAATAGCAAGTCACATCTGTAGAAGCTTTACAGGCTGATGTCTTGAATGTCAATAGTAGTAGAAAATCTTACAAATCTTACAACTGTACAGTAATAACATAAAATCTTACAAATATGAGATCTCATAAACTCATTGTCTTTGCTCCCTTCCTTGTGGTCTTTCATCAGTGCTAACAAAATGCAATGTGGAAATTATGTAAATTACAGTCTTTGAGGTAATTAATAACTTAAGGACAGAAGTAAGGTAATGGGATATGTAAAGATATGCAAGCTGGTCATCTTATACTAAATAAATAGCTGTGAGAAATGAATTATTTCCACTTACTTTCATTATTCCTCTCTCATGTCTTCAAACTCTTTTCCCTTAAATAGTAGCATTGTAGTGTAAATGGCACGAGAGCAGAAAAAAAGAGAGGTAAACAGAATGTTAATATCACAAAGAGAAAACAGAGAGATTTGGCAATGGATGCCACATCTCCTCTATCAGAAGTACCAGAGTGTCTAACAAATCATACCTGTGTGATATCTCCTCTGAGAGACCTATAGAAGATAGTGCTTTGGCAAAATGACATTGGGAACAATCCCTTCTGGAAAACCACAGATCTGTTTCTTTTTAGAAAGAGTCCAACCATCCAAGGATATACAGGTTTTCTGTAGGTGCTGTTGTCCTTGGGTTCCTTTTCTGTGGAGTCATTTGGGGGATTCCCAATGGATATAGTTAGAGCACAATGTTTCCTGTCTGTCCTTTACTTGTTGACTCAGTTCACTGTGTAGGTTTTATATGAAGGGTCTACAATGTTCAGAATGTCTTCTTCATATTACAGGGACAAACCTAAAGCAGAGGTTTCGAAACTGTATTCAGGGAGGGCCAGATAGGGAATGGGACATAGACGTATGGAGTAGGCAGCAATATGTATCTGCTGCGTGACTTGGGATGGCAAAGGTTTATAAAGTACCTTTCTGAGCTGCTTACAAAAATTGTGCAGGCTGTGCTTGGGAATCTCTGCTCTCTGTCACCCTGAAGAAAGCAATTGCAATGCAAAAGTTTTGACTCAAGGGCATCTGTGTCAAAATCATTAATCAGATAAAGCACTCGTATGAATAGGGACTGCAGGATCAAGCACTGAATGTAATATGACTGTATCTTCTGACAGCCGGAAAAAAAGTATTCAAGTTTTAACATTGGATGGGTGTTGTCATTTTTGACGTCAGCAGAGCTCCGGAATTCGTATTAATTGCAAAAAAAGGCAATGACTGTACTGTTTTAACAGTTGGCATAAGGAAGACCTCATTGAGAACAAATGAGTCATAAAAAGAACTAGGTTTACACACAGTAATTAACTTCTCTTTGTCCTGGTGTATGATCTGTTAAATGCTGGCACTGGGCCATCATGATAAAGGAGATCAAGATGCTAATTAAGAAAAACTGCCTACTTCTCTTTTTTACCTCTTTTCTACAAAACAGAAATTCTACATCTCCTTAAAATGCAAAGTCTGGAGATTCAGTAACAGGCTGTGTTAATTACAAAACAATAACAAAGAGAATAGCAGAAGCTCAATGCCATATATACACAGGTTTATGTGTATGTGGTGGTATGCATATCTATGTGGTTTTGTAAATCCTAACATATAAGCAAGTTCTGCAGTCTGTGATTATCTTGAGTCGCGCTCCCGGCAGCAACTGCACTGGCTTCTGTGAAACGTCTGTATGTGCGAGGAGTTAAAAAAACTTGCAGAACTGGTAAATTAAAATTTACCAGATCAAGGCAGTAAAGCACTAAAATTAGACTTCATTATACTTATAGTTTGTTCTGTGCCCTTATGGTTTGTTTTAGTTTTATACACACTATTAATCATTTACCTAAGATCAAACCTTTGAAAAGTACAACGCTGAAGAGATACAATGCAAAAGTTTTGCAGAGCAACTGCTTTTTCTGATTGGTTGTCTTCATTTGAGTTGTAGTTGTGCTTTTAAACATAAACTTTATTTACTAATTGATGTCTTTGGTACTGATTTTGTAACCAGAATTTCTCATCTGACTATATTTAGCAGAATTGGGGTGCTCTGTTGAGAAAGAGAGAAAAGGAACATCTGTGAAATAGCCATGTAGGTTTTCATTTATGACTGTAATATTAATATATGTTTTCATGCCATCAAAATGCAAATACTTTAGCACTCCTGTTCATTGTTAGCAAGTGAAAACTAAGTACGTATTATCATTAGAATTATGAGAGGTTATGTGACTGATATAATTTTGCTGTCCAAGATCCAAAAGAAAAAAAATAGCATAAATTAAACTCATACTTAAATTGTAAGCATTTGTCTTACTTTTATACATTATGCTTAGTGCCAAGAGCAATATGTGTGTGTGCTCTAAACCACATTTTTACTCATATTGTGTACCTTTATATTTTTCTTACACTTCTCTGTTGAGATCAAAAGAAAAGACATGCTCCACTTCGTGATTTTTTTCAAAGCAAAATCCCTTCACTGTGCTTTGATTTGTATTTTTGACTGATCTTAACATGCTGGGAAGAGGCAGGTGAGGAGGGTCTGGGAGCATTCACTGGACTAGAAGGCTCTCCACGCTGGGTCACAGGTTGATGTGTGATTCATACTGGCAGTAACAATGGAATTATCTGGTAGCTAATCCCGTTCTAAATGAAATCAAATTAACTCTTCCCAGATCCTCCTGTTGTGCACTAACTGGGATTGCTGTAGCAATCTGAGTCTTCAGGGCTTCCTGGCAGGTATTTCTTTGATGCAGATTCTGCTGCCAGCAGACTTGGCAGTGCAGCAGCAAGACCTCAATAAGGACTGACCACCTCAAAAATGTTTTCAGGACAGGGCGTAAACTTAGTGCTTGGTTGGGAGAAAACAGAAAGGTAGTAGTATCCTGTTCTTCCCTGCTCCCCATCTCAGGACACAGTATTTTGAGGTTTAAAAAGGGTCTCTACTGACTTTTTAAATAGGGGTTGATTTGTTTTCTATTTGTAATTATTACTTTTTTTCTTGACAAAGAGTCCCTGCATAGGAGGACTGTATAAAGAAATAAATGGCATAGTAATTTTCTTTGTGTGTGTAATTTTTTCAGTGCCTGACTGAAATGTGTCCAGCAAAGCCCTGAGGCATATCCATAACTGCATATTACTGCTGTGACAAATTGGACTGCTATTGTCCCTAGAGTTATAAACACATTTAAGTGCTTTGCTGGATCAGGGCCTAATTTTAGAATCATTTTTTGTTCTTTCAGCTCTCAGCCTACTCATGTTGATAATGCTGTGTATGAAAAATAGCTCTACTATGATTATGCTAAATGAGCCACACCACAGGCATGAACTTTTTGGAGTAGGCAGTACTCTTTTGTAGATATAGGCAGTCTATATTTTGTCTTACTTCTTAAACATGTTCTCTTTTCCACTCAAAGTAGAAATAAAATGTTATTTCTTAGCATGAATATAGAAATCTCTTCCTCATCCCTGAATACACAAGTATGCTGTAGTAACCTTAGACCTATCTGAGTGATTCATCTTTCTTTTTTTATTAATACTTTTTAATGAGCATTTGAGCATTTCTGTTCCTGGGTCGGGATTTCCAAACTCCACCCCCACCTCCCATTCTGTTAGAAATATTCCTTTCTAACTATTAAAAATAAGAGAACTGGTTCTGGTTAATTCTTTACTTTCTGCTTCTCTCAGCTTGGATATTTAACTACCCAGACACCTAGTCTAAATTTTTACTTACAGTTTCTAGATTATCAATTTCATTGGTTTTTATGCATTTGTGGCAATATTTGAATTGTAAATGCTTTGAGAGAATACTTGCTTTTAAATCAGACTCTGCTTTAAAACACAAACAGATTTTTACTTGCCTTAGGCATTGTGTATATTAGCTGTCAGTTTTATACAGTCTTAACCAATTGTCCTAGTTCAAGAATTACAGAAACAGAGCATTTTTCTTTTTTTCTGCCTCAAAAAAACCCCCAAGAATGTACTTAAATGTATGTGGAATATATATTAAGAGGATAAGTTGGAAGAATTTCTGAACATAATTCATGTGAGGTACAAATACACTTTTACTGTCAAAGCCAGCTTTTATATTTGTGCTCTGAATTTTGAGCTCATGTGAGAAACTATGACCTCACCAAAGTCAAGAACTAAACGGCTGCTGGCTTCACTGGACTCAGGGCTTCACCAACATAGGGAATCATTGTCTAGGAGTTACTCTCTGGAGTAAAAAATTACTGGGTTGTCACAGAGAACCCACAGATTGATGTATCCCCTTCACTTTCAGCATATGACAAATCTCACTGAAACTAATGTTGTAGTATCTCAATAGTGTCTCCTTTATGTTTAAACTTAGGCCAACAAATGAAGCTTTAATCTGTGTGTTGTTCAGTATGCTTTCCGAAAAATACAAGTAAGATTGGGTTTACTTGTGATTTTGTTGTTTAGTACTACTTATCCCTGCCTAATAGTGTTAATAAATTGACAACAATAAAGCCATTTTGTGACTGTTCTCTTCCCATAAAAGTAGGTACCCAGTGCCTAGTTCCCAGTCAGATATCCATTGCTTGAGAGCAATTTGTATTCATCCCATGCTATTCTAAGACTTAGAAAATAGAAACTTGTCAGTGCAACACCTAAGCCAAGCTGCTTGTGCTGTGCAGACTATTATCTCTTACTGAGGATTTGATAATTTGGTTTGCAGAACTTTTGTTTTCTTTACTATAATATTTTTTTTTCCATACAAGCAGTCTACAAGCAGAATGGGCACCGTCTTGATGTGATGTTATTTCTCCTTGCTGACTCAAAGACTTATTTGGTAAACTGCTGTTGTGCAAATTGCAAAAGGAGGGAGAGAGTCAGACTTTGAGGTAACAATATTCATATGGACTACAGAATTCAGTATTTTCTTTGAAGTTTTCCCTTGTGCAGAGCAGGCCTACTTAATATGTTACCCTGCTTGTTGCAGGCGCATGTGGAAGTGCAAATATTGCATAAATGAAATGCTAGACCCTGCTCAGGCTTGTATTTTACTCATAGTTAGTATTCCAGCACTGGAGTCTATTATTTGCTTTTCTTGTATATTTGTGCCAACAAAACACAACAGCTCAGAAGTGAATGTACAATTAAAAGATTTCTTAAATTCAAATGTTTTGAGGTGGTCGCTTTCACTGAGTCCTGTCTCAATTCTTCTCTTTCTTCAGCAGAATTATTTCTTCTTTTGTACAAAGCCAACTTTTTATTGCCAGCCAGAAATTTTTTCATATGAAAATCAAGACTGTTGCACAACTGTACTGTCTTCTGCAATTTGGAATGTATCTGTTCAAAGAACTTGATTTCAGAGGTTGCACTAACTCCTCCAAATCATCAGTAATTAATTTTAGAAATCTCAGAAATCATCTGAGAAGTGTTGCCAGTTCAAAGCAGGGACATGATGGTTGTTCAGTGTTCTTCACTGGGAAGCCTCATATGTGTGTTGTGCTTCCCATAGAAAACTCCCAGGACTCCTTTGCTTAGGAACCTGCAGGACTGGGTTCTTGATTATACTAAATAAGATCAACCATGGCACTGATGGTTTATTGTATCACTCTGAACCGAAAATTTCCCAGATATAGAAAGATAGCATTTCCATACAACATTTTCTGATATTGGTGGAAAATGACAAGAGCATTGAAAGTCAGAAAGAACTAACCATCAAGTGAACTATTTGATACTCTTACTCATCAAATGAGTCATATAATAGTGCTTGAATATATAAATTGAAAACAATAATATACCTTATTTTAACAGATGAAGAGTATTCAAAAACAAGTATTCAATACAATTCAGCTCCAAGTTAGGTTTCTTAAAGCAGGAAGGGGTTATCTCAGATTGTCATTCCAAAGTGTGAGAAGGGAATTTGTCTGGTGTTTCTGGTTCACATCCATCTGCCTTAGTATTCATACATTTAGCAAGAGAAACAGGAGGCGATACCTAACAAGAACTCCCACAAGCTCAGGCTATAAGCAGCATTTCCAAGAGCAAAGGAGATGCAAGGGTTCCAATTTCTTTCTCTGTCCTCCTTCTGCTGCAGTGCAGCTTCACCAGCTAATGCAGCAGGGATGTGCCATG
This sequence comes from Podargus strigoides, assembly GCA_028020825.1. Lineage (NCBI taxonomy): Eukaryota > Metazoa > Chordata > Aves > Caprimulgiformes > Podargidae > Podargus > Podargus strigoides. The sequence goes on along the minus strand of CM051663.1, from coordinate 77,683,839 downwards.
GTTGTCACACACCATGCTTGGCAGTCTCTTGTATTTCGACATACAGCCAGTTGTAATCTGTCTCTTAATAGGGTCCAGTGTTGTTCTGCTCTTTAACTGAACTATAGATGGATGTAAACAGCCAGTGGCTTTTCCTTTTCTTAGAATCATAGAATAGCTTTGGTTGGAAAAGACCTCTAAGATCATCAAATCCAACCATTAATCTAGCATCATCATTGCTTCTCCAGTTCATTCTTACCTGTTTGTTGGAAATTAGGAGAGGACAATACGTAAACTACTTAGTGCAAATATAAGGTTATAAAATGTCAAGGGTTTGTCTTTGTGTAGTGACTTCTGATGGCATCCTTCTCTTCCTTTCTTTTAAAATAATAGTGGTCAGGCCTAGGATACATTGTACCAATTAAGTCCAGGAGAACTTTTCCATTTTTCCTGAATATATTTTATATTTTGATTTGCTGGAAACTCTGTTTTTTCGAGTTGCTTTTGGGCTTCCAACTGAAACTCTGAAGTAGGTGTTTAAGACACTACCTACAGTCAACAGTGAGAGATGCAAGCCTCCAGAGGATGACTTAGACTTGCAGGTTACAAAATCTGAATTTTCAGTCAACAATGGCTTTACCTTCCTGCTCTGCCACCCATAGATCTCCTAAATCTTCCTTTTTCTCAACGTCAGATAAACTCTTCTTTCCAGATTGCCTCGCTGCATCAGAGTTCTTGGTGTTCCCCTCCCTTTCCTCTAGGAGAAAATCTGCCTTGTCTCTGACTCACTGCCATGTTTAGCCCCCTCAAGCCTTTGAATGTTTGTTCCACAGATCCAAGGTTGTTTCCTCACTCCACTCCTTGATTTGTGGCTGTACTCAGTCTATTCTTTGCATTCAATCTCTTTCTCAGAGATCTTCCTGTAACTCTTTGAAGATTACCCATCATTAAAAGTCATAATTAACATAAATGATAAAATATGCAGGAGCAGGACACAAAGCACATACTCCTAAGTGCTGTCTCATACTGACTATGTATCTCAGTTTTCATGTTTCTCCTGCAAGTCCAAGCAAGCAACTCAGTAAGCTCAAAGTATTTAATATAGTATATGGTGTTCTTTGCCTTGGTTTGCATTATTTGACAACCAGTTTTCAGGTTCATTTATATGAATCTTTCAGTAGTGCCAAGTTCTCTTTAAAACTCAGTACACTTCAGTGCAGTATTTTCAGGTATGTGTCTGTACATGTATGAATATATCTATAAAAATATTATATATACACATGCACACACATTCATACTTCCAATATGTTAATATTTTTAGTATTCCTTGTCCAAGCTCACTGGTGCAGATATTTAAGCCACTGACAGAGTAAATTGAGCAGTTGAAAAAAGTGTGCAGTTTCAGAGTGATCACTGATATGTGTCAAAGAGTTTACGTGGTGACTAATATTTTAGAATGAGGAATTATCAATTAATCAGGATATCTGGTAAGAAATAGGCAAAATTGACCTACTGCAGTCATGATTATTAAGTTACAAGCTCATATGTGTTACACTGCCAGCAAAAGCTGCAAACCAGAATCCAACTTTCATTACAGAACTTCTCCCTTTTTTTCCCAGGTAATCTTTCTCAGTTATTATTTGGATAAAACTTTCAATACTAGGAGCAACCTCCTTTCTTTCCCTTGTAGATGGCACAGTTCAGGACTCACTGTCAGTGCAGCATGGGGTTTGGGGAATTTTTGCACTCTTTTTATGCTGTACCTGTCGCTGGGGTAGAGGAGTGCAACGGAAGGTCTTTCTCTAGGCAAAGTTTGTGCTTAAGTGAGTGTTCTGGCTTCCCGGCAATCTTTCTAAGATGTCTTATGGACTAGGTTTTTGTGGTACCTTCACAATACTGTATGCTGTTGTGTAGCTTCTGGCACGTCTTTCAAGGCTTTAGATAGGATGTTAATCCAGGTTTACAAGAAAGTCCTCAAGGTGTCCAGGCAGAACTCCCCTCCTTGTTTCCTTTCCTTTTGTTGTTCATACATGCTGTTGTGAAGTTTTTACATAAACAAGACCCATCCAAGCCTCTACATAGCATCATTTTATTTTAAAGAAAGATTCTGTTGAATCAACCTTGTCCTTTTTTGTTTTCTGTCTCCTGTGGTCTTTAACACCCCTTCCCTAAGTGTTGTGCTTGCGTAACTCAGCATGAGTTAAGTGGATTCAGTTGAAACTCAGCTCCTTTTGTATATCTTCTTGCAATCTAAGGAAGAGACTTGTTTTAAAAGAATCAGTCTATTCGTTTTGCATTCATGAACAGTGAACTTATCTTACCTGCAGGCATGAAGTGCAGCTTACTTTCTTCCTGTGGTTGGTCTCTGGTTCATAATATTCATGTGCCATATTATGGTGCTACCGGATAACAGTCGCCAGTGTAAATTAAAGTAGGCATAGGCTAGTGAATTTAACGCCCAGTGCCTATGGCCCCAAGGGACCACCCCAGAAGCAAAACACTGATTGGACCCTGTGGACGTCCCAAACCACATTCCCTTTCACTGGCCCTGCCCCTTACACAAAAGCCCAAGAGGGAATGTTTAAAGATTGACTCCTGGGGATTTCCTTATGCCAAAGGCGTCATTTGATGGGCAGCTGTGGTAGGTTTTGAACTGCATAATACCACTGGAACTGGTGCAAAGCAGGTGGAACAGACCCAAGCTCAGCCCACAGACATTAATTGCATGATGACTCAGATAAAGCCTCTTAAAGTTAAGCTTTTTCTCATTTCCCCCCTCCATCCTCTTGAAAAAAAAATGTGCTGTGTATTTTTATTTATTTACCAAGTACTAATTGCATGTACGGGGCCATTTCAAGGTCCACTAATCCCATCTAGATTTTTATTTCTTTTTGTTTCTTTTTTGCCTGGCAGGTGTCTAATGGCAATGTGCACTTGCAGCCCAGAAAGCCAACTGTATCCTGTGGGCTTCATCCAAAGATCAGCATCCTTTGGTCAGCAGGTTGAGAAAAGTGATTCTGCCCCTCTACTCTGCTCTTGTGAGACCTCACCTGGAGTACTGTGTTCAGCTCTGGGGCCCCCAACACAAGAAGGACATTGAGATGTTGGAGCAGTTCCAGAGGAGGCCGCAAAGATGATCAGGGGGCTGGAGCACCTCTCCTATGAAGACAGGCTGAGAGAGTTGGGATTGCTCAGCCTGGAGAAAAGAAGGCTCCAGGGAGATGTTATTGCACCTTCCAATACCTGAAGGGGCCTACAAGAAAGCTGGGGAGGGACTTCTTACAAGAGCATGTAGTGACAGGACGAGGCATAATGATTTTAAACTGAAATAGGGTAGATTTAGATTAGATATTAGGAAGAAATTCTTTGCTGTGAGGGTGCTGAGACACTGGCACAGGTTGCCCAGGGAAGTTGTGTCTGCCCGCTCCCTGGAAGTGTTCAAGGAGCAACCTGGTCTGGTGGGAAGTGTCCCTGCCCATGGCAGGGGGGTTGGAACAAGATGATCTTTGAGGTCCCTTCCAACCCAAACCATTCTATGATTCCATGATTCATATGATTCTATGAAAGGCATGTTGGCTGTGAGATGGGGTGGACGTGTAGTGATGAAATTAAATGACTTAGGCATGTCTTCACTTTTAGAGGATTTTTAACCTGATAGTGTCACTTGCAATGATACAAAAGTTACATTTGTGCCTTTGCCCTTTAGTAGACAGACCGAACTCCCCCTGTAACATTTTCTAACCAGAGCATCAGGTGTTCAGCTGGTGAATGAGCTAAATAACATTTAATTCCTCCCAAAAATTCAACATATAGATTTATTTTACTAATAAACATTGAAGACCAATAATGGTTTGTATCATTTGAGATGTTTTGGTAGCACTGAAACTCTTCATACAGGTTTTGACCACTCACACATAAGAATTTAAAGAAATTAAATTAAGAGAAATTCAGATTAGTTTTACTTACAATATAGGTTTTTCTTGTTAAGTTAAATAACATTTTTTTAGTTACAAACTTTAAACCAAATATTTTGGAAACCCAGGTGAAAATTGTGTGCACAGACAGTCCTCAAACTGGCTCTTTTCCTGGCAAATATTTATTTTCAATGAACTGTCATTTTCTGATGAAAAAAGTAGTATGTTGAAAAATTCCCAGCTTGATCCCTTCCTGATGAACCTGCCTCACAAATATGTGAAAAGTGTATGTTTTTTGAAGCCATCTTTTGATCACCTGGAACTCAAGATTGCCCTTGCTGCAGTCAATAGCTATCTAGCTATTGCACCCATACTGTGACACCTCTCCCTCGGAGATATCATGATATCATCCCATAACACCTTATAAGTCAGTTGCTTATAATACCTGGACCATTTCTATGGGCCTCCCCCTCTTTTGTAAATATGCTGCTTTTTCTACCCACTCTCCAACAGGATTTTGGCTTCTCACTGGACTGCTTTTCCTTGCACTGCTGGTCTAGATAACAAAATCAAGAAAAGTCATAGCTTTTCTTATCTCCTATGGAAGGAATCAAGTAAAATCTCACCTACTTTTCCATGTCCACATGCTGCTACCTGTGACCTTATGGTCTCTCACACACCCTTTTGCAGGACTCTCAGCTCTCCCCCTTGGCAATACCATGAGCAAGCTCATTTGAGGATTTACTCATTAGATGTTGAATGCCAGGAATTTTCATTGATATGAGTCACCAAAAAACCTTGTAGTTACTGGGTCTGTGACTTGGCAGCAATGAGTATGTGGCCTGGGACAGAAGGAGAAGGCTTGAACCACATCCAGCTCTTTAGATTTACATTTCAGACTGGTAATCATGCTGGTTCTCTCACCTTGGACAAACTCATTTATCTTTTCGTAGTAGTCACAGTTGAGAGGGGGTTATTTCTTCTTTTTATGTAATTTCCCTCTTCTGAGACTGTCAGAGGACACAGACAATTTCACTGGCACAGTTGATATGTTACGTGTTGCCAGTCAATAACTGCCCCATCAGTTGCATATCACTGGTGGAAATGCAATGGTTTTGTTAACTCCGTACCATTGAAAAGTGAATCATGTCAAAAACATTTCTGGCTCTAGCTAGCATTTAGTTGCCAGTGGAGTTGTACTAGGATGTGGTAGGAAGAACAGATCAGTCTCATTTTACAATGAAGTTATGTGATAGCCTGAAAGTATTAAAGAATAAGAGAAGTAATCTTACAGAAAGCCCCAGCATCTACTGAATGTTGTTTGCTAATGGATGTTGACAGAGATATTTAAGGGATGCCAAGGGCCTATTTCTGACTAGCTAGGCTTTTTACAAATAGAGTTGTCTGATTGTCCTGGCTGGGAACAAGGAGTACCCAGAACATTTGCTACAAGAGAGATTCAGCTGTCAAAGATGGGGTTTTGCCATTATGGTACTCTCAGGTGATTAATAGAGGCCTGGGGACAAGCAAGTCTTTCATATGTTCCTCTCCACATAGTGGTTTTGAAGGAAACTTGTAGACAGCCTATCTAAGTGAACCTGATGGCCATCACACAACACAAAACCATCTGTCGCATACCAGACAGACTCAAGGAAAGCAGTTCTCAGCTGGATTTGGGGCTGCGCTGACAGGTTTGCTGTCTGCATAGGTAGCTGAGGCCCTGAGTGTGGCCTTGGAACACTGTTGAAGAGTCAACCCGTATGTATCCACCAGGTCCAAATCAGGATTTATGCTGCTCCTTCATGTCCAGGGAGCTACACATGGCTGATTTTGGTCCTTATGATTCAGAAAGAATAGTCTGGGGAGTCTTGGTGGCATAAGGAATCTCTGACACTATGACTCAATGAAACACTTAATGTGCAGTGGTTTGTCTCTTTACATGAGATGTGGCTTTAGGTACATGGGAGCACCTCCAGAATGATGGATATGTGCCATGGTGTTCTTTGGGTTGAACCATGTGTCTTTTGAAGTGGAATCTATCCCATCTGTGGTTTTGTGTGTGTATATATATATATAACATGTAATTCTTTTTAAACACCAGATGATCAGAGAGGCAATATTATTTCCAGTGCCCCTGGATGTAAGTTAAGTCAGAAATCTCCAAAAGTCATTACATACAGTAAATATACTTCTGAAAATACCAGCATGTGCAAAATTTCCTCCTTGCTTTATTCCCAGAACGGCTGCTAATCAGATGAGGGGAAAATTAATATAAAGCATACTCAGACTTGGCTTCCTGCCATCAAGCAGAGGTAATACAAGGCAGCAAAGACTGTGCAATTTTAAGGGAAATTAAAAGAGGAGGCCCAGTGGAACAGATGTCTGCTTTTCCCTGCCACTGGAATGACAGCACTTTTGTCTTGTCGTCAATAAAAACTTGTTAAAGGGAGAAAAGGAAATCATCATGGTATTAAGGACTGAAGGGACCATAAGACAGAAAATTCATAAACTAAATTAAATGATCATTCACATGCAGACTTCCCGCTGCCAGTGATACTTGCATCTGCATAAGCAAATATATATGATGGTATGTAAATCAAGAGACAGTAAGTACAAAAGTAGTAAGTTATCTCTAAAAAATCCAGCAGAAAAATATATATTACTCTCTTTTGCAAGAATATGTGGAAGTCCCATTTAGTTCTCCCAGGGTCTATGCAGAAATTGCAGAAAGGGATCCCAGCCAGTAGAACATGTAATCAGTCAAAAAGGGAGGGGGGGGAGAAGATGTGCAAGGAGTTATTGATAAAGCACAAATAAAACCCAACTCTTCTGCCAGAGGCATCTGTAGAGGGCCCCATTGCTGTGCACTGACTTTGGCTTCACAATCAGTTCCAGGGGCACCTCTGAGTACCAGCATACTGCAGTAGAGTTTGTTCAAAGCAGAGAGGAACCCAGGGCCTTTCAAAATCCACATACAAGCAATCATTTTGATGAGGAATAAAACCACAATCTAGCTGTAATTGAATGAGTGTGTGGGAAGAGCAAACCTCCTCACCAATAAGGAAACTCTGACAGTCAGCAGAGCACTGACACATGAGGGGTACCCGAGGAACAGGTGGGCTACTCAGAGTATGCAGTTGGGGCCAAAGGAGGCTCTTCTCAAGTTGGGTGCTTGCTGAAGGACTGAAACACAGAAAGAAGTTCCCCAATTGCCAGTATTTCTGCTCTATAGATTTGAATGTAAAGGTCTATGGTTGGCAGCCCTGCTCCGATCAACTGTCTTAATTTTAATAATTCTTAACAGGAAAACCTTATTCTCCACTCCCATCCTTTAAGGACTGCCCCCTCCAAATGATCAGCTCTACCTGGGGACTCAGAGTGCAAAGGTGAATATGTTATACTCTGAGTTCATTTGCATCCATTTGAGTCTGGGTCTCTGCATGTTCAGACTGAAGTCCTGCAATTGAAGATGTTGATTGGAAGGTTTTATTTCATATCTTAACAGACAACTCCATTGGATCTATAATCTGGCTAATAGGCTAGTAATCAAAATGTCAGAGACATCAATGGACCTTAGCAGTAGATTGAAGTGCTGCGGTAGAAGGCAATGAGCATCTACTTGATCTAAGAAAGATCTAAAAAAACAACTGAAAGAAAATCACTTTTTCATGAATGAAAAGTGAACTGGATTATGCCTCAAGGGCAGGACCACATTCAGGAGGTGGCACTACCCATAAAGAGGCCAGGAGAGGAGCGATGTCTGCCCTGTCTCCACACAAGAAAGAAATCATAATGCCATTACCACCCCACAACGCTGTCCAACGCCAGCTGATCTTGAAGAGGGAGCAGTCTCCAGTTACTACACAAGGGGAAAGCGTCAGAGAAATTGATTTTAGCCTGCCTGCAAGCTCAGCATGTTTACCTCTTTGCTTTCTTGGGTTAAATTTCAACACTCTTTTGGTGCACTAAAACCTTGACACTAGCTTTCATTTTGTTCCTTTTGAAGTCACTTTTCCCACTGCAGAGCTCTGTGCTGTCCTCTCCTCCTTCCATGCTGTTGTGGAGGTGCTAGGTTGCAAAACTTAACCCTCCTCATTCCACAGGACATGCTAACCTCAAACATCTGTGCTGGTGGTGGTACAGGCATCCCTGTGCTGTAGCAACCCATTGTGGCGTCCCATAACTACTCTGTGCTCAGTGTATTTCCAAGAGACTTCCAGTGCTCAGGGGTGCTGTACCAAAATATCCTCCTGCAGGGCTTCTTCTACTTATGTTTTACAGCTGGGAATTGAAAATGGTTTAAAGTTCACTTGCACCCCAAGGAAAGTCTTTGGGTAATGCTCTGCACACAACTAGGGCTTTACATCCATCCATGCATTCACTGGGGCTGAAAGCAGTGGGAGATGTTGTTATGCTACCAAGAGAACAACAAATGTTATGTTACCACAGAGACAAAGGTTCATGATCTCCTCTTGGAAGAGTGTGATTTTTTTCATGCATACTTTTACCCTCTGCATAATACTTTTTGCATTTTTTCTTCTTAGATTCATCCATTGTAACATTTTTCAGAAGCTGTGACAACTGAGGTTATGCTCTGTTTCTGTGTGATTGTTGCCTGCTGTAATATGTTGCTGTGATAAGGACATGTAGCTGCTCGGTGTTTGGCACTGCCTTTCCCTTAAAATCTATTAGCAGCACGAGCAAACCCCAGAACACAGCATTCACATTCTCAGCAAGTCAGAACTGATGTTAATTTTCCTTTTATAGAATCATGTAAAACACTGTTCACAATTCAGTACCTTGCAAACCTTTTTTGTATTTCTTTAACACTTTTTAAAGGGACCTGCTGATTAAAGGAAAAAAATAATACGGCAATTGCACCTATCAGTTGGTTTGGGTATCTTAAGACAACATCTGAATGTTCCAAAGTCAAAGAATACCCACTTCACAGCCAGGAATCTGATTTTTCTCAAGGATGCAAATGTCTGCCCAATTTGAAAGTAGCATTTGAATATCCACATTGGAGACTAGAGCGAGCAAATTAAACAGCCCAGTTCTGCAAGCTTTTGGTTTTAGAGGAAAGTGTGTCATTGTGGGATGGTGCAGCTCAGACCCTTACATTTAGTTTGAAGCAATTAAATAATTTGCAATAAAAAGGCTATTTCCTTCTATGAGTATTTTTATCCTCTGCCTGCAATGTGTATCAGAGAGATGTTAAAATATCTAAATATCTCATCGCAATTTTAAATACTCTATAGAAGATAAAGCTATAATACATAAACGCGTATTACAGTATACATAGTGGGGCAAGTAAACGTCTCATTCAGACCACATTTCCTATTGCTTTTGCATATGAGTGTCACAGTGATAATCATTTAGACTGTATTTATAGAGCACGTGGAGAGCAAGACCACCCAATTTGGCTAGGGGAATTTGACTGGGCTCATAGTTTTGCTGCATTTGTGCCAGTTGGAAATGGTGTCTCTGCTTTGATTTGTATTTCCTGTTGTTTGTCAGTTTGTAAAGAAATGTCCACATTATCTATGCATTGCAGGAAGCCTGCACGCCAGCTGGTCATCATGCCTATATTAAAAACCATATAAATATTTTAATTTGCAGCATTTTTGCTTTAAAATATAAGATACTACTTGTTCAGTAATTCTGCAATTTCTTTTTCCTTGTGTAGATCAAAAAGTACTGACTGCTGCTAAAATTTTTACTTTCTTTGTGTTCAGTAGTCACTGATTTTTACCAAGGAATTGTGAAATGGTTTCCAGCAGTTATATACTAAAAGCTCCTGAGCTTTATTATTTATGTTGCTTCTATTTTTTTCCTACCTCCTATTCCACAAAAAGATTCCAGATGCATTTATTTTCAGGCAGTTAATTATCCCCAGAGATCAGATGTTTGGCTGATTCATAGAGAAACTTACAGCCTTCCTCACTGTTGTGGTTTTTCGAGTAGGAACTAGCTTCCAGGTTTCACCTTCTTTCCTCTTATGATCTGATTCTCATAATGAATAAGGGCTTCATCTCACTCCATTCTTATATGACTGCAAGATTTTCACTGTAGGTAAGGCTGGGGTTTACTTTTTATGTATATAATTTTTTTATTTTATATGTATATATATTTTATACATATACATACAGAAATTTCTATTAAAATATGTTGTTGAATTGAGTTCTCTATAGAATTTTTTAGAATTAGTTTACTTTTTCTTTTAAGTTGGGATGGTACAAAAGTATTGTGATACTTATAAGTGACCAAGACAATCTTTTTTCAGAGAATTAATTTTATCAAAGGGCACTGTGATCATGTTCCTAGTAACAACTGGAAGTGCACAGCTGAGAAGATACAATTCTATAGTCATTACCTAAGAAACTGCAATTTTTCAACTGTTTCATTTTCCTTCAGTTTTTCATATGCTTTTCAAATATGGACCAAAGCTGACTTTATACTGCTGTTGTCAGAAAAGTAAGCAAGCACTGCATTCTCTTCAAAAGAAATCTGGGGTAAAATGGCTTGTGAAAAGATCACTGCCTGCATTGAAGGTATTTAAGATGTGTCCTCTGGTCACACCCATTTTTAAATAATGAGTTTTCAAAGTGAAAATCCACAAAGGGGCATAAGGGGCATTTGATCATCTGAAAAATATAGTGCTCTGTTCTCAATTTGTACAACACCAGCAATTATGCAGAAAAGCAACCTGAAGACTCTGGAGGACACAGCGAGATCCACAGTAGGGCACATTCATTTCATCCCACATGGACAAAATGGGATTACCTGCCTAAAACTCACAGGACAATCCCTAAACAACATTGGTCAGATGACTAGCTTTTTTTATCTTACTTGTCTTTATCTTACTTGCCATCATTCAGAGGCTTCTGCCCTACCTATCAGTGATTCAAAATTATTTGTAATAGGCACATACAGAATTCCCTACAGTACTGCGTATGTAATTGTTTAAATATCATTTTGCAGGAGGTTTGTAGGTTGTTTGTGGGGTTTTTTTTTTTAAAAACTGCAAGAGACTTTTCAGACTTCAGCAGAATCAGGAGTTAGTTGCAGGCATATTATTGTTGATAAATGATATGGCTCATACTTGGAAGATCTCAGTCTTCTGTAGGCGGCATAAACAGCTTTTGGTCTGGTGATTTTCATATTCAGAAACTCTCACTTTAAATAAGGGGTGGAGTGCTTTGTGGCACCTTTGCATTTGTTGTAACAAGAAAAAGACACATAAGTTTTCTCTCTGACACCCAAGATCAGCCATTTAAATGCTCTTGGTGTTTCTTTCTTCATCCAAAGTATTTTTTTCTTGTACTTTTTAAAGTACAAAAAAAATAAATGAAGACCAATATTGTGTCCAGTCCCAAGGGGCCTCAGAGCTTCTTCTTTGGAAAGGCAGCTTAAACTAAGCAAATCAAAGCAAGTTTCACAGGTTCATTCTACATATAAAAATGGCTGCTATTCTCAGAGGATTGATTTTGCTCATGTTATTCAAACCAGCAACTGGCAGACCTCTGCAAATTTTCTATTGGCAGTAAAGTTTGGTCCAGCTCTGAATTTGGTGAATGATCATCTAATGCCTCTCCAAATTACGTAGCCATCCTTGCTTCCTGCAGTCTCTCTCTTGTCCTTATCTTCAGACCTTCCCTGAAACCAATCCTACATCCCACCCTCCTCTCACCCACCAGCTCTGTTCCCTCCCACCCAGCCCTTCCTGCAGGGAGTTACAGATCCGTGTCATGCTGTCCCTTCCTGCAAACACTGTCTTTTCAGGAGGGATGACAACACATCTCTGCTTCCTAGCTGCACTGCCATTAGCTGACTTCCTTGTCCGTCTGGAAATTAAGGCTAGAATGATCTTCCCTCTCTTGTCTATGGAGACCTTACTTTCATCATGAGAATGTTTTAGCCAGGACAATTGTGACAATCATGCTTTTATGGACCTCATCCGAAATAATGTGTTCTCCAAGAGTTTCAGAATTTTAGCATGGATGTTCAGAAAGGAGTCAGAACGTTGGATGTCAGGGACATTTTTTATGGTAGCAGCTAACATTTTGCCCTCCCTACTTTTATATAACCATTTTTCTTCCAGTAGAGGTTTTTCATACATCCAGACACATTACATCTTTATAATATGATGGGAGTTTTTATTTTGTACTTTTTCCCTTCTCCATGGGGACATGAGCTTCCCCTGGTAATACTTCTGATTCCTTTTATTCTGTGTCACTGGTGAAAAAATTTTATATGTACAGATGGACATCAGTCAAAAGAATTACTTTTTTCCAACGTAAAATGAAAACAATTGGACATCTGTGGATTTGTACACCCAGATGAGAAAGCCAAATATTAAATTAATGTATTAACAATGTTTATAGTTTTATTACCCTGTAATTATATCATACCTCCTGATTGTTTTTCTTTTCATCCCAGCCTATAAAATGTAACTGCCTGAACCTGTTTTGAATGTCTGAGCTTTCAGTGTTAGACCTAGTGAAGTTTTGCCAGGTTCAGTGGAAGAAAAGTCAGTTTCAGGGATGGAATTGTTACTCTGGAGAGTGTCGATGCCCGCCAGTCATCAGAAGGTGAACTAGAGGCAGCTGGAGATGTAGTTTGGGCCAATAGTTATCTTTGCAATCCTTTCTGCCAGGCTGAGTGGAAGCAGTAATTAAATACAGCCTTGAGTAGCAGTGGCTGGAATGTTACAGCAGGACAAAGTTGTATAGTTCCAGAGATTCAACTGGTACTAGTTGCGAAAACACAGGGAGGAGGGACCTGTTTGTCAACTAAGCCAGTGAAGGAAGCAATTTTGAGTATAGTCCTCTCAAATGCAGAGCCCTCTGAGCACACTTTTGACTGAAATTTACTGCTGTTGCTAATTTCTGTTAGGTTCAAGGGAAAACAACTTTGTATATGTCCATTTTTTTTGTTAAATAAATATCCAGAAAACTGAAAATTATTCTTATTATCACCTCATCTGCCTAACTGAAGTAACTCTACAAAAGCCACTGTATTGGCTAGTCACTGAAGCCCAAGATGAATCATCACGATTACTTGATCATAGCAGGAGAGTACTTGTGATAGTTTGATGACCTACCATGTCTGGATTGGCTTTGTTCACGCTTGTGGTGCAATGTCTCTTTCATCCTGAAACTCTACTTTCATGTTATGGAAAATTTTTTATTTTACTTATTTTTTATTTATTAATTTAAGATACTAACATACATTTTATTTTTATTTTAAGGCTGAATATAAACATTAATAAATATTAAAATAGAGGTTATGCGCTGATTATATTGGACAACTTTCATTAACAGTCCGAGTTCCTTCTGTGGATTTTGGACAGCAGCTTCTGCAACCAATGTCCCGAAGAGCTTCATGGAAAACAACCCCATTATCCACATAATTTCATAGAAGCAAGGCAGCGTTTTTGCCATTGTTACATCTGTCTGCTGCAACTGTCTATGGGGTGGAAAATGGGAGGGTTTTGGCACAAAAAAATAATTGTGTGGTAATCTTTAGGAGGAGTACAAAACCATGTTCTCAGTTGGGCCTACATAAATGCAGGATATTTGGGCCAATGAAATAACAGAGAGATGCCTCCTCTTTGGAAGAAAAGCTGCAAGGCTTTTAATGATTACTTGTAAGGAAGATTTTGGGTCTATATTGCACCTGATTATCTCTGAACTCATGCTACACAGTTTATAGCAAATGTGCAAAGCATTGTCCCACCATTGTCCCTGCTTTCAGTGAGGACAACTGCCTCCAAGCGGGCAGTTAAACGGATCTAGAAGAGAAATATCCCAGTTCTGATTGAAGTAGTATGACAGTCCTGCAGGTCGAGGCTACCTAGCTTTCTGGATTGAATATGACATTAGAAATCCAGTGGTGGGAACTACAGAAAAACATGCAATCAGATAAAATTCCTACTCCTCAGCTTCAGCTAACTTTAGATGTTTTCAACAACACAGTTACCAGATAAGTTTTTCTACCGGCGCTCCTGAAACTACTTCATCATAAGCTGACTTCCATTTTAAGGGAGCCTATGGCTGAATTTAGTGGAAGAGCCTGGCTCACTGAAGAACTGGACAGACTTTAATGACTGGAGAGGGGTGGTCATCTGATATATTCCTGTAAGCCTGAACTGCTGATGCACAGCTATCTGGCCCAAGATGTCTGTCAGTTTTGCTTTATTGTAGATCAGAGAGCTTATCCCCACTCTGCTGGCTGTAGAGCTATCACCTCCAGCTCTAAAAGCTGAGCAGTGCATTTTTCCTGATGCAATTTCGTAAATTACCCACTTGGTGTTTAAGAATGGCAGAAAATAAATGTTGAACATTGGGCAAAACTTCTGTTGAGTGTCTTGGCCATGAATGTAGAGGGGTGGTTAGGAAGGAGGGTCAATAATCTGATGAATGAACTGTACTGGGGAGGGAGACCACATTTTCCTCTTCCTTCACCCCTTGTTCCTCAGATACTCTGTTGGAAGCTCTCTAGCTAGGACACGATGCAGAGCAGTAGGAAGAAGTGTGTAGCTATTTGTTCTCTACAGAAGACTCAATTCTGACCTTCACACAAATGGCAGAGCTGTGCAAACCTCAGGGTAAAATTTCCACTGCTACCTGTGGGAATTTTACCACGGGAAAGAGTACAGGTCTGGTCCCAGCATGTGAGATTGGCCTGTGTTTGCCAGAGGTTTTGTTGACACTGAAGTTCCTAAAGAGAGATAACCATTATGATGGCCAATTGATACTTAACTGTGTCCTGTCTGGGCTTGCCTGGATGTATGATTCACTTGAAATGCTTTCTGTTTTGAGTCAATCGTATAGCTTCTGGCACTGGAATTTTTAGGAGAGAGAGGCACTTGCTGATTTTGAAATCTTTAGAACGTGCAAGCAAGGCATTAATTTTGGGGGGCACAAACATATCCTTGGCTTCCTGTGGTGGTGCAATTTGGGGACTGTCTTCTTGGAGGGGTTTTTCTTGAGCCCTTGATCCTATGTGTAACGGACTTGGGACCAAACATGATAACTTTAAATGGTGCAGCTCAGGGCTATGATTCAGGAAGCGGCTGCTGCCTTGGCACTTCTATCCTTCTTATGACTGTGATCCAGTCATTATTGTGGAATTTCCTTTCTTTGCTCTCTTATACATGTAATTCTTGGCCTCAGATCCAGACACACATTTTGTATGGAAGAAACTGTATTTGCTTGCATTGGACTACTCACACGCTTAGAGGAGTGCATCTGGTAAGGACTTTGAGTCCCCAGGAACTGAAATCCTCATCCTAAGATAGCTACATTGCATTGCCACGCAGAAGAACTTGAAAGCTGCCAAGAAACGTGACTGATGTACCATTGGTTGTGATATTCAAACCACTGAATTTAGAGAGATTTCTTCCCTGAAAATTAAACAGAGTACTAAGAGAATAACGCGGGCAGACTTCACTCAACAATTGGGATATTATGCATTCTCGTTGATCCTTTGATCCACCTTTCAATTTCCATGTTAAATATAATTTATGAATAAAAACATGTGAGATCTCCTATCTATTCCTTTGCTGTTTCAGCAAGTGTGTATGTCTTTCTCCCATATCTACAGCAAATTCAGTCCTTCCTGTGTCAAAGTTTAGAATGATTACTCTATTAGTAGCTTGGTTTGCAGGACTGTAGTAAAAAATTACTTATTGTCAGACCTAATATATTAAGGACAAGAAAACAACATTTTATTTAGATATGAATCATATAAGTAAAAGATGGCATAATTCTGGTATTTTCTTTTTTCTGAAACCTAAAAAACCCCCCAAATTTCATACATGTTTATGTACTAAAATGAATGGATGAATTAGCATGACTGAAATATAGTATTTATAAACTAACTATATACCATTTTTATTGCAATCCAATTTTTTAAAATGTCAGCTGCATTCCAGTTTCTGCATTTTTTTAATCTTATAAAGCACTTTGTAGTAAAATGCCCTTTGTGGTATAACAAGCAAGAAAAAATCTGCCTTTCAGTTCTTATATTCAGAATGTAGTTCTAGGTCCTGATTTTTGAAAATGTTTGCTCTTGGTTTTTACTCATGCAAAAGTCTCACTTGAAATTAGTAAGCCCTTAGGTAAGTGAGGGTTGTCCACAGATGTACAGGTTTGTAGGACTGAAACTTTACCGTGTCCCCATTGAGAAAAAAAACAAAATTGTTTGAGACCAGTTTGCCCTGGCTAAAATCACTTCTCCATAAATTACGAGGTGTTTCTACAGTCATTAACTAGTTTTTCAAAAGTATTTTGGGAGAGGGTGATGAGGCAAATAACCACAAAACAAAGCTTATGATTAATATTTATTGGGAAATTATTACATTACTTTGAACCCACAGCTTGATTTTCATTGCCTTAATCCTTAGACTGGAATCCTCAGAGGGGGAAGTTTCAGAAATATTTCATTTTTACTTTCTTTGAATTTATTTTATTCCACTAGTTTGGTAAAACAAAAAGCACTAACAAAAAGCATTTCTCCCTTTTAAATGCAAAATACACAAGCGTACTGTCTTCATGCATTCAGATCCTGAGCCTAAATTGACTGAAGCCTATGGCAAGATTCACATTTTCTTGGCTGGATTTTTCTCAGATTTATCACTGGAGCACAGATTTGCATTTTAGAAATCTAGCAAATTATGCAAATGGAGCCCAAACTGTGCTGCTGTAACTGTAGTGGTCCTCAGTGCATCTCCAGAATCTCCCCAAAGAAAAAAGTTGAACGTGCAATGATAGAAATATAAAACTGAAAGCCCTTGCAAGAGACTGTGCTTCTGTAAATTGCTGTTAAAAATCTTTATGGTAGGTGACTGTGCACTGCCTAGGAAAGACTGTTTTACTGTTTCCTTCAGCACCCTTTTTTTTTTAAATGTTTCATCCATGTTTTTTTGCCTGCTAATTAGGTGGATCTTTTCTTTCCTGGGCACGGAGAGCAATTGATTACTTCATTAATTTTTTTTTTTACATAACCTCCCATCTCTGTCTTTTTGTATCCGAGTTAAATGTATCCGCTCATCTCACTTTTTACTCTATAGATCATATTTCCCCAGTCTGTTATCATTCTTGTTTTCTGAATGCTTTGCAATTAATCTGTCTTAAAAAGTCAGATCCATGAAAGGATACAGCACTTAAACTGTAATGAATGTTAGAATAATTAGCTCCCTGGTCTGCTATATACCACTCCTCTGAATAACATTCCAGTATAAGTTCCTTTACCTGGTTCTTTCTAAGGAGCTTATTCTGTGCCCTATCTCATTCTCTATCTGCCAGTTTTCCTGAACAAAGGCTTAATATATTGGTCATTTCAACCAAATTTGGCAGAAGAGTGCATGGGAGTCCACAGTTCTTACGAGTTTTGTGAAAAATCAATGGCTGGGCAGGTAACAGAAGACTCAGCTACCCTCAGTTACCTGACTGGTTGGGGAGTTGGTGTGTCCACTCTGTCATTGCAGTGCACATCTGGCTTCCTCTTGCCGAGGCACGTGAGGCAGAAAAAGGAGCATAAAGAGGGGGAAATAAAAAACGTGAGAGTCTACTGCAAGTGTTTTTTAGGGAATAAGAAACACAGGAGGGAGTAGCTGCAGCTGTTGATTTGGAAGAGAGTAAATGCAATTTCACATTTTGTTAGTTCCACCACTGACAGCAATTTGGAGGGGATTTTTCTTTGTTTTGGTTTGATTTGCTTGTGGGTAGTTTTGTTGGGTTTGTTTGTTGTCAAAAGCTTTGACCTGCTGGATAATTTTCAGATTGTCATCCAGTATAATCCCTATATGATTTTCTTCAGTCATGGTACTGAACTGCCTGGTGGTTTATGTCCTCTTCATAAGTGCAATTTGCACTTCAAAGAACATACTTTAAAAAAATAAAAGTCGGGGGGGATTACACAAGTTACTGAAATACAGCATTTAGAGGCACTTGCTGGGAAGTGTTAGTTACTGTACACTGTAGGACAGAAAAGAAAAATGTTGAAAAAAATTGTCATCCTATGGCCTTATTTCACTGTACTTATTCCTGGAGGACATGCAGAGATCCTTTCAGCATCCTGAATTTGCACTGACCATGCTTTTACAAAGTTTGTACCAAAATATTTAACATACACCGTTCCTTACTCACTGCAAAAGCTATGTTTACCATATGAAAACTCTTCTGTAACATGAACAGACTAGGTCAGTCTGCTCAGACTCCTGTTGCCCTGAGGAGTGGAACAAACTGAGAAGGGAGAGAGACCAACAATATTCGCATTACTGTTACAATGATCCCCTCTAACTCCAGGGTTAGCCCTTCACTTGGCATGCTGGTGAAAAGTTTTATTCTGTTGCTCAGAGGGACATGTTGTTTGGGTAGAGAATTTCAGCCTGCAGGACTCAATACTTCCAAAAGAGTCGGGATAATTCAAGAGTTAGCAGCAAAAAAAGTCTATGAAGTAGACAAAAGTAAACTATTGCAATAATATCACAGTTGTTTTGTCTTGATATAAATTAATTGCTGATTCTTGTTGCCTATGCTCTTCTTCCTTTTCCATTCTTAACAATCTGATGCTGTACTCATAATTCTGAGAAACTATAAGAAGATAAGTATGACGAATTCCAACTGTAAATATTAGCGACTGCAAATGCTGTATACAGCAGCAATATTTGCTTTTACAGTGCTTATAAAATATGCTAGAGTAGAAAAAGTGTGTATATTTGATATATTCATGGCTTAATTTTGGAATTATAACAGAATGTTTATTTGGGTTTTGATGAGCTATGTTGTAGAAAAATAAAGCTTTTCCCTAAATACCGACAGGCAAGAAATTAGTTGAAGAGTGATAGAACTTTTTTTTCTTTTTGGTATGACTTGAAAGAATCCATTTGATTATATTAATTGCTCAGTGTGCTGAGAAAATAGCTGCACTTTCCATGTTTTTCTTTAATGTCAGAGAAAAATTGGAAGCATGTTACATTGTTAAAGGCAAAACTCCTGCTGCTTTTAAAAGAACGGGCATTGGTCTGAAAAGCTCGTTTTGAAACCAAGCAATATTGCACATCCTGTTTACTTTGAGAAGGAAATTGGGAGGATTTGAACTGACAGAGGTACCCAGTGCTGAAAACTAGGTCTTGCACATGTGCAATGTCACAATAATTCACAAGATTTTCACTTTGCTTGTTGGTTATGGTGGACAGAATTGCAGTAAAAATATGTGATCATGTAAGACTCATCAAGTCATCAAATCATTTAACAGGTATCAATGTTTTGGAACTAACCAGAGTGGGTGTGCTGACCATTAGCTTCTAGGCTGACTTTCCTCTTGAGCAGGGAATCACAAAGATGAGAATGTTCCCTCTCCTTTATAAAAGCACATGCATGCATGCAAATGTATGTGTATATAAATTATATGTTGTCGTCACGCAAAATTCAGACATGGCAGGGAGACACCATAAAGCTGGGACAGAAACACCTGTGCTGCCACAGTTTGAACTCTAGAATTGCCTACTTTAACATTACAGAGGGTTTTACCTGATGAACACAGCCCCTCACATATAAGTGTAGCAAAACCAGGCTTGAAGATTTCCCTAACGTGAAAAGTCTCACGCATTCCCTGGCCATGTTCAATAAACATTTAAAAACTAAGAAACTAGCATGCTAATTCTATGCTGAAGTAATGCTGAGAGCCTGTTTCACACTGATAAATATTTTATACAAATTCTTTTAATTTCAGTGTATTTGTCACTGCAGTCTCTGCTCCTCTTTATTTGGTCATTTTCACAGGGAACTGAATTGATTTTAGGCCAGAGGTTCCTGGTTTCTCAGGATGCGTAGATGGCACTGGCTCTTCACCTTATTTCTAGATACCAATTTAAATAAAAGCACTAAGAGTAGATTTGTGGTAAGAGGCTTCTTTATAAGCTATTATATCAGCATTTGTGTGAATAGGGAAAGGAAGGAGGGGGAGCTTATATGTTTCTGTACTTCTGTGTATGTACCAGACACAGAAATATGCACATGCAAATGTATATATTTATATATAAGTATACATAAAATAGAAAAAGTGAAAGCAGGCCTATAAAGCTCAGTAAAATACTGGTGACTATGAAAAACAAGTGCCAATTTGCCTTGAAGTGAGACAGACTTACGGACTTTGTGGGTTGCAAAACCACTTTTTGTCATTTTGGAGTCCTTCTATGTAGCAGCGTCTGAAGCTTTGAAAGATTCATTGCACTTCTTTTCCTCCTCATTGCTTCTCTGGTGTGCTCAGGGGCGCTTTGCAAAGAAAAACGCAGCATTTAAAGCTTCAAACAGCTGGATGGAATGTAGAGTGGCAAAGGGAACCGCAGCCTGAGCGGGGTGCTGTAGGCTGCTCTTCAGGGGCAGGCTGTAGCTCTGTTGGACCCTCTTTGAAGGAGTCTGGTACAGAAATGACCATTCTCAGCTTGTACATGCTGCCTGCAGCAGTGTGTGTAAAGTTACAGCTGGGCATGCCTCAGAGCCACCGCAGGCTGTTGGGTTTGGAGGATGATATCCCAGATTAAATTATTCCTGCCTGGTTTTGGAAGTCCCAGGCTCTTTCCAGATTCTGGTCCACGTTTTGTGTCTGAAAGAGCTGTAGGATGGAGTCTGTGTTGCCCAATAATAGGTCGTGGTGTGAATTTGTTGACTGTTTTCTCTGAAGTGCCACAGCAGATCCTCTTTTGCTTCTTCTATGTATGCCAGTGTCCTTGTAAATTTGATATATTTGAAGCAGATGATTCTGTTCTTCCCCCTTCTAATCCTGAATTCAGGACACTGGATCCTGGAAGAACTTTATTTAGATGGTATTTTGGGAGGATTTTTTTTCTTTATTGCTTTCTTTGTCGCATATATTATTCAGACTTACACACAGCAATGCAGATATGTGAACGTACTTACAGGGAAGGTCAAAGGCTTTGCAAAAAATAATTGCATCCAGTTATTTCCTGATACTTAACTTATTTTTTCATTTGCACACTAGGTCTCCTTTATTTCCCCACTTTCCGATATCATAGGAATTACTAAAGAATCTATTGTTTTACATCCTTTGATGTAATGAAGGAGAGTGTTCCTGCGTAGGAGTAAAGGTGGTCTGCTGAGCAGTCACTGGATATTGTTTGATTTGACAGCTCTCCCATAATTGTCCATAAGGTTATGCAAATACTGTGATTGAACTTTATATTTCCACTCCAATTTATAATATTTTAAGGCATATTCTCTCTCACCTAACAAGTAGTTACACGGTGAGCTAGTCATTTTATTTAAAAAAAAAATCAAAAAGGGGTACAATTGCAGTGCATGAGTCTACTACCCCTTTACACTAAAGATAGGTTGCTTGGATGAGTAAGAATGACTCATTAGAGCTTACTATTTCTTAAAAAACCTGACATTAAATTTAACCTAAATTCTAAGCAATATTAACAGAAATTTCAGAAGTAACTTAAGTTACTATGGGATCCTTTATAAAAGAAGTCATGGTATGCAGTGTCTGGGACTGTCTTAGATCTGGGTTACATAACTTGCTTAGGTCTGTTTCTTTGCTCCTGTTTATATATTGTTGGTGGGGCGACATGCAGAATTTCCTGCAAAATCTTTGGCCTTTCGTGGGGAGTTTGTTCACACTTTCTCATTACTCTGTGTGCGTGAATATGAAGTGACCTATACACATAATGGTGTTTACATAGTCCACTGTGACATCACCATCTTGTTTCATTTTTTCAGTGAAATTCTATGGAAGCTTGAAACTGAAATATGCTTTCTTTAATAAATTAGTTTCATCATGTATGATTATTATGTTGTGTGGCCTTTGAAGACTTCTGTGTCAATGGATTAGTGCTTCTTTCTCAATGATGACATTTTTTTCTTGGACATTGAAAACAATTTTTAAAAAAGGAAAGAAGATGTTTTGACTGCCTTGTAATTATGACCTATTTTGGGACAGAAAAAAACCCAACATGATACAAATTAAAAAATACAAGATTGAAAAAATTGTGAACAACATACTTGGATGTCTGCTTGAAATAAAATAGGATTTATTTAAATCAGTCTTAAAAATCCATAGATCAGGAGGAATATTACAGAAAGCTTTTTGACACGCAAAGTATAATCCCCAAGGAACGACACTTTTGGTTTAGGGAATGTAGTGAAAATAACTCTTTCATTTCAGAAGAAAAACATTTAGAGGCTTGTACTTTATTTCTGAGCTTCCCACTAGTATCTTGCCAGGCAACTTCTCTGTTGGCTGCGACTGAGAGTTTTGTGAAAGAATCAATAACATGAAGTGAAACTGGTTTATGTAAGTAGGAGCGCATAATTTATTTTAAACAATGTTTTATTAGTAAGCAGTAGTTAGAGAAGCACAGGCTAATATCAATCCTGCTTTAAGTTAGTAATATTTATCTGTGATATTAGTCAATACATAACAGGATCAGGCCCTTTTTAGCACAGGGCTTTGATGCTGCACAAATTTGTCTTTGAGACTGTTTCTACATAACAATAATTAAAAATGAGAATAGCGAATTTGCCTCCAGTTAGGTAAAATGTACTGTATATACTTGTTCTAAAACAGCAGCAGGTGGGTTAGATTCCATAAATGTCACGCTTACATGAAAAGGAAATAATTTCTTCTTATACTGTTACAGATTTTTCCACTGGATTCTGGAAAGAGCAATTTATAGCATACCTCTGCCCAGGCATGCATTCAGAAAGGCTTTTTCAACAAGCCAAAGAATTCTCTCTTCTCCTTCATGAGTGAATTTCCTTTGCTCTCACTAGGGACAGCAAAACTTCCAGTACTCTGAAGTTTCTTGCAGGAGACATTTCCAGGTCCAAGACTGACATCTTTGCAAAGAGGTTTTATGTAAACCTCAAAACCTGAAAAAAAGCAAAAAGTTTGTGTTCAGCCTTACAAGATCATTAGTGTTAAGTGTACAAGGATGGGGAGAGCTGATTTTGAAAAATTTCAGAATCAACTGAAAAAAGTTTTCTGAGTTTACCAAGCCTGACTCTGCCAAAATGTGCTTTCTGGACAATTGAAAAATAGATAGGTATACTGTGGAGGTGATTGAGAACAGGGGTATTTTTTATTTGTATATGACCATTCTAATAAATTACAACAGTATTGTGCCTAAGACATCAAACCTATTACTTGAGCTAATGTAAGAATCTCAAATTTAGTAGTAGGGAGATAATTTTTACCATCATATCTCAGTCCAACAATGCATTTAAGCACATCCTTGCTCTTAGCATGTGCAGAGCTGTATGCAGTACATACTTGCACATTCATTTGGATTTGTAGCTTTTACTCTTATTTCCTTAAACAATTTGCAGCTGCTCATCACAAAACATTGTGCACTAATAAAGACAAGAGGCAGTTCCAGACTAAGTCTTACCCTCTTCTTATTTGCACACTGCAAACAAGAACAAAGTTTGCCATGAAGATGGTTGGAGGAAAACTCGATAATCACCATAGGTTTTAAAATGATCAATAGTCACTAGGTTCTCAATATGTCTCTCAATAATATACGTACTGGTAAAAATCCTATTAAAAACTATTCAATAGAAATCCACACAAAGGAAATCTAAAGACGTCAATTTAGTGCCTAGGGCTCAAGGTGTTCACAATGAGTCTTAAAAAAATTTTAGCCAAATCTAGAAGACTCTTTTCCCCCTTTTTCTCTATTTCTAGTCACAAGGAACTGATGGCCACAAGAGACATCCTGTGAGCCTGTCCCTGGCCACGCATCATCAGATGCCGTCAGCTGAAGGCCAGGCGAAGCAGTGGACATTTTTGGTCTCCAGCATGCTTTCCAACCCAGTGTAGGGATTCCTGTTCATAGCAGCAGGGAACATGCCAGCAGATTCGTACTTGCAGGAAGACCACTAGACCTGCAAGGCAGCACTCTGACATCTGGCCCCTGTCTGGCAGTGGGTGACACATTCAAAACGAAGGGAGCCATCTCTCATCCTATGGGCCCTAAGCAAAACCCCAAATGAGCAACTGTTTCCACGGGAAGAATTAGGTGCTCACCAGGCATGTGGGGCTCTTGAGATCAGTTCCTCTGGAGGCTTTTGAGGAGCAGTGGTAGCACATATGCTTAAGGAGGATGGGAAGAATTCCTCTTTGATGAAGGAACAAGGACTACAGATCTGCTGGCCCCTTTTGGCTTGCTGGACCCTGAGCTGATTTCAAGTCTCAGCTGGGTGTAAAAAGCGTTTTTCCATTTCTCCTTGGCATTGGGTCAACAGCACAGAAGGGCAGACAGCTATGCTAAGTCCAAGACGGTGGGAAAAACAGCTTTCCAGTGCTTGCCAGCAATGTCACCTTAGTGGTCCACAGGCCAAGGCGGATGGCCAAGGGCAGCGTCAGCAGTGGTCCTCACATCCCTGCATCACTCATAGCCAGGCCCTACACGTGAGAGGTACTTGGGGCAAACAACAGGGCCATGGGTGTATCAGGAAGGGCTCAGGTGAGCAGGAAGTTCAGCCATGCCATCACTCTTCCTTACGCCTGCAAGCAAATCTCATTTTTCATGTGTTCTTTATTCCACTGCCAGTCCTCTGAATCACCATGTCCTTCCCTTCTTCCCCCTCGATTGTATGCATACCTAGCTTGCACGGTATCTTTAAAAAGAAAAAAAAATCAAAGTTTGCTGCCTACAGATGTTTTGGGATATTCCTTGTATATCCCTTTCTTTGACTTCTTCATTGAGCAAGGCACACAGTACAAAAGAAACAAAAATGTGTTTGCAGTGAGGCAGGAGTCGGTCTCTTCTCCCAGGTAACTAGTGAAAGGACAAGGGGTAATGGCCTCAAGTTGTGCCAGGGGAGGTTTAGATTGGATATTAGGAATTTTTTTTTCACTGAAAGGGTTATCAAGCACTGGCACAGGCTGCCCAGGGCAGTGGTGGAGTCCCCATCCCTGGAGGTATTTAAGAGAAGTGTAGGTGAGGTGCTGAGGGACATGGTGTAGTGGTGAATTGGCAGTGTTAGGTTAATGGTTGGACTTGATGATCTTAGAGGTCTCTTCCAAGCAAGGCTGTTCTATGATTCTGTGTGATTCTGTGTGACATTTTTCTTGACCTTTATGCTAATAGCTTCATAGTATCTGGCAGGAATAATTTTAAAATACCAGGAAAGCAATTAAAAGGGGAAAAAAAAAACCCAACTTGACATGTAATAAATAATTTAGCTTCTTACCCTAACGCAACCTGCAACATCTTTCAGTCACATTGTGGATGTATACTCATCAGTTTTTGTAGTATTTTGCATAAATTTCATTAGAACAGAGTAATAAAGGAACAGAGTAATATTAAAATGCATATACACAATTTTCTGTCTTTTCGGTTCATTATGAAATACTTCTGCCTCTGGGCAGATGACTAATGTGCTATTAAACTTCTCTATCCCAGAGTTGTGTCATAGCCAAAAAAGGGGTGCAGTCACTCACGATCTTTATTAAATGAGCTGGATACACCCACTCAGGGAAAATGCTGTTGTATGACTTTAATGTGTCCTAGGGCAATGTTAACATGCTTTTGGGTCATCTAGCTCCATGTCGCAGAGCTACAATAATAACTCCGTAGTGAAAACTGAGGGAAATTTCCATTATAACCCTATGATGAGTAGTTTGGGAAGCATTACCCAGGAGTTTTAAATTTCCAGTTAGCAGAAGGAAAATGTTGGATTGTGGCAGCCCGTGTTAGGACCTGGGGCTGCCCTCCAGTCCAGTACAGTCAAATGACAGCTGTTCACAGTCATAAAAAGGTAGTTCGTTTTGTTGAGTGGGAAGGGAAAGGGAAAGTGTGGACAGTTGTATCCCAATGCTAGGCAAATTTGGGTGATCACAATTCAGATCCTCTCTCTGCCAAAGACCCCTCGTATAATTTTCTGTGTTTTCCTGGATCTTTGCTTTTTTATGCCGCTCCAGCTTGCAGTGGGTTTTGTGAGCCTGATCTGCAGGGGCTGGTGTGGTATCCTCTCCAGCATACCGGGGCTGTGCCTGGAAGTGGGGAGTTTGAGTGCTAATGAGGTGTTGAGGTGCTGCAGCACTGCAGCTAATTCCTCTTACATTGCTGCTTAATCAAGGGATAAAACCAGTGCTGAGTGTTTGGTGTAGCAGGTCACTGCTGCAACTACAGAGTTTGTGTTTCAGGGGATACAGTGAACTCTGGTAAATCATTTGCGTGCGGTAATAAAATCCTGAATACATTTTTAATTTCAGTTTTTCTGTTATAAAATTATAATCTTCTTATGGATTAATCTTTAATAGAATAGATATTAAACTTGAATAATTTCCTGTTGATTTCGTTATTAATTCTGTCTAGAACTAGACAGAAACTTTTTTTTTCTTTTAAACCAAAATGTTCAGGAAGAGGTGAAAACATGCAACCGCTGTGAATGGTGAACAGCAAATCCAAATGTCTTATATAATACACAATGTGTCAGGAAACATTTTGTGAATACAATTTAGACCAGAACCAGCCTATTTTCAAGGTGGGATAGGAGACACTTCACCTTTCTATCCATTAAAATATCTCTATAAAATACTAGATGATTTAAGTGAACAATTTCAATGGGAAGCAGTTTTCTCCGGTAACTTGGGTTTAAGAAATTTTGTTATTTGTCACTGTAACTTCTTCATCTACCCTTAAAGCTGCCCCTATTAAAGGTTGCACAAAAGTGACTCAAAGGCATTTAGAAGAACATAACTCTAATTACCCATGCAGGACTAAACTTGACAGAAAATTTGGGATATTGTTCTGGCAGTAGCTCACAGTGACGACACTGACAATAAACTCACGTTATGAACAGACCCATTCAGTGTGTGTTATGAATGAAGAATCACCTGATTTGCTTGTGTTTAGGGATATATTTTTGTTTGCGTAGGAAAATAATTTTTAAATTAAAGAAACAATATCCAGGAAGATTTTTCTAATGTTCGTAGGTTTTTTTCCAAGCTTGCACTTCTTGAAATGAGCTTGGAATACTGTAGGCATTTTATTTTTTAAAGGAAAAGGTTTCTGGTCCGCTCATTAGAGCATGTTCTAGTGACAATGCTCTAAACTCTAGGAATTCTAGTAAATCCCAGTTATTCTAGTAATTCTAATGATACAACAATGTAAATTCCAGTAAGTCTAAGAAATACCTGTTACAGTAAGAGAACATAATGGAAGCTAAATTTTAAATCTTTCCAAGAAACAAAAAGCAAAACTTACTCATTTCTCTGAATAACTTCATCAGTAAGAACTCCTTCCCTTACCTTTATTTTGTACACTGCATTACTATGAAAGTATCTGAATTGCGAGTGTTTTGATAAACTATTACTCATCATGAATAAAGGAAAAAATATCATGACAATAATGAATCAAGGACCCTTTTTTTGTGAATGCCTCAGCTTTATGACTCCAATCTTCAGCCTTACAGTGCTGTGCTGTGTGATTTTTTTGTGTGGCAACATTTGTCTTTTAATTCCTGGGACATAAATTGCCTAATGTTGATCTCTAAATAACTTTTAAGGTGTCTAAACAGTGGAAAAGACAGACCAATATGACTGCGTTCAGAATTCCACTGAGAGAAAGGTACTTAGATTGCCATAGCTACTCTGCTAGTGAAAGGCAAACACCATGTTTATCTCACTATGATTGTCACCACAGTAAAGGTTCTTACTGAGTAACTGTTTTAATGTATTATTCTGTTTTTCTATAAGTTGCAGCTTTAATCAAAGCAGATACAATCATTAAAAAAAACACCAAACAACAAACCACCACGTGGACCAAAACAAAGTAAATATTTCAAACCCTTTTTTGTGAAAATCACTTGGATTTAAGGGTTGTTAGTATGTCTAAGAGACTAAAAATTAGGGTCCTGCGTATTAACTGTTATTTCATAAAGCCAGGCTAAAGACAAAGACAACAAGAGTGCAGCCATATAGTGGTGTGGTTATTATTAAAACAAAAAATCAACAACTCATAACCACATTAGCAAAAAGATGAATAATTTAGATGTCAAGCTGACACATATTGGACTAACTTCCTCCCCCTTAAAATTCATAAGTCTATACAGGTCTCACAATATGATTCAGATCTCATAATTTAATGAAAAAAACTTAATCAGAAGTGTTCATTAAATAACAATTCTGATACGGAGATAATTTAGAATGACTAATTAAAGCCCTACTTTCTTTTCCTCTATCATTCTGTGAAAAGTTCTACAAAGGTGTAATTTGCTAATTAAATCCTGAGATCTGAATCAATGTTTCAGGCACTTAATTGCTCAGTGTTGTGTTCTTCTCTCAGAAGCCATGGAAATTTCCATGAGAATTGAGGATGTACCATTTTTTATTACTTTTTTAAACTATCTTTTCAGTTAAGGTGTTGATAACATCTTTTTCTTTACAGTCTTAAAAAGAAATGGACTAAACCCAAGAAAGTCTTTGAATTCGGAACACATTGAAATTAGGTGTGCTTGAAGTTGTGCATTCGTGAGCAAGCTGGTCTTTTGGTAAAGTATGACAAAGCGCTTCAGTGCACCATTATTTATTTCCCTGTTCATCAAAGGACAGAAGCACATATTCTACTTGAAGGATGCATTTCTGTAATTTTGTGTTTTCTTCTCTTTCCCTCCTTGTTTCTGCAAAATTAACGCCTTAAAAATTAGCAAAACATAGATAATTTCTGTAACCATGTCAAGAATGAAACATGATTGTATACTGGGTGCTGGTGTGAATGGATATGGCTACTGTCTACCTTCGAGAATCTCCATTGTTAAAAGGTTAGACAGAAACTTGATAGGTTAAAAAATGCTGAATATATTAAACATATTTTCCATGACAAATATATAATTTGTCTTTGGAAAGTGTTAAATTTTAAATCAGCTTCCAGCACTGTCCTGAATTTTCACGTAGTATACTGATTTCCACATGGTGGATGACCACATGACAAGAGCCAATACCAAAATTCCTTTTGAAGTATTCAAGGCTGCAAGTCAGGCTGAGTGCCGCACATAATTCTTAATAATAAGGAAAATTATATACTGGAAACATGTATTCTTGCAAAAAAACCCAGAATCCCATTTTCAGAACAGTTTTTAAGGGATTTCACTCAGGCTTTCTAGTTTACTCAAGAACAGGGCTGGATTTCTTGCTTAAACAGTGTAAGTTTCCTGGGTTTAATACACTGTTTTTCTGTTTGACTGTTGCAATTTTGTGCAGATTTCTAGCATTATTATCATCACAGAAAAAAAAATTCTGATAGATCTTATGTGACATTCTGACAGCTTTACAGCTTTGCATTCTCTTTATGCTTCTTGAATAGAGGTAAAGGAGATGGACAGAAACTGGAACACTGACTTCATGTCTCAGTATCTCCATTACCTTTACAAGAGAGGTGACGTAAAGACACACTAGCAAGAAGCCATTAAGATATTGCCATCATGGAAAATCCCAAGAATCATAACAGAGTGATGAGTATACAAGGCTCTGCATAAGACAAACTGCTTTAGTACTCATTTGCAAAATTATCTTATCTGAATATATTTAAGCACGGTACCATGCTCTGAAAAAAATCTCTCCCAGCTATCTCTGAAATTGCTAGGGTTAATATGAAGATGGCAGGATTAGCTATATCAAACCATCTCCTGTTTTGTATGAACAGTGATAAACTACTGGAGAACCACCTTTATTAGACATGACCTGACCAGACTTGCTCTTCTATTGTAGCTCAAGATTAAAGCATTTCTTACCACCACATTTTTCAAACTTATCCTCTCTCTGGCTGACTCATAACAGCTGTTAAATAACTAGATATTTAGCTAAAGATGAACCAAACCTATAAATTTAAACATGTGATATAATAACCAACTCCTTTATACATAGCAAACTGCTTCTGTCATCATTTGAATGCTTTCTGCTGACCTCGCTGTCTGCATCTGATTGAACTGATCTAGTGTCATAGTTGACAAAACATAATAACACTGGTGATTAGATATTTCTGATGCATTATGGAGGAGAATGGAGACCACAAAGGAGTGCAAGGCATTGTGTGGGGGGAGATGGAAAGGCTGACATAATGTTTTTGAAACATCTGAAAGCTTGATTGGAGCTTGTTCCTGAGTGTTTCAACAGGAGCACGTGCAAAAGTTCACATGCCTTGTTTTCAATTTATTTTCTTTACACCTTTGCCAGTTATCTGATACCTCTTTCTTCCCACATGACTGTGCAATGAAGTCATAGCCTTCTTATGGATGTAACGGTACATTCAACATTTTTCTCTGCCTTCTTAGAGGTTCTGGCTTGTCAAAAACTTACTAGCAGTAATACTAACTGATGCTCCTGCAGTAGTCCATCCTCTCCAGACTATAGAACCTTGCAAGTGTTGACATTTTCTGATGGGAGAAGCTGAGACCTAGAGAAATAAAATGACTTGGCCAAATTCTTGTAGGACAGATCCAGCCTTTTTATTTACAGCTTCCTCCTGCACTATATCATATGGAGCCCCCATGCCTTTTTTTCACAATGAAGAGACAACATGTGCACACAAAGGCTTTTATTAAAATAAATCTTTGTAAAATCTCAGCTAAAAAAGAACCAAACCACTTTTTTAACTTGTTGTCAAAAGTAACTTGCTTCCTTTCTACATATTCTCTTGGTTCAATTTGCACTGGTCCTCAAGTCACCTTTAAATGAAACCTTTGTGGTGATGTTTTAAAAGAAATCTATTGTTGGAATTAGGTCTAGGGAATGTGAATTTGTTCCATATGAGCAAGCTTCATTTTACCAAAGTACAGTGGCAATTTTAAAGATTACAGGCACATTCCTGAAACCTTTTAAAAACATGCTTAGCTTTAAGCTTGTGAAAAGTGCCTTAGGACTTAAGGTTAATGATGTGAGTAATGTGTCATCTCAGCGCAAACCTGAATTTATAAGATACTAATTCATACCCAGAAGTGAAAATGCTCTGTTTTGTTCTTTCCACAGTAAACACGGGAGCACCAGTGGTTGTGAGCATCAGTGCCTAACACTTCATGAGATCTGAGTTCCTTCTGTTCTGAGTTATATTTGCACTGTAGGGAGCCTAAGAGAGCTCAGTTGCACTCTACTCTGTGCGAACATGGAAGGAAATAACAGCCTTTTCAAGAGCTGATATGGCACAGCAAGGCAATTACACAGAAGCAGCTATCATGCTACTATTGAGAGACAGGTGATAGTACACCTCATTGATGTGGTTTGCTGATCTCCGCTGAGCGTAAAGGGCAATGAGAGAGAAAGTCTGAAGATATTCACCTGAAAATGAAATGTAGCAAACTCTGTCACTGTGAACTAGTCTGCAGTATCAATCACCTAATTGATACAAAAAGAGAGAGACAAGTAGAGACTGGAACATGAAGAACCTTGACAAGAAGTCACCTGTATTTGGTGAGAAAGACAAGAGAGAAGCAGAGTCATGGTACAAAGAGTGAGGTTGTCTAAGCTGCTGTCTAAGAATGTGACCTTTTGCAGCAACAAAAAGGAATGGAAA
The DNA here is from genome assembly GCA_028020825.1 of Podargus strigoides. Lineage (NCBI taxonomy): Eukaryota > Metazoa > Chordata > Aves > Caprimulgiformes > Podargidae > Podargus > Podargus strigoides. The sequence goes on along the minus strand of CM051663.1, from coordinate 77,652,402 downwards.
GGATTGATCTAAGACCCTGCTTGCCAAAGTCAGGGATAGTAGTGTTGTGATGAAGGTGTGGGACTTGGAGAGTGGAAGAAATGAAATGTTTCATCTGGAATGGCCATATCCTCAAGAAAGAGAAAACATTGCACAGCACAAGTGCCCAAGATTTAAAGGAGCGAACACTGAGACTGTCAATTCAATATTACAGACGAACAGTCTGCGTGGCAGGTAAGTGTAAAGAAAGAAAAGTGGGGAATGCCTGCTGAGACAGAGGGAGGGCTCAAAACCTTGTTGAACTTGAGCCAACAGCCAGTCATACAAAAAAAGATGTGAGAGATACAGGACAAGACTTCATTTTTGAGAATGAAACTGGCCTGGAGTAGTCTGTGGTGGCCTTGTCTCTCTCATGGAGCCTTGTCTTTTGTGTAACCTTGAGGGTTAAGTAGGAATATCTCTTACAATATTAAAAAAAAAAAAAAAAATCTACGGACTACTATCAGCTTAAGTGGTCCTAACCAGAAATAATATATTTTTACTCATTTGAGGACGTATGTGTGAAGTAACCCAATACAAGAAACCAGTGATGACAAGTGGAAGGTGCTCAGGGTGTTTTAAACTGAACGCTACTGGAAGAAAAACTGCTTAACATGAATCACAGAATCACAGAATGTTAGGGATTGGAAGGGACCTCAAAAGATCATCTAGTCCAGTCCCCCTGACAGAGCAGGAATATCTAGATCAGGTCACAGAGACGTGGTCAAAGCGGTAGTGGGGGCAGAGAACTGCATCCTGTTCTTGTTCACAGAAGGCCACACACGTACAGCACTGGAGAGGCTCACAGGAACACTGTAGCTCTCTGACCTCTTTCCCTCCCCAGCCTCACTTGTTTTAGCTGTGCAGGTACTGCTTCTGTATACATAGCCTGGTTTCCTTCAGGAAACAGAGCTGAAGCCACCCTGCTTAATACTGTGTTAATGCCTCTCTTTGCCTGTTCCTTAATAACTGGCTGACCAAATCTGAGTGGATGAAGCAAGATTCAGAGATGTGTTTCACACAGGCAGTGGAGGGAGGCTGATAGTGACTGCAGAGAGGGGATTGCAGGCACCAGCCATCCCTTGCAGCTGTGCAGGTAATGCACTAGGGGCCTCCTGGCCATGCACTGTCCTCAGCCCAGGGAGCAAGCGGGGCTCCCATCAGAACCAGGGGTCTCCCTTCCTGGGAGAGGGTGGGGTGCGAGGGGAGAGGGCAGAGAGGACATCGCACCCCACACCATGCAAAACTGGCCTTGATTAGCTGTGCTGCTCATAGGGCAACTACTCCAAAGCAGTGGTTTTACAGCAAGGGTGAGGATTCCCCAGGGGGCTTGGGCTCTGCTTCAGGGCTGATATGAATGGTGCAGTGGCCATAGGTGGGGTCTCCAATTAGCCATCAGGAGAAATAGACAGCCCATCCATTATGGTGTCCAAGGGCTTCTGGAAGAAGAGGAACAGTTTTTCAACAGTCGTAAGTCTTCCCATCTTTTGCCCTCTTCCTCTCGACTCCTTCATGTACTGCCAAGTATTCCCTCCTTAAACAGATCCACATCTCTGTCCCAGACTTAACTCCTGTCATCAGCTTCACTTATCTGCAGTCATCACGCTATTGGAATCACACTCTCGGAGGCACCTAGTAAAATGTACAAAGTTCTGTTCAAAGTAAGTTTAATAGCCAGACATGCATCCAGATGGATTATAAACATAGGCTTGAAAAGACAAATTTTTAAGCCCATTAGCACCTCACATTTTTGCTGCACGCAGCAGTTGTGCTGACATCATGAACACTTGTGGCTTTGGAAGATCTGATGTAGCTAGAATATTGACATCAGAAAGACAGGACTGACTGCCTCAGAGGCCTGAGCCAATTTCCACGCTGCCCTCCACTCACCTGGTTCAGGAGGTGGTGTTTGCCTCTGGCTCCTCCTATGGATCAAATGCACACAGATTTGAGAGGTCAGCACTACCTCTAGCTTCCCCCTCAGGGCCCTTTGTACACTCACCAAACTGCGTTTTGTACCTGCTTTCCAGCAGACACACAGGAGTGTTATACACTATGGATATACACCTGGTGATGAGAGAGCCAGGTAAGCAAACAGAGACAAGAACAACCTGCATATGTGCATGAACTTCTTGTGAAGGTGAAATGTTGTAATTGTTCTTCAGAAAAAGAAAATATTCATCTTCCTTCTCACTGAAGGACTTTCTCCCAAGAGAGCCATAAATACTGGCAGGCAGCAAGGTAGGGAGGATGTCACATGCTGAAGAAGCCAGAGGACCTCGGTGTCTCTGGAGCTTTCCGTAGACACCAAACCACAGCACAGACTGCACCCCTGTAGCATGTACAGTTCCCAAAAGTGTTTCTAGCCCCTTCTCTCTGTAAAGCTAATGTCAAGAAGGTCCAGTACTGCAGAACAAGGAAAGGAAAAAAACACACTTCAATTCCTAGCTCGTGCCCTGGGCTATGCCAGTGGCTGAGAGACACGTTACTGGGGAATGGCGGATTTAGAGGAAGAAAATAGCAGTGGATGTGCCATCTATGATACTGTAAACCAACTATCATGACACAATTTTTTAACTCATGCATATAAAGACAACACCCCACTTAAGGATGACTGTTTTGGTGCGTTGTCAGACACACATATATGATGATGTGTGTGCATGTAGCTGTCAGGTACTCTTCAGAGGACTATGGGGCAAACTTCACAAAAAAGTGAAGGTCTGTATTTTGGGCTCTGCTCCTGTCACAAAGCCTACTTATCTGTAGTCATCATGCTATTGGCATAATTCACTCCAAAGTAGCCCTAATACTTCCTCTGAACCAGAAATACATGTATCTCCAGGATACAGAATTTAAGTCAATTCCAGTTACTAACTGTAATCCAGCTGATAATCACAATTACTGATGCTTTTAATTTATGACATAGAATGGTGGTGGACTGCTGCATAAATAAAGATCACAGAAATTTAGACATGTATGGAACAAGACACTTGGCAAATGTGCAGTCACATATTGGGTTTGATGTGACGTATGTTTGGTAAAGTAAGAGGAGACTGTCTAATATTTTCAATATTCAAAAGAGAAACTCAATATCATCAATTTATAGACCCTCAGCCATTTCAATTTGAAAATAACCTTCTTACAAATCAAAAGTTCCTTACTGCTGCTTTTAAATACTTTGGCTTATCTTTACGTTATGCCCTTGCCATTTTTTCTGCTCTGGCAGTGCCAAGCACCCCTGAAGTTGATGGTTTGCTGGGAGGAAGCAGATATGGCCATGGTATTGCTGTCTCCTGGCAGTGCTTGGCCAGGCAACTAGGATGTCCCTTGGAAAGACAGACATGGAGAGGTGAAGCCACCCTCTGTTTTGCAGCTATTGATCATAACATCAAGCCTCTTTTCCCTCACTGTAGCAAGCATAGGTTGGATACAAGTCCATGACAAAGACTAAATGAGTTCTGAGCATGCAAACATATTTGCAAGATGAAACAGTAATTATACGTAAAATATTTGTGGTTTGATTCACTTTTTTAATCTGTTTGGCAGGAATAGACAGAATATCCAGCTCCAGATGGCTCAGAATGTTTCTCTGTCTCTCTCTTTTTTTTTTTTTTTTTAATTTTTTTTTCTTCTGTAGACAGCATGCTGCTCTGGTTTATATTTTCTAGATTCCATTGTATTTATTTTCGGCTTCATTTATCTCTGGGCGAGAATTCTTCAGGCAGGAATTTCTACAATTGCAGCATCTGGTGCATGATTATTTTTGTCTTAATTTTCGTATTGTTTACAAGAGTAAAAGCCATAAGCATGCAGGGGACCCTAAATGAAGCTTAACTGAGTACTTCAGTGTTCTCTTAGGAACTGGAGAAACTACTTAACTGTTAATAGGACATCTTATGTTTCCAGGAGAAATGCAAATGAACACTTTCTAAGTCAAGGGGTTTCCATATTTGCCATGAGATAGACTTTTCTCAAGCACTCAAAACTGTCAGGAAATTTTGCTCAAGCTTTTATGATATAAGAGGAGAGCATCCCCAAATGTCAAATTGTCTCTTCCCTATGAAGAATGAAGGGTTACTTGTATTTTCAGCACCTCACTACTCCATTGTCATGTTGAAGATGGAGCCAAAATTTCTTGCCACATGTCAGAGATTTGGTGGTGGAACAATTCAAATGTTGGCATTACTCTATGAAAGAGTCTGTGGTTAGCTTTACTCCTCCCTTCCCTTCTGATCTGTGTCAGTACTGGAATGGAAATGGTTTCATCCAGATGTCCTTGGGTTTTAATGGCTCTCAGGCAAGTGAAAAACTCAGTAAAGACAATTTTGTTGCTGGAGTCAGAATTGTACTTTGGTATAAAGAAGTCTCAGTCTGCTACTGAGCTATGCTACAAGGCCAGTGTATTATCCCCCAAACAGCTGTCCCAGAAAACAGTTAGGTTAAGAGTTATTTAGTCAAGCTACTGGACTGTTAAAATTTCTACCTGGCACACAGGAAATTTCCCATATTACTGCAAATTTTTAAGTTATCTTTATACATCAAGAAGCTCTCTTCATAGATTAGAGCAAATAACACACCTGTCCAGAGAAGAGGCATTTGAGTGTCGTTTTCACAGAATCACAGAATCACAGAACGTTAGGGATTGTAAAGGACCTCAAAAGATCATCTAGTCCAATCCCCCTGCCGGAGCAGAAACACCTAGGTCAGGTCACACAGGAACATGTCCAGGCGGGTTTTGAATGTCTCCAGAGAAGGAGACTCCACAACCTCTCTGGGCAGCCTGTTCCAGTGTTCTGTTACCCTCACTGTGAAGAAGTTCTTCCTCACATTTATGTGGAACCTCCTATGTTCCAGCTTGCACCCATTGCCCCTTGTCCTATCATTGGATGTCACTGAGAAGAGCCTGGCTCCATCCTCATGACACTCACCCTTTACATATTTATAAACATGAATGAGGTCACCCCTCAGTCTCCTCTTCTCCAAGCTAAAGAGACCCAGCTTCCTCAGCCTTTCCTCATAAGGGAGATGTTCCACTCATCACTGCCTAATTGAAATATCAGTTTAAAGGGTAGTGATCCAAGGGCCGAACCAGGGTAGGGAGTTTTTTCTGTATATCCTTAATCCTGGCCCCAGGGAGGCAGCTGACTTGCCTAAGAAGTGGGTCTGGCCTGCATATAGGGCCTTCCACTCCCTTTAGAAGCGAGTCACCTATGACTAGGACCTGCCTTTTTTTTTCTAAGCGAGGAGGTTTTGATGCAAGGAATGGTCTGACTTGGCCTCAGTGGCACCTCCAAGTTGGGTGAAACAACACCCTCATCCCCAGTTGGTTCCCCTTGCAGAGCATCGTATCTATTTTGCAGGGTCACCTGGGGAGGTGGGACAGTTACCCTAGGGACACGATTCCCACACCGCTTGTGCTGTGCAGGAACTTGTCACCATTGCTCACTGTCCTGTGAGCCATCAGGCTCGGCCAGGCAGAGAGGGGACAGGGAGCGCTCTGCATCATGAGCCCCGCCAGGGTCAGGGATGCTGAGTTATGACACCAGCGGTCTGTCTCCCTCTCACACTCCCTGATACTCCTCAGCCCCTCCACTTCCTCCTTCAGCTCTGCCACCATGCCCAGCAGATCATTGATCTGCTCGCACCTCACACAGCCAGTCTCTGCTGTTCTCCCACAGGCTCAGGCACTCCCTGTAGCCAGAGACCTGGACCTCCACATGTCTGTAAGGGACCTCTGTCTGGGTTGCCACAGTCCTCCTGGTGGCAGCTTTTACCCGAGTGGATACCATAGCTACTGACAATCAACCAGGCTAACTGCCCTACTATTACTCCTTTCCATACCTCATCTCCTTGCTCCCCTCCCTAGTTCACGGCTCCTTAGCGCCTTTCCTGCGTGCCCTGCTCGCGGGACCTGCCCCCTTGCGAACTGCCACGCTCCCCAGGGGCGTTTACAAATCTCCCACGCGGCATCCCCCTAGGCCATTGTCCTAGGCATCCTAACCATGCCATTATTGACTTCTTGCCCTAAGTTCTGCAAATTGTGTTAAATGAGCAGGGCTCCAAATCTTTTCACGATAATGCATGTCACCAATTTCACTGTGGTCTCACAAATATACTAAGGCTTACAATTAGGCTGGGCCAATGGTATATTAGTATATTAGTCTGTCGCCACAGACGATGCTAAACCTATTTGTTATGTTTGTTATGTAATATAAGCAAAGTTACATTAAGGCCATATCGTGGCTCAGTGGTTCCTTCTCCCCTGTTTTGGATTGAGACCCCTACAGCCATTGGGTTTCCTCTTATAAATTCATACCAGGATTTTGGTTTTTGTCTGTGTCATCTGCAGTTTACAAAGTATGTATCACCTTACAAGCTACGTGACATAGCATGGACCATTTAAGGTGGGCTGAGTTTCTTCTTTCCTGAGTAAATATTGATAATGAATCAGTCTCAGACCTGATCATCCCTGAATAGTAGCCACAGGATTTTGTGGTCCGTACTAGTTTCTTTATCACATTACTTTTTGGTTCCATTACATCTCCTGTCAAATGCTGAGAATTATTTTTGAAGTGTAAAGGAAGAAAAGTGCTTGTCTTTTGACTTTTCAGGAAAATATACTTTGAATGAAGTTACAGACTGTTACCACAGTGAACTGATTTATGGAGCACTCAAAGCTTAGGGAGGTTTTCAAATCAGCCATAATATTTGCATATGCAAATACCAGCCAAGGTTGGAATCATGAAGAGATGACTAAGTAGGTTCTTTTTGCCCTAATATATGCGCTATACAGAGTTGGGCACATGTCCAAGCCACGCATCTGTTCCTGTTCTTACACAGGCTAACAGTGTATTTGCTATAGATTGCCATCAGTTGGAATTTGCTGAGTTGTGGCTAAGCAGGGCAAAACATCTACAACAAAGCCATGGCTCATCAGCTTGGATTTGTTATGACAGGAGACAGTTATTATTGAAGGTTGCAGGAAGCAGAGCTTGGGATGCAGGACCCCCATCCCCATCACCCCCTCAGGACACAGCTGATTGAATTCACTGGTGTTTATCTTCCTCTTCACCCTACCTGAACCCAGTGAGGCCCATGGGATTTCAAGCCTCACTTCACGGCTTTCAGGTGGTGTTTTATATGCACTTATTGATGCTCTCTAGCAAAAAAAAAATAAACTCATCTGAATGGAAAATGCCTCACAGATGGTGCTACTCGGAGACAACACTTGAGCATCTGGTTTCTTGTACGTGATCTTCCAGCATTCCCATGTTATTTTTTTCTTGTTCTTCCCAGGCTCTGAAAATTAATATCTTTCCAAGCTGTAGCTAGGAACAATCCCCGTGTGAAGCGAAATACAATTTCTAGGAGACTAGATTCATATCTGGTACCTACTAAAATACATGGCATATATTGTATCTAATACATAATTTCCTAGATGTATGCATATAAAGATGTTTGAGTTTTTCTTTCTCACTAGTATTTCTAACAAAACTGTAAGATAAAAAACTGTAGGTTTTTCCCAAAACTAACTGCTTTTTTAACCCCCCATTTCTCCAGAAACTGGAAATCATGTGTTTGGTCCATGCAGAAGCTGTAATTTGGCTGCCTCAGAGAGCCTATCACCTCTGAACTGTGTTCCCAGGGGACACTACAGCTTGTGTGACTGTCTCCCTCAGCTGCCTAGATGGTTTTTGAGTAAGATTCTCTCCTAGCCCTTATCACAAAACCTTTATTTTTTTCCCTGAGAAGCTGACTCTCAAAAAATTTGGTTAAAAAGAATCATTGGATGAAAAATAAAATTAGTAGAACACGGTAATCCATCTTAACATACAGAAAAGTAGAAAGTTAAGTTTATCCTTAAGTATTTTCTTGATTAGATTTTGAACTGCCCACAGGCTTCAAATATTTGTTGGTTTAACAAGATGCGTTGAATAGAAGTAGCTATTTTTTTCAAAAATAAGGAATTTGAGCTTTGGTTTTGGTTTGGTTTTTTTTTTCAGTTGTAGAGTATTGTAACATAACTATGTTTTAGTTACAACTCTGTAGAAATATCTCCCTGCAATAATAATTTCTTCTTGGGAGCACTGGCAATTTCAAAGTGTTAAGTACATAAATTAATAGATGAGTATGTGTCCAGTTTGCACAGAAGATATTACCAGGTTATTCTTCACTTGCAGGCATTTACTGCTAATTTAGCAATTACATTGATGCCAGCATTACCAAAATGAACTGTCACACAGCACCAGTCACTTTTCCCCAGTACTTTGGTGGTAGAAGAGGAACTTCTGGGAACTATAGAAAATCCAAAGCCATATTAGTAGTAGTGACAGCTTAAATTCTGTAGCATGCACTTGCATAGCTGCATGTCTCCTGGATAACAACCTTTTTCTTTTGGTGCCTTAGAAAATAAATGAGTTTTTTAATGCACTGGCTCTCAAATCTGAATTGACTGAGGTTTTTTAAAAGGCTTGCTACGAATGCTTTATCCAGTGATTTACCAGACTCAACAACCTGACCTCCAAGCTGTCGATAATTTATTAAAATCAACAATATACCACCTCTGTCCTCCTTCTACCAATTTGTAAATAGGTCTGCACCAATAATTTTAACACTTCAGTCAGGTTCTGCTAAAAAATCTCAGTAGTGACAACCACATAGTTGTCATGTATGAAGACTTCCAATTCCTCCACACTTTCTTGAGGTTTTTGCATTAATACAGAGGTAACGTATATTAATTGCACACTTTGCTTGTATTAGTTTTGCAGTTCAATTATTATTATATTCTTATTTTTCCTCAGCAGTCTTAAGCTCCTACAATGCAATGAAATACTGCTGCCTCGAAAAGATCTTTCAGATTTGAACACGAAATGATCAGTGTACAAATTGGTAATTATTAGGTGAATGTTTTAAGTAATGTTTTTCAGATACATAAGATCACACATAAACTGATGTGAAGTGTTAAATAATAGTTCTTTCTCATGGTGGGTAGTTTATCCATGGGTAATAATTCATATTTAAAAGTAGTGTGACATGCTCTTTATGCCCATAAAATAATTATGTTCTTCCTGTACGTAAGCAGGATTTCAACAAGTGATCCTGCGTAATATACTGCTGCTTTTTTCTGCAGGTTCCTATTATACTATACAATACCAGTTCTTTAGGGCTGTTAAAAGAATGTAAGTATATTCTGTAAAAAATCAAAAAGGTATGAGTGAGGCTACTTCGAGTCTGAGTCAGGGTAGTGCAGCAAATGAGGCCATATGATACCACTGGCATTGTACTACTTCCTTAAAGACATATTTTCAATTGTAAAGCATGCTGCCAGTTACCAATTCCCTCCCAGTATATAAAGGTATAAACTACATGTGCAGTACTTGTTAAACTTCCTGCTCTGCATCAACCAAGCCAGGAGTTTCCCAGTGAAATCTGAAGAAAGAATCTGTGAAATTATGCAATCAATAGTAACTTTTCATAATCACCCTGAAAGGAGAGAAAACAAGCACATACTGTTAAACCTGAGCAGTTGGTGACCAGCAGGAGTAGGGAGGTGATCGTACCCCTGTACTCGGCACTCGAGAGACCACACCTTGAGTACTGTGTCCAGTTCTGGGCACCACAGTATAGGAAGGACACTGAGGTGCTGGAGCGGGTCCAGAGAAGGGCAATGAGGCTGGTGAGAGGTCTGGAAAACACGCCTTATGAAGACCGGCTGAGGGAACTGGGGTTGTTTAGTCTGGAAAAGAGGAGGCTGAGAGGAGACCTCATTGCTCTCTACAACTACCTAAAAGGAGGTTGTAGTGAGGCTGGTGTTGGTCTCTTCTCCCAAATTACTAATGATAGGATGAGAGGAAACGGCCTCAAGCTGCATCAGGAGAAGTTTAGATTGGATATTGGGAAGAAGTTCTTTACTGAGAGGGTGCTTAGACATTGGAACAGGCTGCCCAGGGAGGTGGTGGAGTTGCCATCCCTGGAGGTGTCCAAAAACGAGTGGATGAAGCACTTGAGGCCATGGTCTAATGGTCTAGTGGTTAGAGAGATGGTGGGATAAAGGTTGGACTTGATGATCCTGGAGATCCTTTCCAACCATAGTGATTCTATGATTCTGTGATTGGTGTTTTTCAGTGGATGCTTTGGTAATGAAAGCAAATGCCCAGAGCAATAAAACATCATGTAATACGTGAGTGCTACCAAGCTCTCTCACTTCCTAGTCAGAGCAGTGATTTCAAGCTGTTTAGGAAGTTAATTTAAACATTTTAAATCACAAGAACTGTTATAACTGACTCACTTAAGAGGTTTTGTTTTGGAGAATGTTTTTTCCTCCATGAATGGCAACACATCAATGGGCCCAAGACCTCTAAAGTCCTATTAATACACACACCAAGACTAACAGCCAGCAGCCTACTGCTACGGCAATATATCATGATCCTGTTTCAGGAGAGCTTATACTGGGGTGAGAAATTATTGGCTTCGTTGCTAGAAGTAGTAGTTGACAAAGGAGAGGTGACTTTGTAGCCAAGTCCCTGTCTGTTTGACAATGAACTGCCAGTTGCCAATCCATTTTACATCTGCATCACCATATTTTTCCACTAACCCAGCAGGACTCAAACCACCAACATAAAGAGGTGAAAGAGTCTTTCTGCCACTCTCTTGAGTATGGTATTTGAGTAACGAACACCGTTATTTTTGTCGAGTGAGAGAGGATTTTTCAAATGCCTTCATTCTTGGCTCACTTCTGCTGCCATGGGGATCAGCTCAATACAAATGAAATGGATTTCATGGCAAAGCAGCTAAATGAACAGAAGAAGGAACCTCCCCACTTCCTAAGGCAGACATAGCTAAAGTCTAGCTGTGGGTGGCCACCCGTGGTGCCTCCTCCCCATTCATTTTGTTTGCTGACTATCACACTTCAGCCTGGTCACCAAATCCTTAATCTACTTGATAACTGGGCACTGAATGCTTGGTTCTCAAACAGCTGTGAATGGTATTCATCAAAGACACCAGGGTTTATTTTAAGTTCAAGCATTTTATGCTGTTTGGAGGGCTAGTGGTGGTGGTTATACAAGGTTTTATCTTCAGTTTTGCATGAATATATGTTGCTTGAACAGGAGCTGTTTGATTCAGCACGTAATGTCAAGTGCTGAAGCTAACACGACTTAAAGATCAATGTGCATTTAGTACTCATGCTGACTCAGTCATATAAAACAATCATCTGGACAAACAAGCAAAAAGTAATTTTATTTCCATGCTTGTTACCAGTCTTACTTCAAAATCCTTGATAAGTGACAAGTATTTCAGTAAAAAAATAACACATCTAATCTGAATCTTGTAGGTTCGTGATTTCAGAGATTTCACAAAAAAATTATTTTTATTGTGACTAGGCTTGAAGAAAACTAATATAAGAGATATATGTGCAATTTAAGTGCACAAGAGGTCAATAAAGAAATTATTCAGCTTCTAATTTGAAGTAATAACGTGCTCATCCACTCCTTGTGATATCCCACCAGAGGAACTCATGAATAGTGCTGATTGCTTTCAGTAATGCAGCATTACAAAATTTATGGTTGCTTAGCAAATGTGGTGGGTTAAGTTCAGTGCCAAAAGATCGGGAAAATGAAATATTTGGGGATTTTTCTATTTGTGGAATAAAATTTACATCTAATTTGCCTTTGTTTTCTACTTTGACCCTGGCAGATTCTTTGGACCGAAGTACTTCCAGCTTGAAGAAATTATTAAGATTTGGAGAAGCAGATCCTGAATTATTTTGTTAATCATTCCTCTTGTAATAAGTTTTTCTTGAATGTTAGATATCTTCAGTTCAAAGGTGAAAGAGCGTGGTTCTTCTTTACACCAGCTTTCCCTTCTACAAGCAGTTGATGGACTGTACTTTAAAGAGCAATGTTGTTGCTCTTTGCCCATAGAAATCTCACCTATTATTAAGAATGGTCTCTCTATCTCCATTATACATGCGTGAGACCAAATTATGTACTAAAGAAATAGCCTGAAGCCCCTTTACCACAAGTCATTACCATGGCATTTATATTGTATTTATGTGGACAGAAGCCTGCTTAAAGTTCTTTACACCACCTATTTCCCTTAATGCATCATTCGATTCCTTTTACATGTGAATAGAGCTGCAGATGTTAATAGTCTAATCATGCTTCATAAATGAATGGTAGTTGAATGCCTTTTTTGCTTGAATAGATGAGAAATTATTTATATTTATTGGGAGGATTTGGTTTTGTTTCTGTTTGATAAACTGTCATTCTAGCATAAGGAATACAGTCACGTTGGCATTAGAAAGCAGTATTTAAGCTAACTGTGAAATTCATTGAAGGTCTGCTAATACTGGATGGTTGTATGTTTTATTTTGCAAAACCCCAAACATGTCTAACTTCCCTACAACTATCCACCAGCTAGATATGAGTGTTAGGCACTCAACTTACCTTTAAAAATCTTAGAGTTAGCCAACGGGTAAGCTGTGAGCCAATTAACTTCTTAGGTTAATATTGCTCTGTGTTATAACCAGCCATTTTCCCCAACAATTGCTTTCAAAGTTGCCTGGAATTTTATCATCTTTATGGTTGACATGAGCCCTTCTCTATGCATTCTTCCAATGATTGAGTTTATTGGCCTTATAGTAGTAAGAGGGGCATTTAACACTTTTTAAACTACTCCTATAACAAATATCTTGACTAGAGGAAGCCTCATTTTTAACTGCTAAGCAAAGACCACATCCCTTGGATTTTTATTATTTTTTTAAATTCTGACAAGTGTTTTCCTGGATCTTGGGTGAAATAAAAACAATGTTGAAATAACAAAATGCAATATATGAGTCAATTTCCTTTATCAGCAAATACTAATTAATCAGCCAAACCACAGCTACACATTCTGTTTAGCATGATACCATGATATTGCAATACAATCAACTGCTGATTAGAGCGTCAGCTCCATTTCTTCAGCCTAGTTGTAAAAGGTGTTGTGTAACAAAAAGAAGCATTTCCCAGGCAGGAAGAGCCAGCCAAATGATGCCAGGTAAGTTTGCTGAAAGCTTGTTAGGCAGCAAGTTGTTTATTTAGACTCAATATGACCAAATATCAACACAGTAGAATGACAAAGTTACAGGAAATGGTTTCAGTGAACAACCCAAACTAAAACGTATTCCAATACATAATTTCTTGGAGAAAGCTTGCTGCACATACGTGTTTGCCACTGTACTAGAAGTAAAGTAAGGCAGAGTGACACCACACAGTGACAAGAAGACGTGTTTTTTTCTGAGTTTCTTGGGCTTTTACTTTGTTTCGAGAAACCCCAAAATAACAGCAGAAGAATTCATCAGGCAAATTTGGAACATAGAATGAGACAAGCAAAATAGAAGCCTAGGAATAAAGAAGAATGAGAAGATTGATGATTTAAATTTTACAATGAAGGAGAAAAAAAAAAGTGCAAAAAAGAATAAAATGTGCTACCGAAAAAGAAAAAAAAAAGAAGGGAAAAAAAAAAGAAAAGTGGTAAATCTGCACTCCTTGTGCCCAAGGATACATTTTCTTTCCAAGTACCTCCTAGCTTGTGGTTTAAATCAATAAGAAACGAGATTTCCAGACTTCCTAATTCCTTTCATGTTCTCCAGTCATTACATCCTGCAGAGATGAAAAAGATTACCACTGGTGAGAAAGTGTAAAGAGAATTCAGACTGGAAGCATCTATCTAAAACTGAACCTGACCTGACAGGTCCATCCTCTCAAAGTAGTTCTCCCTGTTCTTAAGGATGAGCATGCATGTACAGCTGCTGACTTCAGCTTAATGCGTTTTAACTCAGTTGCACACTTACAGGTGAATTTTTAAAATATGTCTTGGTACCCAGTTGATTCTTTGCCCAGAATGTAACTAACTAAAAAAATAAAAGGATCCATCTGAAGAGCAGACACACTGAGGCCTGGTTTCCAGTACATTTCAGAGGGATTTTCTGTTTGACAATAAAAGGACAGGTTTTTAGCATTTTTCTTCAAGGAGATTATTAACTGGCTCTCCCTCTTCTGCCCTTTTTACATATCTTAAAGGAATGTTTTACGTTTCACATTTTCACATATCTTAAAGGAACCAGTATCTTTGAGACATCTCTCCCTCTTGGGAGATTGGATTGGTACTGGACAGTAATGTCACGAGTTAATGGGAGGGAGTGAGAAAAGAGGATGCAGATACACACAGAGGCAGACTGGTCAAATATGTCCAATTCTCCCTTAGAAAATCCTCTAAAATAACTATGTGAAGCTTAAGCACCACTTAAAATTTTTCTGTCCTCATCTCCCTCCTGTCTCTTCTTTGTAGGGGAATGTAAAAGCTGAAAGCTATTAAATGGCTGTATTTGTCTATAAGGATCACAAGCTTCTTTTTTTTTCTCCCTCTGTGCACACTGCAAAGACCCTTTCACAGGGAATTAGCATGTACTCTGTTTCCATAGGCCTTGTCATCTTCTGTTGTGGTCCAGGACATCAGAGCACATACAATGCAGAGCATCAACCCACGGCAAGAATACTTTGTTTGCTTTCTTTTCAGTTCCTTACTGACTTAGAGAGCTAACTATATAGAAATTTCCCCTAACGAGAATATCAGATGAAAAATAAACTAGATTATCAGGCCAAAGTAGCTAGACATATTAGTTCTGTTTTCTAGTTTGTTGCTTGTTTTTTTTTAACTTCCATAGCCATTATTTTCTGTGTCTTATATAAAAAGCTATTATCATGAGGCTAACTTCACTCAGAAGTCTATGACACAGCTGTTACTAATACCAAACACAAAGGAGCACTTACTGCTGGCTTTCAGATGGGTTTGAAGTTATTATGTTCCCACTGAGTCAGTAGCTCTTTGCCAAGAGCTTTTTGAAATCCCCGACTTTTCTTCTGTTGTTTTTTTAAACTAGCACCTTTTTCACAACAATAGTAAGCAGCACACTCAGACCATCAGTATGTACACCTGCACAGGATAGCACTGTGTCCTGCCTGCTCACACATCAATTTATATTTATTTTGTTATTCTGCCAATCTTTATTCTTCCAGTCAACCTTCCTTTCCACAATTTGAATTGTTCATGGGATCATGCAATCTGTTGTAGTGTAAGCAGTTTTCCTACACACTTGTTGAAAATGCTTTCCGTAGAGCCCCATCAAAGGCAGTGACTTTAAGTACTTTCTAAATAGGGCATTGAAAGTCACTTCTTTAGTTGTCTCTTCATTTAGCAGCATTTAGTATCCCCAGCTCCATAATGCATCCTGCAACAATATTTTTGTCTTTTAGCTCCTATCTAAATCATAAGATATGGTATGTCCTGTTTCAGGGCTACCAAGAAATGCTCTTCAACCATGTGGTCTCTCAGACTGTACAACTCTTAATTTTCCATAAATCCCAATCGCAGGCCTGCTGCGAACATCCCTACAGGGGACCGCAGTATGTCTATGCAGTGCATTGTTTCCTCTAGCCCTCTGCTTTTTCTTCATGGCAGGACTATCAACACACTAAGCTTCTTTATGGCTGCAGGGTTTTACACTGCTAACAGCTTTTGACAGTTTGCTAAAGCTTGTTAAACTCAAATGATTTTGATAATGCATTATAGTAACAAGACAAATCAGTTATCCCAGCATAACCCTTCCCCATTCTTCATCCAAAGAGTTATATTAATAACTTAGGAAAAAAAGAATATGAACTTGTTAAATAAATCTTATTAAATCAGAAAACAGGAAAGAAGACATTTTTAGAAGCACAGAGGTGATTCCACAGGGCTCACAAACCTGTTAAACAGTTCATTCTATCCATGTATTTTTCTAGGTTCCTAAAACTATTCCCATTTAATTTCATTCAGGCTGATTAATTCTAGAGACAATCATGGCCTTCTGCTGCTTTCTTTCTGCTTTCCAGAGTAGTTTGAGAATTCTCTGAAGCCATTAAAATTTAAATCTGTTCTTATGCATTGTCCCAGAGAAAGCTGAGGAAGCTTTGGCAAAGTCCTTTTCTTAAGCAGGGATGGGTGCCGATGGTTGAGCTGCTAAGGGAGTGGAGGGACAATAAGTACACAGTAGCAACAGGTTGAATTCTTAATGTGCTCAAAACTAGGATATGAGCTACTACAACTTGTCATTATTTGTGGAAGCTGTAACTTAGTCTGGCTCAGTGGAAAAAGTATGGAACTGGGAGTCAGGAGACCTGAATTCTGTTTCTGTATTTTCATTGCTCAAGTAGCTTCAGTTGCTTCTGTTTCTGTCTCCTGTCCACTTTGTCTGTTTGGATGTGTGTAAACAGTAAGCTCTTTGAAGCAGAGACCATTTAAAATATACGTTGTGTAGTTGCAAAGTACTGCCCTCACAATTAATAGCACTTTTGCTTGTATACACTGAAGATTTTTCCTTGCAAAGGTACACTGGTGGCTAGAGCAAGGCATAGATTCAGAAGAAAGGCGCCCTGCACAATACTACTATTGTTAACCATGTTCTATTTATTACATGATCTAAAAAACAGCAGCAAAGGATGTGATCCCAAGAGCTTTGATTTTTTACCCGCCACCTATCTCTTAAATCTTGCTCCAAGGCAAATAGTGGAAATCAGATAAACTTTTCATAGAAAAAAATTCACCTTCCGAAAAACCCTTCTGTCACGTGAACATCTGATGGAGATTCCCTTTCACAATCAAGGAGTTGTTTTCCCTGTGCCCAAGTCTGGGTGAGACTCAGATGTCTGGACAGTGATGTCTCAGGATGCACTTCTGCGTTCGCTTGAGACCCAGAGAATTCTTCTAGAAGAGGTTTTTTGGAAAATTTCTTCCCTTTTCTTTGCAGACGTGACCATGGCAGAACTACTCACTGCGACTGCATTGCCCTCCTGTTCGGGTTTGCCAAAAGACACAACATGTAGCAGGGAAAATGCAAAAGTTACTCCGCAAGCTCTGGGTGATGTCTCTCTTGGCATCTGGGATACTTTGATCTCATTACGAGGTGTGCAGCTCTCTGCATTAACTGATCACCCACACAGAGACCTGAGCACCACCTGAGGTCTTCAGTACTTCAACACTCTGACTTCTTTCTTTATCAAGCCTTTAGCCTATCATCTGTAAGTACTTTTCACATCTCATTTGGGTGTTGTTAGGATAAACACTTTTTAAATAATTCATGTTTCTGAACTACAATAAGATGAATGCCATGTACATAATGGATACCAGCAGACATGAACTCTTAGTGGAAAGCATTGTCCCTTTACTAAGCTGGAAAGTAGTAAGTCCTTTGATTTAGGGAGTTTATTTCACTCCTCTTTTGACATTGTGTTAGTCACCCTATAATGAGACCAACTAAAATATTAGGCATCAACTTTTAAATACACTCCAAATATTTTACAATAGTTACAGAATTAAACTTTGTTTAAGCTGTCACCTTCTTAGCTCAAGCCTCTTGTATTATTTTGGAAGATGGCAATATAAGGAAGACATATAAAACTCGTTTTTTTTCAGGTAACATGCATGGACCTAATTTTTAACTGCTATTTAAAACTGGATGATGAGCTAGAAGATGAGATATACACCAAAGCTTAACTAGTGTTGCCACACAGGCTACATTAGCAAAGAAGCCACTCATACAACAAAAATGAGCTATTGCGCTGCTAGAGCTAAATCGCATTGCTGAAGGGCATAAACTGTACCTGAAGTAGACTCACATGAAAGTGATGTGGGTTTTATTTGGCACAGCGTAGCAAGATGCAGGCTAGAAACGCCAGCAAATCTCAGAATGAAGGGTTAAATGCCCACATACCTATTTCCCTCCACAGAGGACCTGCTGGGCCAGGTTTCTACAGGGTTCTCCCTCCCGTAGAGGGACTGTGAGCCCACTTAATGGGAGCAGGTGGAGACATGAACAAGGTGAAGATCTGGCCCCACTCTCACTACTCACCGTCCGCAGCAAGGCTGTGTGGGATGGGCACGTAATAACTGAAGGATGCATTAGGGCAGCAGTGATTAGCTGCATGCCTGCAGCCTGGAGGAAGCGGGGATCAGTCTGCGTCAGATGCCTCTGACTCACCATGCCTCCCCAGCCAGTCCCCTGCGGTGCGGCTTACAATTGCCAGGACCAAACTTTTAGTCATCAAAATCATACAGAAGTAATGCCTGAGCAGAGCCAAGGAAGGCACCTGAAGTCGAGACGCAGTCAAAGTCAAAATCCACCTGGGGTTCGAATGACTACACCTCAACATAAACCCATGAAAAAATTCTGCCAGTCTTTTTCATTCTTCCCCTTTTATTATTTGTGTGAGGGATGCAGGGCTACGCTACTGTGTATGTTAAAAAAAAATGCTGGAAGTAGAAGCATGGGTAGATAAGTGAGTTCCAGCAGAGCAACATAGGGAGGCAGCTCATACTATACCTACCTAGATTAATTTTATAAACACTTCTATGCCCAGGTGATATGGGTGCACACATGTACTTCAGGCACAAAAACTAATTAACTGATATGGGGGCACTATTAGGAAGAAGCACATACCTCTAATTCTAGCAGACCAGTGCAGCTATTAATTGAAATAATGCTCATCTTCTGTTACCATTTCCTACATCATCTGGGGTTCCCTTTTCTCTGTGGCATCATTGAAGATAATGAGGACTTTGAAGCCGTACACTACAACCAGAAAGAAAAATATGACTGCTTAATTGCAGTATGGATTTTATTTTCTGAAGTAACATGTCAGTAACATCAAATGTCAAGGTTCTGGACTAAGCTATCTTATCTTGAAGTAGATTTTATATACCTGATCTCATACTGTGTTCATTCCTTTGCATGGAAGCTTTTCAAAATACTACATCGATAAATTACCTGTAAGCTGAAAAATTCTCCTCCTTTTACTTGCAATTGGCAGAGTTGCTCTGTCTGCAAAGTGTGCAGTCTTCACCTCATTTAGGTTATTTAGTGCTGAGGGAGCACATCACAGCCTTGAAGCTGAAGAGGTCATATTCTTGATGGCTTCTCCTTGAGAAAAAATCATGCTAGGGAAGGGATTTTTTGGTGCTTCTGGGTTGTTAAAAGGGTCCCTTGAAGATACTTTCACTTCTTGCAAGCTATGGAAAAGACAACTGTTCACTTTGCTAGTGGATGGGTGTCTATGTTTAGCCAGTATTCAGGGCTAAACCATAGCAGTTAGTCCATCACCTGATGCTCCCTCCCCAGTTGAGAGGGAGAATCAGGGAAAAAAGGCAGACGACCCATGAGCTGAAGTAGAAACAGATTTAATAGAATAACAAAACTGATACAACAATCAACATTAAGTATAGAAGGTTCTACTCAGCCCCATCCTTGATGTTGACAGCAGGAACAGAAGACCACAAGGGAGGAGCCCCAGCAAGAGGAGGAACTCCACCCTCCCTGAGCTCCCTCTTTTTATAATGAGCATGACTAGGTGGTGTGGGATACACCTGTGAGTCAGCTGAACTGATTGGAACTCTCAGCTGACTCAGGGCTACTCATGGCCTGCCTGCATGGCTGGCCCATGGGGCTGTGCCTGGGGAACCAGGACAATGGGCCAATGTAAAGTGTTACAGTCCCATAGCAGAGTCAATGTAAAGACAGCCATCTTCACCTCAGCTATTGATAAATCTTGCTTGAACTTCCTTGCTTAGCCTCTTGCTGGCCTGCTTTTGAGAGTTCACAGACCTTTCTGCTCCACAAGAGAGCTGTAGAAAAAATAAACTCTAGGAACTGGAAAGTTAGGTTTTCAAATATTCCTGAATGTGATGCTTGGATGCTTCCATACAGTATTCTTGAAGTCTACTTATGCTTAGAAGTTACTTGTCCTAATGCCAAACACAGACATAAATTTTTCTTTGAAGTCAGCTGAAATCTTAAATTATTACTCTGGGGACAGGGTCCAACAAATTGTTTCTGGTATACTGGAGATTTACATGGAAAGTGCAAGAGAAAGTTAGTTTCATAGTAAGAGCATATGGTAAATATAAGATTTCCTCTTGGAGTCATGTCTTGGCTGATATAGAAGGACACAGAGGATACTCTTCTTTTAACATATGTGCAACACTCAATCACTATTGAAATAAATTTGGGGAATTTGTAGGACAGAAACAACGAAGTCTGCAAGCACTACGGCATAATGGGCACTCGACACTGAGATCTGCATGAACGAATGCAGACGGTAAACTTGACTTGACTGAGCCTTTATTTTCCCCTCTCTTCAATGTGAATGTTGTTCCTTTGAAGTAAAGTTAGCAAAAGCAATCCAAAGCCCAGATATGTGCACATAGCACTGTTATTTCTTTATAGCAACTTTTGTGGTAATAAAAAAATAGCAAGACTCTTTACCGTGATACAGCGCTTTTCATCTTCAAAGCATTTTCACAAACACACTCTGAACATCCCTTTAAAGTAGTTAAGTTTGATTATCATCATGATTATGACTTTACAGGAGGGACAGAGTTTAAAATTACTTAAATGCACAAAAGTGTTTGATGTCAGAAGAGGGATTAAAACTAAAGGGTCACTATGTGCTAATTATCTGCCCACAACATTAGACCCTCTTCTCCAAACCTTGCTTTGCACTGTGAAGAATTATCTTCTTATACATAGACTGTTTTCTGTATTTAACTAAATGATATACTATTTGTGTAATTAAAGTACTTCATACACAAACAAGAATGTTTCAGTTCATTTGGCCAAGGTTTCACAGCTCTGTCAGGCATGTGGCCAAAACTGTAGATAGTTGTGGGGACCTTAAATGGTCAAACCTTCCCATCCCACCACAATTGTCTCGAGGCATAAAAAATTACACTATACATTTAAGTTTGAAGGGCCTTAATCTGGTGTATAAAATATTCTCATCCCAAGGTTCTTTTTCTAAAGGTATTTTTTGAGTGCTAAAGTGTAAATGAGACTTAGTTCTTATGCATTATTTAACTCACAAATTATTTAACTCACAAATTATTTTAACTTAGGCCAAGGAAACACTGCCCATGACCACACAGCCACCTGTAATACTGAGAAATCTGAAAGCAGAGAGACGCCAAGCCATTGTGCATTTATTTTATTTTTGAAAAAGTGAAATGAAACTCCACTAAATTACTCATCTTTATTCAGATAAATCAATTTATGTTCCGTGATTTAGAATACAAAGTACAAAGTGCACCCTCTGGGAAACTACAAAGCTATCATTTTATTTCAAGGTTTTCTGTAATGTCATAAATGGAGTTGTGAACTGAAATTGCAACCTCTCTAGTAATCCTGTAACTGGTGTTTTTTTAGTCGCAGAATCACAGCATAGCCTTGGTTGGAAAAGACCTCTAAGATCATCAGGTTCAACCATTAACCTAACACTGCCAAGTCACCACTACACCATGTCCCTCAGCACCACATCTATACATCTTTTAAATACCTCCAGGGATGGTAGCTCAACTACTGCCCTGAGCATCCTATTCTAATGCTTGACAGCCCTTTCAGTGAAGAAGTGTTTCCTAATATACAATCCAAACCTCCCCTGGCACAACTTGAGGCCATTACCCCTTGTCCTTTCACTAGTTACCTGGGAGAAGAGACCAACACCTACCTCACTACACCCTCCTTTCAGGTAGTTGTAGAAAGCAATGAGGTCTCCCCTCAGCCTCCTCTTCTCCAGACTAAACAACCCCAGTTCCCTCAGCCACTCCCCATCAGACTTGTGCTCCAGACCCTTCACCAGCCTCACTGCTCTTCTCTGGACACGCTCCAGCAGCTCAGTGTCCTTCTTGTAGTGAGGGGCCCAAAACTGAACACAGTATTCAAGGTGCGGCCTCACCAGAGCTGTGTACAGGGGGACAATCACCTCCCTACTCCTGTTGGTCACACTGTTTCTGATACAGGCCAGGATGCCATTGGCCTTCTTGGCCACCTGGGCACACTGCTGGCTCATGTTCAGTCAGCTGTTGACCAGCACGCCCAGGCCCTTTTCTGCCAGGCAGCTTTCCAGCCACTCTTCCCCAAGCCTGTACTGTTGCATGGGGTTGTGGCCAAAGTGCAGGATCCAGCACTTGGCCTTAGTGAAACTCATACCATTGGTCTCAGCCCATCGCTCCAGCCTGTCCAGACCCCTCTGCAGAGCCTTTCTACCCTCAGGCAGATCAACACTCCCACCCAACTTAATGATGTCTGCAAATTTACTGAGGGTGCACTCAATGCCCTCATCCAAATAATTGATAAAGATATTAAGCAAGACCAGCCCCAGCACTGAGTCCTGGGGAACACCACTTGTGACCAATCTCCAACTGGATTTAACTCCATTCACCAGAACTCTCTGGGCTCAGCCATCCAGCCAGTTTTCAACCCAGTGAAGAGTCCACCTGTCTAAGCCATGAACCACCAGCTTCTCTAGGAGAATGGTGTGGGAAACAGAGTCGAAGGCTTTACTAAAGTAAAAACTAAACAACATCCACAGCCTTCAAATAATAGTGTATGTTCATCCCAAACATCCATGTTCACAATGTTTTCCTGAATACTGTGGTGGTGGTTTTGTTGGCATGGTGCTGAATTACCTGCCTCCAATTTAAAATGGCTGCTGTAGAAAGCTGACTACTCACAATGATAAATGCTACGTTAAAAACTTCTAGATTACAGTTGACTGATGAGGAGTCACTGAGCTAGATTCTCAGTCCTATAAAAGGATTTTAATTTTAAGCTATTCAAAACTGAGTTACCTAAAACATATTGTCTACAGAAATGAAAGCATTTAATCTATTTTTTTTTTTCACAAAGCACTATTTCTTAACTGTTATTGAACAGTTAAATCATTTTGAAGGCTTAAATGGATGTATGGTTCAACCTAGGTTATTAGCTGGTATAAGTAATGGGAATTCACTAGCTGTTGATCACAGTAAGCTCACTTGAAGAAGTGAAAAATTTCATATTGGTACAGGCTTCCTTACTAGTTAACGGCTTAATTAAAATTAGCATGGTATTAAATTTGAAAAGGTACTTAGTTTGTCTGCAAGAATACAGTTTTTCAGCTCCTTTTTCTGAGTATAAGCTGTCCACCCACTGTCTGGAATGTGCTAAAACAGTGGCTCAGACTAGACATCTTAGGAAACCCCACCTAATTAAGATTTTTTTGAGCTTCCAGCTCCACATTTCTTGAAGTATCTATGTCATTTACAATGCACCATGAGTAGGCTTTTCTGCTTGCTGTTCTGTGTTCAGATTTACCCTGCACATATATAGAGCCTTATATAGAGTAATACTCCAACAAAATACATACAGTACAGAGAGTCCATAAGCATGAAGTTAGAAAGTTGGTACCTCTCTGGACAGCTACAGTACCAGACTCCCATGGGAACAATCTGTGCAGGAACAGCTAGCACGAGTTTTAAATGGGAGAAAGGATTCTTTCCACTTATGGCCCCTGAGAGTTCAAATAGTGAATATTTTCAGACTATTTAAACAAAGTGAGCTCTCATATTCAAAAAGAAGCAAAAAATTGAACCAGAAAAGCAAACAGATTACACATAGTTGTGGCAAAAGATAAATACAGCACCACAACTGACACAGCTTTTTATAAGCAATTCAACAGATTAGTAGAATTAAACAAAAGGAATTGTCAATATTTATTGATTAAAAGTTTCTGCTCACTAAAAGTAGAATATATACCTTTAATAGAAAGGCAAACCTAGAATGAGAAAAACAGGGTAAATTTCAGTCTTATATGGGATTATGGCTATACTGCACCACACTGAAGAAGTTACATGTTAACTTCACTCACATCCCTCTTTCTCCCTTTATTAAACTATGATTTTCCAAAGTCTTACCTTTTGAACTGCAATAAGAAGTCTTCAGCCTTTGCGACAAGCATCCCAGCTGCGTATGAAGATCTCTAACATACACTGAAGATGGGGATAAAGTGTTTAAAGCTGCACAGACAGCAAATTCCAGGTGAAACAGAAGTTCACCACTAGCTTCCACTGTCTTAAGTTATCAGGAATACCCTTTTTCTGGTACACAACAAACTGCCTCACAGATCTCAGCAGATCTCTCAGCTGCAATATAATGTAGGATATTACTCAGTAATGAATCCGAGTCTGCATTTACTAGCAGATACATGACATTTCTTAACAGACAGGTAGCACTGAGTGGCATGCCTGGGTGGCTGAGGTCTGCCCAATAGATAAAGTTGCTTTAAAGAAAATCTGTGACAAATACCTTTAAAAGTGACAAATACCTTTAAAAGTACATACTACCAATTAACAAGCCAATGCCTACTTTTGAAAGCTCTATTTTTGATATTTGTATATATCTATATCAAAACTATTGATGTTTCTCAAAATGTAAGACCATGTTAATGTAAAACAAATGTTCTGCTTAAATGTATGGAGTTGAGGCAAAACGAAAAATATCACAAATAGAAAAATTGTAATTATTAATATCTAACAATATAGTGTTTACCTTTTCACATCTTAAAGCTATGTTTAGTTTGGAGAACTAAATATATGTACTTTCTATATACGTGTACTTCAGAAAAAAAATAAAACTCCTTATTTTTTCAAAACATTCTTCTCAGAATCATTTTTGGATATTGAAAAGACCACTCTTAATTTAAATCATATTAAGCCTCTAAATTAATTGGGGTTTTTAACTGAAAACAAACCAACTTCTTTGCAAATAGTATAAATTAGGAATTTTCACATAGGCTAGAGCTGGAATTTTCATCTCATTTTGCCATTTCTGACAATCCAGGACTAATTGGCACTTTTTGCTTCATGTCACCGTTTTATAGGGCGCTCCTGGGATTTTGTGGTGCTCTTTAGTTCCACCCTCTGTTGGCAAATTGGGGAATCTGGGGGGGAGAAGTCAAACAAACCACAGTGTCTCCAGGAATATGGTAAAAGGAGCTGAAACACGGACCAACTGAAAGTTACTTTTCAGACAGACCAAGCGAATACTCAGCATTTTTAGCACATGCTTACGCATTTGAGTAGATCAGTTATTTCTATTATACCACGACATTTGTGGAATACTGTTTTCTGGAACTGCAGCATAACTTAGAAAAGTATTTACATGCCACCAGCTGTCACTTCACTCCGTTTGCATGCAGTCAGTGAAGACTCCCGGAGAGTGGCATGTAAACACGCAGATCGGAATTATTAAAATGAAAGCAGGGTGGCTACCGTGGCTGCAATTTCAAGAGGTATTTAAAGACAGCTGCATTCTCACTGACTTAACAAAAGGTAAAGATGCAAGCTTTTAAAAAAAGTATTAAAACCTTCACTGAGGACACATTTCAAGGATGTGATAACATTTCAGGGCTCACGGGCCAGATGGGAGAGATGTTTCAAAAGCACACTGGAGACATTCTGTGAGGCCACTGGTGAAGTGTAGGAACCATATAATGAAAGAAATACTCAGAAACTATGGGATGGCAATATTCACTTCTGGAGAGAAGCTATCCTGGGGGGAAAAGGAGAAAAAAAGCAGTTATGTGGTATGCTGTGACACAAAACCACGACACACCAGATTTTACTCCAAGGAGCTGTTCTGTATGGAATGTTCCCAGCCGTTTGCTGAAGGATGTGTGACTAGCACCAGCCGAAACAGCTAGTACCGGGCTCACACCGGACACCGGTCCCTCAGGCCCGGGGAGCGGAGTCCTCGGGCGGCCCCGGCCTCTCCCACCCGGGCTGCAGGCACACACCTGCCGCGCCGCGGGGCTGCCAAGCCTCCCCTGCGCCCCCTCGGGCCGGAGGTGTCAGGCTAGCGGCCGAGGCGGCGCCGGCCGAGGCGGTTCCCCTCAGCGCGGGCAGCCGCTGCCACCTAGCGCAGAGCGTGTGTCGGCGCCGCCGCCGCCGCCGGCCGAGGCCCCGCTGGCTGCCGCTCTGCGCCGCCGGGCAGCGGGGGCGGGGCGGGGCCGGGCCACACGCGGCGCGCGGCCCCGGCGGGCTGGCCGGCTGCCAGCGGCGCCGCCCTAACCCCGTCAACATGGCCGCCGCCGCCGCGGCCGTGAAGGTAAGCGCGGCTCCACGCCGCCATGAGTTGGGAGGGAGGTAGCGGGAGGTGGCGCCCACTGCCGCCCTCAACCCCTCCCCGCCTGTCGCCTACCGCCGCTCCCGGGCTGGCTGCGGGTGTGTGGAGCAGGAGGGCGACGCAGCTGCTCTGCTGGAGCTGCCTCTCGCCGGCCGTGTCCTTTCCCGCCTACCTCGTCCGCCAGGAGTGGGCCCTGGAGTACGGCGGCCCTCGGCGGTGCCAGGCGGGAGAGGGGCCGCCATGGCGGGAGGCGCCGGGCTGAATACTTCCCCACGGCGCCGCCTCGCCCGTTCGGAGCCTCTCCACCGCGGGTCGGGCACCCTCCACCGCAGGGCGCCCCCGGCGCTTCAGGCACTGCCGCAGGCGGCGGCCCTGCCCCTTCTCCCGGCCTAGCCGGAAGAGACTAATTTATTTAATTTTTTAAATTTTTTTTTTTTTTTTTTTAATTATTATTATTTTTCGAATGAAATCCGTAGGCCTCTGCTCCTCGGGGTTTCCGGCCCGGCTGCGGCGTGTGGGATTTGTCAGTGAGGAGGCCCGGGCGCACAAACCCCGCAGCCCCAGCACAGCTCAGCCTGTGCCAGAGTTCCGCCTAATACCTGTCCGTCCCTGTGTTTAAAAGCGGGTCCAAAAGGTGACGGCCTGCATCAGGGATGAGCAGGCTGGTTAGGCTGAAACTCTGGGTTTGTGTTTTCACCAAAATATGAGTTAGTTTTCTGAGGTGACATAACTTTCCCAGTTCTGATGTGCTGAAGTCAGTTATAACCTGGCTTTATTTTACAGAGACGACAGATTTATTCTCCTAACTGTAAATTGTATGCAGCTTGCTGTTCATCTCCTTTAAAGTGAAAGTCTTTTTAATGTCATCCACTTCTCAGTATCCTCAAAACAGATGAAAGGAATACAGGTGTATTAGTTGGTTGCTGGTTGTCACAAAGACTCATAGCTGGTGGTGACAATGCTTAATGTGTACTAGTGCTTAAGACCCTCAGATGGAGAAGTGTAGGCTGTTAATGCATTGGTACTTCTGTGTCTTGTACTTGAACCTTTTCCAGTAATTTCACTGAACAGGGAGTGAAGAAAGGCACACACCTAAGTATGATCATTATCTGGACTCCAACAGAGAAATGCTTTTGATTTTGTAGTTCGCAATGTGATAACTCTTTGTTAGGTTTCACCTTTGTCACTCTTCATCCCAGTGTTTGAGATGGGCTACGCTATAGTAAAATGCTTCATGTGTTGTTCCACTGCAAAGTCATTTTACTTTAGATTGAATTCCAGGTAGCCTTAGCTACAGCCTCCATTAATTTTTGCAAGTCATGTCCTTCATGTCCATTTGTAGGATGCAAAGTCTGGAATGTAGCATAGGTCTTGTATCTTTCCATTCTTGAGGTCACTCCTAGATGTGACTCTCTCTGCCTTTAAAGGTGAGACTTTTCTCCCTGAATCAGCTCTGCCATTCCTTGCCTTCAGTGCCTGGACTGCTAAATGGAAATATACTTCAGCTTCCTTGGCAGGGTATCTCCCCACTGACACTAGAGCAGTTGCATTCCTTTTGACAATTCATTAGAAGGTCTGTAAAGCAGAATCTAATCAATCTAGAATTAGATTTTTGGGTTTCCAGCTCCCCGATGCAGCTGATATTCTTGGAGATTATGTAAACTGGAGGAAAAATAATAATACCTCTCTTGCAGAGAGGTAGAATTCATTTTAGGGTTGGAACTGCCAGCTCTAAGTTGGCATTATGTGGCTGGAGAAGCAGTTGTTTCAACAAGTCTGTGCTGGCCTACTTTTCCTTCTACTGTAGTAGCTCTCCTGTGAATTATACTGAGCCCAGTGTTGCCTAACGTGGCTTGAAGGTTGACCAAACTGCTGCTGAGGTGTTTTGCAGGGAGGAAGAAGGCAAAAGCAGATTCAAGGTCCTCTAGCTGTCCTGTACTACGGGCTCTCCGCACTGGGAACTGTGAATATTTTGCCAGCTTGTTGCACTGCTGCCATTTCTGACAGCATGGCCGTTGGTGTAAAAGCCTGGTCTGATACTGGACTGTGCAGCACAAGCACATGTTGATGCCACTGCAGCAACAGGAGTAGGGTGCCCGAGAGCAAATCTGAAAGCAGCCTCGCCAGGCCTATGCTGCCATGAACAGGCCTATGCTGCCATGAACAGGCCGAGGTCTGTGCTGCCACACATCAGGTGTGCTGCTTTCTGGTACGGGAATCATCTGTTAACAGTTCTGGATCTGTGTGTTTGTAAGGACCTTAAAGCACTGCGGTTCCAAAATAACTTTTACGTCCTGTAGCTGATTTCTCCAGCATTGCAGTGTTTTTTTCTCAATCCTACAACTTCCAGTTCACCAGGCATAAAAATTCAGACAGATAAGCATTCCCTTTCGAATAATCTCAATCTTAAATCATAGGGCAGTAATAAAACAAGCATTATACCAAAATAAAACTAGTTAAGTTACTGAAGGAACCATTTATGTTCTAGATTTCTTTTTTAAAAGGGCATCATTTTGATCCTGGCTTCAGTTTGCAGAATCACAGAATTATAGGGATTGGAAGGGACCTCAAAAGATCATCTAGTCCCTGTTTACTGAGTCTTGCATGAACAATGTTAAAGATGGTCTTTTATTGATTTTGTTTTATGATAGCTCCTATTGCACACTTCTTACATGATTCTCAATGCAAAAAAAAAAAAAATCCTAAAATTTATATAGTTTTCGGGATCTTCATGAACAGTCTAACGACCTGAACGTTTGTGTTAAATAAGCAACATGAGTAACATGAGAACAGACCCATGAGTACTACTGCAAACAATGATCTAGGTCTTCCCTAAAGCTTGAATATATTCAGGGCTGGAGTTTGTGGATTTTTACTGGTATTTTCCTTTGCACTACTCCTCGTGCTCCACAGGGGGGTAGCAAAACGAAAAAGGAGATCTATTAAAACTACTTCAGCGTATCAGCGTTTACACCATCTGGTGTAGAAAGCTTTCTCAGAGAAGTATTTGATGTGTAACGAAGACTGCAGAGTGTCTGCTTATTGAAACAAAGTGCTTAGTGCACCAGCTAATACAGTGATAGAACAAGTGGGATCTCTATGAATTTGAAAGTTAAGCACAAGCTAGCCTGAGAGACAGCTGAGTGCATGTTATGAAAGGAGAGTGTTGTACATTGAAGCCTGGAGGTTTTACTTGAGAAATTTTCTGTCATAAAGAAAATGGCGGAACCGTGCAGTAGTAAGTCATGCCACAATTCGGATTTTTTTTCCGTAATAAGCAACTCAGCAACGGATGATGAACTATGAGTGATGAACTAGCAACAAGAAAATTCAGGTGCATTTTTCTTTAGCTGGAGTATGAAATCACAGGTGAGTTTAGGAGTCTCAGTGAGAACATATGTTTCAAATTACTTTTTTTTCTTTACTCTTTTATACAAAAGAACTAAGAACAGATAAGCAATGAGCAAGAATAGGAAATCTGTGATTACTAAAGCGTGACAGATAGGTGGTAAATGTGAATCACTTCATTTTTCTTCACTACGTGTCGTATCAAAATACAATGTAGGACTTATAGCTTGATTCCCTAAGGAAATAAAATGTATTTTATTTAAGTGGTCCTTTGCTTTGCCCTCTCTTTTCCCTTCCCATTATGCTTTGAAACTGTTAGTCAAAACTTTTTTTTAAAAAAAGTACTTGAAAAGACTTCATTAAAAAAATAGGAGGAGCAGGATTCTATTAATTTTCTTCTTAGGGAAAGGTTGTGAGTTGAATAAAGCCTGACACCAGTGCATCTGCACAGGAGACAGTTAGTGACCCAGCAGCAGGCAAACTTTGAATGAGCACTTGCACCTTCTTCAGTAGCAGATGACCTAATTGTAAATACGTGAAGAAGCCCAGCAGTGCTCACAGCAGGTGAAATAGTCAGCAGATTGGTTTTATTTCACTTGTGAGAATGCTGTTGAGCTGTCCCCCTTTTCAGAAGCTGTGCCAACGCTACTTACAGAAAGGGAGAGGTTCTTAGATCTTGGAAAGTCAACACAAAAACCTTGTAATTTTTTGGAAGAAAAAAAAAAAAGTTTTCATTATTTTGTATGTATAATACTATATAGTAATGCCTGGTACTCAGTATGGTGGTTATATATAGGATTGATTTTCCTCATGTAAACAAGAAGCCTTTGTTAAAATATGCTTTATACAGCTGTTTCTCACTTATTAGAGGCATTTCCAAATAATACCCTTAATTTTTGTATTGGGAATAAATGATGAATAAAACCAGTCATGTGAAATTTCCTTTCTGGGCAACTGTGCTGGGCATATTATGTTTTGTTGCTCTCTAGTCTAGCCCCATCGCAAGCAGAAAATACATTTATGTAGCCGCCTAGTTAGTTTTTCTGACACGCTGTTGAATGGGGTGTAATCTCAAGACTAATATGTACTTTTCTGTGTAAGATCGGAATTATAGGTGGAACTGGCCTGGATGATCCGGATATCTTAGAAGGAAGAACAGAAAAATATGTTGATACTCCTTATGGCAAGGTCTGTATAACCTGTTTTTTTAATTACTGATACTTTTTGCTGTTTTTAAAGACATTTGTATGCTTTAAGAATTTTTCAGGCTGTTAAATGTACGCACAAAGGAGGTACTGTCACAAGACTATTTCCTTTTAGTTGCTATGTGTTGTGTGATTCTTAGTTTGTAGAAACAGGGTGTTACAAAGATGAAGTGCAAAGGAGATTATACCTCTTCTTGGTTTTAGATTGGATGAATTTACAAACTCAGTCGTGAATTTGCAGTCAAGAGAAATAAACACTCTCAAATTTGTGCTGTGGTGTGACCTGTAATGTATGCTAGATCACTCCACGAACTTTTCTGAATTGCAAAAAACTGTCCTTTGAGGTATAGGGGCCACCATTTTCCCTGTAACCACTGAGTTATGCTCTCCATACAGTCATGCTTATCACCACATAATCATCACCACCACTTCATAAGGTTCTTGTTAGCCCACACTTCCAGCCTGTCCAGGTCTTCCTGCAAAGTGGCTCTCCCTTCTGAAGTGTCTGCTTCCCCACTCAGTTTGGTATGATTGCAGACTTCATCAAGGTACACTTGATCCGATCATCCAAATCACTTATGAAGATATTAAACAGTGTTGGTCCCAATATCGATCCCAGGGAGACCCCACTTGTGACAGGTTGCCAGTTTGAAAAAGAGCTATTTACCACCACCCTCTGGGTGCAGCCTGTCAGCCAGTTCCCCATCCACCACACAGACCCTTGTCTGGATCGTAACACATCAGTTTCTTTAGAAAGAGGCTGTGGGCAACCATATTGAAAGCCTTGGAGAAATCCAGGTAGACAATGTCCAGTGCTCACCCCACATCAACTGAGAAGGTTACTTTGTCATACAAGATGATCAGGTTTGTCAGGCACAATTTGCCTTTGAATCTGTGCTGGCTTTTCCCATCATGTGCTTCACTTGACTTGTGGTAGACCAGGAGGGCTCATTCCGTAACTGTTCCAGGGACTGAAGTAAGACTGATAGGCCTGTAATTTCCCAGATCCTCCTTTAAGCCCCTCTTGTAGATGTGAGTGACATTAGTCTTCTTCCAGTCTTCTGGGACATCCCCCAGTCTTCATGACTTCTCAAAGATCATCGAGAGCAACCTCGCAGTAGCATCAGTCAGCTCTCTTAACACCCTCCGGTGGGTGTTGTCAGGGCCATCAATTTGTAGGGGTCAAGCTCCTATAATAGTTCTCATACCAATTCTTCCTTCACTGACATCTGTGTTTGCATCGACCCAGATTTTTCTTCCCAGGACCTGGGGCCCAACAGTGCTGGTAAAGACAGTGGTGAAGAAGGTGTTGAGAACTTCTGCCTTTTCAGCGTTGTTGGTGACTAATTCACCTCTCCTGTTTAACAGTGGGCCTGTATTTCCCTTCTGTTTCTGCTTGTTGTTTACGTACCTTTCTTGCAGTTTTCGATATCTCTGGCCAGCTTCAACTTGAGCTGAGCTTTTGCTTTTCTAAATGCATCTCTACATGCCCTGGCAATGCCCTTGTAATTCTCAATGGGTATTTGTCTGCTTTTCCATCTCTGGTATGCTTCCCTTTTGGTTTTGAGCAGCTCGCAGTTAAGCCAAGGGTGTCTCTTGCTTCACCTATTTCTCTTACTTTTAAAGGAGATGAACTTTGTTTGTGCTTCCAGGAGAGCGTTCTTGAAAAACTCGCAGCACTCTAGCTCCTTTATCCTTTGTGGAAGCTTCCCACAGAATCCCTCCCAACTGAGCTCAGAGCAAGCTGAAGTTTGCTCTTCTAAAATCTAAAACCTTTGTCTAAGTACTGGCCTTCAGCATGCTCAGCAGAATCCCAAACTCCACAGTACTGTGATCATGGCAGCCAAGGCTGTCACTGACCAAGATACTACAAAGCAGGTTTTCTTTGTCTGTGAGCAGCAAGTCCAACAGTGCCTCATTCCTGATTGGCACATCTAGCATTCGTATGAGGAAGCGGCCCTTTACGCATTCCGGGAACTTGATGGATGACATGTGAGCTGCTGTATTGTTCTTCCAAGAAATGTCTGGGTAGTCACCTGTAAGAACCAGGTCCTGTTGATTCCAGGCCTGCTTAAGTAACCTAAATATTGCTTCGTTTGCCTTATTGTCTTGGTTTGGAGGTTAGTAGCAGATGCCTACTGTAAGATCCCCCTTGGAGACAACCCCTCTGATTTTGACCCAGAGGCATTTGGTAGGGTTTCTACAATCACTATAGTTGACTTATATATGTTCAGGGTTCTCTTTAACATAGAGCGTAACTCTGTTCTTCCCTGCCTGTCTTTATGAAACAGCCTATAGCCGTCCATTGCGATCCTCCAGTCATGTGAGTTGTTCCACCATGTTTTAGTTATTCCTATGATAACATAACTTTCTGACTGGGCACAGAGCTCCAGTTCCTCCTGTTTGTTCCCCAGGCTGTGTGCATTGCTATAGATACACTTGATATGGTTGATCTTCTTGTTCATATCTTGGGAGGCATCTAAGGAACATGTTCTGCTGCTCTGGTTAGCCTGGCTTATTCCCCAGTTGGTTGTAGTGACATTAGTGTTGCCACTTTGGACACAGCCCTCTGAGACAAACAGTTTAAAGCCCACCTTGCCAAGTTGGCCAGCCTGCTGCCAAAGATTCCCTTGCCCCTTCTAGACAGGTGGAACTCATCTCTCCCTGGCAGGCTGTAGTCATTGAAGAATGTCCCATTGTCATAAAAGCCAAAATGTCTAGTTGTTGTGGACTAAAGAAACTTACATGGTCACTAGTATTCAAGGTTGAATTGCATTTGATTTTTAGAATGCAATGTTACAGTATCAGAAAGAAAAATTTAAAACTCAGTTTCGCCAAACAAAAACAATTACACAAAGGAGAGAAAAAAGGAATATCTTCTGTCATCCAGTTTAGTGGTTCATGTTGCTTTGGATCAGGAAAGCAAAGGGGGATGAAAATCTGTCCTCAATCCATCATCCTGTAATTCATCCTCTGTTAAGGGAATTGTGCTAACAGTGGTAGGATCACATTAGATGCTGTGAGTTTTAGGATTAGAAGCATGTTTCTGTTATTGCTGTTTAGAACTCATAAAAATCTCCTAATGCAGTAGCACAACAAGAAAAGGGGAAAGAAAGTCCCAAAAACATGAGAGTGAGTTTGTTTTTAAGCTTCATCATTCTGAGCTCAGGTGATGCACAGTGGAAATGTACCAGAAACATGAGAAAAGGGAAGGAATTTGCTCCTTCTTTATTTTACTAGGATCTGGTGCATATGAGTTTCTGTTTGTTTCCCTGATTGCCTATCTTAGATATCCAAATGCTGAAATGTCATTTTCTGTGGGAAACTATCTCCTAATTTAACACCACAGGTGGTGAAAAAAGCTTAGAAAAACTTTGAGTAAATATGCTTTCTCTAATTTTCATCACAACTGTCCTGTACAGGTTTAAGGATGACAGACTAGACTTTATGTACAGACAAAACAAAATTTTGTTATAAATAATAATGTGATTGGGCCAAAGGACATAAATTAGAAAATCTGTTACACAGTGTAAGTGCTGTAGCAACTACTTATTAATTGGCATTTACTAGATCTAGAACAATAACTAAAGCAGTATTTTAAAGCTAGCTTAATTATTGAATAGGGATGTTACTTACCCTACCTGACATCCATGGATAGCTCTCTTTCACTCATCCTCTGAGGAGTAACCATTCAAGGGGGTGTTCCCACTCGAAGAGGGAATAATAAAACACACCACATGGGGGAAGTGTGTAAGAATGCCACCTAGTCAAGAATGAGACTGGGCTTTTATAGAATAAAGTGTTTTTGACTGTCAGTCATGTGTTGCAAAGCCAAACTTCCTTGCTCAGTGATCCTTCTAGCTTAGCAAAATGCTCTTACCTCATAAGAACACTCTCTCCTTTTTTTATCACTCCTCTATTTTTCTCTCTGTCTGGATCTGGCTGGTCCAGAGTGTTTTCAAACACCAAGGCACAGTGTAACCTAGTAGCATATCTGGTACTTTTTTATCACCGGAGTGGGGTGAAAGAGACAAGTGTTGAGATTTTTCCCCCACTAAGGCAGAGCATCCTGCTACAATGACTCTTGCACGACTTCTACTGTTACTTTCTTGTCCTGTAAGTTGTATTAGACTACCACTGTGAATTTACAAATGTATTGGGTACTATTTAAGGTACTAAATAATAAGACATAGCCAAATATATGTTATTTACTGATCAAGTAGTTTCTTAACCAATATTAGCAAAGGAGATAGCTACAACATCTCTTTTGCATATTGCCATTATTGTTTTAAAACCTACATTTTTTATATTCAAACCGTGAATGTGTAGCAAAAAGAGGAATGGTGTTTTATTATCACTAGGAATCACTCACTGGAGTGGATATATACTAAATCTGTCATGTAGAGCACTATTTTTTTAGTATCTGCAGTTTGTTTTTCTTAGAATAGCTTAATTTTATAGAAGATCATGTTGCAAATGTGGAAATACTTAGGTCTTTGATACGAAATTATAAATCATGTATTAATTAATAGAACAAATGCAAATAGTCTGAAGCTTGAAATTTTATACACACAGATTTTTAAATTTACTTTGTAGCTGATTAATTTTGTTTAGAACAACACAGAACTGTCTTGCACAAAGCTTTCATGCTTATTTAGAAATACTACTTCTCCAAGAGACTTACTTTGTCAATCATGGACTGCCCTTGCTTTTATGATATAGAAACAGAGGGAAAAATTTATCATTGAATGACTTAGGAAAGAAACGTGCTATATTGCCTGGTCTGGATTAAGAATTTGGAAGAAGCTGCAGGTCTTGTAAGATGGCCTTAGTCAAATAAGTAGTATCTGAAAAAGATTACTTGAATCCCCACTGAGTTGTTCTGGATCTGTTTTCCTTCTCCATATTTTCATTTTTTTCATAACTGTATGTTCATATAGGTTATGGTTTGGTTAGTACATTTGTTCCATATACTTGTGAATATTCCAGAATTAAAGCATGTTCCACATAAACACCTGGATAGAAAGCACCTGGATGTGTAGGCTAAAGTAACAGAAACTATAAAGATGTTGCCCAGTTTGCTGAACTGGGAGTAGGGGGCAGATGGGACTTCTAGACTCATATACACCCAGCTGATCAGTACCTGGCTCCATGACTGGTGTCACCAGCAGAATTTTGTTTTTTTTCGTCACAGGTCGGTCTACATGACATCAATCAGGCCTGCTAGCAACAGATGGGATACACCTTTCTGAAAGGGGGAAAAGGATCTGCGCAAGAGTTAGCAGGGCTCGTTGAAAGAGCTTTAAACTAAATTTGCAAGGGGAAAGGGATAAAACCACGCTTGCTAGTGATAAGCTGTGGGACAGCATGCCAACGTTTGAGGGATGGTGTGCTAGGAAGGCCCTTCAGTCTGCTCTGTGATGTGCTGAGTACACTGAAACATATTTGAAATGTCTCTATACTAATGCATACAGCATGAGGAATAAAAAAGAGAAGCTAGAAGCTTTGGCTCAGTCCCAGAGCTATGACATTATTGGCATAAGTGAAACCTGGTGAGATGAGTCCTGTGCCTGGTGTGCTCTGATGGATGGTTATAGGGTCTTCAGGAGCGATAGGCAGGCCACGTGAGGGGGAGAGGTGGCACTGTATGTAAGCAAGGGGTTGGATTCTGTGGTGCTTGCAGTTAGTGATGAC
The DNA here is from genome assembly GCA_028020825.1 of Podargus strigoides. Classification (NCBI taxonomy): domain Eukaryota; kingdom Metazoa; phylum Chordata; class Aves; order Caprimulgiformes; family Podargidae; genus Podargus; species Podargus strigoides. Next base: position 77,616,129 of record CM051663.1, on the reverse strand, counting down.
ACGGTTGAGAGCCTCTGGGAAGGGATGAAGGGGGAAAAAATAAAGTGGATACTGTTGAGCCAGGGTGACACCACCAGTGAGTTATTTTATAAGAAATTAAGTGATATCTCTAGATCAGCTGCCCATGTCCTTATAGGTGATTTTAACTTCCCAGATGTAAACTGGGAATATCACGCAGCAGACACAAACAGGTCTGGGAGATTCTGGAAGCACGTTTAAGTGCTTCACTACCACAAAGTAGTTCAGTTTCAAAACATTGGAGATAGGAGAAAAACTGCCAGCAAAACTTTGACCCTGGATATAGGGAAAGCAGACTTCAGGCTGCTGAAGGAGCAGCAGGAGTTAGTAAGGTCCCCTGAGAATCTGCTTTTGAAGGTATTAAGGTCCATGAATGCTGGTCACTTTTTAAGAGCCGTGTCTTAAGAGCACAGAAGGAGGCAATTCCAAAGTGTCAGAAGTCAAGCAAGTGGGGCAGAAGGCTGACTTGGCTGAATAGGGATCTTCTAGAACTTAGGTGAAAAAGGAAAGTGTATGGACATTGAAAACAAGGACAGGCAACACAGGAGGACTACAAAGATGCTGTTCATCACTGTAGGGAGAAGATTCATGTGGCCAAAGTTCAATTAGAGTTCAGGCTGGCCAGCTCTGTGAAGGACAACAAAAAGGGCTTTTTAAATATGCTAACAGCAAAAGGAGGATCAGAAATAACATTGGTCCATTGCTTGATGAGGTTAGTCACCTCACAAATAGGGACATAGACAAAGCAGACGTGTTTAATGCCTTCTTCGCCTCTGTCTTTACCACCAGTGATGGGCCCTGGGACAAGAGTGAGTGCCAGATTCTCCACCTGGGACTGGGTAATCCTGGTTATAAATACAAATTGGGGGATGAGAGGCTGGATTGCCACCCTGCAGAAAGAGATCTGGGGGTTTGGGTTGATGACAAGTTGAGTAGGAGTTAACATTGTGCCCTGGGGCACAGAAAAGGGCCAACTGTGTCCTGGGGTGCATCAAGCACAGCATTATTAGCCAGTCAAGGGAGGTGATTGTCCCCCTCCACACTGCACTGGTGCAGCGTGACCTCAAGCACTGTGTGCAGTTCTGGGCGCCTCCATATAAGGACATCAAACTATTACAGTGTCCAGAGGAAGGTGACCAAGGTGGTGAAAGGCCTCACGGGCATGACGTATGAGGAGTGGCTGAGGTCACCTGGTGTGTTCAAGCTTGGAGAAGAGAAGGCTGAGAGGTGGCCTCATTGCAGTCTACAACTTCCTCAAGGGAGGCAGCGGACGGTGAAGCTCCTGATCTCCTCTCTTTGGTGACCAGTGATAGGAAACAAGGAAATGGAATGAAGCTGTGTCAGGGGAAGTTCAGATTCGACATTTGGAAAAGGTTCTTCACTGAGAGGGTGGCTGGTCACTGGAACAGGCTCCCCAGGGAAGTGATCATGGCACCAAGCCTGTCAGAGTTCAAGGAGCGTCTTGACGATGCTCTTACTGATATGGTTTAATTTTAGGTAGTCCTGCAAGCAGCAGGGAGTTGGACTTAATGATCCTTATGGGTCCCTTCCAACTTGAGCTATTCTACGATTCTATAATTTGGAACCAATTTGAAAATGAAGCTCTGAAATTGTTTTTGTGGCACAGGTATTCTTGAGCAACTCTCACATTGCTTCAGTGCTTTTCCTCAGCAAAAGGGAGTGGAAAAAGTTTAATCAGTCCTGCACCTTTGGTCAGTACATAAGGCTTTTTTAATTGAATTTAGGAAGCAGGCTAGCTACTGTTTTTTTTCTATGTTCTTCGCAGAATGCAACATGAATAGGGGAAAATAAATCTTGGTTGCCTGTTGTGGTTTGTGAGAAAGCTTGATCAATGGACTGGCTGTGTGTATTATGCATTTAGCATAGGCTCAATTCAAAGAGAAAGCTTGTTAATATTCTCTCTCTGCATAGGGGTAGGGTATAACTGAGGTGTCATGGTAGGAACCCAAGCGTGCATTCTAGATTCAGTGGTGAGCTGACGTGGGACTGTTAAGCTGGTCTGGATGGGAAGCTGCGACTTCATGGCACTTCTGTGTCTGTGAAAGGGAGCACAGCCAAATAGTGAGCTTCTGTCCTTACCCCTGCTGGCCTGTCTCTCTTCTCTTTGCCTGTAGAGCTGAACTCCTAAGAACTCAGGCCATTGGTCTTATGGTTATTTCATGTAGATTCATTCACTCCTGCATAGAATCGCATTAACATCAGTGTTTGAAAGCAGTTTCCATCCTCTTGGAGCAACTAGTGGATCAGCCTTAGTATGAGATGTGCAGGGCTTAGACCACAAGTTACACTGGCATAAAGTGCATTGGGTCAAGTTGACGGATTTCAATTGAAGCAGAAACAAACCTCACAAATTTAACTGGTATGATTAGGTAGATCAATGTTTGCTTATTTTGCTGCTGACACTTTCTAGCATTCAGGAAGGAGTGTTACACAGCCTGCGTCTCATTTTAGGACAGCAGAGATGAGAGAAGCAGCTATTGCTAAATGTGAAAGGACAAATGAGAACTTTTTATTAAGTGTGCTTGGAAAAGTTTATAAGTTTGTGGTTTATGTTAGTATTTTTTTCTAAAGTTGTGTCTTGTTCTTGATTGTTATTGAAATAAAACCAAATGGGAATTTTTCTGCCCTAAAGATGCTTTTTGATAGAGCTGTGACATCAAAGGAGAGACAATCTGCCTGAAGTTTTAAGAAGTAAAGGACTTAATCTAAATAAGCTGTTCAAAACTTTGTGGTCTTTTAATTGTGGGGAGAATTAGAGATGCAACATCAGGCCTATTTAGTTCAAGCAAAACTAGGAAGAATGAAAATAAATGTCTGAATGCCAAAAGGAAAATGCAAGGCATAGTTAAAAAAAATGTATGTTGATTTCAATCTATCCTGTAAAAATGAAAAGTGTACAACTCTACTTTCCTTACATTTTGATTTTTAATGTGTAAGTTTCTTAGCAAGAGCATAGCCAAAAGAGTTTTAGCTGAAAAGTTTTCTGGTGGTGATGTTCCTTGACACCCTTGACATTTGACAAGAACAAATAGACGTTTCTTTAGTGCCATTTCTTTTGTTTTAGAAGCAGAATAATAGCTTTTGTTCATATAGAGTCCTTGAATTTTCTTCTGTTTTGGCCCTCTTGAATTGTAAGAATCATTACATCACTAGGGAATGTAGGGATATTTTTTCAGGTGAAATATGGAAAAGTTTAAAGGATACTAGTGTGAGAGTTTTTGCAGTTCTTTATGTTAGCATCAGTCCTCCCATGATCTTTCAAGTTACGTTAGCAATATTAGTGAAAATGCAGTACATCCATTTTTTAAAAAATAAATATCCTTACAGCTGTTAATATTCCAGCCTTCTTTTCTCCCTTGTCCACTTCCACTGTTTTCATTGCATTAAAAAATTGGTATTCTATGGAAGATACCCTAAAACTTTTTGGCATTCCATCACCAGATACAGAAAGTATTGTTCTCTTATAGGATAAGAAAATTGCTTGCAACAGCAGCTATCTTCGTGACTGAATTTTGAAGCTACTAATAAAACATTGTTCAGAATATACTTTCAGTTAGATTGTTTTACTTTCTGGATGACAGAACTTGGTTCTGAATCACTTTTCCCCAAATTGGCAAAATGTCTTCCTATTCTAGAGAACTATTGTAGGTGTCCCCATCTTTTATTGATCACAGGTGTATCTGGCAAACAAAGCAGGGGGGCCTTCCAGCTTGCAAATGAGCTTTATATGCTTGCATAAGGAAAATCAGACCATGTGATGTAACACTTCAGCTCCTCTTTTGCCTCCCCAAAACAATATACATTGTTTGGTTCCTAAACTAGATCAGAGGTTAAATGAAAGCTTGGGGAACCTATAAGATACTTTTCCATCTTAAGTTTTCCTTACATTTTTATTTTGATTGTTCATTTTATTTTCTGTTCCAGCTTGCTTCTGAGGTGAGACCAAGGAAAAAAAAATGAGTTCTTTAAGCACCATGTGAACAATAATTTATGCATATTTATGTTGCAAACCAAGGGGATTTATTTAAATTGTTTGTTACTGTCATAATTTAGGGTTAACTGCTATGGGTTATTTGTTTCCTTTTCTGTTTTGCAACACTGAGTAATATGCATCTAACTTGGATTTTGGGGAAGGGGGAAGTAGTTCAATACATAAATGAATTATTAAAGTTTAAGAACTTTTTATTGGGCCTTTTATTAAATCCTGCTTTAAAAATACTGTATTAGAGCTTCGAATTTCAGCAGATCCGTTGAAAGTTTTTATTACTTTATCAGCATTTCAAAGGTCCTGACTGCAATTGAGGTAAGAGTAGAGAGGTACAGCACTGGAAGGAACTTGTGGGAGACAGAGAGCAGAATGGTAGCGTACACTAGCTCTGTTATGTGGTCATACAAGGTTTGAAATTTCTGTATCTTTCACTTCCTTGTAACTTTACACACGTGGTTTATCCTTATTTCCTCTCTTTTAATGACCCATGGTGCATTATCTATAAATTCTTTTCTTAAACCTTCATCATTCAGCAGCACATTCTTTGTTCTAAGTTTTTTCTTTTTCTCTGCCATGTTTCTAGCAGTTGTGCAAGAAAACTGTTCAGGCAGTCACCTGAAAGATGCTCTGAATATGTTTATGGAAATATGTGTAAAGATGATATCCGGTCCTGTTACATGGCCACCCTGAAACCATTTGAAGTGACTGGGATGGCAGCAGATAGGGAAGGAAACCCTGGCTGCTGCAACTATATTTTGAAGCTCGTTGGATTTCAAAGCTGTTGTATTCTTGCTGCATCAGCAGTCTATGCCAGAATTTAGTTCTGTGGTGGTGATGAATATCAAGTAGCAGTTAGATTGTACCTTTCTCCCTGAAATCTTTTGGAAATTGATATAAACTTGAATCTGTCACTTGTAGAGCAAAGGATCCAGTCTTCAGCTTACTGATCTTTACTTTTCATTTTGATAGGAGGCAGGGAGTTGTGGCTGAAATCCTCTGTAGTTTTTGAGGGTGTTTTTATGTCCTCGTGTGAACTAAGCTGCGTGCTTGTTACTTCACATAGCAAATGTGTGCTCTCTAAACAAGCCAAAACAAACAAAAAAACCAAAATCTAATGCTAATTGTTGTGAACCCTGATTGTTATGGAATGTTGCAACATCAAAATGCGTTGGCAACTAGACATGTTTGGTTCGGAGGAGTATGTGTAAAGTAAGGTAAATATATCAAATGTTTAAATGACATTAGGTTAACATTAAATGGAGACTAAAAAAGTCAGAATACACTGCAGTTCTGAAAATAAATTTTCTGGAACATTCCCTTTATTAAAAAAAGTGGCAAATATGTGTCTGGCAGGATTTAAACCTAAGTGATTGAATAAATGATGGTGGTCTGAAGAGATTTCTCATTAAAAATGGCCAAAAAGAACTGTGCAATAGGGAGTAGAAAGTGTTGTTTTGATTAGAAATTAGTATCTCTAAAATGTAGCTGTGTGGGACTTGCATATTACTTTATTCTAGATCTCTGCAAATTTTCAAGTGTGTAGTAGAATTAACACCTGTAAAACTAAATGCTAATTGAAATCTTGCAGCTAGCATTAAAATAAAAATACAATTATATCAAGTAGCAGGCAACAGAACATTTCTAAATGCAAATGCATGAGTTTGTCTACATTTAGCCTGTACCCAGGGCTAAACTGTAGTTGTTCTACCACCCGATGACCCCTCCTCAGCTGAAAAGGAGAATCTGAGAAAAAAAGGAGAAGCCCCATGGGTTGAAGTGAAACTGATTTAATGAAATAACAAAACTGTTAGAGCCACCAACATAAAGCGTACAAGCTTATACTCAGCCTTATCCTTAGGACCAGCAGCAGGAGCAGAAGACCAAGAGAGGAGCCCCAAGAAGATGAACTCCCCACCCTCAGTAAACTCCCTCCTTTTATAATGAGCTTGATGTCAGTGCTGTGGGGCACACTTGTGAGTCAGCTTGGGGCAGCTGCCCTGACTGAAACTCCCAGCTGACTCGGGGCTACTCATGGCCTGCCTGCTATGGCTGGGCCATGGGTCTATCCTAGGAAACCAGAACAGAGTCCTTCCAAACACTTGCGAACTTGTGATCAGCAAATACATCATAAATTTGTTAATAGTTATTTCAGCTTTAAATCCCAGGGCATGGAAGGAGAGATTGGCGCGGAGTGGCTTCCAGGTTATTTGCAGGTTATTTTCTTCTACACTGCAATAATAAGGGTGTAATTGCGTGCAGTTCTGAACCAGGCATGGGAAGCAGCACATCTAGCTGCAGCGCTGTTCAGCACAAATGCACTTTAGCATCTAGTTAAACAGAAGCCTTACATTTCTTAACAAAAAGGGGAAGCTAGAAACATTGTATATTTCAGATCCCTGAGTCAGCCCAGGAGCAGAACACAGCCCACAGAGCAGATAGTGTGTTGTAGTGGCAGTCTGACCATCTCCAAGGCAGGGCATGTGTCCCAGCTGGTCAGCTAAAACCAAAATGGGTTAGCTTCCTGGCTGGTTAGTTAGTTGGGAGGAATGCATGTTCTCGTGTAACTGTGAGAGGAGACTGCATGCTGTCTCCTGGTCCCTGGACTGACCAAATACAACACTGCTTCTGCCAATAGTGTATCAAAAGTTATCTGTCATATCACAGTTCACTTCCCAAAAGCAGGACTCTCAGCAGGAGGGAGGAGGTAGTTTATCAGGAGTCTGGGGATGAGTGAAAGGTGGGTTGGAGGAGTCTAGAACTTCTCACACCCCTAGTGTGAGTTAGGGGGCCGTGGTAGAAAGGGGACAGAGAAGAGAATGAGGAGTGTTATGGAAAGGGACAGATGAAATGTGATTTCTGTTGGGAGGGGACTTTTAGTAGGGAATGGCACCTGGTTAGCAAAAAGCAACCAAAGTTTACAAGAGAGTGAGACATGCTAACCAATTTAAAGGCAACATGTACAGGCTGCTTCTATCATGTTTGTGTAGCACTGTTTGAAATACTGTTTCAAAGTATTTGAAAGTAGTACTGTTTCAAACCCTAAAGTAAGGAGTTGCAATATTAATGTTAGTACGAACATAGAAAAATTGTGATAATCCTTCTGTTGTCAGGTTTGATCTTCCTATTCCAAACTGTTTTACTAATCTACCATCTCAAATTACAGAGCTGAACTGAAGAAAATGTGAGACTGTATTGATAACCAGTATTTATATAAATATCCTGCTTAATAATAATATAAATATCCTGCTAATTTTTAAATAGCAGTTAAGTTTTCTAAGGCTGTAACTTATCTGCTTGTTTTGCAGCCATCGGATGCTTTGATACTGGGAAAGATAAAAAATGTGGACTGTGTGCTGTTGGCAAGGTAAATGAGCATTTTAAGGGGGGTTATATTATGTGTCTTAAAGTTTCCTCAAAATCTTTTCCTTTTTACATTAGGTGAACTGAATTTTTACTCTGACTTCATCTTTCTCTGTGTGGTTGCTAGCAAAATCTAACAGAAGTCTGGGGTTTTTCCTGAACAGATTTGATGCTGCAGGGACTGAGAGTAATAAAAATACCACCTAGGTTAGGAAAGAGAAATTCAGTGGGGATTCTGCTCTAGTAAGAACAGCAACCTGCAAGGCTTTCAGCTCTGGTGGTAGGTGGGTGATGCCTGATAATCTCAGTAATCCATCTGCTGCCTGCATTTGCAAATTTCCTTTGTGAAACAGGGCAATTGCCTGTTTCCACGTGATCTGTCTCTGGTACCACTGTAGGCTCTTCCAAAGCATTCCTTTTGATTATTGAGTCCTCTGGCTGTTACATTTCTTACTTAGGAGGCTGCATCGCCTGTAGTTCTTCCTCCCCGGGTCATTTTTATTCAGGTGCCTCTTACCATACTCAGAAGAGACTAGAAACAGGATCTACAGATGAGTGCATGGAAATTTCACACTAATGTAGGAGGAGATTGGACCAGAGACAGGGTTGGAGACAAGGCTGCAGCCTGTGTCCAAAGTCCATCCAGAAAACAGGTGTCAAGACAAACTACAGCATAAGTCTGAAGGCCATCCAGGAGGCAAGGCTGGGGACAGGCACACCTGTGACATAGCTCATGCCAGGAGTGAAGGCTGGGGTCTGAGCTTGTAGGCAGGAGCACCTGGGTTTTCAGGCACCAGGTGTTTTGGGTAGAGGCACAGGGTGAGGCTGGCCAGGGTAATTATGACCCAGTGGTGCACTCAGGGCCCTGATTCTTTTCGTGCCAGGATTTTTCCATTAAGCTGCTGGCTGTTACGATCTTTGCAACTACACTTCTCTCTGTGGTTTTGCTTTTCTTATCTAGCATGGACTTTGCTCATGTGTTTTGTTACACCTGGACAACATTTTTCTCGTTTTCTCAAATGAAATGCTTAGCCAAGATCTCATGGCTGTGGTGTATCTAAGTAGGCCTTGGGCTACAGATGGCTGAACAACTTGGTTGTGGTTTACATCCTCACTAGGATTTACAGACATTCATATAGGACCTTTGTGAGTTTACTTTTGGGACCAAGGTACCTACAGCTTCACTTTGTGTTTTGGGAAAAGTAAAAAGAGTTGCTGGTGAATGCCAGATATTTTTAAAAGGCATCTATCTTCTAGAAGAGGATTATAACAGCAACTGCAACATTACATAATAAATCTACATGCCTAATAGCTTATCAGAAATGCTAATGACAACAGTGGGAATCCTGCCTGACAGTGCTTGGTCATGTTGTGTGCAACTCTCTAGTTACCAGTTGATCAAGTTCTTAAGAACTTTTGGTCTCTGTGGAAGAATCATTTGGGAAATTAAGTTCCTCCTTTCCTCTTACATGGTTGAAAATAATTTTCAAATGTATTTAATCATTATGTGAATGATGTACCTCTGTGTTTAATTTACTCTCTTGCAATGTGTATCTTTGCAGACATGGAAGGCATCATACAATTATGCCATCGAATGTTAATTACCGTGCCAATATCTGGGCATTAAAAGAAGAAAATTGTTCGCATGTATTAGTGACTACTGCCTGTGGTTCATTACAAGAGGAAATACAACCTGGTGATCTTGTCATAATTGACCAGTTCATTGACAGGTGAGTAACATTTGTTTTTAATTGTGTTCTTAATTTTGGGGGAGAAAAAAAGGGACAAATGAGGTTAAATTGTATAATATGTTAATGTTAAATTAGATTTTTGTGGAATGAGGTGATAGCTTCAGTTGTTATGGTAAAAAGTGAGATTCACACAAGCAGACATGATAGGAAACAGGAATGAGATTACGAGAAGTTCAGCTTTAACAGACATGGAAGAAATATCAGGCTTTGAGGATGACCTCAAATGAACTAAAGTATAGCTCCTTGAGAAGAGTCTTCTGAAGAGATCTGTTCTCAGGTATGAGAGAGGAACATGGGTGGGAGCACAGGCTGTTCTAAGTGAAGAGTCTGAGATGAGATGGAGAGGTGTAAGACAGCATAGTAGGAGCCAGGTAGAAAAATATATGCAGTAATAATAAGTCTCTACAGAGAGAGATCAAATGCAGCACAGTGGAAAAAGAGAGGAGGTTATTTTAAAACAAGGATAGATGTTAACATTTTTTATTTGTTAAGAATCATAAGGAAGTAGGGTTTTTTCCCAAGTCTGTGTGCACCAGTCAGTCCTTCTCTCCTTTATAAACTGATGTTTAGAAAATTTCAAGCAACTGGGGGGGGGAAAAGCTACATTTAAACATCACCAACTACACCAAATATTTCAAAAATATTTCCACGTTTTAAGAGGTAAATTTATTAGTAGTACTTATAGGTGTACTATATCTGGAATTCTTATTTGGGTATTCCACTCAATTTTAAGCGTTTGGAATGATTTATGCAGCTTCTTTTTGCTTTTGTGGGGCTGCTGGCCATATTTCATTGCCAACTGAACATATATACCTAAGTTTGTTCTCCACAGTGCAGTGCAATTCAAGTTCTGACTTACTGATGTTTTTGTGTGTGTGTAACTGACATGCTTTTTCTTGTTTGAAGTACCGTGTATCTAAATGACTAAGTCCTGTGCAGGAGCAAGGCCCATATAAACTGCTTCCTGTCATACGAAGTTGATTTATGGGTAGAGAGCAGCTGTATTGCTGACAATGGTCTTTTTTTCTTTCTTTCTTTTTTTCAAGTCTAAAAGTATTTAGGCTGATCACTTTGTACAGATTAAATAATAATCATCCTTATTCTGCCAGTAGTACTTGGAAATGAGTAATTTCAGTATTGATATTGATTTATGTTGGAAAGATATTAAACATACATGGGTACACAGTTTGGATGATTGCAAGTAAAGCACCAGTTATTTTGACAGCATTATCATCTAGCAGACTCCTAGGTAGGCTAGGGGAGCCTAACCATGCTAAACTGTGAATTGTATGCATGGTAAGAAGTAGGCCCTGTCCCAAAGAGCCTGCAGCTCATTTACCCAATGGCTTTCCCTACAAGGTCAGCCACACCTTGGAGGAAAGCCAAAAGGCAAACTCATTGCCTCCTTTTGAAGGACTGGGAACCACCCATATGTCAATATTAATTTAGGGCTCAGGGTTCAAACCTCAGCACTTCATGGAGTCTCCCTGCTTGGAGTTATTCAAAAGCCACCTGGACACAGTCCTGGGCAACTGGCCTGCTTGAGCCAGGAGGTTGGACCAGATGACCTCCAGAGGCCCCTTCTAACCTCAGCCATTCTGTCATTCTGTGATCTTGTCCTGGGTTCAGCTGGGATAGAGTTGATTTTCACAAGAAGCTGGGAGGATAGTTGACCCGAACTAACCAAGGGGATATTCAGTACTGTAGGATGTCATGCTCAGTATATAAACTGGGGGAGTTGACCTGGGGAGGGAGGGATCGCGGCTCAGTAGTAGGCTTGGCATCGGTTCTGGGTGTTGAGTGATTGCATTGTGCATCACTCGTTTTATATATTCTCAAGTCTTGATAGTCTCTTTTGTTTGACAGTTTGATTTCTATGAGAAGTCTTTTTTCCTGATCTTTATCATTACATCATTAAAATCAGTGCCTTCTAGGTGTCTAGGTACCTTTTAGTATCTGGGCTCTAGTGCTCAACAGGAAGCACATCATTATTCTCCTTTGAGGTATGAAGCAAGAAGGTGTATTAGTGAATGGGAATGGGAGAAGACGTAGAATTGAGCAGAAAGCTGTAGGCAGCAATTGTAATTTGCTCCCCGTGGGTGTGGACGTTGTGGCATTAATGACAGGATCCCAGTACATGCAGTCGTGTCGGACTTCTGCCTAGTTTATGGCATAGGTTTGACTTACAGTGGGGAACACTGAATAAGTGTAATTAGGACTGTATAGCATTTCCAGACTTTTGAGAGCTTAATTCTCCAGATCATTAGAACTCCTAGTGAGTGTTTGATTTTGTGTACATAGAGTCTCTGCTTTATTCACACTTGTCTCTTAGTATGTGTATTTAAAGAATTAAAGATATGTGTTGTTAAGTAAGTACCAAAATATTTACATGGCATTCTCCCTACTTACAAATCCAACAGTAACCACAGGTACTATTGTGGGCTACAGTGGTTGTTCTCTTCTTTGAAACAAGTGCCTAAAAAAACTCTGGAAGAGCTTTTTATGCTTTTGGCTCCTGTTAGTTTATTACAATGCTGTTAGTCAGCTGGCTAGATTAGACTGAATAGGGACTTTTTAATACTTTCTGTTTGGTTTGCTGCTGATGTTTGCTAGGAAGAGTAAGAAAGTAACTACTTGGATTACTCAGGTCAGTCGAGAAGATGCAGAAAATAGCTTCATAAAAGAAATCCTGTATCAGCTGCCAACTTTATTGTTTGAATTCTTTGTGTCACATACACCACTACAACTATTACAGTATTGTTATACTATAAAATTTTTTGTAGGAGAATTTTCTTTCATTGTCCCTGAAGAGGCAGAGCATTTTTATGAAAGCATTTTTTGCTTTTTATACAGCAAATGCCAATGTGAATTTTCATTTTGTTCTTCACTTACTAACAGTTTGTTGATAATTCAGCACTATTGAAAGAAGGGAGAAGATGATGCAAGTGATAGAGGACAGTTTGTCACAGATGGAAATGATTGGTTTGTTCACTTACTTGAGTTGGATTTTGCTTCCTAGTATCAGTCATATTCAGCATTGCCGGAAAATCTTGCTTTACTGTGATAAAATCAAAATGAAAGAGCAAAAGCCACCTTATTGTCTGATTAAAAGTGTGGCTGTTGCTGTAGGGTGGGGAATACAAACCCTGTAGACACCTTCAAAATTGCAGTACCTGCAGCTTTGATTTTGAAAAAGCAGTAAGGGCAAGGCTGGTGTGGCAAAGCTATGCAACAGTGCGAGGATTTCCTTGCGCTGTGAGTGCCACTGTCTCCTTAAGCTTGATACACAAGCAATTATGCATAAAAACATACATGCCACTTTCCCAGGGAAAGAATTCCCTTTTCTCCTGTACTGCCATCCAGTTTGGCACATGAGGCAGCATGAGGGTCCAGTGGGGTTTCTCTGTAGAGCCCTACAGAGGTCATATGGCCAGCAGGAGCTATGCAGCCACAGCTCTTAGCTGCTTGCTTGTAGTTATCAGTCCAATGCTTTCAGGTGCTGCTTCTGATTTCCACTGCTGGGAGCATCACTGTACCTTCCCTTTATGCTATGCTTGATCCTTCTGGATTGTGCGCTTGTAGCAGAAGTAACGTGGCTGGTTTCTGGACAGGCACTTGGTGGGTTCTTCCTGTTAGAATGTAAACAAACTGGCAGTTGTATAACATCCAGTCGTGCTCTCTTATTAAGCAGAGTTGCCTTTTGATGGAGGGCATGCAGACTTTTCCACATTTAAAACTGTGAGATCTAAGGAACAGATTGTGTTTGAAGAGTGGCTGTTGAGTTCTTTATTTCTCATTTCCTGCTGTCTCTATAAGGAGTCGCTCAGGGTACATGGGGAAGGTCTTGAAACTCCTGTAATGAGAAAGTTAAGCAGATACTGTCCTTTGCTCTCTGGCTCTTAATCTGTGTGAGAGTAAGGCAAGGAAAGCATCTGTAAGTCTGTAACCGTCATTGTCTCTACCAGGGATACAGAGAAATGATATTGCAGCAGTGAAATTTATGTGCTTCTGTCCTGTACCTTGCAGACAGCTGAGTAGGACAGATCAGGATGGTCACATCCTTGAGTGGCAGGACTACAGAAAGGAGAAGAGGCTAAAAGGCATTCCTCTATGCCAGCCATTACTTGATAGATAGCAAGAATGAGAGATTGGTTCAAATCTGCCTTTATTCTCACCCTAAGCCTGGCAATTTACAGACACATTGGCTGGCCCCATATCAAATAGCTGTGGTCTTTGCAGAGTTGCAGCCTTCCATGCAAAAGAGAAATTCACAGATTCATGGAATTGTCAGAGTTGGAAGGGACCTCCAGAGATCATCTAGTCCAACTCCCCTGCTTAAAAGCAGGATCCCCTAGAGCACATCACTCAGGACTGCATCCAGGCAAGTCTTGAAAATCTCCAGAGAAGGAGACTCCACACCCTCTCTGGGCAGCCTGTTCCAGTGCTCTGGCACCCTCACCCAAAAGAAGTTTTCCTCATATTTAAGTGGAACCTCCTATGTTCCAGCTTGTGCCCGTTACTCCTTGTCCTGTCACTGGGAGCCATTGAAAAGAGTCTGGCTCCATCCTCCCTCAACCCACCCTGTAGGTATTTGTAAACATTAATTAAATCACCCCCTCAGCCTTCTTTTCTCCAGGCCAAAGAGTCCCAGCTCTCTCAGCCTTTCCTCACAGGGGAGATGTTCCAGTCCCCCAGTCATCCTCATTGCCCTCTGCTGGACTCTCTCCAGTAGGTCCCTGTCTCTCTTCAGCTGGGGAGTGAGGAGAAAAAAACTGGACTCCGCACGATTCAATGTGAATCAAACAGAAGCCGTTTTATTTACTTTGTCTGTCCCTTTTATACAATCTTTCTTTCCCTACACGCGGTCACGCATTATCTAATTGGTTAAAGGTCTCTAGCACGAGGCAAACATGCAGCTCAGTTCAGCTCCCGTTGGTTCTTAAGTTCTTCTCACGCAGTGTCCAATTGGTCACTCTCATCTGTTCACTCCTGCATTCCTTAGTGAAGCAGTCACTGCTCTTTCTTATTTTTTCTTCCTTTGAAGTAGCTTCTAGAATGCAGATACGTGCCTAGGCCAACATCCCGTATGGCTCGTTCACTATATGGTCATTCTCTTTTAAATACATTCCTACAGGGGAGCCCAGAACTGGATGCAGTATTCCAGTTGTGGCCTCACCAGGGCAGAGCAGAGGGGGAGAATGACCTCCCTCGACCTACTGGTCACACACTGCCCTGTGCAGCCCAGGGTGGCATTGGCCTTCTTGGTGGCAAGGGCACGTTGCCGACTCATGGATAATTTACTGTCTGCCAGGACTCCCAGATCCTTCTCCTCGGAACTGCTTTCCAGGAGGTCCCCCCTAACCTGTACTGGTGCCTGGCATTCTTTTTCTCCAGGTGCAGCACCCTACACTTGCCCTTATTGAACCTCATGAGGTTCTTCTCTGCCCAGCTCTCCAGCCTGTCCAGGTCCCGCTGGATGGCAGCACAGCCCTCTGGCGTGTCAGCCACCCCTCCCAGCTTGGGATCATAGCAAACTTGCTGAGGATACACTCTGTCCCCTCCTCCAGGTCATTGATGAAGATGTTGAACAAGACCAGACCGAGTATTGACCCCTGGGGGACACCACTGGTTACAGGCCTCCAACTCGACTCTGCTCCATTGATCACAACCCTCTGTGATCTGTCACACAGCCAGCTCTCGATCCACCTCACCATCCCCTCATCTAACCCACACTTCCTGAGTTTCCTAATGAGGATGTTATGGGAGACAGTGTCAAAAGCCTTGCTGAAGCCAGGGTAGATGACATCTACTGCTCTCCCGTCACCCAGCCAACTGGTTATAACATCATAGAAGGCTAGCAGATTGGTCAAGCATGATTTACCCTTGGTAAGTCCATATTGACCACTCTCAATAACTTCCTGCTCTTCAGCATGAAAAAATGTTGAACTCTGAGTGCAAATACATGTGGTCCATTGCTCCGAGCAGTCATAGGTCTTACCATTGGTAATTATTCCTACACCCTATGTATAGAATCATAGAATAGCCTTAGACGGAAGAGACCTCTAAGATCATCAAGTCCAGCCATTAACCTAACACCTAACAGTCACCAGTACACCATGTCTCTCAGCCCCTCATTTACACGTCTCTTAAATATCTCCAGGGTTGGGGACTCCAGCCCTGCCCTGGGCAGCCTGTGCCAGTGCTTGATAGCCTTTTCAGTGAAGAAATGTTTCCTAATATCCAGTCTAAACCTCCCCTGGCACAACTTGAGGCCATTTCCTCCCATCACTAGTTACCTGGGAGAAGAGACCAACACCCACCTCACTACACTCTCCTCCTGATGTCTCCCCTCAGCCTCCTCTTCTCCAGACTAAACAACTCCAGTTCCCTCAGCCGCTCCCCATCAGACTTGTGCTCCAGACCCTTCACCAGCCTCATTGCCCTTCTCTGGACACGCTCCAGCAGCTCAGTGTCCTTCTTGTAGTGAGGGGCCCAAAACTGAACACAGTATTCGAGGTGCAGCCTCACCAGAGCTGAGTACAGGGGGACAATCACCTCCCTACTCCTGCTGGTCACACCATTTCTGATACAGGCCAGGATGCCATTGGCCTTGGCCACCTGGGCACACTGCTGGCTCATATTCAGCTGCCTGTCGACCAGCACCCCCAGGTTCTTTTCTGCTGGGCAGCTTTTCAGCCACTCTTCCCCAAACCTGTCGCGTTGCATGGGGTTGTTGTGACCCAAGTACAGGACCTGGTACTGAGCCTTATTGAACCTCATACCATTGGCCTTGGCCCATTGCTCCAGCCTGTCCAGACCCCTCTGCAGAGCCTTCCTACCCTCAGGCAGACCAACACTCCTGCCCAGCTTGGCATCACCTGCAAACTTACTGTTTGGTGCTAAACGTAGTGGGATTTCTTTAATAGACCGTGTAGTGATGTGTCCATTCTCGCAAAAGAACATAGCGTATCTGAAAGTCAGAGATTAATATTAGTACATATGTCATCTTTCTTCAGTGCTTTTCTCAGTGAAAGGACCTGACTCGCAACATATGAAACACTATAATGCAGAAAATGGATTATGACTTTCCCATTTCCTCCAATTCTAAATAATTAATTAGCAGATAGTGAAAAAAAAATGTGTAAAATCAGATACATTCTATTTGCAGCTCTTCATATCACATAAAGGAAAAATTAATATTAGTGTTTGAACCAATTTTAACATCTGTATCCCATTTTGCTGAAGTTTTTAATTTGCTGATCTCTTTTCCTATTTTGTAATCTCATTCTTAAGGCTACCCTAGTGGTTCTTTTTTTTTTTTTTTTGGTAAATGTACTCCAACATGTAACTTGTATTTAAAATTTCCTTTTAAATACTTACTGGTGATGTCAGTGGGGAACTGTTGTGAGCAGTATTACCAGCAGAAATTTTGGATTTTAACTGTGGATTGAATTTGGCTGTTGCCTTAATTTTCTCCTACAAAGTACAGCATGTGACACACTGGGTGGAAGAAGAGAATGCCTCAGAGAATTTTGTTCCTGAGAGTTTTCGCTCTCAAGTTGGCTGAATTAGCTTGAGACAGTGCATTTGAAGGCAAAGTGATAGCAGGTAACAGTTCCAGTAGTTGACATGTGCAGGATGGTAATTTCTGCAGCATGTTTGACCACTTCTGTGCAAGGGAACAGTTTCTTAATCGAAAGAAGGGAGAAAAAATATTCTTCTGCTTGCAGTCTGCCCATGTTTGTGTGTAATCTTTCTGAGAACATGAAGACATCCCGTTCCAGGGTTTTCTGGTTGAATTCGCACCTCTGTTCAGGGAGCTGTTCCTCATCCTTTCAGTGTACAAATATGAAAAAACTCTTTTTTGACTAGCTTTGTAGTAATTCAGACTTGATTTCTTCCCTTCCTGAAAGCTTGCTGTGCTCTTTTTTTTTTTCATGAATTACTTGCCTTACTATTAAATTTAGGTGATTTCTTTTGGGTAGAGCCACAGCATAATGTGTCTGTTTATGTCATTTAGGAAGAAATACGTATTTCAGTGTCTTGTTAACAATAGAATTTCTCTAATTAATTGACAGTGCACTACTGGAATAATGATTTCGTACTTAATTCTGAAAGGTTTGTACAAAGGCAAAACAGGATTACAGGTGGTCATTAATATCGCACTGATATTTTTGTTCCCTCCCAGGAATGCTGTGGTTTTGGATTTGTGTAAATTTCTTGCTTTGTCTTCTATTTTCTCTCCTTTCATCTCTCTCCACATGTTTTTTGCTTTTCTAGGACAACTAAAAGACATTGTACCTTATACGATGGGCAGCATTCCACTCTTCCAGGAGTATGTCATATTCCAATGGCAGAGCCATTCTGCACCAAAACCAGAGAGGTTAGTGAATTCTCTAATAGTATTTAGAAATGTTATTTTTATGGCACTTACTCATGGTAAGTGCCATAAGTGCATGGTGACAGACAAGGCTTAGTTTAAAGGGTGTTGAACGTAGAAACAGAAATTACAGTAACTTTTTATTCTTCATTGTTGTTCTTAGTTTTGTTACTTCAAGATTTTTAGGCTTCAAAAGCACTTATACTCCTCCCAGAAGCTTGGTCTGTCTGTGATTAAATATGGTACCTTAATGTATGCTTAGATCTGAGGAAAAGGGAAGGTGAAAATTGAACTGTGCATTTTATGCTGTTGTGAAATGCTCTGATCGGAAGCTGCAGGGAGGTACATTCTCCAGGGGCACAGGAATGCTTACATAATCAGTCAAATCCATATCAGAGAGTTGCTCTCGGGTGCCGTCAGTTACTACACTGAGCGGGACAAAGCTGAATTGTGAAACAGGTGGTCCAGTCTGTACCCAGAGCATGTACAAATATTTGTACTACTGAGCTGTTGTGCTCTTGTCACCAGTTCACTTCAGTGTCATTATAGGCTATTTTTGTAAATTGGCCTGACTCGGCCTGGTTTCGAGATACCCATCAGTAGGTCCACAGCACTGTTAGTAGAACAGTGCTTCAGTGCACTGGGAATCAAGGTGTTTTGCAGTGAAGAAAAGATACTCTAAATCTCATGAGGAAACAAACCACTACATATTACACATGTACATGCTTTTGCCCTTCTTCCACTGAGCAGCAAATTGTGGAAAATAATTTGCATTTTTCATGTGACTAGGCACTTACCAAAGATTACCTGGCATATAGTTGTTCACTGACTTTGAGCATGATGCTGTGTCACAACAGATACTAGGAGTTTATTGAGATCTAACTGTACACTTTCTGAAATGGATTAAACCCAGTGCTGTTACTGAAGTGACTGGCAGTACTTCACACACTGTGTCTCTCATTTTTTAAAAGAGGTAAGTAGATATGCATAAGCCAGTTCCTGAGGCTGCAAGAAACGTATGTCAAGCCTAGTTTTCATTTGATTTTTAAGTAGCTAGAGACAGTGTTCTATGGGCATTACATGTTTTGAAAATCCAACTGAGAAACACTCCTTTTCAAACAGAGAAAAAACATTTAGGTACTTCCCAGTCTCACATGTGATCATTATCTTATTAGCCTATGTGTTCTAATCAGCCTAATAGATGTTTCAAAGAGCATGTGGTTTTAAACTCTTACTGAGGCTGAAGAGGGATACTTTCACTTCATTTGAAACTACCAGATAAAAGTGACTGAAACCTTTTTCGTGGAACTATCCCTGAAAATTGTTGGGATTATTTCAGCCCAGTTTACCCTAATTCTAGGGAATTTCGTAGATAAATGCAATAATAATAAAGCCAAAACTATTAATGTAATAGAGTAATTAAGGAATTTTGCATGAAAACATCCAAAAACTTTTTATTAAATTGAATTTGTGCAAATATGTGAAAATACTGTGTTTTATTTGGTTTATATACTGTAAATTACATGAGAATCTGAAAGAAGTTTATCTTTTCTCCGACTATGAACTTTTGAATAATGTAGAGTGCCTGGGTCAGAAAGTGGGGCTCACTGCAGCATCTTATAGCAGATCCAGTTGAAACTTTCTAAAGAGTTTTGGGAAAATACTGCTCAGCTGTGCTTTAAGTCAATCACAGGTGAAGTTGTCTGTTGATTTATTGACAACATGTAATTAACTGGCAATCAGTGAATCATACATTCAGAATTAATATCAGCAATATACCACAATATTAGATGTGATTAATATTAGATTAACTTCCAGCATAAACACCTACAAATTTCTAAGTGTCCTTCTGTGGCTAATCCCCAGAAACTCTGCTTTCCCCTAACATGCATATTCACGCAGTTGCATGCACAAACACCCTTCCCCAGCACATGTGGGTTACATGCACACCCACCCACTTCTGGGGGGACAGGTTTACCTGTTTACACACATCTGCAGTGGAAGGTGAGGGTACTCCAGATTTTTGTGTACTTGTGCTGCTCCACATGAACCACTGATCCACATGCCAGCGAGGAGGCATCCCACAAGGCCACGTAGCACACTTGAGCATACACACTGCTTGTTGCACCCATGCAGGGCGGGTCAACCAGCCAGCTGGCGTGCAGGCTTCTCACAGCGTTTTGCAGGGCGGCTGCTCTTCCTGAACTGTGTGAAGGTCATGATGCTGACAATACAGCTTCTGTTGGTGCCAGACTAGGTTTTCACTGCTGCTGTGTTGTGACGGTCTCTCCTGTCCTGTCACAATTTTTCATGCTGCTTTTGTACTTCTTTTCAGGCTTTGCTTTTCTGTTGATGGTCATTTCAAACAGATATCTGTCATCATAGTTACTTTCCCCTTCCTACTCAGGATAGTTACAGGTGTCCTAGTCCCATTCACACATACTGGTATACTCTTACTCCTACTGTATCAACTGGTGTTAGCCAGGCTTTTTACCAGGAGTCGAAGTCTTGATGATTCTGCCATGTACAAGATTCTAGCTGGAACTGTAAAGATTAATGTGAAGTACATGGTATATGTAAAATGTACAACCCAGTCACTGGTATGGGAAAATGTGGTAATAATTTCTGTTACGGATTCCCAGGGTACTCTTTGAAGTATGTGCTTGTAAAGTTTTACTTTCAAAAAGTAAACTTCCTATTACTGTTCTCACCAGCACAACTCCACCATGTGGTACTGTAGTGCTCAGTGGAGCATTTTCACCATTCCATTCTCAGTGTAAACACAGCCTAAATATCATGCAAAAAAAAAATCTGTTTTCCAGTCTTCTTGGTCTGCATTGAAAACAATAAACCAACTGATACGAACAAAATCAGATTAGTTCAAAATCATTCTATTGGTAGGACTATTAATTTTGCTTGCTCAGAAAGGAAACTGATCTGTGGGTTTGGACAGCTGTAGCCATATGAAGCTTGACTGCTTTGTATAAAGCTAATTTCTTTTGTATGTAATTTTTTTGTTAGGATGCAAAAGCAGTGCAAAGGGGAATTATTTCTTTCTCTTGATATTGGCATGTTCTGCAGGTTCTTATTGAGACTACCAAGAAACTTGGGCTCCAGTGTCATTCCAAGGGGACGATGATCACAATTGAAGGCCCACGTTTCAGTTCCCGAGCAGAAAGCTTGATGTTTCGCAGCTGGGGAGCTGATGTTATCAACATGACCACAGTGCCTGAAGTGATTCTTGCGAAAGAAGCTGGAATGAGTTATGCTAGTATTGCCATGGCAACAGATTACGACTGCTGGAAGGAACACGAAGAAGCAGTGAGTGAAACTTTTTTTCCCTCTAGGTCTTGTCCTCGGGGATCTGGATGAGAACCTGTAGGTTTTGATAAGAGGTCACATATTGAGCTAAATCTATTCTGAGTATCGCTGAGTTATTGTGGATGAACGGTTGTGAAAGTAAAAACACAGTGAATTGTTGCTGCCTTATTCGTTTTCATAAACTTGCCTCACTACTAGCAAACCTTTTGTCACCTCTTTTCTGAATCAGGGGGTCTGTGTGTACAAAGCTTGTGAGCTCTGTGTGTGAGCTTGTCTTCCCATAGTTGGTTTGGTGTTTTTTCTTTTGCAACTCTGTGCAAAATGATGTATCTGCTTTAGTTCTGCTATTTGTGTAAAATACAATCAGACATATACCCACAGCGGAAATAAGTTTTCACTAACTAAAACAATTGTGACATTTTAAGGCTTCACCATTTCATTTAGAGATGTATGAGTTAAATGGATTTATTTGAGTATTTAAAATTTGTGCCATCAAAATTAAGAGACACCACTCTATTGTATTTCTAGGTTTCAGTGGACAAAGTTTTAAAGACGCTGAAAGGGAATGCAAATAAAGCTACTAGCATACTCCTTACTGCTATACCTCAGATAGGTTCCATGGAATGGACAGACACCCTGCACAACCTGAAAGTAAGTACACACATACAGCTGATGAGTACCCGGGACAGGGTATGCATATATGCATGCAATGTAGGTATGTCTTCCAAGATATTTCTGCCTAAGTTGTAGAATCATAGAATGGTTTGTGTTGGAAGAGACCTCAAATATCATCTCATTCCAGCCCCCTTGCCAGGGCAGGGACACCTCCCACTAGACCAGGTTGCTCAAAGCCCCATCTAACCTGGCCTTGAACACTGCCAGGGAGGGGGCAGACACAACTTCCCTGGGCAACCTGTGCCAGTGTCTCACCACCCTCACAGGAAAGAATTTCTTCCTATTATCTAATCTAAATCTACCCTCTTCCAGTTTAAAGCCATTACCCCTCGTCCTATCACTACATGCTCTTGTAAAAAGTCCTTCTCCAGCTTTCTTGTAGGCCCCGTTCAGGTACTGGAAGGTGCTATAAGGTCTCCCTGGAGCCTTCTCCAGGCTGAACAACCCCAACTCCCTCAGCCTGTCCCCATAGCAGAGGTGCTCCAGCCCTCTGATTATCTTTATGGCCCTCCTCTGGACCTGCTCCGACATATTGATGTCTTTCTTACATGGGGGGCCCCAGAACTGGACACAGTACTCCACATGGGGTCTCATGAGAGCAGAGGGGTAGAATCACTTCCTTCGACCTGCTGGCTACACCAGGATATTGTTATAACTTCTAACGGTCATAACTTCTTAGAGTAGGTGCTTCAACAAACCAGATCCATTCAAGACAGGCAAACAAATTCATTAAGACTCTCACAAGCTTTATTGCAAAGATCTAGCTTCAGTTTTACAAGAAGTGTTATAAAAGGCAAAAAAAATAAGGACATATATATAGTTGATGAAGTGTTATACTTCATAGCACAGATAAGATACAAGTCTCTGTGAGCATCCAAATGAAAAACCCGTACCTATACTCAGTTTTAGAGGTCTTAGAACGATGGACAGCCAAGCAGAGAAGACTGAACCAAACCAAAAAGCAAATTGTGCTCTTTAATATAGGACTGTTAAAACATCTAGATAATAACCAGTTTGAAATTATTAGAACTGTGTTCTCCCATAAGTTTCAGATCCACAGTGCATGAAAAACAAATGGAAAAGAAAAAAATTTCAAAATACATTGGTGAGGGAATTTTAGACAAGAGTTTATTTTCATGTTTTACATCACTTCCATTTCACAGGCATGCTTGAGATTCATTTCTGGCTATAGTGTAGAGAGAAAGAACAATGTTAAATTGGTTTGGGTGTCTATCCAACTGCTTGACAAGCTTTTTTGAACAAAGAGCCGCTTCCAAGTGTACAAGAGCATGAAGTGTGAGAGCAACTGAGGATTGCATTGAGATGGTGTGGGAGACAGGGAAGTAAAATGGGAATATGAAGGACAAAGAGCAGATAGAAGTCAGCCACAAGGATCATTGTTAGTGGAAGCCACAGCAGTCTGAAAAGGAGGAAGCCTGTTGAGGCTTTTTTAGAGAGTCCAGTCTCTTAGGTTCTTTTTTTGTCTTTTCTGAAAATTACTTTGTTGACTGAAATTTGAATGGGTAAGAAAAATGAACAGAGACATAGGTCGTGTCTTCATATACCTGAAAATATGTCCCTCTAATTCAACTATCAACAGAACTGTGTGTGCTATAAAAATCTTCCATGTCTTCTGATTGGGATCAAATTTGCAGTTTTGTTTCTGGTACGGTTCTCTTGTCAGTGACTCTTATGTCTAGTTTAGTCAGTGTCCTGAAGGAAAGACATACCTCACAAAATTGACCCCAGACACTATTAAGCATACTTGACCAGGTCACGTTCATGGAGGTCCAACCCAAATCCTTGAAATGAGTCTTTTGCTGATTCTTCACTAGAAAACCTACTTCTTGTTAGAAGGCCTTGGATTATGGTCAAGTGTCCCTGGACAGGAAGATGTCACCGCACTGGTGAGATCTCCGACTAGCTCTGTCCAGATTTGGCCTTTATAGAGGAAGGTTGCTTTACCTACACACAATTATCCGTGATCCAAAATCAAACCACAGACCAACTGCTATTTCATTTTCGGCCTCGGTCGATCAGCTGCCACTTATGCCTTGCCCTTGTGGTTTTGTATTAGTATGTTCTTACAGTTCTAAGAAGAGAGGTTTGGGGCCATGGATGGTACCACAGGATCTGCCTCCAATTTTGGCAGGTATACTTCAGTGAGCAGTGTGCGATTGCTTTCCCTTGCGTGATTGTCTTGATTCTTCATCAGGAGTGAAAGAGCTGGTGACTGGAAAGAGCTGGCACTGAGTTTGCAAGATTTCCCTTTAGTGAACACTAACCCTTCTTTCAGTTTGTTGTCAGCTGTTTAAAACACCGATTCAAGTGCTTCCTCCAGCTTAGTCCCTGAACTGTTTGCTGAAAGAAGAAATTGTGGTGCACGAGAGGAAGAGTCACTCCATTCTGATGTAGCTTCTTACACTCTTTCACTTAAACATCTGCTGCTGCTTGGTATCAGAGATTAATGTTGAGATAGTTTCACTTTGGCTTGACAATTCTTACGTGTTTATGTTCTTTGCTGATAGTGGCTTGGTTTGAGAGATAATATACTGAGAAAGGGAGTCAGTCAGAAGGCATTAGAAGAACTGGAAACAGAAACTAGCTATTGGCAGTGGGTCTTGAGATTTTATGTCAGGAGAGGAGGAGTCACAATTGTTTCTGATTTAACACAACCAAATACTCTGGAAAAGTGACAGGAAAGCCTGAGGCTATGGAGGCTTCCTCTGATTTTACTTAGGAGGGGCAGGAAAGGCTAAAAATCTTTCTTTTTGAGGCATTAAATGGTGGCAAAGTAGATGAAGGATTGGTCCTGAGCTTCTGTGTTACTGAATAAGAAGAGAGGCAATTATGCAGTATGGCAGAGAGAGATTCATATGTATGTGCGTCTGTACGAGTGTGTAGTTGAACCATAAAGAGTTTTAAAAAGCTATTATCTTTGTATATAAAGTGTTCTTCTGTATATTTTACTCTGGAAATTTTGCAGGTCAGATGATGGGAGTTTTTTAACTGATGTTTTTCGGAGGCACCTTTTCTTAGAGCTCGACAGTAGCACTTCTTGCATGCACTGTGGTAATGTGGTAAGGAATGCAGACAAGGAGAGAGCTGAGCGAGACTGGAGTTGGCACTCTGTGATCAGTGACAATGTAAAACCTGCACCTAGCCTGCAGCTGGGCACCTCCAGTGGGCCCATTGCCTGTTTCTAGTGTCTGGGGAAGCATGTGAAACCATAAAGGTCTACATGGACACAGCTTTTCCTTTCTGAGCTCTGTAATCTGGCTGCCATGACTGGAGGAACTTCACTGGCAGGAGACAATATACTACCAGGGTCTTTGCCCAGCTGCATTTACGTCTCTTCCCATGGAGGTATGCATTCCATGCACCCACACACATGTGGTGGTGTCACCTCCGAATCTCACAGTAGTCTTGAGGAAAACTTGGCATGTTGAAGCAAAAATGTCCAAGGGTAGTTTTTCTGCCAAAGGGTAGGCTGCCTGCCATCTGCTCCTTTTCATGTGTCTTTTCATCTGTGATATGTCAGTGAGTTTAAGTGTAGTTTGAAAGTTACAATTTTTAACTGCCTGAGATGTCTTTAGCCCAGTATTCCTCCTGGCTGTTTTGTTTTAAGAAGATATCATTCTCCAGGCTCAAGGTACACGAGCTTGAAAAAAAACATGTGGAGCAAACCTTTCTGCAGGCACAGCATCTTCCTATAGCCTGTCATTCTGAGGTGTGGCCAGGGTAAAAAGCCCTTGCTCTTTCAGAACAGGGTATGATCAAATTGTATTTATGTCATGGATCAGGAAACACAGATGGTGCTGTTCATCACAGTTGTCCAAGTAATTTCTGGCAGGTGTCAGGGAAATTTCTGAATAGCATGGGTCAGCCATGGGTGATGTACAGCTGGATCTGCTGTTCACTGAAAAGAGTTGTTTAGTGAGGTGATAATCAGTAGCAGTTGTTGCTGTAATGCTGGTGAAATAGTGATGTTCAACATCCTGTGAGGAGCAAGGAAATCAAGTAGCAGAGTACAGATGCTGAAGTTCAGGTGAGCATACTTGTGTTTAACCAGTGAACCAGTCAGTATCATCTCATGGGAGGCAGCTCTGAAGGGGCAAGTCGCTCCAGAAAGCTGGCAGATCTTTAAGGGTAGTGTTCTCCAAGCAAAGGAGTGATGCAGTCAGGAGACTGACTTGGCTAAGCAGAAAACAGAGTTCCAATGCAAAAATGCAGCATTCAAGGGTTAGAAGCAGGCACAATCTACAAAAGCAGGAATCCAGAAGCAAGAGCAGGCATGTAGGGATGATTTCAAGAAAACCAAAGCTTGCCTGTAGTTGACATTTAGAAGGGACGTCAGAGGCAGGAAGAACTTCAGCCACTGCATTGATGACAAAAGCTGATCAAGTAAAACATGAGCTCAATGCTGAATGAAGTAACCAAATCGGTGACAGCAGACAGTTTCAAAGGGGAACCAGTATAGTATATTCTTTTTTATCTTTATTAGGAAAAGTATTGGTGAGAGAGGAAAAACTGTACCGTTGAAAATAATTTTGGCTCATAACAACTTGGAATTGAGCTCTGTACCTTTATTACAGTAAGGTTTAACCCCATGAGGATCAGGAGAGAATCTGTACTGGGATGGTAAAAGGAATGTCATGTTAGAACTGATTTTTCTTAAAGCGTGGGTGTAAGAAAATCAAGCTTGTGCTTGATGCTTCTGTGAATGCTCCTCAGATAAACTTCTGGACTCTGTGAGGAGACCTGCTCATATTACCTGCCTTTTTTGAACTTCTGTACTAGCCTACATGAAATTGTATTTTTCAGAGCTCTGATACAAGGAATAAGGTTGTACTTGGATGAGAGCTGTGATAAGTGAATACTGTGGGATAGTTTGGGTAAGGTGAAACTGAACATCTAAGATGTGTTTCAGCACGCTTCATCATTGACATACTTGGACTTCAATATGTTTGGTAGCTAACAAGTTGCAGGGGATAAAGGTTAACATTTTTCAGTCATTTTTTCTAGTCTATCACAAACTGAAACTGACATTCATAATTTGTGTATGCCGAGCTCTGATCTTGTAAATATTCTTGAGTAATTTTCTTCCTTAAAGAATAGCTCAGTGAAACCAGTGAATGTACTTCTGTGACTAGAATGAATTGACTCAGGTGAATAAGGTGAAAAGGGAAAAATTCATCAAGGCTTCACTTCAGTTATAGTTGTGTTGGTCTACGTACTGTGGACCTTGCAGGCTATGAACCTCTCAAGAAAACTGAGATTGAAGTGTTTGTCAGGTCCTACCCTTGAACATGGCTGATGTCAAAGTTGCCTGTTCCTGCATAACATGAGTATTTAATTCACTCCCTTTAGAGAAAGGTTTCTGTTCTTGGTAGCTGTTCTTCAAAATTGATGAAGAAGCATGAAGGAATCACTTTTTTTTCTAAGGACCTTCATTTTCATGGCATTCTGATTGTATTTGTGAAATTTTTTTATGAATGTGATGCATATAATCCATTATGCTAACCTTGAAAATTAAATGCAAGCTGCGCAATTTTTGATTTGTAGCCTGTGAGCGTGAAGTCATTAGTTTAGTGTTTCTGCAATAGGATTGTGTGATGGGTTGACCTTGGCTGGACACCAGGTACCCACCAAAGCTGCTGTATCACTTACCCCGCTCAGCTGGACAGGGGAGAGAAAATATAATGACAGGCCTGTGGGTTGAGATACAGACAGAGATAGATCGCTCACCAATTACTGTCACAGGAAAAACAGACTCAACTGCTAGAAATTATTTTATTACCAGTCAAATCCAAGTAGGAGACATAAAACCAAATCTTAAAACACCTTCCACCCACCCCTCCTTTCAGGGTTCAACTTCACTCCCAATTTTCTCTACCTTCTCCACCCAAGCAGTGCAGGGGGTTGGGGAATAGGGGCTGCAGTCAGTTCATCGCATGTTGTCTCTGCTACTCATTCCTCCTCACTCTTTTCCCCTGCTCCAGTGTGGCGTCCCTCCCATGGGAGATGGTCCTCCACAAATTTCTCCAATATGAGTCCTTCCCACAGGCTGCAGTTCTTCATGAACTCCTCCAGTGTGGGTCCCTTACCACCGGGTGCAGTCCTTCAGGAATGGACTGCTCCAGCATGGGTCCCCCAGGGGATCGCAGGTCCAGCCAGCAAACCTGCTCCAGCATGGGCTTCTCTCTCCATGGGGCCTCAGGTCCTGCAAGGAGTCTGCTCCATTGTGGGCTTCCCACAGGGTCGCAGCCTCCTCCAGGCACATCCGCCTGCTCCAGCATGGGGTCCTCCATGGGCTGCAGCCTGCCTCACCATGATCTTCACCATGGGCTGCAAGGGAATCTGCTCCAGTGCCTGGACCACCTCTTCCTCCTCCTCCTTCACTGACCTTGATGTCTGCAAAGTTGTTTCGCTCACATATTCTCACTCCTCTCCCCACTGTTGTTGCCCAGCAGTTTTTTCCTCTTCTTAAGTATGTTATTCCAGAGGTGCTACCACCATTGCTGATGGAGTCATCCTTGACCAGTGGCTGGTCCGACTTGGAGCCGGCTGGCATGGACTCTATTGGACGTGGGGGAAGCTTCCAGCAGCTTCTCACAGAACACACCCCTGTAGGCTCCCCACTATCAAAACCTTGCCACGCAAACCCAATACAGATTGTTGTTCTCAATACCAATAAGCCTATTACATACGTTTAAAAAGTTGCAATGACAAGTCATTGAACTTTTGTAGGATATGCCCTCCCTGCAGTTCTTTTAACTTCAGTGGTAGTGGAGGAAGTTGGAGATACTATGCTGAGTTGCGACTGTTTGTAATCCAAATGGAAGCTATGTAGTCTGCTTTTGAAAAGTGATTCTGCTCTGCATTGGCAGAGGAAGCATTGATCTACTTTGACTTTGTATTTCAGACAACAGTGCAGTGTTCGGTCATCCTGCCAAAGCAGTAACAACCTGGATCGACCTTGAAGTTTTGAGTTCTCACAAGGAAGAGTGGATCACTTTCGAACTTCCAGAGGTTATAATATCTTCAAAAGTTATTACAAGCATAAAAGAATGGAGTAAATGTTGACCAATGATAATGTGTAAGACAGCTTTTATAACCTGTATCATGCTTGATAATGTGTGGGATGGCTAAAGTTAGATTTTGCGTATGTTTTGACCTTGGAATAGCTTTACTGTCAAGCTGGATCAGACAGCGGCTGAAGAAAAAAGTCAGTAACGAGTTGTTATCCTCTGTCCAGTGATACCTTTTAGCTGATGAAAGAAAGGAAAGGCTAGGTAATCCTCTGTTGGGAGTTTCATAAAATAAGATCTAAGAAAGCAGATTCAGATATGCTATTTGCTTTGCTATTTCTGCCTCCCATCTTTTTCTTCGGCAAAACAAATGGTTACAATTCACTTCAGAAATATACCAGAAAAACTGAGCAGACAATTTCAGAATAAAATTATACTATTTTTATACATCATCCGTATTTTTATTTCAGTGGTTTTTCCTAAAAGCGGTGGGTTTTGTTTGTGTGCTAGAAGACACAGTTTAATAATTGTGGTGGTTCTTTCACAGCAGCAGTTGTGTAATGAATGAATGTTCTTATTTAAAAAATCTAGGTAGTACCTAAGCCAAATTTGTGCCTGAAGATGTACTTATGTGACTTACAGAACTGTACAGAAAAGTACTTTGCTGCTAGTGTCCTGAGCACTGTGCTGGCCTTTTGCTGCTTCGTTGATGTGAACAAGTCTGGTTTTAGTTTCTGTTGTAAGTGATGAATGTGCTTGAGTGCTTTGAATGTATGCATTTCATTTTTTAATACAGTTTGACTTCAATAAAATAATCTGCTGCTTCTTGTCTACTAAATAAAAGAAATTAAACCTATGCTTTTCCAAACTGCGTTGAATTTGGGTTTTTTGTTTACTTCTGGCCATTAGTGAGTGAATTTTGTTTGTCTGATAATGGGTTTTGCCCATTTATGGAACAAGTTGATGATAATACCTCGTAAACTCCAGTTTTAGAAGGACTGTTTATAGAAAATACTGTGCTGTTTAGGAGTAAAGGTGCTAAGTCCCTGAAACAAAAGTGGAGCAGAATGCAATGCAGGCCAAGCAAGGGAAAGATCAGAAACATGAAAGGCATAGACTCTCACAGTAATGTTTTAAAATAATTAATTAAAAGAAAATTTTATAAAGCAAGTACATAAGCTTTTTTAGCTTGTTTGTCTTCTTCTGTTAGACACCCAGTCTCCTGCTGTGAAATCCTTTAGATTTGGAAAGATTCTCCCTAGCAAAACCAGTATAGGTACTTTTCAGGTACTGGGGAAAATAGCTCACCCAGCTTTCCATATTTCCTAGTGTTTTTTTAAAGAACTTAGATTGCAGGAGCCAGAGCTTGAAGCTTGTCAGGAAAAAGGCTACAGATCTAACATGCCTTTTACTGCCTCTAATATCTAGACAAATCAGATGGCTGGCCTTAAAAATGGTTTTCATTGTTGCTATCTTTGCCCGCTAGACAGTTTTAGTGAAATAGATTGGAGCCATAAAGTTCATATGTGGGTGTTCTAAGAGAAAGTTGTTTCTGGGTTTCCATTTTCAATCCCCCTTGTGTGTTTTGGGTTTTTTTTGCATTCCATAGCGATATATAAAGATAATTGTTCTGTTAATTTTCTTGTTTTCTATATGGAGTACTTCCAGTGTCACGGGACAGTATGGCACAGGGCAGGTCCATAGTTAGCATTTTTTCTTACACATTTCTGTTATAAATTCTTCATCATCTTCATATGCAAGGATAAATGATAACTCAAGGTAAAGATAGGGAATTGGCTGGATGGCTGCATCCAAAGAGTTACAGTATATAGCTCAATGTCCAAGTGGAAACCAGTAACAGGTAGTGTCCCTTGAGGGTCTGTGCTGGGACCAACACCGTGCAGTTTCTTCATCAATGACAGATAGTGGGATTGAGTTTTTGGATGCCACCAAGCTGAGTGCAGCAGCTGACATGCCTGAGGAATGGGAGGGACCTTGACAAACTTGAGCAGTGGGCCCATGTGAACTTCATGAAGTTCAACAAGGCCAAGTACAAGGTCTTGCACCTGGGTCAGGGCAACCCCTGACATGAATACAGGCTTGAGGGTGAAGGGATTGAGAGTAACCCTGCAGAGAAGGACTTGAGGGTACTAATGGATGAAAGATGAGACATGAGCCAGAAAACCAGCCATCCTGGGCTGCATCAAAAGGCATGGCCAGCAGGTCGAGGAAGGTGATTCTGCCCCTCTGCTCTGCTCTCAAGACTGCATCCAGTTCTGGGGCCCCCAACACAAGAAGAATATTGAGCTGTTAAGAGTGGGTCCAGGGGAGGGCGACAAACATGATCAGAGGGCTCGAGCACCTCTCCTATGGGGACAGGCTGAGAGAGCTGGAGTTGTTTACAGCCTGGAGAAGAGAAGGCTCTGGGGAGACCCTATAGCCTTTCAATACTTAAAAGGAGGTTTATAAGAAAGATGGAGGGAGACTTTTCACAAGGG
Source organism: Podargus strigoides (assembly GCA_028020825.1). Lineage (NCBI taxonomy): Eukaryota > Metazoa > Chordata > Aves > Caprimulgiformes > Podargidae > Podargus > Podargus strigoides. Next base: position 77,585,086 of record CM051663.1, on the reverse strand, counting down.
TCTGTAGTGACAGGACAAGGGGCAACAGTTTTAAGCTGAAAGTGGGGAGATTGAGGTTGGACATAAGAATTTTTTAACTATGAGGGTGGTGTGACACTGGAACAGGTTGCCCAGAGAGGCTGTGAATGCCCCTTCATTAGAAGTGTTCAAGACCAGGTTGGACAGAGCTTTGATCAACCTGATCTATTGAGACATGTCCCTGCCCGTGGCGGGGGGGTTGGGCTAGATGAGCTTCAAAAGTGCCTTCCAACCCAAACCATTCTGTGGTTCTACGATAACCTATTTGCTCTGTCAACGTAGGCTTGGTATCTGAAGGTGTCTCATGCAGAATTAATATAAAATCTGTCACATGATGGTAGTGTGTAGTGTGGTTTTGCAAAGTTTAGCATAAATTTACACTCTTTGAAATGCATTGGAAGATTTATCCATCAGACTGGATGACACAGATGGTAACTGGCAAGAAAAGCATAGGTAATATTTAATTATATAAAGATACACCAAATAACTGGTTTTAATTGTCTTTCTAAACATTCCTAAGAAAGGTATCAAATTTATTGTAGGAAGTACTGCAGGTATGATATGGAACAAGAAGATACAAATTTAATGTACTGCATTACTAAACCCAAATAAACGTTCTAGCAGAGAACAATGGCCATTCTTGGACTCCAAATGTCTTTGGTTTGACAGGAGTGAGACAATGACATACAGAGGACTACACTGATGGAAATGAAATCAAGTAAGGGAGCTAGGAGACCAGCGTGGTTAAACAAGGAACTGCTGGGCAAACTTAGGTGGAAAAAAAGAATTTATGGATCATGGAAAGAGGGGCTAGTCACTTGGGAGGAATATAGGACAGTTGTCAGAGGATGTAGAAAGGCAATTAGGAAAGCTAAGGCCTCCTTAGAACTTAACCTTGCAAGCCAGGTCAAGGACAATAGAAAGGGCTTTTTCAAATACATAGCTAATAAAACAAACACTAGAGGCAATATAGGCCCACTGATGAATGAGGGGGGTGCCCTAGAGACAGAGGATATAAAGAAGGCAGAGGTGCTGAATGCCTTCTTTGCCTCTGTCTTTACTCCTGCAGGCTTTCCCCAGGAGCCCCTGATCCCTGTAGCCCCGGAAGAAGTCAGGATAAAGGAGGAGTTTGCCTTGGAAGATGAGGATTGGGTTAGGGATCAGTTGAGCAATCTGGATATCCATAAATCAATGGGACCAGATGGAATGCACCCAAGGGTGCTGAGGGAGCTGGCAGAGGTCATTGCTAGGCCACTCTCCATCATCTTTGGTAAGTCATGGAGAACAGGAGAGGTGCCTGAGGACTGGAGGATAGCAAATGTCACTCCAATCTATAAGAAGGGCAAGAAGGAGGACCCGGGTAACTATAGACCGGTCAGCCTCACCTCCATCCCTGGAAAGGTGATGGAACAGCTTGTTCTTGGCACGATCTCGAGGCACATCAAGGATGAGGGGGTCATTAAGAGCAGTCAACATGGTTTTACCAAGGGTAAGTCATGTTTGACCAACCTTATTGCCTTCTATGAGGAAATAACTAGGTGGACAGATGATGGTAGAGCGGTAGATGTGGTTTATCTTGATTTCAGTAAAGCATTTGACACTGTCTCCCACAGCATCCTTGTAGATAAGCTGATAAAGTATGGGTTTAGTGATCAGGTAGTGAGGTGGATTATGAACTGGCTGAAGGGAAGAAGCCAGAGAGTTGTGGTTAATGGGACGGAGTCTAGTTGGAGGCCTGTGACTAGTGGAGTCCCTCAGGGGTCGGTACTGGGACCGGTGTTGTTTAATATCTTCATCAACGACTTGGATGAGGGTACAGAATGTATCCTCAGCAAGTTTGCTGATGACACCAAACTAGGAGGAATGGCTGACACACCAGAGGGTTGTGCTGCCATTCAACGAGACCTTGATAGGCTGGAGAGTTGGGCGGGGAGAAACTTAATGAATTTCAACAAGGGCAAGTGTAGAGTTTTGCATCTGGGGAAGAACAACCCCATGTACCAGTACAGGTTGGGGGCTGACCTGCTGGAGAGCAGTGTAGGGGAAAGGGACCTGGGGGTCCTGGTGGACAGCAGGATGACCATGAGCCAGCAATGTGCCCTTGTGGCCAAGAAGGCCAATGGCATCCTGGGGTGTATTAGAAAGGGAGTGGTTAGTAGGTCGAGAGAGGTTCTCCTTCCCCTCTATTCTGCCTTGGTGAGGCCACATCTGGAGTATTGTGTCCAGTTCTGGGCCCCCCAGTTCAAGAAGGACAGGGAACTGCTTGAGAGAGTCCAGCGTAGAGCCACAAAGATGATTAAGGGAGTGGAACATCTCCCTTATGAGGAAAGGCTGAGGGAGCTGGGTCTCTTTAGCTTGGAAAAGAGGAGACTGAGGGGTGACCTCATTAATGTTTATAAATATGTAAAGGGTGAGTGTCATGAGGATGGAGCCAGGCTCTTCTCAGTGACATCCAATGATAGGACAAGGGGCAATGGGTGTAAGCTGGAACATAGGAGGTTCCACATAAATGTGAGGAAGAATTTCTTCACAGTGAGGGTGACAGAACACTGGAACAGGCTGCCCAGAGAGGTTGTGGAGTCTCCTTCTCTGGAGACATTCAAAACCTGCCTGGACATGTTCCTGTGTGACCTGATCTAGGTATTCCTGCTCTGGCAGGGGGGTTGGACTAGATGATCTTTTAAGGTCCCTTCCAATCCCTAACATTCTGTGTGTGTGATTCTGTGTGAAATTACTGATCATGGAAAGAAGGGCTGGCCACTTGGAAGGAATATAAGTCTGTTGTCAGAGGATGTAGGGAGGCAACTAGGAAAGCCAAGGCCTCCTTGGAGTTAAACCTTGCAAGAAAGGTCAAGGACAACAGAAAGGGCTTCTTCAAATACACTGCAGATAACAGAGGCAATGTAGGCCCACTGATGAATGAGGTGGGTGCCCTGGTGACAGAGTATAAAAAGAAGGCAGAGTTACTGAATGCCTTCTTTACCGCTGTCTATACTGCTGGAGGCTGTCCTGAGGAGCCCAGGACCCCTGGGGCTCCAGGGGAAGTCAGGATTGGGGAGGAGTTTGTCCTGGTTGATGAGGACTGGGTTAGGGATCAGTTAAGCAACCTGAACATCCATAAATCCATGGGTCCTGATGGGATGCAAACCATCTTTGTTAAGTCGTGGGGAACAGGAGAGGTGTCTGAGGACTGGAGGAAAGCAAATGTCACTCCGGTCTTCAGAAAGGGCAAGAAGGAAGACCCAGGTAACTATGGACTGGTCAGCCTCACCTCCATCCCTGGAAAGGTGATGGAACAACTTATCCTTGGTGCTGTCTCTAGGCATATCAAGGATAAGAGGGTCATTAGGGGCAGTCAACATGGCTTCACCAAGGGGAAGTCATGCTTGACCAACCTGATAGCCTTTTATGAGGACATAACCCGGTGGATAGATGATGGTAAAGCAGTGGATGTGGTCTGTCTTGATTTCAGTAAAGCATTTGACACAGTCTCCCACAGTATCCTGGCAGCTAAACTGAGGAAGTGTGGTCTGGATGATCGGGTAGTGGGGTGGATTGTGAACTGGCTGAAGGAAAGAAGCCAGAGAGTTGTGGTCAATGGGACAGAGTCTAGTTGGAGGTCGGTACTGGGACCAGTACTATTCAATATATTCATCAATGATTTCGATGAGGGAATAGAGTGCTCTGTCAGGAAGTTTGCTGATGACACAAAACTGGGAGGAGTGGCTGACACACCAGAAGGCTGTGCTGCCATTCAGAGAGACCTAGACAGGCTGGAGAGTTGGGCAGGGAGAAATTGAATGAAATCTAACAAGGGCAAGTGTAGAGTCTTGCATCTGGGTAAGAACAACCCCACGTGCCAGTATAAGTTGGGGACTGACCTGTTGGAGACCAGCGTAGGGGAAAGGGACCTGGGGGTGCTGGTGGACAGCAGGCTGACCATGACCCAGCAATGTCCCCTTGTGGCCCAGAAGGCCAATGGCATCCTGGGGTGTATTAGAAGGGGTGTGGTTAGTAGGTCGAGAGGGGTTCTTCTCCCCCTCTACTCTGCCCTGGTGAGGCCGCATCTGTAATCTTGTGTCCAGTTCTGAGTCCCCCAGTTCAAGAAGGACAGGGAACTGCTTGAGAGAGTCCAGCGTAGAGCCACAAAGATGATGAAGGGAGTGGAACATCTCCCTTATGAGGAAAGGCTGAGGGAGCTGGGTCTCTTTAGCTTGGAGAAGAGGAGACTGAGGGGTGACCTCATTAATGTTTATAAATATGTCAAGGGTGAGTGTCATGAGGATGGAGCCAGGCTCTTCTCAGTGACATCCAATGATAGGACAAGGGGCAATGGGTGTAAGCTGGAACATAGGAGGTTCCACATAAATATGAGAAAAAACTTCTTCACAGTGAGGGTAACAGAACACTGGAACAGGCTGCCCAGAGAGGTTGTGGAGTCTCCTTCTCTGGAGACATTCAAAACCCACCTGGACATGTTCCTGTGTGACCTGACCTAGGTGTTCCTGCTCTGGCAGGGGAATTGGACTAGATGATCTTTTGAGGTCCCTTCCAATCCATAGCATTCTGTGATTCTCTTTGACTGTCTCTCCATTACAATTTTGCTTTAACTTACTGCTACAGTTCTCCACTGGCATCTCTTATACCAAATATTGTCTCTTACAAAAATTAACACAGCTTTCAGCAAGACCTTTCAGGATATGACTGGTTTCTATGTGTGTGTTTCATTTTAAAGCCTCATTTAAACAGTGACTATTTCAACACAGGTACCAAAATAGTGAGCGCTGAAGCAAATGAAGCAGTTTCTCTCTGAGTAAATTGCATGTCTCATGTAAGAGGAATTAGAACCATGGAAAGCCTAGTAAAGTGTTAGCTAATGAAATTTAACTTTACATTCTTCAAGCCTACTTCTCATTCTCCAGTGGAATTGTCCTAAACTAACTTGTTGACTTGTATGGCCTGAATTCTTTCAAGGCTTTTAGGGGTAAGAGATCACCCCTAGAGCTAGCAGGAGCTGCTGAAGAAGCAGTCTCTCATGCTCCTGTGTGGGATTTGCCTTGGGGGAATAGAGTAATGCAACTGGGAAACAGTGCGTATGTTAGAAATAAATGCTGAAAGTCTAATTTTCTTCCTGACATATGCAGAGGGGAGACTGAATGGAAGTGAATGCTTGTAAACAGCACAGTTGCACAAAGCAGGAGGCATGCTAGTATTAGCCAAGGACTGGGAAATTCAGTAGCCAACTGATTCCTTGTAAAATGTTCCGCTGGGCTCCAAAGGAAATGCCAGAGCTTGAAACTACATGAAATGTCCAGATCCACACAGACCACAAGCAGAAGTGTCACTGCAGAGTAAGTTCAGTGTGCAAATAATGAATGTAAGAGGAAGACATACACCCACTCACAGGACCTTTTGTTTGGCTGTCCCTCGTTAGAAGGGCAGACTTCGTTAGAAGTTCTGCTTCATCTTGGTGCATGTGTCACAGGCAACAACAGATCTCCTTCCTCTTTGACAGAAGAGTCTTCTGGATCTGGAATCAGTAGCATTCACACCCAAACAGCCCTTGTCTATATTCCAGGCCAGCACCCCACACTGACTTTATCATGAGCGTTTGCTCTTTTTGGCTGTGGAGTTGCTATTGTGTCCTACCCTGCTTCTCACTGATTGTTCTGCGTGTTGTATTTTGCTTACCCAGACGTCCAAGGCTTCTAAAGTCCCTTTGTTCTGAAGGAGATCTCAGTTTACTTTGCTCAGAGCATCCTCCAGTCTAATGTAGTGATGCCAGTGCAATATTGGAGGTTTGAGTATGGCACGAACTAGACTGTGAGGCCGGCCACTAGATTTACCCTTTTTCTCCCTTTTCTATTTCCTCTAAATCATTCTGCGCAGCCTAGCATTGATCTATTTTGCTAATGTGAGGTTGCCCACTGATGTCTCATTTTCACTTAGCTAACACTTCACTCAGTTTCATACTAACAACCAAAGCCTCTCTCAGCATCAGCACAGGTGGCGTGTGACATCAGAATTTAGTTTTCATATTAGTATTCAAAACAGACCTGAGAGCAGTTGGGGTTCCCAGAACTGTAACCAGTTAGAGAGTATTTTGTTTATCGAAACCAGCTGAGTATCAGTAAGGGGAGAAATTAATTCAGGAGTTGCTCAGCACTGGGCGGGATCAGTCCTCTAAGATGGAAACTCTGGCTTAACTGTTTTAACGACTGCTTCCTCTCCCTACTGACATTGCAGTACTGACTAAAGCAGGACAGTGCAGGAGAATTGACATTAACATTCAGTCACTCTTTTACAAAAGTTTGCAATTGTTTGTTTACATAATTGTCAAGTTGTCCACCACCTTTGCTATGAATTATCTCAGGCAATCTGTGCTGCGAAGCTAGGCACACTTGGAAATACGTTTTCTGTCTGAACACCAGAATTTTTAGGAGCTTACAAAAATTCCCTTCTAGAATTATTCAGGTACCAGTTGTATTTTTTACTCCCTACAGTGTGTCTTGTGTACTGATGGGGCTGCTGTTCCCCGTCTCTCCCTGCTGCGTACTTTTGTTCTGGCTCTGATGCACATCAAAGTCCTCTTTAGGTTTCGTCAGTTCACAGAACTAGCAAAATACCTATGTAGTCCCTTCCCCAAAATGGAATGGCTTCCACCTTATTAGGAAGTTAAAGCAAGTCATGAAAGGGTGCAATGTGGCATCAGCCCGGCCAGGCTGCATGGCCCAGTGTCAGGAGGAAAGAGCTTTTCCTTATGTCACCTGTGAAAAAGTCTGCCAGCTGCCCTGGGACTGCACCCCAAAAGAAAAGCAATTTCGTTTTCAGCAGTCTTGAAATGATTCTGGAATTGACCCTCTTTCTATTGAAAAAAAAATTAAGCTCAAAAAATCAAACTTTGGATTGTCTGTTTTCTGCTGATTTTTGTAGATCAACAATAAAGTCATTGTTCGATAGCCTAATTCCTGGCATACAACTGGCTGGCTGAATCTCTTGATCTCTGTTAAACCATATGGGATAAAATAACACTTGTTAAATGTTTTTACTGGAAGAGAGCAAAAGCTCCTGTGTAGGTAAGAAAGCCCACACTTAACTCTGTATCTGTATTTTCTGTTGCCTTTCAATTTTATTCTCATGCAACCAAGCAGTAAGGAATAACATTGTTGCTCTCATCATTATGACTGACTACATAAACCAGAAAACCTTGGGTGAGTGTGAATGACACTACAAATCTTCTGGCTCAGTCTTCTACTCAGGGCAGAACAAGACAAATAACTTGTGCTCTCAGTAGCAATACCAGAAAACAGAATATTTTAAATTAATGTGGAATATAAATCTGAGTGGAACCCAGAAGTTTCTCCTTTTTTTAATTAACATCATCTATTTTTTCTGTGTCTATGTGGGCTGGGATTTTCTAGAAATTGTTGTTGACTGACATGAAATGTGAAAGTAACTTCTGCGTATAATTTTTGTGAACCATATTGCTGGACTAGTCTTTTTGCAAGACATTCTTTTTTGGATGCATACACTTCTCAGTATTTTCAAATGTCCTACCTTAGAGAAGCCATTCCTCATGGAATCTAGGTTTCTTCTGCACAGTATTTAGCATGAAATTATTTAGCTTTACATTTGATGAAACAGTTTGCCTTGCTGCCAGTGAACAGAATTGCATGAACGTTTTCTGAAAACAACCACAGAAGGAGCATATATGCAAATGAAGTACATTCATAAATTGTAATAGCTTGTGTGCTTCTATACAGCTCTAGAAGATAAATGAATGATGTAAATCTGTATAATGTCGTGACGTCCACAGTGTTGAATAGCATTTCTTAAGGAAACAATATGAGTTTAAAAACAAAACAAAACAAAACCCCAGCAAAGTAAAACAACAAAAAAACACAAACCAACACAAACAAAAAAAACACACACACAGAAAACCCCCACTAAAACACTGGTTTCTGTGTACACCTTGAAAAGAGAAAAAAAAATAAATTTAGAAGTTTGGACACAATGTTTGATTCCCAGATTTAGCAACATATGGAATCAAGAATAATGTCTGCAGTAAGTGAAATATATCTTAGAGAACACAAGAATTGTGTCTAGTTGTTTGATGTCCTACAGTATTGTTCCTCTAGCACAAGGAGGAAGACATTTGACCTCATGAAAATCTTTTGATTCGACCTTAGAATCTGTGTTTTATTAATTAGTGCTTTATAGGAAGCAGCTTTTAATGGGCTTTTATCCACTGTGTCAAGAGGTTCTGAAATACATTGTATTTGTTTTCATACTATGATCAAACATTTAAAATCTTTTTTTTGCATCTACCTGAAGATAAGCCAGCCAGATAAGCCAGTAGGAGGACGGTGATGGTAGAAATTGCTTTCCCTCTAAAGTGCATGTGAGGACAACAGTGGAATCCGCTCTGGCCATGGACCTGATCTGTACTTGATAGAAATTCTCCCCTCCATGGTGTTATTAGTACCCTGACTTGACTCTCAGTTACTTCTTTGGCCCTTAGGCTACTTGGGGAAACAGGTATAAAAAAATACCATAAAGGTAGCAGTGGTCTTCAGAGGCAAAGAATGTCCTCTTTCCCATGATTTCCACCAAACAGGATCTACTGTCTAATCATAAGTGCTAATGCTCATCAGCCATGTGCTTTGGATGTCTGCAGGGATGAGCTTGGTTTTAGGAGCCAAATAAAATCACTGTTCCAGGTTAGAATGGGGTGGGGTAGAGGTACATGTCCATTGTGCATCCTTTCAAACTTAGGTAGACTCTGCTGTCTTTGTCTTTCCTTTCTCCAGTCACCTCTTCCCTGAGCTGGACCTGCCTCTTTTCCCCCTGTTCAGGACACAGCTCTGTCCTGTCCTCTGAGCTCTCAACATGCCTATTTTCTTACCTTTTCACCTACTCCATGCTTTCAACCAGCAGCACCATGGAGAGAAAAAGATGCTTATCTTGGGACTTCCCCGCTTGGGAAATCAAGCTCTTATGCTCTAGGTTACCTCTGTCACCTCCTCAAGGAGTGATGTCTTTGTTCAGAAATCACATGACTGTTTCCTGAGAAGAGCGATGGCATCAATGGCAGCATGAGCTACCTAGTTCAGTGGTAGGAAGTAGGGTGTTTCTAACACCATGACCTCTGAAGATGATGTGAGCTGAACTCTAAATGCCTTGACCCCTTGGTCCTTTGTGGAAACCCTCTCCCTGACTGGTACCATAACTGTGAATAGGACTTCTCATAGCCCACCCTCGCTCCTGAGCTTACACGCGCTTTCAAGAGTGATGCTGGGTCTAGTGGTGAACATCCGTGTACCTTTCTGTGAGGCAACCTGAAGCCTCTAGTTGCAAGATTCTTGGTCTTCAACTCCTAAGGACCACCTCTCATTTCACTTCCCCTTCTTTGGCTTTCTCCGGCACAGAAACACTTTCTTAGCAAGTGTTTCTACCAAACACATGCAGGTACTTAAGTGTACATTGTAACAAAGAGAGAGAAACATGGAGAAATTTGTCCTCTGGTCCCTTTTTCACAGAAAAAAAGTGTTCTGTCTTAACTTCTGTTCATGCAGTATCTTAAAAGTGTTTCTGCCTCTTTTTCCTGTAAGTTTGGAGAAGGGGGCGGGGGGGAAGAAGAAAAAAAAAAACCCCACAAACAAACAAAAACACAAAAAAACCCTCATCAAATAAATTATTAATTACTTCAGTGAGTGTCAGATTAGGATTGATTGAGACCTGATTAAAAAAGAGAAATCTAGAACCATAGGTATATCATCCCTTATCTCTACTGTTGGGCGTGATTGCCACACCAGAACTCTTGTAAGATGTGAATGTTTTCAGAGGTCCTCTCTTCAGCATTGAGTTCTGTGGCTTACCTGTCCCATCCTCCAATTTGTCACTTTCTACTACAAGGGCTCTGAGTATTTCCATTTTCCTACTGAGACTCACGGTGCCTGAGGCTTCTTTTTTTCCGTGTAAATTGACAGTGAGGTTAATGTATTTCCACACCTTTGGCACAGGCAAGGTCAGGTGTTGACTTACTTTCCTAAAATGCTTTCAGTTTTTCACTTCCGTGAAGCTTTCAAAGACAGCGAATATGGTATGTAAAGCCCATGGACCCTTAGACACAATAAAATCAGGTAAATTTAAAGGAGATGGTGTCTGCTCTAAAGCTTGGGAGTCATGTTCTCAAAGAGCAAATTTCCAGAATGAGTAAGAGAAAACACTTTGTTTTTCTAAGTGCCGTTACACCTGAAGGTATTTATTAAATATAAAAGCGTGCCAGAGGACACCATAATGGAAAATATCTAGTCAAATAGTTTAGACGCTGGGGTTCACACACAGCTGAAGTGTGCTTTGTAACCCATAGCGCTGACGGCCACTTGTCCAAAGAGTGAACATTCACAGCAGAAAGGATTAAGCATAAAGCTGTGCCTCAAGGTGATGAACTTTTTAAAGTGTTTTTTATAGAGATAAAAAAGGTTGTGAATATTTTTTCACAGAGGTTAAGATGGACAGTTGGAGGGAAAACTTTTTTCTGTATTTTCCTAAACTGTGTGAATTCTTTCCTTCCAGATGCATGGTGGCAGCAGGAGAGCTGCTCAGCCCCGACGTGAATGCCTTGTATAGCACTTACAACACCGCCCCAGTCAAGCTGCCCAACGCCCTCCCCACAGCCCTTCATCTTCTTCTCTCCAGAGGACTTCCCGAGGAAGTTTTGGGCTTCGACAGCTCCGAGGCCACAGCCCGTGGGACAGTCACTCTCTTTTGGCACAGCTCTCCCGGGTGGGGAGAGGCTGCGTGGAAACCTTTTGGGCATCCCGGTGCGAATGCCGCTCCCTTGTCATCTCTCCGAAAGGGCTCCCCAGGGCTCTGGCGCTCCTTCCCACGGGGAAGGAGGGCTCTTTCGGTGGGCAGCGGGGGCCGGGGCAGTGGGCAGCCGAGATGACGCGGGTGTGGGATGCTCTGCCGGTGGCTCGGACAATGGGACCGTCACTTGCCCTCAGGCCGAAGCATCATCAGGAGCCGTCGTGCGAGCCGGGGGGGTCGGGGCAGAAAAATACGTTCGTCCCACCTGCCTTGCCCCAGCACCTGTCCCCTCTCCTCCTGGACGTCAAACGTCCCCGGGGTGGGGATCGCTCTCGATTTGGCCTCCAGAGTGCTAGGAAATAAACTTTTTATATTATTTATTTTTAAATTGAGAATTATTTCCCCCTCCCTCCCCCTTCCCCGTCTGTTTTAAAGAAATGCGCGGCACTGGAGCTCTTCTGCCCTCCCCCGCTGTGCCCTGGGCAAAGCGCAGCGTCCCGGGCACCGGCACCAACAATCTCAGCATGTCTGCGGGAACCGGGGAAAAAAAACAGCCTTCAGGCACAGCAGGCGCTCGTGGTGCCTTATTCCGCAGTCTGTGCTCGACATCGTTTTTTTAAGCAAGAAAAGGGGAAAAGACAAATAATCTTGCGCTTTTGCACAGACACACAATATGTAAGCGGCAAACAAAGCCGAAATAAATAACACCGCCCCACACTGAGTAGTGCTGCGTAAAGAATCGTTTAATAGTTGAACACAAGGACTGGGGTTTTTTTCAGCCAACCTCTCTGATATTTCGCTGTGGAACAATAACGGGTATTTAATCACACATAGGTAGTACGAACGTTGGGTAGACAGTAGAAATCGGGTAGAAATAACAGAGGTAATGAAGAGATTCAGATTTATAATCAAGATCGATCATTTGTTTTTGTTTCCAAATGTCTGGTTTAGAGACCCGGAAAGCTGTCTTTAAAATACCAGACTCGTTGCCCAGATCTTCTGAAGGAAGGGGGTATATCTGAAATGTTAAAACTACGCGGTAGCTAAACGATTATTGATTGGTTTCTCACATGAATAGCCTTCTCTGAATACAAAATATTTGCAGTTCCAAAATTTTAATCTCGATCGTCTTAAACATTTTAAGACTTCCTAAATTGAGCGAGGTGATGAGGGGAGATTCGAAGGTGAATTAAATTTGTAAACGGGTTGACTAAGGTATTCACTGTTTCGGAGCGCTCCATAAAAGAATCCCAAGGTATCACTAGAATGCAAAGCTCCCCAGGATTGTGTGATAATGCATAAAATCAGTACCGTCGCAAATAAGACAAGTATCTGATGGGGATCAAGCGGTGGCTTGCAGAGCAGTGAGCGAGCCGCTAAGGGAAACGGAGCATCCGCGCTTTTCTAGCCTTCATCAATTTAACAATAAATGGAGGGGAGAAACCACGAATTATTACATTTTTTTATTCCCCTGGAGCACCAGAGAACCGTTTGCTGCTTGTCCTCCGTCCGCCGGGGGTAGGGAGGAGGACGAGGGGCGCTCCCCGCGGCCGTATTTTGGTTCTTTTCGCTTTTTCTAGAAAATCCAGCAGCGTGCGTTGCATGGCAGTAGCAGGGACAAGGGAGTGTCTGGGAAGTGCGGGAGGAGTTCTAGGGCAGAGGAAGACCCTCCCCAGCAGCCGGGCACGGGAAGAGGGTCCCTCCGAGGGGCGGCAGGTGAGGGCTGCTGCGAGGCAGGGAGGGGGGGCGCGGCCCGGAGGTGGGTCAGCGCTCAGCCCCTCCGGCGGCCGGCCCAGCTCCCGGAGCAGCGGCGGCGCGGGGCGGCGGGTGTCGCAGGTATCGGCCCACCGGCCCGTGCGGGCCCCCCTCCGCCACGTCGAGGGGGAGGCGGCCGCGGCCGTCGGGCAGGTCGAGGCGCGCCCCGGCGCGGTGCAGCGCCGCCAGAGTCTCCAGGAAGCCGGAGCGGGCCGCGTCGTGCGCCGGGAGGCAGCCGGTGCGCGGGTCGGGGCGGTTGGGGTCGGCTCCGCGCTGCAGCAGCAGCTCGGCCACCCTCGGGCTGCCCAGCATCATCACCTGCGGGGAGAGACAGCGTCAGCGCCGCGCAGCACCGTGGAGCGAGCGGAGCGGGGCGGGGCGGGGGAAGCTGAGGGGGTGGGGCCTCTTTGGGGCATTTTCAATGGAATTTTAGCCTCCACAAATTGAATCCTAACACTGTAGAAAAAATCTTGAAACAACAAGCTTTATAATTATTTTCTTTCTCGAGAGAATTTGGTTATGGAGTACAAAGATTTTATTTTCTTTATAAGTGCGAAAATGCCAATAAAATTTATCATTTATAAATTCCTATAGAGGTTGAGTTTTTCAGGAAGATAAAAAGAGTCCCCATGTCAGAGTGGCAGCCATTTTGCAAAGTGCTGGTGAGGGAAACAGAACAGTCTCACTCTGAAATGAGGGGAGGAAAGAGAAAATTTACAAAAATTTGGAGACCCTTTTAATCTGGAATTTGAACCTACAACAGAAACAAAACGAATAACTTCCTCAGTGCCTTTCTCAGTAACTTACTTCAGAAAAATATTTCATTTTCCACATAAAATGCAAGAATCAAAATGGCTCTTCAGCTGAGCAGGTAAATCATTAAATACATCAAATGACAACCCGAGGAAACCTTTTCATGAAAGACACAACTCCAGTTTAAATCACAGTACATTAATTGTTCAATGAGCATTTAAAAACTTTCAGCTTAAGTATGTCGATTAATATAGCACACCACTAGCTCTCAAAATGCCTGGAAAGCAACTCCTCTACACTCTGGTACTTACACGGTGAATACTACCACTATTGATGAATGGTGCATATTAAAAATACTACTAGTAATAGTGATGACTACTAATAGGTACCTAGTGTGAAGTTACAGTTCCTACTCAGTTTCTACGCCGTCTTTTGCATGAAAATACTAGTAAGGAACCCCACTTCGATTTCCTTGGGGGAAAAAAAACCCATTAAAGCTAGATTTAAAACAAAGCAAAAACCCAGAAAAGTTGATGGAAGCGCAGTCAACTCCCCGAACCCATGTGGAAGCGAATTTTGCAGTCTCACTTCTCCTTTTGAGTACCCTCTAGCATAATTCGTTTGCTGGCAGCGGTGCCCCTCTCAACTCCATCTTGTATTTGCAGGAGGGAGAGGTTTCAGAGCAGCGCCCGCCTGTGCGGAGGCGGCTGCGGATGGAGCTCGGCTCCTATAATAACAATAAAATGCATTCACACCCCGAAATCCCACTCTCCCCCCCCTCCCCCGCCAGCGTGGCACGGGGCAGCTCCCCCCGCCCATCACCTCCCACCCTCACCCCCCCACACTGCTCCGTACCTGGAGCGGGGTCCTCCCAAAGGAGTTGATCCCGTTGGGATCCGCGCCCGCGTCCAGGAGCTTCCGCACCTCCTGGTGGTCCCCGCGGGCGGCGGCGCTGCACAGCCGGTCGCCGAAGCCCTCCGCACTGGGGGACCCCTCCATCGCCCCACCTCGGCCCGGCCTGCACGGATGCCCCCGGCTTTCCGTCTCCCCGGGGCGGGACATCGCCCGCCGCGTCGTCGGAGCTCCTCCTCTTTCCCGGGCCCCGCCGTACCCCCCTCGCACATCTCGGGGAGGGCACCGCGGTGACAGCGGGGGCGGTAAAACCCGCGCACCCTCCCGGAGGATGGCGGCGAAGGACTGCAGGTTGCCGGCACGCTGCTCCACAAGCCGAGAGACGGGGGCAGCTCGGCACCCCGGCGGTGGGACCGTGAATTCACACCGGCCCCAGAGCTCTCCCGCGGGGGCTGCCTTCCCCCGGGGTTCCAAGCGTGCGGGAGAAGGAAAGGGGTGGGGACTGCGGCCCTGCGCATCTGACCCCGCTCCTCGTTGTGGGGGGAGGAGGGTGAAGGCAGGGGGAGGGGGGCGCGCAAACGCTTCTCCGGGCTGCCCGGGATGGCCGTGGCTGTCTCGGCCCGGGCAGGTGGAACGCGCCCCGCGCGTATCTTGCGTGGGTCGAGGGGAAAACACATCCCAGAGCCTTCCCGAGGCAGAGAGGGACTCTTGTGCGAGGGATGGGTGTGGCTGCTGCCCCCGGAGGGCGGCCTGCCCTGCCCTGAGCCCTCATGGCGGTGGGTCCGGGGTTCGTCCTTCGCCCCCCCTCCGGCCGGGAGCGGGCGGCACGGATGAGGAAGAGAGCCGTGCCCGCAGGAAGGCTGCGATCCACCTCATGGCACCCCGCAGGAGGGGGCCGCCTCCTCCCGGCGCTGCGGGAGCCCCCGGCGAGCAGGAGAACCGCGGCGGGACCCTCCCGGGGCATGGCACGGCCCCGGCCCGGCAGCCTTCTCGCCTCTACGGCTTCCAGAAAACCACCACCGCACTCCCCCCCCGCTTTTCGCCCTCCCACTCACTCCTCCTGGACAAAGCGTCCCTCCGCTGCACCCCTGTGACACCCCATCTCTCCCCAAGCCGTCGAGCGGAGCAGGGGATCGGCCCCAGCGCCCGCGGGTGACGGCCCGGGGGTTTAATTCCCCGGGGGGCAGCCACGGGCAGGGCTGGCAGAGAGGCCGGGAGAGCGGGGGGGTCTGAGGCTACCGCTCTCCCGCCGGACAATGGGGAGAGCGGGGCGCTTCTGAGCCGCCGCCGGGGTCGGACAGTGACGTGAGCGAATGCCGAAAAGATTAAGGAAGGTTATTAGGTTTGTTCAGTTTTTTTTTCTGCACACCCTCCCAGTGTCAGTTCTCTAATCTCTTGTTTCTTTCTCTCTCTCTCCCCTTTTTTTTTTTGTTTTTGTTTTTGTTTTTTAATTGCAGAAAACCGGTGCGGGTGCCACAGAAGCGGTACCCGCCGTGCAGATGCACCTTTGTTCCCTTCGGGGTTCACCTCCGCTCCGCCGCTCGGGCAGACGGGCAGCCCTGCGTAGGGAGGAGGGAAAAGAGGCGGGTTCATGTCTGCACAGACGGGAGGCCGAAAAGCAGTGGCATCCCTGGATCAGGAGAGATGAACGTAAATTGATCCCCGCGTAGACAAAGTCAGAGTTTCACCGGTATTTCCTTATTTGGGAGCTTTCTGAGGCCCCCTTGCGAAGTTTACGGGGAAAGCGGGTGTTGCAAGAGCAGAGTGTGACATTTGAAGGGGACTGGAGCGGGGTGAGACGGCCGCTGAGCAGCAGGGACCCGCGGCGGGCTCCCACGCACCGTGGGTCCGCTGCAGAGCGGACACCAGGGCTGGCGGGCGATAGAAAAAAAAACAAAACAACAAAACGCCAAGGAAACAAACAAACAAACAAATCAACAAATGAAGCTTAAAAGTTAATTTGTTAAAAGTCTGAGAAATTTGGAGGAAAGGATCCCCCCACCCAGCACGCTAAGTGCCCTCCAGTCCTTCCTGCTCTCCCTCCCATTAATCATAACCGCGGAGACATAAATCCAAGGAGAAAAACCTCCTTGGTTACGTGTGTAAGGTGTCTTTAAATTTCAGATCGATAGTGAGGCGCGGCGGGGTTGCATATTATCACTGGCTAATCTTGCTTTCTGTAAAATAGTCCTCATAGTGGATTTTACACTCACGCATCAACACATTTGTAAGTGAAGACGTTACTAGAGGAGCCAGAGGCCCTGTCTACGTCTCCATCCCTCCTAAAATCTGTTAAAAACTACGGAAATCGCAGAATGGCTTAAAACAACGATTACAGTCCCGTACTAGCCATTATTGACACTCCAAATTGCTTATCAAGCTTCTGGAAGCATTACAATTACACAATTTTAAATTACATTATTGAAGATACATGGATTTCCCCCCCCCACAAACGCAAATCCTATTTTGCACGATTCTGGTACCAAAGAACGACCTCAAATTAATCGAAACAGAACAACACACGGTCATATCTGAAGCTGCGGAAATAACAGCCGAGCCTGTGCCAATGTGTTTTGAAAACGACCCTTGTACTACACTTCTATCATGGGGGACGAGAGGAGAAACCACCCTCTCTCCTCAACAAACCTTATGGCGAAGATATTTTTCCGAACAACCACCAGAAAAAAAAAATGACACACGTAAAGCAGTTTCCCTATCTTACATTTCTGCTCTTATTTCTTTCTAAAGTCACAGTTCAGCAGTACAGATCTTTGACACAGAAAACAAATCTATTTTAATACCACAGTAGAGCAATCCTGCCAATTGTTCTGGGAGGTTTTGATAATGGCACACAGGACGGGAAAGGTAATTTTCAGTTACCAAAAGCAGCCATCTTGTGTTCTGTTTAAGGCTTAGCAAGTACTACTCTTTTAACGAAAAAATGATTTTTTTAAAAATTAAAAGTATTCTAAAATATTTACGTCAGTTATTTTATCATCTAACAAGTATTTTGGTAATAATTTTAAGGGTTAATTAAATACTACAAAGAGAGAATCTATAGAGGACATAATATTGGGATTTCGTCGTCTGACAACAGGCGAAAAGAAAGGGTAGGGGTGGGAGGTACAGTAGAAAGATCGCATGGAAGTAACCTGATTTACAATTTAGGGGCGGGGGGGGCAAAACAGTTGTTTGCAGTGGTACTAAAAATGAAGCAAACCCGATGAACAGAAATAGCTAAACAGTATCTTTCTACATTTCACCTTAAAATGTCAGTATATTTGCAAAGATAATCATCCTCATTACACTTATTGGGTAAGAATAGGAAAATCTAGCACCTTGATTTTAGACCTTTGGAAGTTGTGCCATAGTGATTTCTTTTGAACATTTAAAAAAAAGAAAAAAAGAAAAAAAAAAAAAACAAACACAAAAACAACAACAACAACAACAACAACAAAAAGTAAAAAAAGAAAAAAAAAGAACCACCAGAAAACCCCCAGTACGAACCCCCAACAACATGCGATAATAAAGCATAAATACTTCGGTTTCTATTTTTCGAGTCGTGTGATATAAACTTGCGCAAAGCACATTTCTGAATGTAGTGTGCTGCCCTAAACATTTTTCTTAGTAACCCTCCAGAAAAATTTGGATGCATATTATTTTGCTCCCTCGTTCAAGGCTATGGAACCAGCATAAAGTGAAATGACAGAATGGTTCTGGATAATCAATCACCTAACAGTTTACAAACAGTAATTAAGCACTCGTCAGGCAAAATACTCCCTTCCGTAGAAAAAACAAATAGCGAAGCCGAGACAAATAACAAATAAACGCACACACAATAGGCAAAACAAATAAAATCACCCCCATCGTCCTAAGAAACATATCAGGACGTGGTGACCGATGCTCTGCAGCTGCCGGACTGACTCCATCAGGCAGTTCTGAGTGTGTCCCCACCTCGGACCCACTCGGGTTCAGAAGCAGCTCTGTGGACGCTGTTTCAGAGAAAAACTCTCTTTAACACCACTCGGGGAGTGCTACATTTTCTTTGTTCCCTCTATTTAATTAAGCAAGTAAATTTTGAACAAAATTTGAGAATAGGACCTGTCTCTCTAAACAGGAAAAAAAAAAAAAGGTAAAAAAAGAGCTCTTTTCTCTTTATTTCCAAGCTTATTTTTTTTCTCCCGAAATAGATTTCCCGCCTAATCCGAACATGAAGCCAGCCTTTTGCTGCAAACTGTGGCCCGTAATACGGTGGGTCCAGAGCTTGCTGCCCCCTAGATGCCAAAACATTTATACATTACTTTGGTGACTGTAATGTTGTTACACCCAGTTATGGAAGGGGCAAGGTCAGACAAAAAGCGAAAAATCTCCTTTTTTTTTTTTTAAGATTAAACACACCGCCTTGTTTTACTCCTCCCAGCCCCTTCAGAATTAGATTTCCAGCAAATTTCAGTGACTATTTTAGAAGAACTCGACTTATCCGATGAAAAACGAGGCGGGGGTGGGGGGGGAAAGCAGCAGTATTTACAGCAAGTGTAGAAATAGGAAAAAAAAAAAAAAAAAAAAAAGCCACGATCCATGACAGGGTTTTGTCCTTGCACGTCCATATTTATATTTTTTTATTCTGGATTTGTGCATTTCAGGTCAGCCAGAGTTTATAGTTTATTTTTCCCCATTTAGTGTAAGATGAAGAAATTAGGCCTGCTACAAATGCGAGGAACCAGGGATTTGAAGGTAACAAGGAAAACTGGATATTTTTTCTGATTTATATATATTTATATATGTATTTTTACATCTATTTTTATATATATATACTTACATATACATGTGTGTATATGTGCGTATATCTCCCTACCCTTGACACAAAAAGCTCTGAAAGTGATCTAACCAGAGGCTGGAGCAGGCAAACTGTGAGTTACATCATCTCCACACCTCGAGTCCTATAGCTTGAAGGGTTTTAATTTTTAAAATATACATTTAAAATATATACTCTCTATTTCTGTAGATATCTTCAGACAAATATTTCTGCTTTTCTTCTCCTCTGCCTCTGTTCTTCTGCAGTCTGTGTTCTGGATTAGAGGAGGTTGTAGACTCCTCTAATGACTCTCTACGAGAATTTCGGAGAACAATCCTCAAATGCTCATCAAAATTAATATTCGCTTTATTTTTTATTACGTCTTAAATT
This sequence comes from Podargus strigoides, assembly GCA_028020825.1. NCBI lineage: Eukaryota > Metazoa > Chordata > Aves > Caprimulgiformes > Podargidae > Podargus > Podargus strigoides. Next base: position 77,565,711 of record CM051663.1, on the reverse strand, counting down.
ATGTGTAATGCTCGAGGCCTAAGATGCAGATCGAAAACAACCCGGTTTTGCATTCTGCAGTCCTGGAAAAGTCACTAAAGCTGCTGGGACCTCGGGTCCTTCATTCGTGTGTATTTTAAATACACTTTCTGAGGCTGCTCAGCCGCTCTGACCCCTTATTGCTCATATTTATGTGAGAGCGAGGGAAGGCAGAGTAGGCCACAGTATTTCACTGTTATTTATAACAGTGGAAAGTGGTACACACTCGGAAAACAGTGGCCATTTTCTCTCTTCAGAGCTACAGTTATGTTCCTTGTTCGCAAGGAACCGTCTGCAAATGTTGGTAAGGGGTAGTGTTTGTGGGTGGTTTTTGTTCTTCTCAAGGGGGGGGGGGAAGGCAGAAATAAGTTACAGCAACTTTTCAAGAACCTGTCGTTTTCTACTGTTTACAAAAAAAAAAAAGGAAAACAATAATACCCCCCCGTCCGTCCGTGCAAGCCTCACGTGTTCCCGGTGCAATCTGAGCATGTGCCCCCCCTCCGCCCCCCCTCCGTTCATCTCCCCGCCGAGCCCTCCCCGCTCCCTGGGTCCCTACCTGGTCCGGGGCCGCCGCGGCGCCTCCGCCGCAGGACCAGGAGGAGCCCCATCGCCCCGAGCAGGAGGCGGCGGAGGATGCGCCAGCCCAGCCTCCGGGCCCGGCGGCGGGAGCGCCCGAAGCGGACCGTGCACCTTATCCTGGGCATCACGGGTGTGGGGGGAGACACACCGCCGTGCAGCGCTAGAAATACCTCCCCGCCGGTGAGTCGTCCCTCTCACCCTCTATTCATTGGAGAGAATAATTTTTTTTCTTCTTCTTTTTTTTTTTTTTTTTTTTTCTTTTCCGTTTGACTAATTTCGACTCCTCATTTGTCCTTACCTCCCTCCTCCTCTCCCTCCTCCTCTTCTCCTCCCACCCCTCTCCTCTTGCCCTTAAACACCTCCCATGATGATGCCTCCCGCCTCGAAAGCGGGAGGACCAGTGGCGGAGGATGGGGCCGGCGGGGGAGGTTTGCGCCTGTTCCTCTCCCCTCCCACCCACTGGAGCACCACCACCAAACGGGCACGGGGGCTGGCCAATGATCGCAGAGCGCTCCCCTGCTTTCAAATAACGCCTTGACGACATGTCCTTGCCCGCCCACCCCCCCCCGTCTGTCCCCTCCAAACACGCCGCCTCCCGCTCCGCTTTAGGGGGTGTGAGTGTGTTATTTTGTCTTTTTTTTGTCTTTTCCATGTTCTTTGGTCGGTTTCGGACCCCGCTCGCCTCAGAAGCCCCCCCGGGGAGGTGAGGGCAGGGGGTCCGGCGCACCGACACCCTCGCCCGTCCCCCCGGGGGTCGCATCGGTGCCCCGGGGGGCACGGCTAGCGGATCCCTGCCGCTTTAAAAGCGCAGGCCAGTGCTGGCCCGGGCGAACAGCTATTTCCTTGTCACATGGTCATTTGAACGCGACGCGGGGCCGTTGCGCAGCGGAGGAAAAAAAAAAAGCAAGCAAAAAAAAAAAAAAAAAAAGCGGATCTCGTCCCCCCCCCGTCGGTAACCGAAACGGGTAATTAACTGTTCACTCTCCCCCGGCCCTCTCCCCGGCAGTGCTTCGCCGTGCCCGACCGCTTCGTTTTCGGTTTGAAGGGTGAGATTTTGGAGCGGGATGGGGAGGGGGGGCGGGGCGGGGGAAGCAATGGAGGAGCGCTGAAAAGCCCTGAGCAACCTGCCACCCCCTCCCGGCGCTGTCGCGGGAACGGCCGGCAGGGTCCTGAGCCCCCTCCACAGTCGATGCTGAGCGAGGCTCCGTCCCACCCCCCACCCCGGGAGCCCCTCTGCCTGCGCATCTCTCCTCCTAGGGTGCGGGTTACCTCCTTGCGGGGCGCGGGGAAGTGTGACGGGCAGGGGGGGTGTCGGTCCTGCGGACTCATCTTCGTCCTCCGCGGGTGCGGTGAGTCCTGGCACGGCTCGGCACGTTTTGGGGTGAGCAGGGATAGGGGAGCCGGCGGAGAAGGCTGCGGGAAGGGGAGGCAGAGCGGCACCCCTGGGAGGGCTGGTGAATACATGCGCATGCAATACCACCCCCCCCCCATCCCATAACAAACATCTCCTTCTCTCGGCTGGACAAACAACACCACCAATGTCTGGAGAGGTCTCCTCTCGGCCCAGGGGTGGAGTAACCCTGACAGCAGTGCCCGCAGAGAACAGCCTGCAGTGGTTTCCCCTGAGCCGAGCCCGATTTCAAGCCTGAGAGCTGAGTGAGTGAAATCAGCCATTTCGAAATGAAAGCAGCCCTTCGAGAGATGTGCTTTTTTTTTTTTTTTATTCCCCCCCACACACACACACACTCCTCCCATGGCGACTCGTCCCCGACAGGCAAAGCAAATGGAGAGAAAGCAATGCCTCCTCGGGTGCATGCTGCGGGTGCCGGGGCAGCGGCTGGAGGATGAACCGACAGTTTTGGCAATAGAAACCAAATACCCACCAACGCTGAACGCATGGCCGAGCCGGGCCCAGCAGCAACCCCGCTCGGTGCGTGTGCGTGTGTGTGCACATCTGCTCCCTTACAGCTGCGGTTTTAAAAATAAAAAGCGCGAGGGACCTGCCGCGTTAAACGTAGCGCTTTTAGAGCTTTCTCGACATGTATATTGCAGCTGCTGTTTGTCGTTAAAAATTACCGTTCTGCTTTTCAGGGAGGACCCCAGGCTCTGGAGCCTATGCTGCTGTGGGTAGCAAAGGTGCCTGTGGAAGATGCGGCGGCTGAGTGGGATTGCGCCGGGGACCCCCATCCTCCCACGGGGTGAGCAGCCCCCGCCGTGGGCCTGGCGGCGAGGGGCAGATTCAGAGCAATTAGACAGCCCTGATGGGTTTTGAGGGCATATTCTGCTAGTTTCGTGCTGTCAGTCTGGGAAAGTTTGTTATTTCCCTGCAGATTTTATGCATTTATTATTATTATTATTATTATTATTATTATTATTATTATTATTATTATTATTATTATTATTATTATTATTATTATTATTATTATTGATATTATGTTATTTTTTGTTATTACTATTGGTTTTGTTGTTGTTGCTTCATAAACCGCAATGGAAATATTCAAAATTTTAAATCGAATTCTTATCCTTGGAGAAAAAGACCTTTTAAAAAAGGGATACTAGTCTAACTGAGATTGGAAGCACAGTTTATTAGACCTTCAATTTTCTGTAAAAAAATTTAAAATCAGGGGGATTTCAAGTGCTAGGTCAGGCTCTAGCCTTGCCCTAGTTCCACGTCTGGTACTGGCTCCATTCCAGTTCCCTCGGGCACTGGACTGCTGTGTGCCCAGCATTGTCCTTGTCTCACATATGACTATGCCATGTACTAAGATGGCATATGGTACAATTTCATAAGGTGTTATCATTGAATATTGTAATTTTGTATATTTGCTATTCAAATATATGTATAAACCACATATTCTAGGCATTCTTACACTAAACAAGCATGAATACAGACTAAATACTTTAACATATTTTATAAGCGTATAATGTAGTTACAATTAAACATAACAGTGTTACATATAAAAATAACTGATAAGCAAATACATAGGCTTGATACATAATCATAACGTTTTTTATAAATACATGTATTACATATATTTTTATGTGAGCATTATATAGATGTATTACATACATAAATGGCATGACTACATATCTTTAGCATGCCAAATTACATGAAGTAATTATAACGCACGCGTCATATGAAATTATGTTGTAATAAATTATATATTCCGATACATTATAGAAAAGTACACATATTATTTTTAATGTTTATGTATGAAATATCTCGGAGTTGGACACTCATTAGGAATGCAAAATGGAGAGGAATCTTGTCCATCTCACAGGTAGCACTGCAACGTGCCTGGGGCTTGCACCGGAGAGGCAGAGCAGAGCTCTGCTGCTGCCTCCCTGCGCTCCCCCCGCTCTGTCCCTAGGGCACGGGACATGGAGCACGGCCCCGCGTGGGGTACAGGAAGGGAGGCAGGGTGTCCCCCTCCACGCCTCCCCCACTGCCTGCTGCTTTCCCCAGCACACTCGTGAACGGTTCGGGACCCACCGCGCCTGGCTGCTGTGGCTCCACTGCTGGATGCTCACACCCGGCTACCCCCGCCGGGGGTGGGGGGCAGTGAAATATAACCAACACTCAGATAATTAATCTATCCCCACCCCCTTTCCACCTCCAGCAGCACCGCCGTTTCAAGGATTTGTAACAGCGGCTTGCTCGTTTCTTCACCAAACGCGCCACTTTGGGAAACCCTAGAGCCGAGCTCGGGAGTACCATTTTTAGGTTTTAGTTTTAGTTCCACACCACCCTCGTTTTGCAGCCGTCACGATTTCTTCACACCACTGTTAAACTTACAGTCACTCGGAGAAGGTCACCTGCAAGTGAGTAAAACACCTCCTACTTCAAGCGAGGGCGGTATCGGGCTTGCAGAGACACAAATCGCTCTTTATTTTCTCCTCCCAGGTCGCATGTTTACAGCCTTCCTGCGAAGAGCCAGGGATGCGCCTCGGGCCCCTGCACAGACATGCACAGCACCTTACGTTGCTTTAAGAAGGTATTTGCCAAAGCCGCAACCGCACCGAGCAAGCCTCGATTCTCCGCGGTTCCAGCCACCTTTGCCAGGGAGTGGCGGAGATGGGCTCCGGCGCCCCTTCAGTCCGATTTGAGTCTGAAATCAAACGGGGAGCAGCCGGCTGGGGACCGGAGGAGCCTGGAGCCTCTCCCCTTCCCTTCAGGGAGCGGGGAGCCCGGGGAGGAGGGTAGACAGAGAGCCCAGATGCGGTCCTGTCAAAACACGAAGGGTTTATTGTGCTATCTCTGTGCGGGGGGAGCAAAGTAAAACCTTCATATTTATTTCTCTTCACAGTGTTTGGAGTTTCGCATAAAAAAAAAAAAAAAGGGGGGGGGTTGCGAGGAGAGCTGTGGGGTTTCAATTGCAAGAAAACGTACGGACACGTGCAAAACCCCACGCGCCTCGCTGGTCCTTCACGCATCCCCGCGGGGAGACGCCGTCCGGAGGTTATCCACAACGCGTGAGTGCTGCTCGACTTCGTGCCTTCCGCAGCGGGCGCGGGAAATAAATTAGGGGAGGGGGGGCGGCCCTGGAGGGGTCTAGGTGCTGGGCGGCGGGTGTCGCAGGTATCGGCCCACCGGCCCGTGCGGGCCCCCCGCCGCCACGTCGAGGGGGAGGCGGCCGCGGCCGTCGGGCAGGTCGAGGCGCGCCCCGGCGCGGTGCAGCGCCGCCAGAGTCTCCAGGAAGCCGGAGCGGGCCGCGTCGTGCGCCGGGAGGCAGCCGGTGCGCGGGTCGGGGCGGTTGGGGTCGGCTCCGCGCTGCAGCAGCAGCTCGGCCACCCTCGGGCTGCCCAGCATCATCACCTGCGGGGAGAGACAGCGTCAGCGCCGAGCAGCACCGCGCAGCCTCTCTCCTTCACTGCGGCAGGAGCGGGGAGCGCGGAAAATCCGCGGGTTAGGCCCAGAGCTCCGCTCCGGAGGCGCCACAAACGGTGGAGAGGACGGACTCGGCGGGAGCACCGCGTAGCCGGGGGGTGTCCTCCTGTTCCACGCCGCGGGACACGGCGGGGCAGGTGGGCAGAGCGGTGCGGGAGCCCCGTCGAGACCGGGCTGTGCGAGCCTGCAGCAGGGCTGCTCTGCCACGGCTGCCGGCGGAGAGGCGGCGGGCCCAGGGCGCAGGGCCCGAAGGAACGAGGGCAAGTCCCGAGCCACCGCGGAACTGTGCAGGTAGAGCGGCTCCCGGGGGCTGCCGCCCTCCCGCTCTCACCGGGGGGTTTTTTCCTTGGGAGGGGGACACGCCTGTGCAGGGAATCCGCCCTTCCGGCCGCGCAGCGCCCACGCTTCCCTCCTCCTCAGGAGACACTCGAAACGCACCTTTAGTCAGAGCCCCCTGCCCAGTGCAGGACCAAAATGCCCGGGACCCCCCCTTGGGCTCGCCGTGGTGTCAGCCGCGTTTCCCCAGCGCCCCCGGTGTGCTAAATCCCTGCTGCGCAAAGGTGCAGGAAAAAATGCCGGAGGACGGCAACAGATAGGTGTTTCGAGTGAAATGCTGCACCGGCATTTTGTAGGAGAGAGTTTCTCCAGCACTGGCCGTAAAACTTCGATATCGCTTCTCAGATTATACCAGTTTCGTTTTATTTTGAAAATTTAAGAAAAAGCTGGCTAGAGGTACTTCGGAAATTACCCTAGCTTTGTTGTCACCTCTCCTGGCATTCCATCCATCTGTACGTTCACACGACTGTAAAATGTGGGCAGACCGAGCCCCCAGGGACTGCTAGTTGCCTACCGGCAGGGTCTGCTAGACAAGGCTACCGCACCAGTATGTCTTCTGCTCAAAAGGGCCAGCGAATATATCACGAGAGGTTTCAGAGGAGAGGAAAAACGCTAACAGATGTACAGAGCAGAAGACAAGGTGTGACAGAAGGGTAATTCTTCCTGAAAAGGTGACTCGTTACTTTTTACTGCACGTTTATTGCGAGATGAGCATTAAAGTTCTCGGTTTTGAGTCATCCTATCTCAGTGGGTTAAAACAAAGTCAAGGGTTGCTCAGACTAAAACCTCTCTGTTGCGGCCGTCACAGACTTTCGCCTTTCCAGAGGGCGAGAGGAACCGCAGCGCCGCTTCCACAGCCCCCGAGCGCAGCCGTCGGGGGGCGGCCGGGGTCGTCCCGGGACTGCCGCCGCCGCTCCTCGGGCTTGGAGGGGCCGCCTTCACCGCCGCGCCGCCGCACCCCCCGCGCCCCTACCTGGATGGGTGTCCGGCCGTAGGAGTTGACGGCATTGGGGTCCGCCGCGCCGTCCAGCAGCTCGCTCAGGAGTCGCAGGTCGCCGCGGGCGGCGGCGTTGGCCAGTTCGTCCGCCGCCGCCGTGCCACCCGTCCGCCGTGCCATGCCCCGGCCCTCGCCGGCCTCACGCCACCGGCCAGCGGGCTCCGCGGAGGGCTGCAGCCGCCGGTCGGCCGCCCGGTGCTGCCCGGGGCTGGCGGCGATGGCGGCCCGCGGGGGGCGCCCTGCCCATGAGAGCGCTCGGCCCGGCCGCTCCGCGCCCCCGGCAGCGCTCCGCACCCCGGGCAGTACCGGGCAGTACTGGGCAGTACCGCCCCGCCCGCCCCGGCCCCGAGGTGCCTGGGCGGTGCCGTTGTCGGGGCCGCCTTCACCTGCGCGGCCACGGCGCAGCGTCCCGCCGCCCGTTTTCTCCGCGGAGCGGGTGCAGCTCCGCCCCGGCCCGCCCGGGCCCCGCGGCCCCGCCTCGCCCCTGTCACCGCCGTCCCGGCCGCCCCCGACCTTGTCGCGACGGGGCGGAGCGCCCTGCTCTGTCTGTGACCGGGCTGCCGGGGGGGCGACAGCTGGCGGGGCCGCCCCTCTGATTTTTCGTCCTTCATTTGTTTATTTATTTTCACTCTGTCCCTCTCTTAAGGGCAGCACCGTCTCGGTCTGCGCCCGACCGCCTCGGGGGGAGGTGAGAGCGGGGAGAAGGGAGTAAAAAGGTGTATTTTGACGAGAGAGGGATTTCAGGACGGAGGGGTCTGGCACGGAGCCCCGGCCCCGCCCCGGCGCTGCCTCCCCGCCCTCTCCCCACACCCCGGAGCCGTGTCGGCCTGTCGTTCCTCCGCCCCTCGGGAGAGCTGCGGGCTCGTCCGAGCCCTCTCGGCTGGCACAGGCACTCGGTGGTAGACAACGGGCGCACCGAGCCCGCACGGAGGTACCACCCGCGACTGCGGCGTCCGCACCCTCCGCCTGGCACCGGCTGCGTTTGGTTTTTGTTTTTTTGTTAAATAGAAACATTACACCAGGTCGAGGGTTTGAGCCCTTCCTCCCAGCACAGGCGCCAGAGGACGGACAAGCTCTCCTCCGGCCGGACAAGGGCCGTGCGGCGCGGGGTGCCGCGGGGCGGGGCGGGGGGCGGCAGCACCACGGACAGCTCCACCCGCCAGCCCGCCCGCCGGGACACCCCCCCGCCCCGCCTGTGGCCGCCGCCGCTCGTCATCCGCTGCTCCGGACGGAACGAACTCTGCCGGAGCTGAGGGAGAAAATATCCCGCGCGGGACCCGCCGAATGCGCGGTGCGGTGGGTGTCATCTTCCTCTTCATCCCGAGGGCTGCTGCGTGAGTCTCGCTGTACCCGCCCGTAAACAGAGCGCTTGCCTTGCAAAGGGGGGTCAGGGTTTCGTGGGTCTTGTTCGAGTGGTGTAGTGCAGAGACTCAGAGGAGGTAAGAGCTCCTCCCTTTTTCACTCCGGTGTGTTTCACAATGTTGCTTCTTGAGGTTTGTAAGCGCCCTTGCTTCTCCAACAGTGAAACATCACTAAAGCGACCTATTTCCTCACCTTTGGCAGGTAGTGTGGGGTCTCCAAAATCATTCTCTCGGGAAGTTTACAATCATAATTCTACTCCATATGACCATTCGCTGCTTTTTAATCCTTTGCAGTCATGCTGCCCACCCTTTCACCTGCATCTTTATCCGAAACGGTTAGTACAGATTATCAAAACAACGAAATTACTTTCTTGGCCTAATGCTTTAGAAAGGCACAGATATACTACCAAGAAAGCTCTCTGTTTTCAGTACCAAATGGTGCAGGCAATTTACACCCACAGCAAACAGATGAATGCTCACTGGAGTGGCCAGTGAAGACTGTCTACATGAAGGTTAAATTTGTGGTTTTATTTGCACCGCTTGGCGTGTTCCTACAACTGAATCAGCCTAGTGACAAATTCTGCTTCTTCACTCACACTGGCTGCTGTTTCTATTCTCAGATATCTAGAAATGAGTGGACTTCCGCTCAGGATAAAGAGCTTCTTGATGTATTTGCTTCTAGTTAAATAATTAAGCATTTATACACAATCTGGTGATTTCCTAGATTTCTGTTGTTTCTCTTATTTTTTTTTTTCCTTTTCTTTTTTCTTTCTTAATAAATTTGCTATTCAAGCACTGGATGCCATAAAAATGAGAAAATAAAGATGCTTCAGACCCCTATAGTAAAAAAAAAAAAAGGAAACGAGGAAGAGTTAAATCTATATACCCAGGTATGCAGACCGCTGTACAGCAGAAACACCCAAGCACTGAAAGGTACACTTAAGTCTTAAAAAGATTGCAAGCTAATTTTGACAGCATCTGGAGTAAATAGCAGCATTGGAGAAACTACTTCAGTAGAGATAGTATACTGATCCTGAATCTCAGCTACAGGGCAGACATGCATTAGTCATAGAAAAAGGGTTCTGACATGGCTTTGGTGCCCATGATAACATCCATAAGGTAAACAAAACCAGTCCACGTCTACTGAAATTGTGCAAAAGTTTTAAGCAGGGCATATTACTTTTACAAACAAAAACATGAAAATCATGTCTAAAGAAAGATTTTCTACTGATTTGTTTAACTCGCTTGTTCCTCCAGTGCTATGTGGTAAGTAAGATAATCAAACCCCCAAATATTCTTTCACACTGCTTTCAGAAGAGCCTGGCATTTCTCACAAACCTCAGAAGTAACACTGTCAAAGATGCATGAACGTCAAAGTAAAGAGTCCTTCCTGATTTTTCCTGCAGTTCAGAAAAACCCACGCCATGCCATTAAGGAAAAGAAGGCTGCCCTTTAAAAAGCCTGCCTTCACAAATTCATAAATGCTTGTTCTCCTGACTGACAACTGAAAACCCACCCATGAGAGAACATAAGATATTTCAGTTGAAAACTGCTTGCTTTGAAGCTGGAATCTTAGACAGCATTTTCCTTTTGCTTTGAATATACAGTTGTTGGCTGAAGGACAGTTTCACTTCCAGTTGATGGTAGCTTTAAGGGAACTGTTACACAGTTGGAAGTGACTTCTTCCAATTTCAAAGTTAATCGTGGAATGAAAAGTTGTGCAATCATGAGCTTATACAATCATTTAGGGAGGCATCACGCCTTTCATAACTGTATCACAAAAGCATGCTGCAGGTATATTAAATATGCACATTGACAAAATGACTAATAAATTGCTTGGCAAGCACGTAGACCTTACAGACACTGCAGTGATACTGATTTCGGCAGTCGAAAGGGAAAAGGAGAAATGTTGAGAGATACAGGAAGATAATTGTTAGTATGCATAATGTGTAATCAGCTCAATGTTACTCAAAGCCAGCTTACCACAAAGAAAAATGTTACTCACAGCAGATTTTCTTAGTTTTCGCTGATCTGACTCCAGAGAAATTGAAATTCTTCCAAAACACTGTTTTTTTTTTTACAAGTAGAGCAAGCAACTCAGTGCCACAATGAAATGTTATTTAGTACAGGCTAAAGAGCTTTGGATTTTGAAAAACCTGTAGACATCTTTTTCCCACAAAATGATCTTAATATACCATGTTCTGATAAAATAGGTGCAGATGTTAGTAAAAATCCCCATAATCAGTTATGTTACTGCTTTCACTGGGGAGAACAGGCATCATCGACTCCTGTGGGAAACCACCAGGGATGTCTGCCAAGGAGGGTGAAGTATCATAGGATAGGAGGGATATTCGGGGATACGGATTTGTAAACAAAATTGTACAAATAAACAAAACAGGCAGAAAGGTTTTGAAATCCTCAAGCTGGGTGATAACATGACTGCAAGAGCAGCTGGCTTCCAGCCTCCAAAAACACCAGCGGTTCACAGGCCAGTTCTCCCAGACACTGCACCTCACAGTAGTTATGTGCCAGCTCTGTAAGCAAAGGGTGACCATTTGGTGCTCCCCTCAAATACTCATTGCCTATATCATGGAGGCATAATCTTAGCAGGGGAGAATCTGGCTTTGTGAAAAAGCCTGTTTCTTCCTCGATTTCTTCTGCTTGGTCTGGCAAGAAATTAGGATAGTTACCACTGGGCAGGAAAAAGCTTCACTGGCAGGTTTGTTAGAGATATGCCTTCTTCCAGCTAACACCCTTTAGTGAGTTGCGTTTGAAGTAGGAGGTTCTGTTCTTCCCCCATATGGATCTCTTTCTTCAGGAAGGAGGAAGATAGCACTGGTGACCTCATACTCCTTGTCTGGATCAAAAGAAATATGCACATAAATCAGAACAGAAAAACTTGCTGGTTTGAGATTTCTTTCAAGTGGAAGCATAAGCACTAATTTGAATTTAGCTGTATCTCTTTTCAAGAGTATTGACATTGCAGCGCAAGTGGATTTTCTCTGTTTTACTCAGTTGTTCTTTATGCATTATTTCAAACAAGGTGGACACGAGCACTACAAAACACTGCATAGACACGCTTCCTGCAATTTTATGGCTATTTGCCTAGCTGTGTTTGCAATGAGCTCTCTGTGTGCACTGCTATTCTTCTTGGAGGTATAAGCATCACAGATTCAGTGAGAGAGACCTCAAAACTTGCTGCTGTGTTTGGTTACCTTGTTGGTTACCAAGCCCTAGTGCTTTCTTGAGGCTCTTCAACAAAATATTCTCCCAGAATAGCTAAATCAGTGGTAGAGGAAGCACTCAGTCTAGAAAACAAATCAATGACTTTCTTATGACAGAGAGCTGTAAGCTATCAAAACACAAGTGAATGCTAGTGGACTATCTCGTCTGTAAGGTATCCTTGATTTTGCTATTTGGCATTTAGTTTTGTTCCCCCTGAAGGAGTTTCCTGATCTGTAGATGGCTCAATGGCTTGGTCCTGTGGTTTATACTATGGAAATGCTGATAAACTACAGCGCCAGAAAATGTGCAGTTTAGATCTAGGTTTTTCATTTTTCAAAAATTTTTATTTTAGATGCTTTCATATCCAAAGGTATAGCTGACTACAGAGAAAGACATGAATACAGAATCTAGGACACATTCTCCATTTTACAAAGTCTAGCACAGCCCCAGCTGGCTTTTGTAGCATCTGTATAGTAAAACAACTTGGAACATAAGTAGTAATTCTCATGTCCCCATCACTTACCCATACAGTGCTGAGCAAAACTCCCTGTCTCTTTGGCTCACGTACACATGTCAGGACTGTGCTTATAGGCCTGTGGGATAGCAGGAGAAAGGCTAGAGATTTTAAGACATGTTTTCAGTATATAAAATCAAATTGTAAAAGCTACTATGTGCCTTGTTCATGGGCTTTGTGATCCTGCAGTTGTGGGGAATTGTCATCTTCAGAGTGTCTGAAGAAGAGGGTGAGTCAGGTAAGATTCTGTCCGAGAGTTAAGCAGCTCTTAACACATCAGGCAGATGTTAGGTATCTTCCACAATCAATGACTATGTTACCGAACTACATGAAATTCACAGTAAGTGGGTCTTTAGTTTAACATTTAATCCAGTCGTGAAGTGTACGTACAGAGATTTATATTGTTAATGACAGCTCTTCTACTTAAGTGGTAATGCGTCTGAATTGGAGAATCAGTCACGTTGTGCTAGTTTTTTGTATTTTGGTAAGAGTGCAGTGGTTGAGTTTAGCTGCTAAAAGCTGTTGACTTTCTCGCTACACCTGAGCTATGTGTAAAGACACGCTGAGAATCTGTAGGTTCAATTTCATCTTGCAAGTAAACTATCCTTATCAATTGCTGTATCTCTATAGCTATGTATTTGTATCTCCACAGGCAACAAAGGAGAAAGACTTCACACAGAATCACAGAATGTTAGGGATTGGAAGGGACCTCAAAAGATCATCTAGTCCAATCCCCCTGCCGGAGCAGGAATAGCTAGATCAGGTCACACAGGAACGCATTTTCCTATTTAGAGTCAACTCATATTCTCAAGGATGTGAATTATTTCAAAAGGGGTTGTGGGCTTGGAAGCGGTGCAATTTAGTGCAAAATTTCAACATACAGAAATCTTAGAATATGAAATTTTGATTTACCCAAGCCCATGGACATCTAGGACTAATTACTTTTTAAAAAAAAATTTTAGTCAAATCTCCTGTCATCTGATTGTAAAGTGAGCTTTGCTAGCTGGGAGTTCAGTGAATGTTTCAGAATTTCTCACTTGGTAGCTGTGCCTGTCCTACCTTTAGGTAAGGAACACAGGAGGCAGGTCAAGATATCTTTTAAAAGCTGACCTACAAAGAATTTGTATTAAATTTGCTTTCTCTTGCTTTTGTAAAGCCCATGAAGTTTAAAGAAAAAGAAAAGCATTAGGAGTTTTCTTTCTCTCTAGCCTGCTCTCCTTTGTAGATCATGATGGAGTTTCTTTATGATGGAGTTACAGCTTCAGTGAATAAGGGAAGAACAACTGACGTCATCTACCTGGACTTGTGCAAAGCATTCAACACTGTCCCACATGGCATCCTAGTCACTAAATTGGAAAAGCATGGATTTGATGGATGGACCACTCAGTGGATAGGGAGGGTGGTTGAGTGGTTGCATTCAGAGAGTTGTGGTCAACGGCTCAATGTCCACTTGGAGACTGGTGATAAGTGGCGCTCCTCAGGGACTGGTACTAGGACCAATGCTGTTTAACATCTTTGTGGGTGACGTGGACAGTGAGATTGAGTGCATCCTCAGCAAGTTTGCAGATGGTACCAAGCTGTGTGGTGTGGTCGACATGCTGGAGGGAAGGGATGCCATCCAGAGGGACTTTGACAGGCTGGAGAGGTGGGCCCATGCCAGCCTCATGAGGTTCAACACGGCCAAGTGCAAAATCCTACACCTGGGTCAAGGCAATCTCAAGCACAAGCACAGGCTGGGCAGAGAGTGGCTTGAGAGCAGCTCTGAGGAGAAGGACTTGGGGATGTTGGTTGATGAAAAACTCAACATGAGCTGACAATGTGCACTTGCAGCCCAGAAGGCCAACTGTATCCTAGGCTGCATCAAAAGAAGTGTGGTTGAAGGAGGTGATGCTCCCTCTCCGGTATTGTGAGACCCCACCTGAAGTACTGCATCCAGTTCTGGGGCCCCCCATGTAAGAAAGACATCAAGATGTTGGAGCAGGTCCAGAGGAGGGCCATAAAGATGATCAGAGGGCTGGAGCACCTCTGCTATGAAGACAGGCTGAGGGAGTTGGGGTTGTTCAGCCTGGAGAAGAGAAGGCTCCAGGGAGACCTCGTAGCACCTTCCAGTACCTGAAGGGGCCTACAAGAAAGCTGGAGAAGGATTTTTCACAAGAGCATGTAGTGATAGGACGAGGTGTAATGGCTTTAAACTGGAAGAGGGTAGATTTTATTAGGAAGAAATTCTTGGCTGTGAGGGTGGTGAGACACTGGAACAGGTTGCCCAGGGAAGTTGTGGCTGCCCCCTCCCTGGCAGTGTTCAAGGCCAGGTAGGATGGGGCTTTGAAGTGGGAGGTGTCCCTGCCCATGGCAGGGGGTTGGAACTTTGAGGTCCTTTCCAACCCAAACCATTCTATGATTCTATGATTATCTTAAAAATTAGTTGTTAGGAATACCAACCTGACATTCCCAAGCTGGCTGTCAGGCGCTGAGGATATGAGGAGTCTGTTTACTGTTAGTCCAGCTATTGTAAAGCCGAAGCCATGAGTCACCATGTGATGGTTTAAATTGTCATGCTATAAACCCCAAACATTTTGGTGATCTTTAGCCTGCCTATTAATTATACTCATTCCTGAGGTCATACTTTCAAAACTACTGCAAAAAAGCTAAGATCTTTCTTTTATCTAATCACATAAGCCTGGAAACTGGGACTATCAAAAAAGCAGGAAACAGGATAATGTCACCCCCTAGACTGGCCATGCCAAAGGATTTAAAAATTCATTAGAATGATGGAACAATGGTTTGAATATAGCCACAGCATTCTTTCCGCAGAGCATTAATTAAAGACTAGAAGTAAGTGTTTAGCTGAAAACTAGAATAATATTTTCAATTCTTCAAGCAGTTTCTTTCCAAATGTTGAACTTCCATTTCCTTGCCTCTTGGCATGTCAAAATTTTCCTCGTTTTCCAGGCTTCATACAACCTTCCAAAATAAAGGAGATGTGCACTCTAAAAAAAGTAATTGGAAAGTAACTAACTTTCCAACTTTACCTGATGTCTTTTAGACATAAAAAATAAGTCTGCCCACTCGCTTTTTCTTTTGCTATTTGTCATTCAAATCCTTTTGCAATGGTTAGAAGGTGGAAACATGGAGGTGCAGCTGACATCTGAGGCTTTGGTCAAACCCCACTGTTAGGCAGGCAGAAGCATAGGTTTCTGTGCTGTAGAAGGGATGGCACAGGAGGGAAAACAGCACAGGGTGAAGTTTCAGCTTCTGTCTAGCTTGCATCCCACTTTTGAATATGGACTATTTTTCTCCTTCTTTCTTAATAAATTTGTTTGAAAGTGTGTATTACAGCTGAGGGTATGCTGCCAAAGCTAACAGTAGGCAGATCTAGAGGCAGAGTGAAGAGCCAAGGGGTGAGTTCTGAGTCTCAACCTGAATCAAGGCCAGAACTGTGGGGGAGGGGAACATAGTCGATCTGTTTGAAGGCATTCAGTATTTCTGTATGACTGATGATGAGGTGGTGTTTGGCGTTTAGATTCTTTTACTATCCTGCAGTCTTTATATCCAGTAGCTTACCCAATAAGACTCATCATCCAGTTAACATGTTTGCAAAGTGTTTACTCAAATGTGCAGTATCTGTCCATGCAACATGTGCTTTGTAGAGTTCATACTTACTGCTGAAATGTTTGTGCTAGGTGAATCAGGTACTGTTAAGTCTTCCCCACATTTCTAAGAAATGATTTAATCTCTCTCTGTGCTTCACTTTGGGTTTAGTGGTGTTTCTGGCTCATGCCTTGTGACCTGAAGTATATCCTTTCTACAGTTTTGGACACAGTTAAATGCTCTGCTTTATTGGTGTTTAAATAATTTCAGGGGATGCTTGTGTTATGATTAGGCCTGTAGACACAGCTGATAGTGAAAATTAACATCTCCCACAGTAAAACAAGACTAATCAGGCAATCAAATCTGGTGTTACATGTACATATATTTTAATCCTCAGTGACATTTTTTTCTATACAGGAATCTCTAAATCTAAAATTCAGTTCCAGAAACACTTTTATTGTTCTTAGTTGTCATAACTATGGATAAGCAAGGAGACACCATGTGGTTAGGAAAGGCCTATCTTGATACTCTGTTGGTTTCTAGAAGATCATGACCTTGGACTTAAGACATGGTGGGTTTATTTTTAACATGAGAATACAGATGCTTTTTGTAAATAGAATAATGAAAGAGATTTTCCTTGTAATTTATCAAAGGATTAGTGAAATGTGAGTAGAAGGAACAGTAAGTGTTTTAGTAGCAAATATTTTAAGACAAGCTCAGGAAGATCAGAGTGTCATGACAAAAAACTTTTTAAAATAACTTCAAATTTATAATTTGGCACTGCTAGCATTCTTGTGATTTAAATAATGCATATATGACCTCATCAAACATAATGGGTTATTTTATAATACATGTACAGCTTAGGTGGCTTTAAGCAATGAAGAGAGCATGTTATGATATGATTTAGAATGATTTTTTTTCTTCCTGAGATCTCTGCTATCTGTGATTTATCCTTTTCTTGTTAGACCAGATAAGCTGTTAATGTTTCTGTCATTAAAAATTGACAATTTAAATTTTTATTTTATTTTATTTTAGTGGTAAAGCATGTTAAACTTGTATCACATTGCCTTTTAGAGTTCTTATGTATGCAGTGCCTCCTACAAAAGTTTTGATAAGACTACTTATCAAAGAACAATCCTCTTTAGAAATGTGGGCTGAGTCATCTTTCTTTGTCAACAAGTATGGTCTTCTTACCATGGAAGTCACCACTGTGACTCTGGAGATCCTATCTGTGGGGTGAGAGCAGACTCTTCACTGGTTGCAACCTTAAGATACTCTCTTGAAAAGAGTTACCTGTGTAGCCTTGTTTCTCATGCTGTAATATATTACAATATGCCTCTTTATGTTTCCATTTAGCTTGGTTAGATACAGTCATTACTCT
The DNA here is from genome assembly GCA_028020825.1 of Podargus strigoides. Taxonomy (NCBI): domain Eukaryota; kingdom Metazoa; phylum Chordata; class Aves; order Caprimulgiformes; family Podargidae; genus Podargus; species Podargus strigoides. Next base: position 77,548,824 of record CM051663.1, on the reverse strand, counting down.
ACAGCACTACTACCTTTTGTAAAATTAATCCCACTAATGCTGTTTTCCCGGCTGTAAGGCACAGACGGTGCTCAAACTGGGGAAAAGATGACAGGGTTGACAGCTGCGTGGGTGTGCATGTTTTTTTTTCTGTGAACAAAAGCAGCTCAGGGTGACTTGTGATGATGCCACTAACCAGTTCTTCAGCCTGTTTCAGGTATAGCTTCTGATTCCCTCACTGTTTTCCTGGAGAGGCTGAGTAGTGAGCAGACGTGGCTGCCGTGCATGGAGGGAGGATACAGCTCATCCACTGCTTTTGCTGTGCCTGCTGATGCTGCAGTGCAAGCTGCCATGTGTGCTACGAGTTATCACGTGCATACTAGTTACCATTCCTATAGTCTCAGATACCCCCAACCAATGTGCAGTTCTCTATAAGGTGGTATGTATTTATCTCCAGGTTTTATTTTGCAGTGGAATGTAATAGGAAGTACTTCTACTGAAAGACTTTAAAGTCTAACATTTTACACCTCAGGAGCCCTTCTTCTGTTATGCACACAGCAAAACTTCGTTATGTGAGGTGTAGCTGCCTGTCTCCCACACTGAGCTGGCAGCACGGCCTCTTTTCAGACCATTAATATCACAAGCCTAAGCCTGCTTGTCATGTCTTTTTTCATCAGGTTTGCAGCAGGCCTCCTGGTTGGACTCCAAAGCAGTGTGGCTGTATCAAACAAAAGAGGCAGAAAAAATGGGTGGGCCAGCTGCAGCAGCTGGTGGAGTGCTGGCCTCCCAAGAGCAGGTCAGTGTGGGTTGGTGGCATTTTCAGGTGTCCACAGTGCCTATCAGGCATGTGATTTCCTCCACATGTGCTGGATGTAGCTTCTCCTTTTATTCAGCTGAATGGGGAGGGCTTCTGACTAACGCTTTTGTGTGGTTTTTGAAAGCAAATATTAAAAGACAAAAAAATGATTGCTTAATGGTTAGCACTTAGAAACTGGATAATCTTGGAAGACTTGGAGGATTGTTCCTTATCATCTTAACTTACCCTTTTGCACTTTCTGGTTGTATGCCTATCTATACTGCACATGTTGGGTCGTGACCTGTGGCTATCCTAGGTTTTTGTGTTATTAATTAAATCTCTAGTGTTGCCTAGAGCAAACTAGACAGCAAAGCAGAGCACCACTACTGTGACTGCCGTATGAATAAGGCTGTTAACAATAATTATAATATGCCTCTTTGCTTGTTTGTATTTCCATTCCCCAAAATAATCTTTAACAGCCTGTATTCAAACATCAGGAGTAAGAACCAGGACCTGCAAACACAGAGGTAAGAGCAGAACAAGGAAGTGGTTAAGAAGACTATGGCAGAGTAGCAACTCATAGTAGTGGAGAAATGGATGGGTGGAGAACATGCCATTCATCTGTGAGTAAAACAAGACACCACTTTTAATATGAGTATCAGATAGATGGAGGTTGTACCTGTGACATGGGCTGCAAAAACAGACCAGGCAGGGGCAGCACACACAAAGGCACATTCTAGCCCCAGCTGACAAGACTCCTGCTTTTGGGACTGATGGTACACCTCTCCATGCCTGTGGGAGATGGCAGGCTGCTTTGAGGCAGAATTAGGCTTTCCTGTACTCTCCGCACAGTGGCTATATTCGAATATCCATTTTTTTCTAATTCTGACTTTATTTAACAGTTCCCACTGCTTTCATGCGCTACCACAGGATTCAAAACCAGTGGCATTTTTTCAAGAAGTTTTTACATGATGACGACCTTTACTCTTTGCACTCATTGCTTTTACCGTGGATGACAAACACGGTGCCCCATCTCCCACCTGCTGCTCTGTCTCGACCCCTGTGGAGCCCACAGCCCCACGCCTGTCCGGGCAGTGGACATCCCTTTTATTTTATTTTATTTTATTTTATTTTATTTTATTTTATTTTATTTTATTTTATTTTATTTTATTTTATTTTATTTTATTTTATTTTATTTTACTTTATTTTACTTTATTATTTATTTTATTTGTTTGTTTATTAGCTTGCAATAACTCATAGAAAAGCTGTCAAACGCAATGTCGCGGGCGGGTACCCGCCTCGGTGTGAATTTTAGGAGCGGTACGTGTGCCAGCTAGAGGAAGCGCAGCCGTTTGGGCCGTGGGGGGGGACGGACACGCAGACATGACACTCTGCTCTGCGCTCCGCGGTGCGGTCCCACCGCCAGCCGGCGGCGGGTTCGGAGCAAGCTGAAATGTCCGCCGAATTCCCACAGTAAAACTCAGTATGTGGCGTGCTGTGCCTCTGTGTTTGAAAAGCTTTTGTGTATCCCTGGGAAAGAGACTAATAATGCTGTACTCTTTTCTATTCCAGTAAAAGAGATAATGCCTTGTTTGCATATTTTAGTAGTCCTGACATTTGTTAATGCTGTCTAGTTCCTAAGATGAGGAAAGAAACAGCTCTGACCTGGCAAAAACAGGATTCATCCCTTTTGCTAGACTCCTCAGTTTTAATTTGTGTCTTTTTGTTTATTGAACCTTGAACGATCTGAAAAACGAGTGGATGAAGCACTTGAGGCCATGGTCTAATGGTCTAGTGGTTAAGGAGATGATGGGATAAAGATTGGACTTGATGATCCTGGAGGTCCTTTCCAACCATGGTGGTTCTATGATTCTATGATTCTATGCTTCTGGCATGTATCAGCTTTAGGTGACAGAAAGTTCAGGAGACCTCCTGTTCAGGACAAGGCCACACAGGGAGGAGCAGATGCAATGAGAGTGGTTGCTGTGAGCAATGGGAAATATAAGATAATGGAAGAGAGGAGAAAAGACCAAAAAGGGAAGGATGGCAATTACAAATACAAACCAGCAAATACTGGAAAAAGGCAGTGAAAGCAAAGAAATTCACAGGGCAAATACGGTTGCCTTTATTCCTGCAGCATCATTGGTCCTTTGCAGAACAGCTTCCCAGAGAGAAGGCAGCTGTGATGGAAGTTGTTCACATAGTACCATATGTTCACATATGTCTTACTTTATTAAGATACAAAGCAAGTCCTGGACCAGGGTCACAGGCATCCATGTGGTCTTCTGTTGCATAAATCCTGGTTTATGTGATAGGACCTCACTCACAAAGAGGAGACTTTTGAACAGGACTGATTTCAGTGAGCACATTTAACTTACTCTCTCAAATTTCTGTTTCCTATGTTCATTTCTACCATGCCAGTCCCTTGGTGAAGTTGGGAATGCAGGGACACCTGCTGAAGCTGTCTAATTCAAAGTAATCTTTGTTTGTGAGAGTGTTGGCAGCTTGGGAGCAAGAGGCAGAGCCTCATAACCTCGTTCCCTGTTCCCTAGATCTTGCAATGCAGCAGAAAATCGGTGTCCCAGATTTGGATCCTTTAATTTCCATTCACTGTAGTGCCAGTACTGAGATTTTGGGGGATGACTAAACTCTATTTTGCATAGATATAGAGCCTCAAGTCTGTCTGAACAACCCATGCCATAAATACTTCTTCAAGTAGGACATACATTGGCAAAGAGATGATTCTGCACGGAGCCATGTGCACAAAGTATCTTGTGGATAGGACATCCTCAACTATTTGCAGGCATGCATCTTTAAGCACTGCTGGAACTGCAAAGCAGGGTTTCTGTGCCGCAGTCATTGCTTGAAAAGGTCAGCTCCTTGGTTTCAGATCATGCGTTTGTTTTAGTGAACTGACCTAGTTAAAGGAAACAATCCCATCCCTGGGCCGTACATTCAAGGTGAAGGAGCAGAGGGGAAGTCAGATCTTGTTAATTAGAGCTCTACTCACCTCTTGGAGACATGTACAAGCTGAAGCACAGTGAAACAGCTCATGACTGCTGCTACAAAATGTACAGACAGTGATGTAAGGTCAACTTGCCACATTTGCTAACTTTCCCCTGATTTTGTTGTACTAAAAGGTGTTGAAAATTTGAAGATTTCTAAATAGAAGCTGTAGTGACTCAGCAGCTTTAAAGAACTAAAAAATTTACCCAAAGCTCACTGTCACATTGCTTACAAAATGATTTGGAATAACAGTTAATAAACAGTACACTTTGTCCACATTTTGAAACCTTTCATGACTTCTCTGATAAGTGTCTGATATTAGGTGATGACTAACCAAAGTCAGAGTATATCTGACCTGGGTTTTTTTCAGTGATCTAATTTGATGACATCAGCCTCACACACAAGGGCCTCACTCACAAGGAGACTCTGTAACATTTATTAACTGTTTGATACCATGGGATCTCCAAGTGTTTATTGCAAATGACAAACCAATGAACAACAACAGAGAATTATTTTGCCCTGTAGGCACTTGCTCACTGGCAGAAGCCGAGGAAGCTGCAAACACAGTGGGGCAAGCTCAGGTGGCAACCTGTGGCTTGCCTTCTACTCTGTGTTACTGTCTAACTGGTGTTAATGTGATGAAGCTTTCCCATCTGTGGAAGGGAAACAGGCAGCCTCACCTCCTCATTTACTTTGCACTATTTATTGAGGTTGTTGTCCATTGAGGGTGGCTACATCTGTGGCTGATCAGTACCACCCTGTGCAGCAGTAAATTGATCTGTACCCAGGATGTTGCAGAGCAGTAAGGAGCAATGCTGAGGCTTGTGCTTTGCTTTGCTTGTGCTTGCAAAAGCAGGTAATTCATGGCAGCACCAGGTATTTCAGTACATCTCTGCACAGCATCAGGGGACATACACAGACATACTTACACTACCTTTGAGCTACCTGGCCTGGTTATTGAAGTCAGGGTGAAAGTGCTTTCGATTTCTAAGTACTCAGCATTATGCTGATGCAAATTCATTGTTTTCTGTGCCCACATTAGCTAAAAATCATCTAAAGCAAGTCTGAGAGCAGGTACACACTGCACTGGTGACTCCCTGTTTCCTCCCTGTATGCAGCATAGAGTCTGCTGTTTTTATTTTGGTGTGTGATGAAGCTCATTACCCTCTCAAGTCGTGCATAAGGAAGAGGTAGTGTTCAGCTTCCCACTGCAGGGAAGAAGAGAAATACAGCCTCTCCAGTATGACAAGGTGATAGTTTCACTTCTCAATAGAGAATAAATCCACTTCTTAGAGGATGAGGGGTGAAGTCATGACTAAAGGAGTCACAAGAAGATGAAGAGGTGACTGTAAACTTGTATTCCTTTCCAACACCTTTGGGTCAGATGCCTTTGTTAAGAAAGTCATCATTGGGTTTGGCTTGATATGAAAAATGAGGGGTGTGTGTGTGGAGTCCCTTTCTCTTTTTAAGAGAGAGAAGACTTCCCACACAGGGAAATGTGGTTTGTCTACTAACCCATGATGGTTCTTGCATTAGCAGGCAGAGTTTTCAATCGAGTCTAGGTCTTCCTGAAGAGGAGACAGTTTTGATGCTGGTCAGTTCATTTCATTAGTTCCAAGCAGGCTCCTTGGGGGGTCATGGAATTTTGCAGCCTAGAGAAGGTGCTCACTAGGAGCTGAGTTTGGAGTTTGTTTTTGTCGTGGTTTGCAGGAACAAGAGGGACGAGGCTCAGCAGAGCGGTAAACTGAGATGATATTCATTTTGAAGTCTAAGAAATGGTTTCTATTTGCATCATGGTTGGTTCCAGCAATCCAGTATTGCTTCTGCAAGCGAGGTGAGTATACTGTATGACTGCAAAAAATAAAACACTGTGCAGGAAATATTTTTTGCGAGATGAGTGTCATAATCAGCTATAGGTCTGTGCCCACCTCAAAAGTAGATTTTTTTTAGTTGAGTATGTGTTAAAGAAAAATGTTTCCAAGGACATCTCACAGCTCCCCTTTAGAACACAGAATGACTAATCTTTAAAAAAACACCTCACAGGGAAACACAATAAAGAAACCAATGCTATAAAGTAGATGTATGCATATAGATATTGTCACCTGACTTTCTATTCTAAGAACCTGTTGCATACTGGAATGAGATTAAATACGAGAACATATGCTACGGTCATAAATGTTTACTTACCCCTGCTGTGCCCTTTCTAGCAACATGGGGTGGTTTAAAAATGATTAAGCATTAAAAAAAATGTTGTGCATCAAATACTGAACTTCATACTGTACACAGTGAATCTGTAAACTGTGACTAAAGGCAAAACATTTTTAACATGCCTGTGATAATGAAAAGATTTATTGTAAAATATGTCTTAAATGGCTTGAACAAAATGCTCATTGTGTGCTCACAAAATGGCTTTATTCAGCAGTCATTCTTGGATTTAGCCCTCGGTGGGGTTCACATGCAGGAGGAGCAAAGGATTTGACAGCAGGGGAGCTGGAATCCGTAACAAACACCTTTTTAATTTAGGGCAATAACAGTAATGAGATTTGGTATGAGGGAGCTGAATTTGATTATTTTTTTCTGAGTGCCTGGAGCTACCACCACATGTGCTGATATTCTCATAAAAAATGTATTTGGTGTGCGAGGTGTTGAGGTCGGATGTTGTACACCACAAAACTGCATGGCAGGTTCCACCTCTATATTTGAAAACTCCCTTTTTTATAAAGCACAGCACGGGGTGTTGACTTCTCTCTTTCTATCAACGGTTACATCCTACTGTTTTTCCTCATTCTTTGCTGACTTGTAGATGCTCAGGGCTGCTGTGAAATCAGGCCTTGTAAGTAGTCAGAAGAGCACCCAAATTCAGCTTTTGGAAACCTGCATGCACAAACTTTGCTCCTGATTCCCCAGCGTGAAAGTCTCTCTCACTGTTGCTCATTCATGCTCTGTAAAGCACCCTGCAAAAAAAGAACTGTAAAATTTGTCACAATGAGTGGCAAACAAGAGGGAAGATGGGGTTTGCATGCTTAATTTGAAAGTAATCAGTTCACTTAAGAGAAAATACATGTGTCTGAGCAATGTATTAAAGCCTTTTTCCTTTTCTAAAGCTTAGTCACATCGTCTTTTTCTGCAACTGTCTGTTTTCCTCTCTCCCTCTTTTAACTTCTTACCCTTCTTCCTTTTGCTCTTAGTGTTTAATTTGGTGGTACAGCTGGATGGAGAGGAACTTCAAAAACTAGAAACCGTATTATAGATCCAATTAGCTCTAAAAAATGGGCTGGAATAACAAGTTTTGGTTCTTCTCTCCAGAGAAACAACTTTATTGTCTGCTGTGAAAACCTTCCAGTCCAACTTAAACCCCATGTTTTTCCACCCATTCTAGATACACTGATAGTGCAGTCAGGATCATTAGAACCTGCATCATTCAGTGGGCAGATGACATGACTTGGGCCAGAAACACCTTCTTGAACCACTGGGTTGCTCCAGAGAGAGCTACTACTTTTTTGCTACTTTTTTTTTGCAGGTTCGTCTCCCTTACTGGCTCCTGTACCCATATCAGAGAAATGGGAACCAGTACCTCTTTTTGTTTCTGTTGACAGCTGGGCTTGCAATCACAGCTGAGTAAATACTGTGACAACCTTGCTCTGAATGATCTGTTTTGGTGTATCTACGTGCCAAGAAAAATTACTCACAGTGGTGAGTAAAACGTGTCAAGGCTGTGCTCATGGTCAAAGCACAAGTGGCTGTGTCACCACTGGACACTGCACAGACACCCAGTTGCTGTAGACTGTAGTGGAGATTAACACAGACCTAAGCTAAAGGACCCTAGCTATGGACCCAGCCTACTGTTTCCCACCCAAAGATTTTAATAATCACATGCTAATGCATAAAGTTGAGGATGCTACAGAGCCTCCATTTCCATTTCTGTGTTTATTTTCTTTATTATTAGAGTGTTGTTGGCACATTTCTGTGTGTCTGAAAAGGCAGCTTGAATAGAACAAGAAGAAATCTTCAAATACAACATAGAGCATAGGGGCTTAGGTCATTATTACTTCTGGGTCATTCTGCTTGATTTTGCCATAAAGGGAGGTAGCAATTAGATAATAATGAAACAAAGTCCACCAACTGTTGGTTGCAGTCTAACTCTTTCAAGCTAGTCATTATTCTTCTGCAACCTGGTGAAAACTGCAGTTCTGTGAACTTGGAAACACTCTTAGACTTTGTTAAGCAATACCATACATGCTGGAGAGAGATGCAGGTCGTCCTGACACAGCCCACTGTGTTTCTATGTTTCCCACCAGCTGGGTGTCATTTGGAAATGACCACAATAAGATGGCATGGTTAAATAACTGCCAAATTTATGTTCGGGAGATCCTCGCTTAGTTATTGTTTAGCCTTAGAGATATCTGAGGACCTTGATGCACAAATTTGCATTTCTGAAGCTCTTTCCGTACATCGCCAGAACAATCTGTATCTCAAAACACACCGGAAAGCCAAATGTGTCAGCCATGCTTGATCCCTGCTGCAATAAGTCAGGTATTTCTGAGTTACATGGATGCATCAGGAATTATCACAACGTTGTTACTAAAACAGGAATTTAACAGAAAAACAGCTGTATGATTTGATGGAATCAGAGACCTTCTGTTCATTAACTTGTACTTGAATCCTTCCCTCCTTTCTTCAAGGGATTTGACCACAGCTCTATTTTTCCAGATGAGTACTCTGACACCTGGGCAATGGCATACTCTCCAGTTGCTCTCTCTCAGCCCCAAGGCTTGGTGGCAGTGGAGCCAACACCTCTGGTACTGAAAGGAAAGGTACCATTAGGAAAGGAGGCAGGGCTTAGGTTCCTGCCCCTCAGGGGCAGCTTCAATGGGAGAGGTTGAAATGTCTGGGGAGGAGTGGCTGAGGAGCTGCCGGGCAGAGAAGGACCTGGGAGTGTTGGTCAACAGCTGGCTGAACACAAGCCAGCAGTGTGCCCAGGTCACCAAGAAGGCCAATGGCATCCTGGCCTGTGTCAGGAGTAGTGTAGTCAGTAGGAGCAGGGAGGTGATCATTCCCCTGTACTCAGCTCTGGTGAGGCCGCACCTCAAATACTGTGTCCAGTTTTGGGCCCCTCTCTACAAAAAGGATGTTGAGGTGCTGGAGAGGGTACAGAGGCAGGCAACCAAGCTAGTAAAGGGTTTGCAGCATATCTCATATGAGGGAAGGCTGAAGGTTCTGGGGCTGTTTAGCCTTGAGAAAAGAAGGCTGAGGGGAGACCTTATTGCTCTCTACAACTACCTGAAGGGAAGTTGTAGCGAGGCAGGATTTGGTTTGTTTTCCCTAGTGACAAGTGACAGAACAAGAGGAAATGGCCTGAAGATGAGCCAGGGGAGGTTCAGGCTGGATATTAGGAAGAATTTCTTTACTGAAAGGGTTGTCAGGCATTGGAACAGGCTGCCCAGGGAGGTGGTGGAGTCACCATCCCTGGAAGTGTTTAAGAGACGGGTAGATGTATGTTGTGCTTCGGGACATGGTTTAGTGGTGTTGATAGGGATAGGAATAAGGCTGGACTTGATCTTGAAGGTCTCTTCTAGCCGAAACTGTTCTGTGATTCTGTCTCAGGTTTTTTCACCTCTAACTCTATGTGAAAAAAAATATAGCATTTTTAACATGTTTTGAGGACCTTTATGTGCTTTATGGTTATGATTTGTAAACTGAAACAACGAGAGATTTGACAACAAGACATTGAAGCCCTATAGGAGGGATATGAACAGCATGAATGTGGGTCAGCTTGGATTGAAGCTTCTCAGATGTCCCTAAAGGCTAAAGAATTATATTCCAGAAAAGCAAATTTAATGCAAGTTAGGATAATAGAAAGGAGCACAAAATCAACAAAGTTAAACCTGAAACTGGGATTAGTGGGAATTCTGAAGAATAAATGCTTAAAATTACAAGATTTGATAATAAATGTTTCTGGTACAGCAGAAACAGGGCAACTGAAGGAGAATTAGAGACTTTTTCACCTTATTAAAAGCTAGAGAATCCATGAAAATGGTACAGAATCTATATACTTCCTGGATTCATTCTGCAAGTTTTTCTGGGTAATGTTGTAAACAGGTGCTCCAGGCTCACTATCTTCAAGTTCTCTGTTGATCTCTGTTGACAGAGATATTGTGTTCCTATAGCGATATTGAGTTCCCATTAAATAAATAAACACTATTAGTTTAACTGTATGTATCAGGAAAGAGGACAAAAAGGATAGCTAAGAGATGGTATTGAGTTCTGTGACATTGAACAAATTGCTTAATTTGAATATATTCCATTAATTGGATGTGCTTATTCTCATTTCAGAGGAGTTGATGGAAGGATTAACATGGAATTTATAAGTATTTTTGCCCTCTTTTCCTCTGTGTTAAAAAACATCATTGTGGCAGAGACAAAGGAGTCCTATCTCAAGACATTGCTTCTGTAGAGTTTCATTGGCCAGAAGGAAATCACAGCCTTCCATTGTCTTCTAGTCTATTGGAAAGTCTCCAAATTCTACTGGAGAAGTAATTAAAACATTAGCGGATTCTGACTATGTTACTGCACTTTATTGATTTATTAGTACTCTGGCTTGTTTCATACCATCATTCTTCGTGCAATTTCTAATTAAATTCTTACTACAAAATAGCAGATAGTCTGTTAGATTACAGGACTCCAGGTGTTTCTGTCAGAAGATTTGGGGATGTTTACGGCAAACTTGCGTGCTGTGATCAGATGCTTATACCTGATGGGTGCTCAGAGATGTATATGTAGCCACCTTTCCTGCAAACAGCAGCATTCAGTGACTGGACCTGTGTGGTTTTAAGGCAGTGCTCCTTGGTATACTAGCTTGCCTTGGCAGTGGTGACATGCTAAGTATTTTAGGGCTGCTTAGTCCTTTTGTAGCATCCTCTCACACACTGGGGCAACCCAAATCCAGGTGCAACTCTTCCAGGGTCTTACCCAGTTTGGGACATCAAATAAGAGGTAAAGGGAGAAAGAGGAGGATTTATATGTTTTTTCTTCTTGTCTCCCAAACCAATGTGTCTGTTAAAAGAGGGTATGAGAAGGTCCTGAGACGTGTCTGTGGTTCTCAGAAGTGGAGCTGAGTGCTTTTTCCCTGTAGCCAGCAGAGTTTAAAGGGACTGATTCCATTGATATAATCAGGACAAACACACGAGTAAGGGGCTATATTCCCAAACCTTTTTCTTAGAGCTTTTCCGAAGCCTCATACCCATAGTCATGAAAGGACTTAAAATTTTGGCTATTGCAAACTCTTGTTACTCAGGGGTTCAGCCTAGGGAGAGTTTTTATTCTATTCTTTTCCTGTCAGAGAAGGGGTTGTGTAGATGATCCGTGCCGCAGTGTAGATTAACAGACCCTGTGCAGCAGGATAGCTATGACTTAGTTGCCATCACGGAAACACGGAGGGATGACTCTCATGACTGGGGTGATTCAATGGATAGTTATAAGCTCTTCAGAAGGGATACCCAAGGAAGGAGAGGTGGTGGGGTAGCTGTGTTTGTCAGGGAGTGTTTGGACTGTATAGAGCTCAATGGAGATGACAAGGTCAAGTGCTTATGGGTAAGGGTCAGGGGGAAGGCCAACAAGGCAGATGGGAGTCTGCTACAGAATACTCAGTGAGGGTGAAGAAGCAGATGAAGCATTCTACAAGTGTTTCTCAGAAGTTTCAAAGTCACCAGCCCTTGGTCTTGTGGGGGACTTCAATTTACCAGATGTCTGCTGGAAATACAACATAGCAGAGAGGAAACAGTCTAGGAGGTTGCTGGAGTGTGTGGAAGGTAACTTCCTGACACAGCTGGTAAGAGAACCTACCAGGGGCTGTGCCTCGCTAGATCTGCTGTTTACAAACAGAGAAGGACTGGTAGGAGATGTGGTGGTTGGAGGCCGTCTTGGACACAGTGACCATGAAATGATCATGGAATGAGTTCTCAATTCTTGGAGAAGCTAAGAGGAGGGCCAGCAAAACTGCTGCCTTGGACTTCCGGAGGGCAGACTTCAGCCTGTTCAGGGCACTGGTTGAGATTGCCCCTTGGGAGACAATCCTGAAGAGCAAAGGGGTACAGGAAGTCTGGACATTCTTCAAGAATGAAATCTTGAAGGCACAGGAGAAGGCCGTCCTCACACGCCATAAGACAAACTGGCAGGGAAGGCGACCAGCTTGGCTGAGCAGGGAGATTCTGCTGGAACTCAGGGGAAAAAAGAGAGTCTCTGGCGTTTGAAAGAAGGGACAGGAAACTCAAGAAGAGTACAAGGATGTTTTTAAGTGATGTAAAAGGAAAATCAGAAAGGCAAAAGCCCAGCTAGAACTCAATCTGGCTGCTGTCATAAAAGAAAACAAAAATTGTTTTTTACAATTGTATTAACAGCTAAAGGAGAGCCAAGGAGAATCTCCATCCTTTACTGGATGTGGAGGGAAACACTGCCATGAAGGATGAGGATAAGGCTGAGGTACTAAATGCCTTCTTTGCCTCAGTCTTTAATAGTCAGAGCAGTTGTCCTCAGGCTACTCAGCCCCAGGAGCTGGAAGACAAGGGTGGGGACCAGAGTAAATCCCCTGCAATCTAGGACGAAGCAATTATAGACTTGCTACATCAGCTGGACCCTCACAAGTCTATGGGGCCAGATGGAACCCACCCAAGAGTACTGAGGGAGCTGGCAGAAGAGCTTGCCAAGCCACTCTCCGTCATTTACCAGCAGTCCTGGTCAACGGGGGAGGTCCCAGGTGACTGGAGGCTTGCCAGTGTGACACCCATCTACAGGAAGGGACAGAAGGAGGATCCAGGGAACTACAGGTCTGTCAGCCTGACCTTGGTACTGGGGAAGGTTATGGAGCAGATCATCTTGAGTGTGATCACACAGGATGTCCACGACATCTTGAATGTGATCACACAGGATGTCCACGACATCTTGAGTGTGATCACACAAGATGTCCACGACAACTGTGGTATCATGCCCAGCCAGCATGGGTTTATGAAGGGCAGGTCCTGTTTGACTAATCTGATCTCCTATGAAAGGATGACTCGCTTGGTGGATGAGAGGAAGGCTGTGGATGTTGGACGTTGCTTACATGTTGCTTGTCTAACTTCAGTTCGGGGTTTCACACATGCTAACATAGTCATAATTTGCCTCAGGGTCAAAATGACTAAGATTGGCACCTGAAAGAATAAGAAGCTGATACAAGACTGATATGAAAATTAAAGAAACCAATACATAAACAGGTCAACCATTTAAATGAATATATATCCAAATTGCGAAACCCAGCATTATTGAAAGACTTGCTTTCAGAGTGATGCAGGGGAAATTTCTGTTAATTGTTTCCTGTTGTGAATCTGATAGGCTGGTGAAGAGTATCTGTTTATTCCTTTTTGCTTTCAGCTCCTACGTTAAGATAATTTATAAGAACTGTGTTGGAAGGGAGAGAAGAGTATCCCTTCCTTCAAAAGACACTGAATGTGCTCAAGAAGACACGGTTGCAGCCACTGAGGGATGTCCCGATACCTTTCTAGATCCAGAGGAAAGAGCAGAGACCTTCCAGCAGAGACTGCAGAAGAGGGCAGGAGATATCCACCAAGTCCAGAAGAGTGGTCTTGTGGTGATGAACAGAAAAATCCCCAAGGAACCAGGGAGTCTGGGTAGCCCCTGAGGTTGCTAAGTCAGGCATGGAAACAGAGATATAGGTACCAGGAAAGAAGTAATTGTAAACATCTTTACATGTCTGCTGACCTCACTGCTGTAATTTTTTTCTTTTCTCAATTCTAAAATAAAACTGGCTTTGTGAGTTTGAAAGCTTCTTGTATTTCTTTGGTGAGCTCACTGTAAGAAAAATATCTCAGCAAGTCCATCTAAAAGCTCTGGTGAGCTTGAGGTCCCATGACAAGAAAGGACAGCTGGGGTTGGCTGGGCCTGGTAGACTGTCATTTCAATACTCCTCCACTGAGCTAGGCATGCTGTTGCTGGACTCTCTGCCTTTCTGTGTTTATGAAATAAAATTGAAAGTTGTTTCACAGAAGAAAGCCTAGTCACGACCAGTCATTGCTTAACCAGTACTGTTAGACTAGTGCTCAGTCATTGATGGATCTCAGAGCCACCTAAACCCCTGGTGAAAACTCTACAGTCAGGCACCAGACAGGCAATCCACAAAAGCCAGCAAGCCCTCCCTCCCTCCCTCCCTCCCTCCCTCCCTCCCTCCCTCCCTTCCTCCCTCCCTTCCTTCCTTCCTTCCTTCCTTCCTTCCTTCCTTCCTTCCTTCCTCCCTTCCTTCCTTCCTTCCTTCCTTCCTTCCTTCCTTCCTTCCTTCCTTCCTTCCTTCCTTCCTTCCTTCCTTCCTTCCTTCCTTCCTTCCTTCCTTCCTTCCTTCCTTCCTTCCTTCCTTCCTTCCTTCCTTCCTCCCTCCCTCCCTCCCTCCCTCCCTCCCTCCCTCCCTCCCTCCCTCCCTCCCTCCCTCCTTCCTCCCTTCCTTCCTTCCTTCCTTCCTTCCTTCCTTCCTTCCTTCCTTCCTTCCTTCCTTCCTTCCTTCCTTCCTTCCTTCCTTCCTTCCTTCCTTCCTTCCTCCCTTCCTCCCTTCCTCCCTTCCTTCCTTCCTTCCTTCCTTCCTTCCTTCCTTCCTTCCTTCCTTCCTTCCTTCCTTCCTCCCTTCCTTCCTCCCTCCCTTCCTTCCTTCCTTCCTTCCTTCCTTCCTTCCTTCCTTCCTTCCTTCCTTCCTTCCTTCCTTCCTTCCTTCCTTCCTTCCTTCCTTCCTTCCTTCCTTCCTTCCTTCCTTCCTTCCTTCCTTCCTTCCTTCCTTCCTTCCTTCCTTCCTTCCTTCCTTCCTTCCTTCCTTCCTTCCTTCCTTCCTTCCTTCCTTCCTTCCTTCCTTCCTTCCTTCCTTCCTTCCTTCCTTCCTTCCTTCCTTCCTTCCTTCCTTCCTTCCTTCCTTCCTTCCTTCCTTCCTTCCTTCCCCTGATGTTGACTGAATCTTGAAACAGCCCTCTCATAGGGGATGTCAGGCATTTGATAAGATGTCTCTCCTAAGTATCTCCTGCTGCATATCCTCTGGTCTGTCCAAGATGTGGAGAATCTTGAGGCTGTACCGACCAGGACTTGCACTCCTATTCCTGTTTCTTATACTGTGTCATATTCGTGCTTTTCAAGGAAGAGGATGAAGAACTGGAAAACATTGTCTTCTCTACTTTTCTCCTCCCTTAATGCTGATGTGAAATTAACAATTCAATAATAAATATTGACTAGCATTTTTATTTAAGCTGTGGTTTTGTTTTCTGGTATAAACCCATATAAACCCACAGTCTGCACACCTCCTATAACACTGGCTTGGGTATAAAGACCTAACTTCCCTCCTTCTCCAGTGCCACAGGACTAGCTGTCATATGACTGTGGGAGGGAATTCTTGAAATATTCCTGAATACATGTGATAAAATGTGCCTATCACAAAAGGGTTAACTTTGTCCCTCCCAGTGCACATGTTACTTCTGAGCCTTTTGGGAACTTCCAGAATATTAAGTACACAGTCTACTTCACAAGTAAATCTAATGGTTCATTTTGGCTAACCTGAATTTTGTGTGCCCTGTTTTGTAAACATCAGGCTCAAAAGCTTTGCTGACAACAAAATATCAGAAAGGAGGAAATATTATGCACCTGCTAAAAAACATACTTCCAAACCCAGAAGCACTCCAAAGTCAGTGACCTGCCTAAAATGTACTTCCCTAAATTACTTGAGTAAAGATGCAGAGTTTAATAGCAACACAAACAAGAACTCATGGATATTGTAAACCTTCAGTGTTGGCCCGTGCTGCCCATTGAGAGGGGCTGCTCTGAGAATAAATCATGAGTTAGTCATTCTGTTTGTCTTCTTTCTTCTGTGAGAACAACAGATGAACCATTTCTCATTTGTTTGCTTTCTGGGTATGTCTGCCACTGGATTGGTTTGCATTTTTCTTTCATTTCCAAGACTTAAGAATAATATATTGCTTCTAGTGATTTTGCAAAATTGTAGTTCCTGATAGCTAAATAAATACATTTAAAACTTTATAGCAGATCTATGTATTTACTACCCCTCTTACTGCACAGCGAGGCATGTGATTCTATGATTCTCTGTAGCAGGAAGCTGCAGACGTGCATTGATTTAAAGTGATTTGCTCTTTAGAAAATTAAATTGGAGAATTAATAGCTTTTTTTACTTATCCACGTCTCAGTAAAGCTGTGCTCACTGACTGCACAGACAGCAACCAGTTGACCATTCTCTTTTACACTTCAGTTCTTTTCTCTTTCTGACCTGTGCTCCCTCACGTAACACTGTCAGCATAAGACAAATCTGCAATGCCATTACTCTTTCCTCAGCAAGTTCTTTATGTAGATGCTCTTCCTAAGCACAAGATACTAAGTACAACGTCCATGCTTCCATTGGCAGACAACTGTAAAAATGTCACTGCTTATCACCTGAACCACTTGTCTGCTGCCTGTCAGGCAAGTCTTGGTGGCATATTTGTAATACAAGGGTCGCATATGCCCAGCTTCTCAGGCAGGACATTAGTCCTGGGAAATGTTGTGGTTTTGCACCTCCTTTTTGAGGAGCTATGTAATCACAGACATCACTGGGAGTAACTGTGTGGGCAGGACAGGAGCTATGGGTAGGAAGTGAGGACAGGGACTGGGAACCATGGTGGGAGCATGGACAGTGAGGGCAGGGAGACTGCTCTCTCTGATAATCATATAGTATGTTTAAGCTAGCATGCCAGTCAGCCCCAGATCTCCACCAGTTTAGGAAAACCCTTAAAACTCCCACCTGCTGTCTGTTCCTTGGGGCTGTAAAATATACGGCTGGCCTCACCTCCTGTTCCCAGAAACCAAGTTGTCTAAGCTCTGGGCTGCTACCTGTCTTTTTGGAAATCCCCAGAGCACCCGATTTTACTCAAGAGTAGCAGAGTTAGAGTATTTCTGATTCTAGCCTCTCACTAGTTCTCACTGCCTCTTTTCCTCTGTCCTTGTTGTGAGGGTGCTGGTGGGCTTGCCTTTCTCCTGGCAGACCTGAGCTGGAACACACCTTTGAAAGGTCATAGCGTGCTGCCTTGGAGCTCGCAGCCGAACCACTTCAAGTCACTACTGAGATTATTCATGTAAATAGGTGGAAAACCACATCAGACTTCTGGATGGGTGTATACACATGACTTTTTATGGGGCAAAAAGACAAATCTTTTAAAATATGGATGGTCTCCAAGGAAGAGTACATGACCTAACTGATCTCCCCCTCAGGAAACACGCAGAGACTAGTAGAAGCGATTTCCCAGAAGCACCACCTCTGTCTGGGCTTGGAAGATAGGGCTATTTCTGTCACTAGACAAGCCTGTGTTTTCACCACTGAGGGTGGTAGCACATGAAACACGGAGACAGCTTTGGCTGTGTCAGCTGTGCCCCCTTGAGGCAGTTAAAATGGTTCCAGAGCAATATACTGCTCACTGGTGTGCTGTAAACGTGTAAAGGTTGCCCCTGGTTTCTTTTGGTCAGGGCACCCTGCGTTGGCTCTTTAAAAAGCTCCTCATCTTGGCACTTCACAGTCATCTTAATATCTCGGTTTTGACTAGGTTTTTGGATACAGTTCCCTGGACAAATGTACCAATGGCATTTACTTCCTTGACAAGATTGTCTTCGTTTGGCAGATATGACCACTTCTCCCAAACTTGGAAAATCCGTGAGTTTGAGGCTTACTGGGGAGACAGAAGCAAAGATGGGCACTGCCTGTGCTGGGAGAACCCACATCTTCCTGCTTGTGCCCACCATGGAGCAGTTCCGTTCTTGCCGTGCCCTCCTGCCCATTGATATCTATGAGGAGGTTATTGAGAAGAAAAAGCTGCTTGTCAGAGCAGCAAACAACAGGAGGGTGAAAGGCAAAGGTCATAGGCTGAAATAGAAGGTGCTTATCCTGACGATAAGAAAAGGCTTTTCCCCATGAAGACAGACTGGCAGTGCAGCAGAGGCCCAGAGAGGTTTTGCCAGCTCCATCCTTGGAGTACTGCCAGCCTCCACAGGCTAAAAAGCCCTGAGTGACCTGGTCTGATCCCATGGCTGAGCCAGCTCCGGGCAGAGGGTTGGATTGGAGTCCTCCCAAGGCCCCAAGGGCTATGTGAGTCTGTGGTCCTCAGTCATGTAGGCAGGGCATCTTGAGACGCCCTGCTGCACTTCAGTGGGGAATGGGAGCGTTTGTGTGTTCTGCTGAGGAAGTCAGTTCCCTGTGGTTATGAAAGCCACACTGTGGTCTCAGCTGATGGTCCCAGGAGTAGAGGGGGTACGTGGTACCTTCTTGTGGCGGTGAGGGGCTCTGCCTGGCCAATGTGGGCTAGCAGCTGCAGGTTGAAATGAACATGAAATGCAGTTCTTGAGTTATTTGTTAATGGTGACAGAATTATTTGTCTGAAATCATGGGAGAATAATGCCTACTGCATTTCAGTTCTGTGTTACGCTTTTTGCTCTTGCTCTCATGGTTAGTTTTTGCAAGTAATTTGGTCACAAAGTGAATGAGTAAAGGTCCTCCAATCTTTCTCAGGCGTGCCTGAATACCAGGTCAGTTCTTTTTCTAAAGTGATCCAGTAGAAGCAGGCATTTGCAAAGCATATGAAACCATATATTAGTTTTTTAAGCTTTGAAACAACTGAACTAGTGACAGGAAACCTCAAGTACTGTATTACTAAGCAATAAACAGCAAGTGACTTTCAGGAGTTCCTGGAACTCTTTCACATTACAACTACATGACATTTCTCAGTATTTTTGTGTAGATATTTCCATCTGGCTGGCTTAAATTCTTCGAAATGGTTAAATCTGCAAAACAAAACTGTTTACTAGAAGCAAATTTGAACACAGTAAAAGGAAATGGAATAGAAGGGGCCTAAGCCTCATGAAACAGAATTTTATTTGCAAAAGGTGCTGGGTTTTCTTGCGAAGACTTCGGGTGTGATCCAGTCTAACCAAAACAGCTTTTGAAATATTCACAGAATGGGATACTTCTAGACTAGCAATGCTTCAGAGCAGGAGGATGCAGGTCTGAAATAGAAAGCTTGGCTGCAAGGCTGCTCTGCTCCTTTTCGATGTCGTGGTGTAAGTGGAACACTACGTGAAGTGCCCGGAATCTTGAATGCAAGTCATGGAGCTCAGTGACTGAGATGAGGTTTGGAGCACTCACAGATTGCAGATGCTATTTCTAGTTGGTATCAGCAAAGATTGGAAGATGTTTGGCTGACTGAGGCCACAGCTAGTTGCATGTGGTGTATCCAGGATTATGAGAACTCCCATCTCTTTCTCAGCTGGTAACCAGCTACAGCATCTCTCCCAGTTTGCTATGAGATGTGTGTCTCAGGTCAAGGAATGGGAAGGAAAATAGTGTATTAACCTAAGAGACTCAAAACTCAGCTGTGTAAAACTGGTTCCTGGAGAGGTTTCTATGAACTGGGAAGGCTATGGCTTAAGGGCAGAGCTTTCTTTTCAGTCAAAAGGAATGCACTCATGTCACATTTGTTATATGACTTCCTCCTCCTTCTGAAATGGACCCATTTGGTATCCGGCTCTGGTATCTTGGCGTGAGGCACTGTTTTTTAATCTGAGATTTGGTGGTTGCAAAAGCATACCACCAAAAGTTTCTGTTTGTGTCCAAAGACTTTGTAGGTGAATCGTTTGACCTCTGTGGTTTGTTTTACCCATTCATAAAGTGGACACAGTGGAAAAAATACACGCAAACACGGACACTGGTCTCAGGATTCATACCAGGCAAAAAGCAGTTTCAGGCTTTGGGGTAATCTTGATTTTTTGATTCGAACCTAAATTTTCTGAAAATTTCTGAAGACCCTCCCTGCTGCAAAGGGCCTAAGGGAGACCTGGAATTCCAGGCAAGGTGACAGATCTAACTTGCAGTATTTTAAGTGAACTACTTCAAGCTTCAAGGAACTGCCCTTTTCTGATGAACAGGTGCTTTCTTCTCCTTATTATTATTTGTACTGAGCTGATAGTTTTTAAGGGGCACTGCATCCTAAATTTATTTATTTAAAATTAAATGTCAAAGGATGTGTGTTCTATACTAAAGCCAGCGAAGGAGAGTTCAGTGAATTTCAACAGCTTTTGCAAGTGAATATGGGAAAAATGTTTCTGGCTGGAGCAATAAAGACCGTGTGTACATGTATAAGTAATATGAGTACCATGGGGTAGTATAAAGCTAATTTCTCCATTTTATATTTGGAATATCGAGGAATATGGAGGTAAATGACCTGTCCAAAGTGGATAAAGGAGTACCGGGACACATCTGGGAATGGTACCCAGGTGGCCCAAGTCTCAGAGTGACACCACAACTACCAGATGACAGATAGTCTTGTCAGCTTTTATGGAGAGGGTTCAGGAAACTATCTGTTCAGCTTTATTTTGGATGTGTGCTTTAAGTTGGTGGTCCTGTGAAAAATCTTATCTCTGTGTTTTGGAGAAGAAGACTTCGAATTGGGTGCTCTAAAATGTCATGTCACCAAAATCTGAGTGTCTTTAACACTATCAATGCAGGCAACCATGAAAGCCACACTTTTAAAAGAATTATGAAATTCGGATTGATTCTCCTTTCCTTTTCTAGAAAAATGGTTGCTTTAAGACGATCTTAGAATCAATAAGACAATCTACCCACGGGGAAACAATATACTACATGTCTTCCCCCCTCCTCCCCCTTGCCTTTATTTTTGTTTCAGTCCTTTACTCATTTTTAACTGCTTAGATTTTTGATCTTTCTCCACTTTTTCCCTGTGATAGGGGGTTTATTTCTTTCTCGCACTCACAAATTCTCCTTTCCCCTCTCCAAGATGTTAATATGGTCTCTGCACTTGCATCTTGGCAAGGAAGATCTCAATTATTAGGCATTTTTAAAAAACACACACAGTTTCAGCTGTTTCATGCAGAGGAGTGCAAAATGCACACTTGTTTTCCAAGACACTCTGTAATGCCTTGAAGGGTAACAGTGAAAGCAAGGGGCTAAAATACATGAGTATTTCAAATCTGGCAATACTGCTAACACAATTTTTATTTTGATGTGGACTGGGTTTTCTCTGAACAAATATATAACTGTACAACACATAATATGTGTGTCATTTGTATCTGGCCTCTAATATAATCATATGTCAAAGAGCCAAGAGTACATTCACCCAATCTGTCAATTAGAATCTGGGAGCACGTCCATTGCAAGATTTCATAGCTCACTTTGTCACCAAAATTTGGAATAAACTTCTTAACACCAATGTAGCATTAAGAAGAAAGCATTCTCTTTATTACAGAACTGGATGCATGGGGGATCGCTCCACCTAACTTGCATGCCATCAGTGGCATCAATCCAAACTTGTATCCCCCTGTTACATATATATGCATTAATTTCCCCTGAATAATTATACATATTCATTACATTTCCTGGAATGAATTATAATACTTGCATATCATAAACTTATCACTAGTGCATGCCTCTTAAGCCTCTGGGAAGAGGTGGGGGGTGTGTCCCTGGAGGGGCTTTCGGTGGTCTCTGGTGGTCCCTAGTGGTTGTTGAAGACATGTCTCCAACTGCCCTTTTCCACGAACTTTGAGTCTCTTCTTCCATATATGGTCTTGTTCTGGTTCATCTTTCTTGTTTGCAGAGCTCAGAAGTTCCTTATCTTGGTTACAAACGGTTCTTGTAGGTTTATATTGGTCCTTCAAGATGTACCAGTCACAGCTGCAAAAATTATGTCCTTGTTTGCATTCCTACTTGAGGCCCTTTATAACAATTCACCCCTTTGAAACTTCCAAAGTAAGATCTCTTTGGGAGTCTCACCTAGGTTGCACATTAATATTTCTGACTTTGAGGCATACATAATTGGGTACAACATGAAGTTATTATAGGTAAACATTGAATCATAATACAGCACAATATATATACAACAACTTTTGCTATATACAATTCTTTTAACCAAGTTAGGTTTTGTAGCTATGAAGTTAGCCAATTTCACACTTCTCGAAATCTGTATGATGTATCTTCGTTTTGTACTTAATGAAAAACTTTTGTATATTTCCAAATTTCCTGTATATCTGTTGTTATTCTCCCAGACTCATCTACATACACACAGCAACTTGTATTTATTACTGTGCAGACCTCTTGTTAGGATGCAAGTAACATATCTATCTAATGACATTCTATTTTGTGAAGCTATTACACATATTATTACTTATTATGACACTTCTTCCTGTACAGCACTGATTTAGTACATTGTTACTCTCCCTGACATACAGTTTACCTTATCAGTTCCTTTAGGAGAATTGCATCTTTGTATACAGGTGCATTATCACTCTCGTGAAGTGGGAGCTTCTATATCCAATTCTAACAGGTCGAATTCTCATCTAAAGAGGTGTTCACTTATAAATTTAACCCCCTTTGTTTCTATGTTCACGAAAATGTGTACACACCCATCAATTAGATTTATTTGCAATTTTCATTTTTCCCTATATTAATTGGAAATGTATATTTTGTGCCCATATATTCTCCGGATTAGCTGAACAGCTATTTAACATCATGGTTATTCTAACCAAAACCTTATAAATTGTTACTAATTTTCATGATTAAGACAGCAGTACTAAGAATACAGTAAACACAGAATATAGTTCATTATATGTTACTTTCAAGAGTGATTTTAGGCAGATCAGGATTTGTATCTACTTGCCACTCTCTTCCAGGGAAACTTTCCAGTTTTATCCTCATATAATGAATCCACAGGCCATTGTTACCACTCTTAACAGTGGTATGTGCTGTTAGGAGAACTTGGAAAGGTCCCTTCCACTTTTCTTAGAGTAGTTTGGAATCCCAAGTCTGGATACAGACCCAGTCCCCAGGTTGAAAGGAATGAATTGCTGTATCAAGAGACACTGGAGTCATCGTGCCAATGACCTGTGCAGTATGTTTAGGGTTCTCCCTAATGATATCATGTATTCTTTGAGATTAGTATCTCCTGCTACATGGATTTCCCCAGGAATTAATGCAGTATGATAGGGTCACTCATAGAAGATCTCCTAGGAGCTTACCTTTTCCTTAGAGTGAGGCTGGATTCTAATTCTTAGTGACAGAGCCTGTGGTCACCTAAGTGAAGTTTCTTGGCAAATCTTCCTTTTTTGACTTTTTAACGTCTGATTCATTCTTTCTACCTTTACACTTGATTGAGACCTCCATGGGGTATTTAAACCCAACTGAATAAAAATGTTGAACTATTTCTACAACAAAGTGAGGTCCTCAATCAGAAGAGAACCCTTCTGGTATCCAAAACCCTAGTATAATTTCCTTTAATAGAATTTTTACCACCTCTCTCACCTTGCTGGTGCAACACAGTAAAGTTTCAGACCATCCTGAAAAGTATCAACAATTAGTAGCAAATATTTATATCCATTGCGATTATGTAATTCATAAAAAGCAATTTGCCAATATTCCCCAGGTGTAAAACCTTTTTTTACCTCTCTGGGAAGGTGGTCTCCTTTGGATCTTAGGGTTATTCTTGGCACAAATATCACATCATTGTGTTATTCTTTTAGCAATCAGTACCATATTAATCCCTAAAGCATATGTTTTCACTGTTTCAACTAAAGCTTCAGTTCCCATGTGTATACTCTTATGTGTTCGTTCTGTTAGTTCCTTCATCATCTGTGGAGTCACAACACACTGCCTGGTTGGACTTACCCACCATCCTTCAGCAGTCTTTACGCACTTTAATTATTTAGCCAGCTTGTTTTCTTCCTCTGTATATTTAGGAATGTTTAAGTTTAGGATTCTTTCTGGAACTAAGGCTACCACTGTAGCTGATAGAGCGCATCCTTTTGCAGCCTTCTCTGCTTTTCAGTTCCCTATAATTGTATCAGTTTGTCTCTTTACAACCTTCAGCACTGTCTGCTCCCAGCAGGATATCAATTACATATTATAATAAGGTAGTGGTAGGCTTCTTGCCTTGACATCACTCTAGTCCTTCTGCCATTATTTCACTGGAGATTGTAGGACTATTTTTGAATTTCTGAGGAAGCACAGTCCAGCATAACTGCATTTTGCATCACATTGCAGGGCTCTCATATTCAAAAGCAAACAGCTTCTGACTTTGCTTGTCCAATGGGATGCAGAAGAAAGCATTTTTTAAGTCTAGTACTGTAAAATAAACATTTGAATCAACTATTGTCAACAGATTGTAGGGTTTAGGCACCACAGCGTGTACATCAATCACTGTTTGATTATTGGCACTCTCACAACAGTCTGTATTTTAGAAAATTGTTAATTATGAGTTCCAGTCTGACCCTAGATTCTAATTTCATGGGTCATTATTTCCTTCTTACCGTCTTTGCTCCTGATTCCAATTCTACTTTTACTGGTTTGCTGATTTGACTCTTTCAGGTTTCTCGGCCGCCCAGACAAAAGGACCCACTGCCTTCATGATTTTGGAGGAGATCTCGATTTCTCCTTCCTTATCTTCAGCATTCTTCATTTTTGACAGTTCCTCTAACATATGTACTTCTGCCTCACAGGCATTATTTTGCGGAGTATGTACTCAGACTTTATTCTGATAGAAAGTTTTCTCTGCTCCTAATTTATCCAATAAATCCCTTCCCATCAGAGGTAGGGGACATTCTGGCATACACAAAATTTGATGTGTAAGTATTTTGTTTCAAATTTTTACACTTACTCGATTAAAAGAAAGGTCTGACCTCTTGTTTTCCTGTGGCACCAATCACTGACATAGAGAATTGGTCATAGGTCCCTTACAGCTGTTTAGTGCTAAATAGGTTGCTCCTGTATCAACTAAGAATTTAACTGCCTCACTCCCTGGTTTAACTTTAACCAGGCATTCAGCTGGGAAGTCTAATTTCAAACCTAAATTCCCAACCCCTCAGTCCCTGTCAATCTGAATCTTCCGCACCAATCATAAGCACAGGTCTGCCTCTGGAATGGGTGCAGATGGGGGTAAATGAATTGATTGTTTCTTTGGACACTCATTTTTCCAGTGTCCCATTTTCCTTACAAATTCTGCACTGATCTTTCCCCAAAGGGTCTCTTCTCCCTATATTATCTCCTGCTCTTTGTCTCCCACTGTGCCCTCATGCTCTTGGGCAACCTCCCTGAGAGATTTGCACTTGGGCGAATGTGGCTGCCAAAACTGCAGTATTTTGTTTCTTTTCCCTTACTTTCTCTCTGTTATTGTAAACCTCATAAGCAATTTCAATTAACTTCAAATTCATTAATTAATATTGACATTCCAGGCTTGTAATCTACTTTCTGTAATTTTTTCCTTATCTCTGGAGCTGACTGCCCTACAAGCAAGGCAGTAAAAGTAATTTTGTTAGCTTCATCCTTACGATCCAAATCAATAAATTTTTGTGCAGCTTTACGGAGTGTCTCACAAAAGGAATATCAGCTGTTGATACTGCCTAATTGTCAATCCATCCGCACTACTATTTGAATTCCAATCTGATTCTTGTGGTGGCATAAAAGTTTTGGATCATCTTTAACATTTATCCTCTCATTTCCCTTCCAAGCCTTTAAATCTGACACCAAAAATGGTGCACCTTTACCCAAACTGGTCTGCCTGGTCCTACCGCCACCAGAATGAAACTTTCTCCCTTGCCAGAACTATCTGCATCACTATTCCTTTGGTCTCTCTGCCCTCCGTTCACCCCCTTTTTGTCCTGTGC
Source organism: Podargus strigoides (assembly GCA_028020825.1). NCBI lineage: Eukaryota > Metazoa > Chordata > Aves > Caprimulgiformes > Podargidae > Podargus > Podargus strigoides. The sequence continues at coordinate 77,523,323 of CM051663.1, read as the reverse complement.
TGCCACTTCCAGGCAGCTGCTCCCTGGTCATTCATTCCCCTTGCTCTATTTCTCCTCCTTGGTCCAACAAACACTTCAACATCTCCTCTTAGCCTCTAGTGTCAATATAACACTTTCACTTACAATCAAACCACTTTCTTTACATTTATCATAATTATAATAAATTCACATATGGCATCTCATCCCATTTTCCCTCATGTCTACAAAACAACATTAATTGCAATATCATATTATAATTTAAACTTCCATCATTAGGCCATTTGTCTTGATCATCTAAAGCATACAATGGCCACCAATGGTTACAGTATTCCACATGCTGCCTCCAAGTGAGAGGATCTCCCCCCCAAACCTTTCTCCAATGTTTCAATATACGTCCTAGAGGAGATTCTTTCAGAATCCCCCCTTCCGCCAAGGGCTTATTACCCATTATAAAGTAATACAACAGCGACACAAACCACAAAGGCAATAACTTAACACAAAATACAAAAACAAATGACTTAAGACAAAATAACAAGATGTTGGGGACTTGAACCCCTATACCACTTCAAGTGGGGCTCTAACCCACCCCTTCCAATGAAGGTTTATTAGTTTCCAAAACCAAACCAAATCCAGACCTGACAAAACATAAAAGCAATAACTTGCCAGACCAATACCAAACACTTATAAACCCCAGTATTCTACTGACTTTCACCAGGTAGAACTGTGTCCTCTCTCTTTAGGTACTTTTTATAGCCCGATCCTGAGGAATTTTCATTGTGCCTTATGGGCAGGCTCCCCTCAATACCTTTAAAACAAAGGAATGCCTTTTACCTTCCCAGGGGTCTTGCTCTGAGCTCTTCGGTCTGGGGATCAGAGGTTCTGCCCAAGAATCTCTCGGTGATGGCTGGAGGTCCCATGATCCCACAGATCTGTTGAGGTTCAGGAGTGTTGTCCCATCTGGGTCACCAGAAACTGTCACCAAAATTGGGAATAAACCTCTATATTGGTGTTAAGAGGCTTATTCCCGATTTCAGTGACAACTTGCTGCAACAAGAGCAGTAACAAAACAGGAGCACTGCTGCACTGCACTCCGGGGCCCTGACTTTTGGTTTTATTTCAAAGGCAAGTGAACATTCAAAGGATTTGTGATGAAGGAAAACCTTTTAAAAGCTCACTTTTAGCTTCTTTGCCCCCCTACAAAGGAACAAAGTGAAGCGTGCTTGGGAATGGAAAACAGTTGAGAAAATACTGCCGGGGAAGAAGGAGGGGAAGAGAAGCGAGGGACATAAGCTGCTGATGGTGCTTTCTGGGGCTGGGATAACACAGGAGGGAAGCAAAGGCTTGCAGGGAAGGTACTTGATGGGTCATCTGAAAGAAATCAAAGGCTGTTATTGCATGGAGCTGACAGGGGTTGAATGAGGTTTACTAGATGAGAGTTGGTTTGGTGAGCCTGTGGCTTGCCCTCCATAGCATGTTTGAGAATGCAGCTTCCACCCTGCTGCATTGCAACTCTCAGGCTTTGTTAAAGAAAAGATGTAGAAAATAAAACCAGCAACATTTTTTAAGGACAGAGAGATCAGAGGGCTTTGGTTCCAAAGTTCTGTAACATAAATTGGAGCCACTTGATTAATTGAAAAGAATCCACCTTTAAATAGTGGCTGAACATTAAAGATTTTTTAGAAGAAATTTCCCATCAAAATACCACCACCATTTATTTTTCCACTGAGTACATTAGTTTCACAGAGTTTCTATTTCAGGAAGAAACATTTTGGTCTATAGTTTGTATCTGGCTCCTGGGCTCAAGGCCATTATGTCATAGCCCATGTTGGGCAGCTTCTTGTGCCTTGGGCTGTAGCCACAAAGTCATAGTTATGGTTGTGGTAGGAGCAGACCTGGTGGGTTTTATTCTTGTCACTGCAGTGTCTTGAGAGAAGTGGATGGAAATCACTTCAGAGTCTACCACTGGGCAAAACAAAAGCTGGGGAGCTGTCATGCTCCTGCAAGAAAGGAACCAAAGAACTGCAGCTGTTCAAGTGCATGCCCATAAAAACATGGTATTCACATACAGGGAGGAAACAGCTTCTCTTGATGGCCCCATGGCACTCTCCTTTCAGCTGCCCCAGTCCCAGTAACACATGATTTTGGGAAAGAGAGGCCATGCATACCATATACCCACAGAGAATGATGGCAAGGATATGTCGGTGGCCATGGAGACCTTTCCAGGCAGAAGAGGACTAGCTAGCTTTACCTGAAGCCTTTTGGCGCCAAAGTTTGGTTTGTGAGATTCAGGCTCTGCTTCCATTCTTACCACACCTGATTTCCATTAGGGTGCAAACATTACAGATATCCTTTTTTAATGCCAAAAAGATGAAAGGCCTTTGGGAAGAGAAGAATAGCTCTGTACCCACTGACTGTGCCAAAGCAGTAGTCTATAAAACCCAGAAGATAAGATGCAAAGAAGTCTAGTTTCTGTTATTGCCAGGGTCAAAATGACTCCTACAATACTGGAGTCCTTAATTTTTAAAAATTAATAACTATAAATGTATAGCTGCTCTACTATAGGTTGCTAAAAGGTTAGTGCTCCTTTGTAGTAGTATTGGTTCAGGTTGCTGAGTTGAGTCAGTTAACTTTCCTGTACTCCTGTGTATTCCAGGCAAGCCTCCCCAAGAGAGGATTCACAGAAGCAGAAGTATCTGTCCTCTCATCAGCCACAAAACCTGCCTGTGCCGGTGACTCAGCTTTTTATTATAGTTCATTTACCTTTTTAATGGTCTTTTCTGCACAATCTTTAAATTGGGGGGGAGGCAAAACAAAGCACGATGAAACTACAGTTTTAAATATTACATGATTTATATCACAACACATCAGAAGTGATATGGTTATTCTGAGATACATGTGAAGTTCACAGTACTTGGAAATCTCCTTTTCAGAAGGAAAGCAAATGCACTGACTTACACCCACTCTCTCTTGGCTCCAAGGCCAGGGTGGAGCTTGCATTCGTTTGTCCGTTAAAATAAACAAAGGATCTGTTAACGGTTTTGGTGGACCACATAGTCTCAAAGCTTTTGGGCTCTGAATTGATGCTTTTGAAAATACCTGTTTGCTCAAGAAAAAGGCAATTAAACCCCATAATTTCTGGAGCCAGCAATACTAAAGAACATTAAAACATCTTTCCATTGCTTTCATGGCCACACATACTGTCCTCTTAACACATTTCTACTCATAAAACTCCTTCTGTTCTTATTAATCTGGTGCAGACTTCTGTAGTTAAAAAATAAAATCTGTAATGAAAATTACTATTTGTCACTTCCTTTTCCCTCTGGCACTTACATACAACAATAATCAGCACTCAAAAAAGCTTTAAATAAATGAAGTTTCTTTGCCTTATTAAAGCTCTGAGAAAATTACTGCAGTAAATATAATTGCACTGGATTTGATATGGAAATGACAATATAATTTTGTGTCAGGAATCTGGTTTGCCTCTGGAGGACTAATGTCACACTATCTTAAAATATAGCTCTGAGTACAGCAAAGGAGGAAGAATAATGTTTAAAATAGAAACATGTACTTCCAAACACAGATGGTTAGAGAAGATATGGCAACACCAGTCTGTGTGAAACATAATAATTCAGACCTCCTTTTTAATAAAAACTGTAGATATTGCTTCAGGCTGTTTATATTGCCAGTACTGTTGTTTCTAAAAGGATGCTTAGACCAACTTTTACCTTATGCAAGACATGTTTTTTTAACAAGGATGTTTGTTGGACTGCTTTGGTGTGACACTGAGAAAGCTGTAGGGATCACAGCCAACATGTTGTAGGCTATGTTTGGCTTAAAAAAGTATAGGTCTCTCAGCCACAAGCTATAAAAACAACCAAAGGTGCCACTTTCAGGATGCTTGTCCTCAGCTCCTGCAAGAGTTCACGTATTATTTTGGGTGAAATCCTGACTCCACTGAGACTAGCAGTAGTTCTGACATTGTTTTGGATGGGGTCAGCAGTCATCTATATTTAGAAATTTTTAAAAAAATAATCGAAACACTCAAATTTAAATTTCATTGTTTTATGTTTGCTCACAGGAAATTTGGTTTAGAGGAGATGAGTGATTACAATTTTGAAAATCAACATTGAATTTTTGTATTTGATTTTTTGAGATACTTTTATTAAATATGTCACAAAGAATACATGCATTTACGTGGACCAGTGGATTATTTTTTTAATCTTCAATAAGAAAAAAAAGGTACTCTTGATACTCCTGCCAACAAACTCCCTTCCTACAGAATTTTCTCGGGCTCTGACAGTGGTCCTATTTGCAGGTGCTGTGCTGTCAGCAGAGATGACCAGAACTGCAATGTCTCTCTCGGATACAGGCTCTGCCCTGACTCGTTTCACAGACCTGCAACCAATCCAGCACCCTTGGATATGTCGTTACCAGGTGTAAATTGTCGTAGAGCCATGTAAGCCATTAACACTGGCAGTGAGGCTGTGCCTTGAAATGAGCAGAACTGGCTACACTTGCCCAGTGCATTGCAGTGGGTAAATAACGAACAGATGTCAAATGCTCTGGGCTTCTCCAGTGGGGAAAAAACCTAAGTGCCTACCAACAAAAGTAACTGTAGGAATAGCGAGGAGTGATATTATATTCAGAAATCTTCACAGAGCTGGCAGGTGAATTATTAGGAAAGTGAGCTGTGGTAAAGACTGGTCACTCTTAATTCCTCATTAAAATATTTGCTTACAGACCTAAGTTCTTCTAAGCAGTTGTTTTGAAGTCACGGTAATGGGTACATTTGACTGATGTAATGTTTAACTTGCAGTATTCTATTTGCTCAGGATTTCGAAAGTATTATAAGATCAAATGTGTGTTGTGGGAGAGAAAAAGACAAACAACATCTGAATTCCAGTCAGGCTCCAGGAAGACACAAGCGTCTTGCTTATCTGTTAAAAAGTAAACATTTGCAGCTATATTTTGTTCACTACCAGTAGCTGCCAACTACTCTTATACTGCATGATCTGAATTATACTTTTCCCTTGGGAAGTGATCAAGTCTCTGAAAATCAGTATTATGCATAGAAACCTAGACTTACATAATCACATAATGTGGTTGTGTAGGGGTTTTTTGGCTGAGCTGCAAAGGACAATGCTGTACGAGGTTTAAGGAAGAGTTGCCATGCAAATGATAGCAAAAAAATGGCAAAGTCAGTCCCCTTTGATGGATTCAATGGCTGCTTACACACTTTATTCCTCATATTGCAGCAAACTGAAAAGCAGAAGCGCTATGGCTAGGCTGAGACAAGGAGGGTGCAAGAGGCAACAAATCCAGTGGGGAGCAGGAGCTGTCCCCAGCTTGCGGGGAGTTGGCGTGCTACTGCGGTGGGAAGTGGAGGATGAATGAGGAGAGGGTCTTCAGGAGGCATTCTTGGAGAGGAGGACAATCTTGGAGGAAACCTGGGGGGACACCACTCAGCTGGAACTCCTGGTGGCTCCAGGGACTGAGGTTTTAAGCCCGGCCACGAAAATACAGCTGCAGATTTGCAAGTGCTCAATTTTGGTCGTCAGTGGTAAAATTATATCTATTAAAGGAACTGAGGTCATGGGAGGGTTTAAAATCTCTTCCTATTTCTTAGAAGGCTCAGCAGGCAGTGCCTTCCTCTGAAGTCACAGCAACCACAGCAGAAAGCAATGCCTACATCCGTGGGGTGAAGCCGGTGGAGGAGTGGGGCTGTTTTGTGCTCTCTAAGGTGAACACCTGCAGCACAGTTACCCCACCACGGGAAGGGAGCTCCTTCCAAAGTATGAGTCAGGGAACATAACGTGCTGCCCTCCAGATGAGTGGCAGCAGTTTCCAGCAGCTCTTCCTTGCACCCATTTCCTACATTTTACCTGATCTCTCTTCTGGCTGCAGCTCTGTTATGCTGCAGGGTGCCCTTTGATTGCTGTAAGCTCTGCAAGAACGTATTTCTCTTGTGCTAAGAACTGATTTTCAGCAGTGCAGCTCATACAAATAATTCACGTGGCTCCTTCTTTCCTGCTTGCCCTTGCTCTTGTGAAATCTAAATTTTGTGAGTCTTCTGTGCCACCCTTCCTGAGGGTGAGTAATATCATAGGGCTTGACAGGGACTGCTGGAAGGATAAAATTTGTTAAAGCTGTCACAAAGTCTCCACAGTTTACAGTGGATAAATGTTTGTTTGGTTGCATCATTATTAATTCATTTTCAAGGACCTTGGGAAAAAAAAAAAAAATTTTAGGCAAACACAAGCTTCCACATAACCTGACACATGCTAGATGTGGCCAAAACAATGGTCTTTGCTGTCCTGATTTACATACCCCCCCCCACCTCCCAATATTTTAAAAAACCTACTTGTACACAAGTTTATAAAAACAGAGACAGAGAAAATAATTTGACTAATTTAATTAAAACACTTTAGAAAGACTTGAACCAAATTCCTGCTCTGGCAGGGGGATTGAACGAGATGATCTTTTGAGGTTCCTTCCAATCCCTAACGTCCTGTGATTCTGTGATTCTGTGAAATGTCAGTTGAAGAGGAAAAAAACCCAGGTGATTTAGGATAGTAACTGATGAATTGCACAGGGCACACAGAGCATTTACTAGAGACCAGTACTTCTGTAAGAAAAGTAGAATTCCAGTCCTTGCTCTTGAAGCCTGAATTCCCAATTATGAACCAAACAGTGGGGCGCCCATGGGTAAGGAGGAGTCCTTTCCTTTCCAAGTGCCGCCATTTGGAACCTTTGGAACACTGGGGAGAAGGTGCTTTCCCCATGCAGACAACATCAGCCCTATTTTGTTGGGTTTTTTTCCCTACTTGCTAGCCAGAGCCTGTGTGCTAAAAGCTGGAGAGGGTCCTGCATGTGCTGCAGGAGCACACAGCCCTGGGGAGGGCATCTCTGCAACTCTTCTGTGGTGTGGGCACCATGTCTGGGCTGCCAGGGATGGTCCTGTTGCCCGGCAGGGTGAGGTGCAAGTGCTCCCTAGTCTCCACTGGGTCACTGGCAAAGGTCTTTTCCTTCACAGTAAAATGTTCCTTTCAGTTTCCCGCTGGTGTGCTGTGTTTACCCGGATGTGCTGGAGGCCCTGCGTTCCTTCCCCACCACTGTTTCTTGCTTTGTACCATTATGTCTCACATTGCTGCAAAAATTATATCAGTAGCGCAGAGAACTGAGCCTGCAGGGAGGGGAAAGCAGGTGAGCACCCACTGCAGAAATGGCTGCAGAGAGACCAGCTGCCCTGGGGGACACTGTGACCTGCTCCTGCTCTGCCATGGGAGGACTTTGGATAAGCCCTTTCGCCTCTCCATTCCCTCCTTTCCTGTCCTTCCTCCAGTCTATTTAGGCAGCGAATGACTTAGGGCAGGGCCACTCTTTTCTTGACGGTGTGCATGTGTACAGTGACTAACATGAAAGACTTGTGAGTTCATCTGGGACTGCTGCTCCAGGTCAAGTAGGACCCAGAATACGTGTTTAAGCTCCAAGCAATTAATTTCTAAGTGGTATTTGATGGTGGAAGGTAGAAGTCCCCTCTGTTATGCAGAAATCACAGTTTCTGTTCTGTGTTAGTGCTTCCACATGAAACCAAACTCTTAAGGACATTTGAGAAGTTTGGTCTGAAGTGCAAAGGGTGGAGGGGTAGGGTTTATACTTTGAACACGTTGCTATGAACACACCGTGCTCCAACCTGCAGTCCCGCGCATGTATGGCACGCTTCCCTGGTACTTGACAAATTCTTATAGTCTCTTGGTTGGGATTTTTTGATAAGACTTTGCATTCCCATAGTGTTTGTTTAAGTTCCTCTCACCTTCCCAGGAGCACTGGAGTAGCAGAGGTATTTAAAACAATCACTAATGGGTTTTATGTTTCTCTCTCTAAGTATGCCATGGCTGCTTCTTGTACTCATGCGGAATCTTGGTGGCTGCTCAGAGGATGTAAGTCCCATGCACTCCCTCAACAGCCTCCCGTCAGGATGGTTGCTGAAGACATTTTCTCCGCATTGCTACTGGCAAATTACAGGCAGTGCTGTGAACAGTTTCCATTCAGCTGAAATGGAAATGGACTCAGTCCTTCAGTCTCTGCAGTTAGTTTATCTGCAGTTTAATAATGAATGACACCACCAAGTCTGTGCTGGAAGTTTCAAGGTATTGGGTTTACACCAGGCCACCCAGAATCCGGGCAGCAAGAATAAAAATGCCGCTGTGGTGAAGCTTTCCTGCTTATCGAGCTTTGTGCTGCTGTGTGGCACGTGTAACACAGTGCCTCCCAGAAACTGTCCTAACCTCTTCACTGGGAGGGAAATATTATCCTGATTTTGGCATGGGAAATGACAGGGTATGAAAGGGAGTGGAGCTAATAACAAAGGCTAGCTGCAGACACACTCGGCACAGTTGATACACAAATGTCAGGCTTCTCCCTGCTAAGGGATGCTCATGGAAGATGAAGATTTTACCTGTCTTCATAGAGGATACACATAATTTGCTCCATCCTTCGGTTAAAAGTAGAAAACTGGGGGTGGGGGTGGGCAGGGAAGGAAGGGAGGGGAAAGAAGGGGTGTCCTGCTAGCAGCATATCTAGCTGTTTAGGTAGAGAGTCTTTCAAAAAATCTTTTCAATTTGCCATGGAGTGACAGAAAAGTCTGTCTGTATGAGGCAGCAGATCATCCTATGTGTGTTACTCATTGCAGATTAATTGTATGAGATTGTTTTGATACTACAGACACACTGAGAGATTGAACTGTGGATTAACCATGCATTTGATACCTGACCTGACTTGCCATTATCTCAAAACACTGCAACGTTTAGCTTGCCAGCCAAGAGTACAAAATGGGATTGCTGACATCAGGGTACAGTACGAAGAGGGACGGTCTGACTGGGAAAGCAAGAGGGACGTGTTGCATTTTTATGGGCTGACATCACATCTGGAAAGCTGCTGCCCTCTGGTAAATCAGCACGCAAAAGGCAATCATACGAGTCCGATCATCCAATCGCTTTGATGGAGGAAAATGTGCTGTTTCTGCCAGCAGACTCGTTATAACTAAGCCTCTGCCTTTATCAAGGAATTTTGAGAACAGTGCAAAGAGCCCATTGATATATCTCCATTTATTTTCCTTGATTGTAACTTCATTTGCCAGTTGCAGGTCTTCTAAGCTGTGTAGGTATATATTTCCTGATTAACCTTTATCAGTTTTGCTTTTACAGGATTGGGGCAGGAATGGTGTTTTTTTGCTGCTGATCCTGTGTAGTCCTGTTCGTGCCTGAAGGACTGGAGCCCTACTCCAGTACAAAGTGTGATGGTGGGAAGAATGCACCTGGCACGTGCATCTTTTGTACAGTCTGGATACAGTTCTCAATTCCTCTGCTGGTAGGAAAACCCAGAAGTTCAGAGAAAGAGGATAAAAAGTAATTTTTTGTATCTCATCTCTGATTTGAAGTCTAGAAGGACTTCTTGCTTTTCTTTCACTGCTGGCTGCCGTAGCTCTTGAGATGCTGATCAAGATTTACTTTTTGAGGATCTGTTCTCTTATTCATTATGCATTTTACCAGTAGGGAAAAAAAAGAGATATTACAGTGTCATAGTGACTGTAAATATCTACTGCTTATATCATCACTGTCACATCAAACAGGTAGAGCTTCTCTTTGTTTTGGTTTGCATCAAGCACCCTGTTGCTTTCTGCTACAAACACACTTGAGAATTACTTGTTCATCAGTTACCTATCACTCTCAAATATTTTATCATACCTCCCCATGTTCCTTTCTCTTCCTTTCTATCATTTAAGATGCACAGACAACTCCTGAGGAAAGCCCTGAAGGTTGAGGCAAAAAGACTGTTGTACAGCTGGGGAGAAAAGTGGGTAACTACTGCTGCCTCCAAACAGCATGGACTATCAAATTTGCTTAGGAAATTCTTTATCAGCCCCACTTTAGTATGCCTATGGAAAGATCAGTCTTATTTACAAAAAGGCTTTCACTGGCAGAGGACCAATCACCAATTAGTGGCAAATCCTCCTCCTTTTAAAAAGTATATATCTTTATTGTAGGCCTGATTCGGTTCAGGTTTAGCTTCCAGCCATTGAATGGCATCATGTCTTTTTACTTGCTTGATTGAAAGAAGGATATAGTAAAGGAAATGTCCCTCAAATGCAGGTACTGACAGGCTGTGTCCAAATAATTGTTTAAGTTTTTGTTGTGTTAATCAGTGAGACTTCTCAAGAATCTCTTATTACAGGGAGAATTTTTGAGACTGAGGATTGTTCCTGCAGCTTCTTTTTGCTATAATGTACTCTGAAGCGTAGACATCAGGACTGGACAGAGATTTCCAGAGTCAATCTGCAACTGCTGTAATATTTGCAAAAGTAACATAGACCCCCTCAATAACAGATCTCACCAATTTCTGGTGAGAATTGGGCACTGTGGCGTTTCAGATATACTTTTATTAGTAAGAGCCAAACCCACCATTTTATTGTGGCTGTAGCTTTATGAGTCATATGTGTCTAGTTTTCAGGAGGGTTTCAAATAGCTATTTTCAGTCAGGTGGGACTTACAGATGGGAAATGCCGGCTACTGGGTCCAGGGGAGAACATTAATCTATGTCTTAGGGAAAAATTAGAATAATCCTAAAATGGGTGTTTAAGACAAATGGAATCAGCTGCCACCTGAAAGTGACTGCCTCCGAATTCAGAGGAACCTTAAACAGCTGTAGTACCCTCATGTCTTTATTTTTAGACTGCCAAAGGTGAGAAACGCCCCCCCCCCCCCCCCCCCCCAAATGTTACTGTGCTGTGTTGTTTTGTGATTTGAATATGATCATAGATTTATTTGTAATGGTGGTGTTTCTCTGTCACCAGTGAAAACAGGATTAGCACAAAGCATCCTGCTGCTCTGGGGTGCTGCAGGGGACTGGTGAGCAAGCAAGAGAAATTGAGACTCTTGTAGGGGTTGGCAAAGCATTCAGGCTGTAAGCAGGGAGCATCCTGATGTTAGTGCACATACCCAGGCGTACCACCAGAGGTGGTACGACTTGCAAAGGGACTGTTCAGATAAATCCTTCTCCTCCCTTTCTGCTCCATCCCCTTTCCTGCACAAAAAAAACCCTGCCCAGCTGAAGCCTGTCCAGATAATTGCAGGGAACAGGCTATTTTTATTTCAGCTGCATCCTAATAGTGTGCAGGGGGGATGAGTCCTGTTGAATGAACAGGAAGGAAAGGAGGTTTGGTGCATGGCATTATCCCAAAGCATTTCTGGGCTGTGCTGTTAACCTCTTGATGGCTGTTTTATAACAACCATCTCCTTTTCTAGTCTGCTTATAGCCTTCTAGCTTACCCAAATCTCTCACTGTTTCACACAGACCTGGACTCTCTACTGCCACAAGGTCTGAGAGACTCTGCTCAGTCGTTTTGCAGATAAGTCTGAACGGGCTCTTGGCAGAGGTGCATCCCTGCAGCTCCTCTGGACGGTTATTGCTCCAGGGCAAGGACACATTCAGGTGTGCCACAGCCAGCTACATGGGTATCAGGAGGAAAGCAGGGATGTTGAAATCTCTGGAACTGTGCCTCTGCACTGTGCTTTCTTCAGTGTGCCAGATGTGGCCTGTTCGAGAGGTTTCTTTCCCTAATGGATCTTAAGGATTGTAATGAAAGCTGGGCTGAGTTTACACCCACTGGAGTTTATGGGGCTGTTCTGCATTTAAAAACCCAACCAGAAATGGAAAGGTGGAAATGGTTTTGTTTGGAAGCTCCCAGTAAAGATCTCATTCGTCTTTGAAAGCCTTTGGGAGCTCTCTCTGCAAGGCTGTTGGATCTGAATGAAAAAGGGAAGTGCATGTGCAAGTTCTTGTCCAGAAGGTCTCTAAATCCCACCTGAAACGGGATAGACCTGGTTATCAGTAACTCACATGTGGCAGAAGCCTGTATTTGCTCTTCACATTCAGCAGTGATATTAGAGCCTTTTTTTCATGAGGAGGGTGGCAAAGGCAAAAAACCCCACAAGCTGTTTTTGAAAGGATCTTTCAATCCAGTGAAATTAAACCCTAATATTAGTGCTGTTGGGAACTTCCTGGTTAATTTACTGTTATCAGAGAGTAGCTGGGAAGGTCATCTGTTGAGTAGGCAGGAGGTATGGGGTAGAGCCACAGCCCACTCCTTCCTTACAACTGCAGGATGATACACCTGATCACTCAACTGCAAAGGCAGGAGCACTGCTGGATTGTGTTGCTTGCAGTACCAACAAGTTGGGGATGCATACAGTGATAACCGCAGTAGCTATAGGAGCCTTTCTTCTGCACACAACATATTCATGTCATCGCAGAAACAAAAATACAGGTACCAATGCTCAGTAGATTTAAAAAATTTTATCACATTTTGGGGTGCACATGTGGTCCCACTGCATGGAGTAGCAGAGATCTTTGTTTTCTCTTCAGAAAGTTTGTATTCTTGATTGGAAGAATGCCTATTATTTCATCCCAGTGAATAAATGCTTTGTTTTTAAGCAGATCAAAGATATTCCAGAGCAGATTTCTTTTTGTACTGTTTGAGAAATTGTGGTTATAGACCACCAGCACTCATTGGCCATCTACCAGAAAGACTTTTATGGCCGTTTGGCAAAGATGCTGGGAAAAATATGTAGAGTTCGCTACTATTGGCAAAATCCTACTCCATCTTATTAAGTATGGCTAGCATATGAAAGTAGATGGTAATAAATACAACATGTGGCTGCATTAAGTCTGATCTTGAAAGGATCTGAGTGTTTAGAAAAACAAAACAACACAAACAAAAACCTATCTGAGGATTTTATAGCTTTATCAGGTCTAAAAAATATGAGACCAGCCAAAAAAAGGTAACTGTACACTTGGTGAATTTCAGAAGTCAGTGGAAACTTAAACTAGAAATCTACTTGAAAAGAAAAAGTTCTCAGAAAATGGTTCATATCCTGTAATTTTCTTAATATAGGATCACAAGTAGTTGCCATCCAGTCTAACCATTCTGCCTGCACATAAATCACATTTCTCTTTCTGTGGCCTGAAGATGGTGTGGCGGGAAATCCTGTTGCTCCTAAATAGGAATGTCCACCTCTGTTCATGTAACAAAGGATACCCCTCATTAAAAACTGAATCTCAATTGGGGATGGGAAGAACACCAGTCTTCCTCCAAGTGCCAGAAGCTCAGGGCAGTGCTGCTGCATTGTTAGTACGAGTCATTGGAATGCCAGTTAACAAACTTTAACATAATTTCTACCGCAAAACCAACGTTTTTAAGTGGTCAAGGCAGGACACCAGGGGCAAAAACCTGTCAATTAGTGATGTTTGATGTATATCTTTGGGATATTTTGGTTAATCCCTGCAGGTAGCTGAGTCAGCATCCTAGTGATAGGAATAGAAGAGCTGAATACCTCAGTGAAAGCCTTAGCTGCATCTTTCTCCACAGACCGTCTGTGTGGCATGAGGCAAGTTGGACCAGCCCCACATCACCTCTCTACAAAACTAGCTGCAGTGATGGCTTCTGCTTGGGTTAATTTTTTTGAAGATCAGTGCTGATCTGCAGAGGGAGACCCTGGGCTCTGTGTCAACGAGGATGTGACTGTCCAGCTGCAGGAACCTAGTGGCTGCTTTTAAGACAGGAGTGAGGTTTCAGGCACACCTTTCTGCATAGTGTTTGCCAAGCTACAGATGGTTTCCTGTGCGGCAGCTGGTTTTATTGCACTGACTTCCTTGGGTATTCACTCCTCCAGTGCAATGCACAGGGACCTTTCCTTACTCTTTCTGGCCTTTTGGATTACACTCCAAGGACCAGATACTGAAGCACTAGGTAACTCACCAGTTGACTTGAGGATTTCTTTAATCTTATGTTCAATCCAGTTTGAGCAACTTGTCTGAAGTTACTGAGTCCAAATTTCCCATGTTCAAGAGTCTGGGTTTATGCAAGCATGCAATAAGAATGATCTCTTTTCACTCAGCAGGTTTTTCACTGTGTTTTTCATCAATACTGAATGAAAGATGGAAAGAAGAGGACTGCAGGCAACTCACCAGCAGGTGACAGAGAAGGCCCTGGCAGCCCCTGCCTCCCCCTTGGCCTTTTCCCATCAGGCAGGACATACAGAGGAAGATGGCAGAAGACAACATCAAGCAAATCTGCAGCATAGTTCAGACTACCAAAAATCAGAGAGGTACTCACAGGTCAGCTTTTTGGGTGAAAGAAGGAATTCTTTATAGAAGGAATTCTTTATGTCTGCCTTATAATAAGACAGAGATCTGCCTCAGTAATATTGGGGATTCTTTTGAAATACTTGATATATTTCCTAATGTCATTTTCCTGCTGTCTTCAACTTGTTTTCTTAGTATTTTTCAAACTCATATAAAGACAAAGAAATGTCTTCTGTTTCATGTTGTTCATGTAACACAGAAATGCTTGGCTGAGCACATGAAATGCAGATATTTATTTACAGTTTAGGTGAGGGTACAAATCTCCGAAGGGAGTATATAGCCTCCTCTTAACTAAATTTCTTCCATTCTCTCACATCTGGCTATCAGGTGTTGAAAATTGCTAAATTAATGGAAACAGATGATGGTTTTGACTTAATACTGAAAGCTCAATTTTATTGTCACTAGACAAACTTTTTACAGGGGACCTAGTATCAGGAAAATCAACATAGAAATGGTCACTCAGAAATGTATGCATAGGGTTTTTTTTTTTTGAGCAGAAGATCATCTTAATAAGACTACCCAGGGCAACCTGCAGCTTAGTATGTAAGTTTGATGCTATCAGGAGACATTTTTACCTCCTCCCGTCCCATTCAGGGAGGCTCTATTTTTCATTGCAAGCTTGGGAATATGACAATATCACTTTTTGCTGCAAGGACAGAAGTAAATATCTGAAAAATGTGTTTTGAGCTGTGTTTCTGAAGGAGATTAACTTAATTTGTCCTAAATTCTCCCTGTGATAGGGCTGGGAGAAATTTGATATTGTAGTAAATTGTCAGCTCTTAGTGTAGAAGATGAGTCATTATACCTGTTCTGGCAGTGAATAGGCTTAATCCTGGGAACTGCAGTTAACTGATCAAGGAAGGATTTTCTTGTTGCTCTTAATGACATACCTGTATGAAACTTGAACTAGCCTGTTACCACTGTGAGCCTGTTTGAAAAAGCAGGTGACTATGGGTGGGGAGTGAAAAAAAGACTAACAGGTTGCTGATACGGCATTTTCAAATCACCTCCTCAGGCCTGTTAATTTTAACTCTTGGACTTTGCAACATAGCCCACAGAAACCACATGATTTATCACCCTTGCCTTTTAATATTGTTGCATATGAAAAGAAAAAAAAAAAGTGGAGAAATTTATCTGCAGTGTGACACAACCCTTCCAAGTAGAGAACATGACAGTCCCTGATCCAACGGCTGTAGAAGCAACCATACCCCAAATCATCATTTGAACAATTCCACTCAGTGTTCTGGCAATAGTCAGTATGTGGAGGGATCAGTTTCCACAAAGCCAAGAACAATTTTCTCTGCAGAAAAAAGTGATTACTTCAGCTCACCCCTCCCTGCGCTCTTCTCCCAGCATATGTGAACAATGTTGTCCCAGACCGCCAGCATTTTTTTTTTATTAGTGTCAGATCTGGCTGAAGTTGCCATCTCTGCCAGCTGCTTTTTGTTCTGGGAGAAGAAATTAAGCTCTTTACAGGTACAGAGAGACAGAGACAGTGAAAATGACTGTACACAGCAGCTTGTCTCATGGCTAGAGATGGGTGGGGAGTGCTCAGATTAGACATTTGTCTTTTGATTATTTGTTATGAGGCAGAAGAGAAAATGTTACATCTTTTGAAATAGAAGATTTTAGTGGAAATGTTTACAAATTTCTCTTCAAAATGAGAAAGAGACATCCATGTCAGACATTTGTGCTTTCACAGCTATAGGTCTCTTTGTTTTTCTGTGTACTTTGGCAGGAGACACTGCAGATGATCACCCAGTGGTTACAGCCTTCACTTGAGGAATGGGGAAGTTTGGTTTCTCTTTAGGTTGGAACTGGGATGGCCAGAGACCAGTTCCAGAGCTACAAACTCTCAGTGAATGATGGCTCTGGAAACTGATACTCAGTGACAGCAGATGAACATATTTTTCTTCTCTGCTTCATTCTGAGTGAAACTGAAAGGAGAGAAATTATTCTTTAAAAATACCCTGTTGGAATTTTGGGGAAATGTAGTTGGGCTTTCAGGTTTACAGGTTCTGAGGAGCATAGTCTTCCTTAACATAATCACCCTTAAGACCTTTCCTCGGATAAATATTTCAAATTTATTGCAGTCAGTCAGTATACCTGTCATAAAGATAAGCACTAGAATTAAAATACCTATCTGGGTTATTATCTGATAAAACATTTCTTGGTTCAATAGACTGAATTGCAGTTACTTTCTCTTCATTTGTTAGCTGATTGCAGGCTGAGGAGATAGTGAGCAGCAGGAAGCAGCTTGAACTGTGAACTTTTGCTTTATTGCATTGAATAAGCTTTTGTTGACTAGTTTGAACCTTTTCCCTCCCCCTAAGGTACAAGCTGGACAGCAATCATTTCTGCATGCAAGCATGATATTTAGGAGTACCCTTTACACACCGGTGTCTAAGCAGTGGGCCTCTATCTGCAGAGCCACAGCGGGTAATGCTGCTGGCAGCTCTGCCAGGGCGTGTAAGAACAGCCCTTTTGTTTGAGTTCTTCTGTAGAGTCAGGCAAACATAGCCTGATTATTAACACCCAAACAGTGAGTTACAACTATCCCTGAAGCAAGGAGATATTTGCATTTCAGAAAGGCATTAAAAAAGTCATTGGGGTTACACATACAATAAGCTGTTTCACGTGTCATTTATTGCTTTTTGTCTAAGACGAGAAGCTTTACTTAAGAATATTTGCACAAGGCAAAACCCTCAAGCATCTTGTAGAAAGCAAAATACTTTTGTCTTCATATGAACTTCAGGGCTGCTGTAGAAATACTTGTGGTGCGAACATTAATCTTTATTTTAAATGCCTATTGTGAAATGTGGCACTTGCTGTGAATTCAGGGAGATGCCTTCCCAGAATGCACCCACAGGATCGGGTGCCATACATGGGTTTCTGAGGCCATATGGAGGTGTTAAAATGCTCATACCCGGACAAGGTATCAGTTCGTGATAATGTCAAACTGCCAAATGGTACTTGTTGTTTTTCTAAAGTCCATTGACTCAAGCTCACATTAGTGAAGGTGACAAGGAAAATGTGTCTCTTCTGAATCTCAGTCATAGATTCCATATTTGAATAAGTCTTTTCAAGAGTGGTGAGAGGAGATGAGCAGACTGTGTAGCATCAGGAAGGAGGGACAGGATCTCCACAGTGTCCTTCTAAACATCCTGCAGAAGCAAAAGCCCAAGCCACATACTACAAGGAGAAGCGAGAGTTAGAGGCCATGGGTGGACAAGAAGCATTTTGGAGACCTTTGGGATGAGAGAGGCTGGAAGCTTATGCCCTGCATCAGCAACAGGCCGGTGTTCTTGTCATCTGCAGGCCTGCAACAATCAAACAACAGCCTGGGACACAGGCAAGGAGGAAGCATCACAGTGGAGTTTAATGTGTCTATTGACAACTTGGGTGACGGGAAGAATGGCAGTCTTGGAAAGCCCACAACAATACCAAACTGAGGGGAGCAATCAATGTGCTAGAGGGCAGGACTGCTTTGCAGAAGGACCTGGACAGATCCAGGGAAGGGTCCCTGTGATGATAGTCAGGGTTGAAGCACAGAGCATATAACGGGAGGTGGAGGACACTGGGTTGGTACAGCCTGGGGAAGAGAAGGGGAAGGAGAAATCTCTTTGCCGTCTGCAACTGCCTGGTGGGAGGGAGCAGAGAAAACGAAGCCAAACTCTTCCCAGTGGTGAACAGCAACAGGATGAGATGCAACAAACACGACCTGGAACATAGGAAATCCCCATTAGATACTAGGAAAAACTATGAGAGTGATCAGGCATTGGAACAGGGCCCAGAGAGGATGTGGAGTCTCTGTCCTTGGAGAAATTAGCATTTGACTTGACAAATCTCTGAGCAGCCTGATCTAACTGGACCTGCTTCAAGCAGTGAGTTAGATTAATTCCAGAGGTCCCTTCCACTTCTATGATTTCATAAAAATAATTTGGAAAAAAATAGTTACATTTTAAAAGTAAACAATTAGCTTCCCTAGGTTTCTATACACAAATTTGAATAGTTTTTATGTGCTTTTAAACACACAAATGTTACCATCCCACTTTTGCAAGTTTTCTAAGTTATACACTTTTATAAAAGAAATTGGAAGGCCACTACTACTATTGTACTGCTGTACATTGTTATTATTCCATGTCATTAAATGCAGTGAAAAGTTTCCACTTAAGTTAACAAGTACTAGTAAACTGTGACATTTTAATTATTTAGGACTATTAGCCATATATCAGAATATGATAGTGCAAGGTGCTGCACAAATTAGGTCCAAACACACAGCCTATGCCACAGGGAGCTTTTGAGCTCAATAGAAAGAATGTTTTTGTATTCTTAGGAAGGTTTGCAAGTGGGTTCTTTTTCCACTGAAGTTTAGGCGAAACAAGCAAGAGGGAGACCTGATGTGAAAGCACAAAAAAAAAGATATGTAAACTTTCTATATCAACACAAAGTTAGTTCTGAGAAACTTTGCTCATTGTGCACCTCCAGACTGAAAAAAAATCTTTTATTTGTGTCAAAAATAAAAATAAATCATTCAAGTAAAATGTTTTGCTGTCCATGTGATAGTGACTTAAATACATGGCATCTTCTAGAAAAGTTGGTGTAAAAATACTTCCTGTATCCCAGACTAAGCTACCAATACAGAAGTCTAGCATTCCTGGAGGCAAGCAATAGCAAACGGTTGGGAAGACTTCTTGAGTAAGGGACGCCAGAAAATAATTTTGAGAAGTTTCATATTACATAGGTTTATTGAAACACAACAATAGAGTGCAAAGTAGTGGAAGAAGCACAGCTACCATAATTCAGAAATAACTAAACCCAGATATTATCAGGCTAGGTGAGCCTTTGACTTTTTCATGGGCTGTCTTCAAGAGATGTCAAGCTTTTTCTCAACGTACTTTCTTCTATATTTTCTCTAAAAAGAGGGAAACAATGCTCTAATGACCCCTTCCTGAGTCTCACCATTGCTGCCTGTCACCCATTTAAGCATCTCTCCCCTCTGCCTCTCAGTTACCATTCACCTAGAAGACACACTCAGCTACTTACAAGATTTATTTTTGCCCTTTTGTGTGCAGTCTGAGATTGCTTTGAACTACCTGCACCCACCCTCTCAGGTGAAGTGAGTCAGCTTTCCCCAAACTGGTTATTCTTCTTTCTGTAACTAGACTGTCCTGGTCAAATAGCACCAAGGGAGTGGATGTCTGACTCATCTTTTTCTTACAGCTGCAGTTGCAAGGCTCTAACAAAAAACAGATGCAGAAAACATGCCCAAATTCTTAACAAATCAAGTTGCTATTCCCTGATATCCTTCCTTCGCTCCCCAGCAACAGCATGCTTGGTTGCGTATTGCACAGCCTCCACAGGAGCGGTGCCAGATTAACAGTGGTGCAGCTGAATTGATCCCCAGTTGCAGAAGCTGTGCTTTATCTTTGTTGTTGCATTTGCAACTAACTTGGCCTAATGGTCCCCATCTCAAATTAGATCTTTCGTGAGGGACTTCTGTGTGTTACTGCTTTATCAGGGCTGCTCTGATTAGTTAAGTGTTAGATCTGAAAAGCCTGGGGAAGGAGATGTGTGATCAGAAAACAACACATAACTTTTGTGCTCCTAACTGGATGGTTTTTCAGCAAAGTAAGGATGTTTGAAAGTCGGTTTTTTGGGTTTTTTTGTTATTTTTTTTTCTTCTTCTTGTTTCCAGAACATTTCTTTAAAAATCAAGGTTTGTATTTTGAAAGACAGTGGTTTGTTTTTCTCCAAAACTTGTGGCTCCTGTTGCAGTATTGCATATGTGAAGTTGTTTAAATATCCAAAATAAATGGTGTTTGCTGTATGTGGACAAGAGAATATTTTCCACTGGTGACTAAACAGCTTTAATCCTGTTAACCTGCTTGTCTGTAACAGTCACAATTCAAGGAAAAGGAGATAATAGCTAGGGGGCTAGAGTATATTTGTGGTTATGTGTGTGGCCATGGCAGATAATTCCCAGAATTTTTACAAACAATGTTTCACATTGTTTATAGGCTCTAAGCCAACTTAATGCAACTTTATCTACCAGTTAGGAAACATACACGAAGAAAAACGTACTTCCACTTTCCTCGTCCTTGACAGGGCCACATACGCATCTTCGAGCAGTAGAAATTATTGACACACACAGCTGTCATCACACTAACTCCTGTATTTGTACATGCGAACAGTTACCACGTGTGGAAGGAACGCTCATATTTGTCAATGGAGTTACACTTTGCAGACATTTCTCATGTCTCATATACTGTAACTGCACTCAGAATAAAGCTGAACTAGTGGTTAGAGAACTTCTAAGGCATGTGTGATTGTGGTGCAATGGATATTTGTGCATTTGCGTCTTTATTTCTTGAAAACTTGTTCTGTGGTTTATCTCCAGCTTTTTTTGTTTGTCTCTCTCTCTCTTTTTTTTTTTTTTTTTTTTTTTAAAATTCCGGCCTAATGTAAAAAAATGTGGATTTTTAAAAAATATTTTCTCAATAGTTTTATAACCAAAGATGTTTATTACTATTCATCTTAGAAGTTGTTCTTAGCAACAAAGTAGACAAAGTAAATAAGAATTCTGCAAACTGCTGAAGGAGAAAGAACAATTTGGACAACTATGATGCAGAGTAAAGGACAACCATTTATCTGGTGTTTGTTTATACCCTTGAATGTAGGCATGCGATTCCTGGTAAATTCAGTTGTAGTTGTGCTGGGTACAGTTTTACGACTAGCTTTTCTGTGATGAGCTAGCTGAACTAAAGAGCTGTTTTCAGCACAAAGTGTAAGAGCTCTGATGGAGCCAAACCCCTTCTTTCCCATTACAGAACAGGAAGGGTCTTGGTTACAAAATTCAGCTTTGGATTTTATGTACTGTAGGCCGGAGCAACCTCCTCCAGCCCTCTGTGTTAGTGGATGTATAACCATAATGGGATGTTTGCTCAGACACTAGGAAGGAGATATTTTGCATATTTGAATGGAGTCCAGATTTGCATTTCTGTCCCTCTGCATCTGAGAAGGGTGTTTGGGAATTGCATTTGATCCAGACGAGCTGTTAGTTAAGTTTGTTACTGGATGTTTTTTCTTGAATCAAGTACAATACCAATACTAGGAAACACCCATTAAAACACATAGTTTTTAACTTCCTGCTCTTCACCTGTGGCTTGATAGCATTACGTCCATGTCTGGCCAGACAGCGTGAGTCAGATCATTACCTTTCAGGGCAGAATTGCTGGGAGGGAAGACATTCAGCTGAAAATTATAGGATGCACTGAGTGAGGCAACATTTAGTCTTTTTCCTTAAAATATGAAGTCTTTTCCTGAACAAATGACCCTTATATGGTAACAGTACAGCCTGCTGTTCTGGCCCTGGAATGTTCGAAAGCATCACTTTTAGACATGTTTGGAATGAAGAGGTATCTGGAAGATCAGATTATTTTCTCTTTAATCTCTAATAAATGATGAGTCTGAGCACAGTGTGTGTTTACTTCCTGCTCATTCCTGAAAGGGGCATGAAAAAAAAGGATTAACCAGACAGCCTGCTGTTCTTGTTGCTGCTGCTGTCTATAATACTTCCTTTCCTTATACAATTGCTCACTAGTTGACGGAAAATTCCTATTCCATGCGATCAGAAAGAGCCTTTTGATTGCTTTATGTACCTGTTCCACCAAATTGAGTAACCAGTTACAGTCCTGTAAGTTGGTAGGGGACTTAAAAAAAGCCTACGATCTACTAAATTCCACAAAATTGAAATTTATAGGAAGTGTCTAGAATGTGATTTGGTTCTGTTCTATTGTATAAGGTGATTCTCCAGAGATGTCGCTCTGAAAGGATTCCCATTGCACAAAAAGAGAAATTAATTAAACACGGATGACAGGCAGGAGGACATGATTTCGGACTGGGACATTAAGCAGTATGTGGAGGGGTGGGATTTTCTCCTGTTCATTGAATGTGATACTGCTTTATGGATAGAGGCTGTTCCTCTGGTCTTTCTCCTAGTGAAAACAGACTTTGCAACGTCTATGTAAGTGGTAGCACTGACAGCGGGTTTTTCTGAAGACAGAATTATTCTTCTCCAAGAGAAAAGCAGTCCCACTGACAAATGGGAACTCCTCTGAATCTAAAACATTAAGCAGTAATCAAATTTCTCACACAAATTGATTCTGATGAAAGTGTCATTAATCCAAGGTGCTGCAAACCAGATTTTTCTTTGTATTTGCAGTATTTGCTGTCTGTTATATAGAGATATTATTTCTTTTAAGTCTTTCAGGTCAGGAAAGCCTAGATAACTTCAGTACTGATAAAAGTTAAACTACAAGGCAGGTACGCTCTGACTAAGCCTCTTGAGGAAAGAGTTCCGTATCCTGCATCAAAATTTTGCAATTTAATTTTCCCCTCCCCCTTTCTGCACTGAAATGGCATCTCCAAATACTGCAGAGTTTTTTGTGCAGAAGGCCGGCTCAGACCTGCAGGGGTGGCTCCTCTTAGAGATGGCATATGAATTTCAGCAGGAAGCTTCTGTGACCTGTCCTTCTCCAGTTGCCTGAAAACTTGCAATCTACTCTTAGTACTATTGGATAACGAGTGGTGAAAGCACTTACAAGTGTAAGGTGGGACCAGAAGACAAGGCTTTTCAAATGCATTTAGTCTTATTTCTATTAGCACAACTAAAAAATACAGACAGCTGTATCGATATTCTACACAACTTTTTAGTTGCCTTATATAGGTCAATAGTTAATTTGAAGTATAATTAAAATAATTTTATGCATTTCTATGACTGCCCAACTACAAATCCTGCACCTATAATCACAGAAAACAGAATCACAGAATCACAGAATCACAGAAAGTTAGGGATTGGAAGGGACCTCAAAAGATCATCTAGTCCAATCCCCCTGCCAGAGCAGGAACACCTAGGTCAGGTCACACAGGAATACAACCAGGCAGGCTTTAAATGTCTCCAGAGAAGGAGACTCCACAACCTCTCTGGGCAGCCTGTTCCAGTGCTCTGTCACCCTCACTGTGAAGAAGTTCTTCCTCACATTTATGCAGAACCTCCTATGCTCCAGCTTGTACCCATTGCCCCTTGTCCTATCATTGGATGTCACTGAGAAGAGCCTGGCTCCATCCTCATGACACTCACCCTTGACATATTTATAAACATTCATACGGTCACCTCTCAGTCTCCTCTTCTCCAAGCTAAAGAGACCCAGCTCCCTCAGCCTTTCCTCAGAAGGGAGATGTTCCACTCCCTTCATCATCTTTGTGGCTCTGTGCTGAACTCTCCAAGCAGTTCCCTGTCCAGTTCTTGAACTGGGGGGCCCAGAACTGGACACAACATTCCAGATGCAGCCTCACCAGGGCAGAGTAGAGGGGGAGGAGAACCTCTCTCGACATACATCTTCAGTGTTTTTAGTAACTGGGCCCCTTTCCCCAGAATGATGTCAGCTATAGATTTAGAAATTTTCGTAAAAGTGAAAGTCTGCAACTGGGCACACGAAAAGATGGAAATAGGTTGCACATCTATGCAAGTGGAGTGACTGCATACATATATGTAAGTGGACAGTTGAAAGTAAATCCCTGAGCAAAAATGTGAGGCAGCATGAAACCTACCTTGGTTTGTAAGCTCTTAGTACACTTTGGTCTGAATCATACCCATCAGCCTCTGTAGTCAAGCTCAGTCTTGACCTTTTATGCTGCACACATACTGCTGAAGTAACTGGAGGTGGTTTCATCTTTGAAACAAAAATCTGCCAAGGCAAATCTTTTATCATGCTGTGAAATTGCCTTGTGATAAAATTGGCTCTACTTAGCCTTGGGAACACAGCAATGTTCTGGTCATTAGTACAAGGTCTAAAAAGATTATGATAGTCAGCATGTCACAGATTTCTTTGAATCATTCACTGCCTGTTAGATTGGCACAGTTGCAGCATCAATTCTGCCGCTGCCCTTCCTCGTGCTGCCCTGCCCGCACACACACTGTTAATAGCACTGCTGGTGTTATGTTCCATTTTGTTCATAATGAGTTACAGCAGAGAATGGATCTGAAATGAAAAAGCCAATAGGAGCAGCTTGTTCAGACATACCTCATGGAAAGCAGAGCACTTGAAGGGGTCAGCTGCACTGACCTTAACAGATTCCTTGGTCCTGCACAAAGTTCCAGTCTCAACTTCTCTCTTCCCCACAAGGGCCAGTGTCTATCTGAAAAAGGAAGAAAATACTTGCATGTCTTTTTAAAATTTACATAACGCAAAAAGAAAGCTGCAGTGAATGTTAACTGATTTTAGCTTGCTGGATTACTCTTAAACTTGTGCTTTTGGATTTAATCATACAGTAAAATCAGCAAAAATATATACCATTATTTATACGCACACACATGCAGTCTGGGTGGTAACATCTCAGAAAGTGTTAAAGCAAAAATGCTGTCTTCTCCCACCATCACAAAATGGATAAAGAGAAGAATACGGGGAAAGTGAAATTATTGGTCCCTAGACCACACCATTACAGGTGGCAGTTTGTTTACAACATGTGTAATGGGATTACAAGTCTATACGGTCCAAAAATTTAAAAAAAAAAAAGTTAAAAAAAGAGATGACTAGGAGATGACTTGTTATGATCAATCATGTTTTCTTTTTTTTATGAGTAATCTAATCGCTCCAAATTTATTCAGGCCTCACATGTTCTTGGTTGTATCCCATGACCTAATGGAAACTGTGTGTCTCACCCATGCACAGAATGCACGCTTCCTTTCAGAATTTCCTAAAATACTCCTGGGCATGTCCTAGCAGAAAGGTATTGGGGAGCTTGCCCTTTTGTGTCTTCGCAGGGTAAACAGCTGGCTCATTGTCTGCAGTAAAGCTATAAGACAGACTAATTTGTACAACCCTAGAACAATCCATTTTAAGGTGAAAAGACTTGAAGTTTATCCTCACTGAAGAAAAATAGTTTATATATGACTAGATAGACTTTGACAGGCACAGGCATATTTCCCACATAATTTTGATAAGGACTACAAGATCCTTTTTTTTTTTTTCTGTTATCCATTTTTGGATCACACCTAGTATCTGCATACCATTATCATTTTGCTCTAGCCAGGACTTGTTAATGGATCTTGGGTAAGCTCTTGAGAGTATGCACCATGCTGGCGTGCAGATTGAAGGGCCCTCACACCTGTTTTCCACAAGGATAAGGGAAAGGCTAGGATCCTTCAAACCTAGCAAATGTCATTGGCCTACTCTTTTTGGAGACAGAGGCTTACGACTGAGCTTTGCTTCAAGAGCAAAGGTGAGCTTGTCTTCATGGAGCTCATGGTGGTTGTTAACATAGGATCCTCCAGGGGCTCACCAGTGCCTTGGAGGAGAGAAAGACTTCAGGACAGGAGTCAAAACTTTGACATCTAATGGCAAAGTTTAAATGAGAAATAACTTGACACAAAGCAGCTGATTCCAAGGAGCAATGATGGTCAGCTGAAGAAAGGCAGTGGTTAAGCTTTTAAAGTCAACCACCTTTGAGTTGTTTTGATTTGAGTTGTGACTTATGAACAGCTGAGGACAGTGTAGCATCTTGTTGCAAGGAGGGAGGAAGCCAACAACAACTTAGTAAGTGATTTCTAGCAGACAGTCAAAAAGCTGGCCATTAGATGGGCCAACAAGCAGAGATGAGCCTGGCTAATATCCGCCAAATAAGAGCCCTGGTATTAATAGACAACTTCTATGTCCATTTACTGCCATGGACAATCTGAGAGCTAGGGTAATAAATGACAGTATATATTTAATTATTTGCTGTACTGTAATCTGCGAAACAGAAGGGAATATGTTGCCACTGTCAGTAAAAGCAGCACACCTCAGCTGTACAAATCCCCTTCCCTGTCTGCTTGCATCAAACAAAAGTCTGTTGCACGAGCTGCATACACCATGGGGGTCTCATGTAAGGTCGGAAGCGGGAAGAGCAGAGGCAGGACCATGGCTCTTTTGAAGCCTTTAAGTACATAAGTATGTCCATACAGCAGTACATGGCTTTTCCATGTGCGGTTATTTTCTCTCCTGAGAAGCACAGGGTCTCTGAGACTCACTGTGTCAATTATCAGCTTCTTCAAAGCTTAGATAATTGACAGCTGAGTCAATGAAAAGCAGTATTACAGTCTGGCTTCTACTGGCATGAGTGCTGCTTAGTTTCAATACCACTGAAGCTGTCTGCAGTTGGCAAGAGTGTGGGGCAGCAATGCATGGCTGGGGACTGCACTTGTTCCTCAGTTACATGCTCTCCTAATCTCAGACAGGAGATTACTACATATTTGTCAGTAACGAAGACAGAATTTCTATTGCTGATCCTCGGAAGATGGGTAGGTGTGCCTCTGTTATCTATAATACCCTGTGGTTTGATGTTCAGTAGAGAATTCAGAGTTCTTGCCAGAGGTACTATCACTTAAGTGGCCAACATATTTTCACCACCTTTCTCCAGATGTCAGGCAGAATAAAATACTAAAATAGATTTTCTGCATGGGGACAGATAAATGAATGGAACTTTCCCATGGTCAAGGAAGAACTGTGAAGATATATTAAGATTCTGAGGATTAGGGAGAGCAACAAAGGGGGAGGCAGATGTAAACTGAAGTGGATATGTTCACAATGTATATATAAGTGGATATGGGGAGGGAGGACACTGCCATTCTGACTGTGAGGAGGCAGTAGTCTAATGATGTATGAGAGAGAAAGCAATAGTCCACTTCATGCTCCATGTTGACCACTCAGTGACTGTTCTATGGGCAAGAGCTTTTTGGTCTTAGACTCTGTCCTGCTATGTGTTGATTGCCTTCAGAAGGACAGCATGTACTGAACTTAAGTGTATTAAAGTTACTGTCAGAATACTCAGTGATATTCTAGTTAAAATGTGCTGTAAAGGAGTAAAACAGGAACATCTGAGTAACAGGAGTTTTCAATAGCCAAGCCTGGCATGAAAATTCCTAACAAGGTAAGCATTTTTAAGCATGCAGGTTAATTATTCTGTACTTCAAGAACATTGTGAGGTGACTCAGAATCCAGAATTAAAATCTCATTAAGAAAACGAGCATGGTAGCGAAGATATAAAAGAGTTTTGTTAAGACTAATTAATCATCTTTGGCAATACACACTACATAATTCATTTTAAACAAGTTCCTTCTCTTTCAGTTCCTGTATGCAATAGTTTCAAAGCTGTACAGGGACTGGTTAAAGTCAATATTTTAAAAGAACAAACAGTTTTTTTCTACCGCAATAGTAACTCCAGGTCTCACAAAAAAGTGCTGTAATGGGCATTGATATTCTTAATGCAGTGTCATGGCAGCAGTTGTGTGTGCATCCCACTGCTTTAGAATCAAATCAGGATTTAAGTTATCTGTAGGTCTGATAGGCCAAAGGAAATAAGAGTGTGGCATGAAATAAAATATGTATCTATCTCTTTGTAAAACAATAGTCAGCAGCTTTGTGTTGAAGGGTCTCACAGCTCCTCTCCTCCAGTTTTCATCCATGAAAATGTCTTCTGGCTTAAGACCAACTAGAGAGCCTAAAATTAAATTTTGTTTTAATCCCATTTCAAGATATAAGGAACAACTCTTTGTACATGTCCCATATAAAATAATGAACAACTCAGGTCTTCTGAAATCTGACACAGCCTTGCAAACACATATTTCTTCTCAGTCATTAAGATTGTGTAAATGTTTCATTACACTTTTTTATCATAGAGGGGACAATAGGGTTAAATAATTCTACCTAAAGTGCAGTATGTATATAAATGAGATAGTAATTCTTTAACATCTTACTCAGAGACTGAACGTCTTCTACATATCTAAACTTACTGTTTAGAAAAGAGTCTATTGAGGAGCCCAGTATTCACTGTTTTGGCAATTACTTTACAAAATAAGCTTGAATTATGAGGACCAGTGTGTTTTTAAGTATAACTCCTGTAAAACCGAGTCAGGAGATGGGTGAGCCGAGATGAATTCTTTGTTCTATAGGCAGAAACATGTTAAACTCCAGCACTGATTACAGCTATGTATTAAACGCACACATCTGAAGAAAATAAACAGCTGAGTACAAGAAGGAAGGCAGTCCAGTTTATATCAGTGGGTAAATTTACACCGTGGGTAAATTGGTGCTGTTCTAGCCCACGCTTCTCAAGGGGAGTTTATCATTGATTTTGCGAGTCACATAATGAGGGTGACTGTTAAAAACTCTTGGTCCACAGTACTGGATTTTACCTTCTCTCACATTAGACAAGGAAAGTAATTTGTAGGTTTGATTTGTGAGATCATAGAATCATAGAATCATTTTGGTTGGAAAAGACCTCTAAGATCATCAAGTCCAACCATTAACCCATCACTGTCAAGTCACCACTACACCATGGCCCTCACAACTTCATCTACACATCTCTTAAATAACTCCAGGGATGGGGACTCCACCACTGCCCTGGGCAGCCTGTGCCAGTGCTTGACAGACCTTTCAGTGAAGAAATTTTTCCTAATATCCGGTCTAAACATCTCTTGGCACAACTTGAGATGGAGATAACTGTGTTGCCTAGAGTTGTTAGATGAACTAAGGGAATAAGCTTTACATCTAAGTGTATGGTGCAATAATAAAGTTTGAGTTAACCTTGATGGTTTAAATGAGTTTTGGAAAGGACTGTAAAACTGTTTGATAAAGGCTAAGTGGAGAGTTAGGGCAGAGTGAGTTGATAACTCAGGAGCTTTTGGATACTGAATTTGCATTGAGTTTACCAGAAATCTGTGCCTCAGATCTGTGAGAAAAAATTATAATCAGATATGCTTATGTACAGGATGGTGATACAAAACACAGATAAGTCTCACTTTGTCATAGACATGCAGTGTTCACATTCATTTTAAAGTCAGTCTCCTTCCTGAAGTGTGTCTCCTCTGGTGTGTTCTGGGAAGGATCATTTAAAGCAGTGCACCAGGAATTACAAAAGTAGGGCTCAGTTTTGCACGTTGCCTCAGATATCCTTGTAAGCATCAGCACTTCTTCTTATTTCTCACATCTAAAAGGTGGAGATCATACTATACCCTCATTTTGATGGATAGCCTGAGGATAAACAAACCCTGTAGCTTTGGTCTTATGTGATATGAGAATAGATATGTACACATACCTGAGTAGAACTCAGCTGCATCTCAGAGCAATTTTCATGACAAAATATCCTCTCTTTTCCAAATGAGGACTGTATTATCAATATTTATTTTTTTAAATCATTATTATTATAATAAATATTTTATCCATTGTAATTATTCCCCTTTAATTGCTAAAATTACTGTAAAGTATTTTGGCTGTATTGGATCAGTTTTATGCACCTTGTAAGGTAGTGGCAATATTTATTTGATAGTCTTCTGCATTTAGAATGTAAGGTAACTTTTAAATAAATTTAATTAGATGCATTGACTTCCTGATTGATAAGGAATAGCTTTATAAGCATTCTTTTCATACTTCTCAATTGCCAAATAAAACAATGTAGTTAGAAGGGGAAAATTTCAGGAATGTATGAAGCATTTGCAGGAAGAGAATAAATCTTTTTTTCTGTTTTATTGACTAGAATAACAAACCATCCATTCTGTCCATAGCACATCTTATGTTAAAAATAAAACAAATTTTTTTAAGATCTTAATTTGATAACACAAATGAAATAAAAAAAAACACAGGAATTTTCAGTATTCAATTTGACATGGCCTTTAGCAGATTTAAAGGACAGACAATCATTTAGGTGTGACTCATATGCCTGTTTTATTGATCTATCCTACCATTAAAATACATATAGGCATATGTGCTTCTGGGACTCATTTGGTTCCAGCACAGATATTTAGGGACAACATGTACCAAGACATTAATACTTTGCCTCTGCTATTCTTTCAAACTTCAGTGCTCTAAAATAGAAGACATCTCAACAGATAAAGATCACATTACGTTATACATAATGTATTTATCCTTTCTAGACTAAACAAGATGCCGTCCTACAGACTTAAAGAAAATGACTTCACAAGTCAAGCTCATAATTTCTTTCACAGAACTTGCTAGGTGAAGTGGTAAATCCAACAGTGTATACACAGGTCACATTGCTACCACCACATTAAGTGACTCCAAGAGGCCTTACCTCAGTCACATTCCTGCAAAATCTCTAGTTTGAGTAATCTTTAAAAGAAAAAAACAACTCTCGTAGACTGACTCTTTAACCCTATTCAGTCATTCAGCTCCCGTTAGAGGAACTTGTTTACCAGTTACTCAGACAAATTGTAACAATTTCAGATTAAATATTCCATTCTAGTTTATTCCACCTGGAGGATTAATCTTACCTTTCACCAGAAAGATTTGCCGTGAGGCCATCCAGCCCCCTGGGCATACTGGCACAGTCTGTGGGAGCGAAGCATTAGGCCAGTTAGAAACACACAGGCCCATGGGACCAGACCGGATACATCGAAGAGCGTGGAAGGAGCTGGCCAGTGTCATCGCAAGGCTTACTTTCTACCATCTTCATGTCTACCATCTTTTATTACTTTGATCCCTGAGGGTGTCAGAAAGGCAAAAGTTGCATGCGTCTTCAAGAAGAGCAAGAAGTAGGATCCAGGGACTTGCAGGCTGGTCAGTCACAGCTCAGTTCCTGGAAAGGTGGTGGAGAAAATCCTACTGGAAGCCACTTCCAGCCATTGGAAGGACAAGAAGGTGATTGGGAGCAGCCCAGTCAGACAGATAAACCAAGGGCAAATCCTGCCCAACCAACTTGATTGTTTTCTACAGTGCCATGAGTGGCTGTGTGGAAAAGGAGAGTGCAGCATGTGTTGTACACCTTGACTTTAGCAAGGCCTGTGGGATGATCTCTTGTAGACTCCTTACAGCCAAACCAGTGAGATACAGACTGAGTGTGTAGACAACGAAATGAGCGGAAAACTGGCTGGAGAAACTGCCGTGTTCAAAGGGTGGTGACAGCAGCATGAGATTCAGATGCTGGACAGTTAGCAGTGGTATGCCTCAAGGACTGGCAGTGGGACCAATACAGTTTAATGCCTTCATTAATGACCTAGTTGAAGAGCACTCTTGGAGTGTTTGTAGATGACACCAGACTGGGTGCCTCACTCAATGTGTTGGAAGGTAGGGCTATTATTCTGACAAGACAGGCTGATGGAAGCATCACAGGATTAATTGAACAAAGGCTAATGTAAAGCTGGGCCTCCAGGATGGACTAGAGTAGGACAAGCTGGGGCCAACCAACTGAGGGCAGCTCTGCAGAAAAGGCCCGGGAATCCTGGTGGGACACAACATGGCCAGAAGTGCACCCATGCAGCAAAGCAGCCCCCACACCCAGGGCTGCACCAGTAAGGGGAAGGAATTCTACCCAGATGCTCAGCACTGGTGAGATCACTCCTCGCATGATTTGGGCTCCCAGCAGAGGAAAAATGCTAACATATGGGAATGAGCCCAGTGGATGGTCCCCATGATGAATGAAAGCGGGGCACAGGGCATATGAGGAGAGGTGGAGGGCAATTGGCTCGTTCAGCCTTGGGAAGAGGAGGGTAAGGGGAGACATCACTGCTGTTGCAACTGCCTAGTGGGAATGTACAGAGAATAGGGAGCCAGGCTCTGCTTGGAGATGCACAGCAACAGGATGAGAGGCAACAGGCATATGCTGGAATGTGGGAAATCCCCATTAGGCAGCAGGAAAAACATTTGTAAGATGAGGATGGTAACAATGTTGGAACAAGGCCCAGGGAAGTCCTTGGAGATATTCAGACTTCAAATGGACAAAGTCCTGGAGCAGCCTGATCTATCTGGACTTGTTTCAAGCAGGGAGTTGGAGCAGACAACCTATAAAGTCTCTTCCAGTCTAAATTATCCTGTGATTACATTTTAATGGTGAAATACTTCAGCTAAAGCAATTCAACCTCTTTGGAGAATAAATTTAGAGAAAAATGAATTCTTCAGCACAAGTTCCAACTGATAAGGATAAATATGACAAATGTTTTGGGAGAACTGTTTTATATATATCAGACCAAATAAATTTGATAATACAGAAGCTTGCTCTGCTGTTGGGATGATGCTTTTTGCTAGAAGGGCAGGGTTTTTTCAGCTAACAGCAATGTTGCCCTGTAGGAACATACCTGGATCTGTGTCACATAGAGATGCCTAGTGACCAAAGTACCCTTTGGGAATGTAGCCACATGGGCAGAAGAAAGCACACATTTTACATATTCTTAATGATGCTGGATTTTTGCTTTTAACATAAATTGTACCTTTTAAGAAAAGCAGATTCACTTGCCTAGCTGAACAGAGAATGCCAAACAGACTTCATAAGAGGAATTGTGCTGAATTCCATCCACATTTCTCTGATAACTGTTACAAGCCACACACTGAATATACAGCAGCTGCATAAGAAGAATCAATTAACCATTTCCTTATTGATGTTTAGAGTTTGTCTGAAATTCATCTATGTAAGAGGGATATAACACTCCCTGTTAGAGACCTAAGTCTCCAGAGTTGCAAACGTAACTGAGGGTGATGACACAGCTTCACGAAGCTCAAGTGCTTTCACTCTGCTTTGCCTAGGCTCAAGGGGTAATGGGAAGGGCTGGCTGAGAGAAAAGGCTTTGGAAAAATGCTCATGGGTAGGAACGGTTGGCACTATCCCTCTTTCCTTGCAAAGGGAAGGAAAGATTTTTCAAGCAGTTATGATGCTGAAAGCAGCCTGGAGGAAAAGTAAGTGAAGAGTTGTCATTGCACAAGTCCACAGAGAAGGGAATCTCTTCTGTGGTTCCCTTGACCTAGGTTTCACTGGCAATGAAGCAGGAATCAGCTGGGCTTGATCCCTTCCCCAGCCTTTCCATGGCAAAGGGAAAGGGTGCCTGATTCTTTCCTAGAGTCAAACCTGGAACTTATACTAGTTAGTTTATCCTTACCTCCTTGTTTTTAAGTCATAATAGCTGCAGGCTGTATCTCCTGCTGTATCTGTGCCCTGTGTGTATGTGTGATACAGCAAAATGGTTGAGCCTCTCACAGTGTTTTTATTAAAGGAACAGTAGTTTAAGAACTGGTAAGGTGTCATATAGTCACTGAGATGCTCAGCACCGACGTTGCTGTGCACAGAAGCAGAACCATAGATGTAAAAAGAAGTATATAGTAACACACAGGTCCAAGTCTCACTTGCAACAAAGCCTTTAGATGTGGATCAGGGTGTATGCTCTTTCTCACTTCCTTTCACATGACATTGCTCCATTATTCTTGTCTTTAGAAGCAGTTTATTGGCATAGTGCTACATATTACTCCATAGTGGCAAAGGCACATCAGCCTTGAAATTATTTTAGTATAAATACTCCTTCACAGCAAATACTCTTGTTTGAAGAGGATGTCACTGATTCAGACAAGGCATTGAGAGCACAAGTCCACAATTCCTCTCACATCCTTGCAACCCATCTTCTTTATTACAATTTGGAAGACACGTTCCATCGTTAGGTTTACAAGTGAAAATTTTATTTTTCATCCTAGTGCATGTTCTTGCTTTGATCTTATACAGCAGTTTCAGGGTATACTTCTGTGGCCTTTGCTAAAATCTCCAGGCTTATTTTATGATGATACAATGTCTCCTTGCCCTCTTTAATTTTTTGTCTTGCCACAGATAGCTATCCCAATGTGAAGCAACTGAAAAAAAAGCCTCAACCCTACAATGAAGGGCACTGGTAATCCTAACCTAAACACCTTCATTAAGACCAAGCTATGCCAAAGGGAAATGGTTTTCCTGTCCCTGACATGCTTGGCAGCTGCTGGGAAAGGTGAGGGCTCTCTGTGCCTATGCAGGGCTTCACCTGACCCTGGCTGCTGCAGTCCTGACAAGACAAGAAAGCAACCTCCATCCCTGTTGCCTGGCCGCACCCTTTCGAAGGAATTTGTTGTATGCTCCTATAAAGCAGCAGATTGTACAACCGCTGGCTTTGATGGTTGAATCACAGCGGCCTACGCAAAAATGAGGATGCCAATCTCAGTGAAACTTTCAAGTGTTTCAGCTCCTAAGTGACTTCTGTACATTTGAAAACGTATGTAGTGTCCTGCAGCTTTTCTCCTTGCAGGTCCTTTTGTGTGATGTCATTTGGGCTGAGAGGGGTAAGGAGTTATGGCATGCCACCAGAGGAATTGCAGCACTCCAGAGTAGCCCAGTGAGTCTAAGGAAAGCAAAATCAAACTTGTGCGGAGAGGTGTGACAGCACTTGTATATATTTGCTCCTTAACATGCACTTTGTAAACCCAGAGTGGTCAAGCGGAGGATGCATGTGCAGCCTAACAAGTCTGAAAGCTGAGGATGGTGGGCCAGGTCATGCTGTGCTTTAGAAGAATGGTGGAAGTACCAGCAGGGCCCTGAAGCTGAAACAGCACTCTGCTGCCAAACTGCCAGTGAGGGCAATTCCATGTTCCTACTCCACCCCAAGCTCCCATCAATGTCATGTTTCCATAAAAACCACTTCAGCTATGTTTCACACGTGGAAGATCACACATTGGTCTGTTTCTCCTCCTGCTGGCTACCATTTCAATTACGGCTAATATTGAGACATCATAGCACAGAGTTAAAGCAGTTTGAAAGGAATAGAGATACTGTTGTTTGAAGTACAACTGAGAAATACTGAAATACACTTCCAATGTAGATTTAACATCTTCTTCTTTGCGTAGAAGATTGAGGCAGACAGAAAGTGACCCAGAGCTGAGATTTTGCTTTTCGAATGCTTTCTGAACAGCTTTCTTAAAAGGACATAACACAACAACCACAACAACAATAATAATAATAACCACCTCATTCAAATTTCTGCAGACAAGCCACTCCTGTCCAGTCAGGGATATGAAAGACATTTCGCAGAGTACCCTTTGTTACTGCAGAAAGGAAAGAGCTTGTTGGTCACAGTAGTCAGGAGACCCATGTTTTTATTTCCAGCTGAGCTGCATGTTTCCTGTGTGACCTTGCAACTCCCCCATACCTCCGTTTTCCGTTTGTAAAGTTGGATAATAAGTATTTGGTGAAGCAAGGCTGATACTCCACTTGAAGAAGCTATTTGGGGCTCCTTGTTCAGGCAGTGCCAGAAAAGTCTGAAGTTTCCTTTGATGACTTTAAAGACTCTGGAGTTGAGGGGAAAGGGCAGAGGGATCCTAGATTGTGCCATGTGAGGAGGAGCGTCACTCTTTTTCATTGGCGCTTGGGCAGCTGCTTTGGGAGGAGTGTGGTCTTTCTGGCTCTCTGGGGTACTAGGGAAACCCAGAGGTGGGAGCAGGTGTCAACATTGTCTTCCAGGAGCGGAAGATGAATGAAGAAAGCAGTTCCCAAGCCACCAAAACTAAAAATTAGTGGGTCCTTCCCAGCCCAGGTTTCTTTTCTAGGCTCTTACACATCCTTTTGCCTTTCCCTGAAGACAGTCAAAAGTACTACATTTATGCCTTGTTTAGTTTGCTTCCTCTGAACTGCATTTTAAGGGATGATGCCTTGCTATCCATACTCACCTGTGAAAAACAATGCAAAATTCTACCACACCAGCACAACATGCTCTTCCCCTTCATTTTGCTCACGTGAAAACTGCTCACTTCTATGGGAAAGCAATGGAAAGCCGTCCTCACAACTTCTCCATCTCATCAGATGTCCTCCCAGCTTCTAACCAAGGGCTGTGCAGGGCTGTACTGGTGCAATACAGCAGACCTGGTGGGATTCCAGGGATTACCCAGAAAAGTTTTTCCCAGCCTGAGCCCAGAAAGTGTCTCCTGAAACAAGTTTGGCAATCTGTGGCATATGTGCCAAAGACAATACAGTGACAGATTCTAGGTGACATTGAAGAGAGAATGGCCAGCACACAGCTGCAGGCATCTGGACAAAGGAAAGGCAGTGTCTCTCAGACTCTCTGAGATTTCCTTCCTCATGACAGCAAGTTGTGTGGAGGTTGGTGAGTACATCCAGCATCCCACTGGGACATGGTTGGGGTGCTCCTTGTGCTCAGCAGCATGGGGTACCCTGTGGAGGCCCAGAGGCTGAGGGATGGGCACAGCTGCTGCCTGCTTTAGGGAAAGGCAGCCTCTGCTTGGCACCTTGGAAACCAAGGGTGGTTCACACAGCCCGTGCCATCTCAGGAGAACAAAATGTCATGGCATTATAAACAAAAACTAACCCAGCATTCATGCCCACCACCCCTCAGTGTCACAGTTTGCGTTCATGATTTTTCAGGCTGAAAAACTAGGTGAAGATGTCCAGCTCATTTCATAGTGACCCTTAGCTGTTTTAAGCAACCTGGCAAGGAAAGGATTTTTTGCATTAATTTAAGAGTACAGAAAACAGTTTAAGGAAGATGCAACCTGTAAGTTCCTGTGTTTCTTCCTGTTAAGTACGGATCATGTTTAGAAAACAATGAAGCTGAAGTTCTGCTTCACCTATTTTAAACTGTGTTCCTGCCAGAGAGAACAGATCGCTTCTCCTGATGGTGAACTCACCCATGAAACCTGACATCCTCCCTCTTTGCTGTCCATCCCAGTGCTTCACTATGCCTGCTCTCCACTGCTCAGACTGTGGCATTTGTGGAGCCTACATCTTTCTGCTAAAACATGTAGCGAAGCTGAAAGCTGAAATCTGTTCCAAAAGTCACAACCGCCAAAGTGCTCACACTGACTGTGGGGTAAATTGAGGGTAAAATTGCTCATGAGGAGCATATGGTGTTTCAGGACAGTGCTGGAGGGCAGGACTCTTTCCTTGGTCCCACACGTCCAACCTGTCATGAAATGCTAGCTAAAACCACACTGTCAGTTAAGTAGAATCAGTTAAGTGGCATTAAATGGCAGCTACGGTATAAGTACACATCACTGCCCATCACCTATGCAGCTATTAAAATGCAGATGGTGATTTTAAGGGTAGGCAGCCCTGAGCAGTGCTTGGATGGAGGGATTTTAAATGTTTTTGAGAGGTTTCATGCCAGGAGCAACATCCAGGACTGAACAAGCAAATGCCTGCTGTGGGCTCCAGCCTCTCGAGTGTGTGAAACTTGCAAGCCAGTAGAGGTAAAGGGTTGGACCCTCAGTGAGCCTGAGTCAGGTTTTTCAGTAGACGCATTTTGGTCAGACCTGGGAGACAAATAGGAGCCCTTGGCAGACAGTTTGCAGAAAGCAGCGGCAGAACAGCCCGTACAGGAATACAATAGCAATACTGTTTCCCATAGACTAAAATAATGAATCATGGCTTCCCCTTGCTACTGTCGTTCACATAACCTTTACAATAATTTATAATTAGATTAGTTGCCCTTTGGATTGGTGTACTTGCTTTTTTTTTAAGGGTTGCTAAGGTAACTGATGATTTCCTTATTTCATCCTGTGTAAGGGGAAATTTTACTTCCTAGTGAGCCTGAACTCGAGACTCAGTGAAAACAGATACTTGTTTATCAGGAGTTTCAGTGCTTCTACAGTTATCAAGCGGAGGACTCTCAACCTGTTTTATGGGGGATTGGTTGCATGATTTCATTTTAATGGTTAAATAAGACCTAGTGTGACACGTGGATTGTTTCACCCCAAAGACACAGGAGTGAAAATTTTAATTCAGATTTTTAAAAAGGCTTTTGACACTTTCTTATAAACTTTTACTCAGCCTGTTTGTATTGCTATTTGCTATTTTCTCTCCTCTAGCTAAAAGTGCAGTTACTGCTGTGCATGCCGAAAAAAAAAAAGGCAAGCAAAGTCTGTGTGGGTGGATGGCAGTGTGCCTTCGCTTGACCTGACCAGTTCTCTCCTTTGAAGAGTAGAATCTGAAGTTCTATTAAAAAAAAACAGCTGAGGGGAGAATTCTTTCTAGATTTCCATTCTCCTTTCCCATGAACACAAACACGGATGCCCAAGAACAGAGGGAAGCTACAACAGACCCTAAGTTGCATGTCTCTCAGCTGTGGGAAACCTAATACACACCTTCAAACGAAACAGCAGAACTCCCCAGTGTGCTTGTCCTCTACCACTCTATAGCACACAATAAAAGTAAAGAAGGTCTCTGGCTTTTGGGAAAAAAATATAAATCAGAATACTAGATTCAGTGGCCAGCTGACTTCATAACCCTCTGAGGCCCTGCGTGCTGTGTAGCAGCAGTGCTCTCCACTCACTGGGTGCATACTGCGAGCAGCTTGCTCCCCAGCAGCCTGCATGGGGTGTGAGCAAAGGGACCAAGAGGGGCAGCAGGGCCTGGGGAGGGGGCCAGCAATGTGTAACAGCACACAGTGCCAGATGGCCTTATGCAGGGTATTTCCCTTCTTTGCTGAAACTCCCTTGTGCATCCTGCTCCAGTGAATTTATTCCGAAATGCTCTGGCTTGCCTTCAGCAGTGGGGTGGAGAAAGTCAGTCCCAGACATCTCCCTACTCCCAACAGCAGACCAAAGAGCTCCACTAGCCAGTGCTTTGCAGCTGCGCTTGTGTGCAGAACTGGAGACAGGTAAAAGAAATTTCTCTAGGAAATAATAGCTGGATGTTTAAAAGTAGCCTGCAATTTGATGAATTAAAGGACAAAGGTGAGGATATTCTATTATATAATCTGTCAGAAAGTTCAATGAAATTCAAGGTTATTGTAATAAATAGATGTTTACCTAACCTTTCCCCATCTGATTCATCATGAACTGTATATGTCCTCAATGACAGAGGAATGTATAACTATAACCAAGAAACAAACAGATAAGAGCTTTACAGTGCATATGTCTGGTTTTATGTAGAACAGCACATTAAAGATATGTACGTCCTGAGATGTAGGTCTATACGTATATTCCACTGACAGTGTGTTGCTCAGATGAGGTTTTCACACAACAGCCAAACCCCACAGAAATTCTTCAAACTGTCATCCTGAAAGCTTCCGCTTTCGAGAGAGGGGGGGAGGACACAGAGATTATAAGGGTTTTCCGTATTACTTCTGAATAAGTGACACCAATATTGAGAACAAAATGAATGATACCGTCCTTCCTATTTGACCACAGCAGGAGATGTTACTTTGAGTCACTATAGAGTAAAAGCCCCAGTTCTTCATCAAGAATAAAGATTTCTTTCAGAAGGTGTCTCAAATCACTTATGGAGTGTAAAAATCTACACTGTGTCTGTTCTCTGGTCTAATTTTCTCAACAAATTGATCTGCTTGATGGGTTTTGAGAAGAATAATCCTTTGTCAAAAAGATAACACACATTCTAACTGAAGCTTTTCATAAGGAAAAGTTATTTATAAGAAAAGTCTTCAACTTGACTCAGGTTTTCTTTTTTAGTTGACAATTTAAAAAAATCCCAATCTTTATTTCTAGAAGAATTTTAATTTAAAGATCATTTGGAATTAAGTCTATGGTTGATCATTTAGATGTTAAATATTATTGACAGTAAGCCTAGGGTCAAAATTAAAATCAAACCAAAACTCTTTATGACAATTGGAATTTCCAAATTTCTGCTTTAATTTTTTTCTTAATTCTTGACTTTTTGTCCTGACAAGGCTTGAGACTTTGTATTCTATGTTTGATTTGGAGGCAGGAACTATTTTTCTCTTGAGATTTTAAGTTTATAAAGTAGGTATTTACTTGGTCAGTGCACAAAGAAACACACAAGCAGCAGCAGTAAGCAACTGGAAGAGTGACTCAAAACATCTTGCCAGTCCTGAGGTTCTTCCAAGACCTCAGTCATTTTCTACTGGACAGTTCCCCCTTTTGACATAAATCAATGGCTAGTCGGGAGAACAAATATTAGTTCTTGGGAAGACTGGCTCTTGTTCAATGTGCAGGGAACTTTAAGCTGTCTAGGACTGCCTGCCAAAGCAAGCTGCACATTTGGTCTAATTCAGGATTCTCCAAGGGTAGTGGCAGCCCAGTTTAATCAGTAGATATCCCAGCTGTTACCTCGTGCAGTACGGTGGGGTTGTGGAGTGCAGTAGCCTCTCCAAAGATAAGACCTTTGTTGGACAAGAGTGGGACTGGGATTGTGTGCAAAGTGTATGGGAAAGGGAGGTTGCTCCTGGAAGATGTGTAGTATTCCTACCCTGGCCCAGGTCAGTGATTTGGCCTGCTAAAATGCACTGTCAGAGCATATTTGCCACCGTTGTTTTCAAGCCAAAGAGTCACAGGAGGTAACAGTATGAGTAACAGTGGTTAAGCCCACATTTGTCCGTGGGGAAGTAGAGATTAACAACATCGCAAACTGATCATCGTTTCTCTAAGGATGTATCTTTTAACTTAAAAAAAAATAGAATTCAGAAAAGCCTTTTAGAAGTAAAAGGAAGAGTATGTTTTCAGAAAGTTAGAGTCCACCTGGAATACTTGGAAAAATAAATTGTTCAAATAATTTGAAATTATTGAAAAACTAAACTGTAATGAGAGGAACTACCCTGAGATTTAAAGTTGTCTGACTAGAAACAGATTCATTGGATTTCGTAGTGCCAAAGTGAGAAGGCGATTTTTAAAGGTATGAATTACAAATTATAAAGGTGCAAAATAAAAGTAATACTGATTATTGCATGGCAAAACACCTTCACTTTGCTTTTTAAAGAATGCTGAGTCTTTATCACTTCAGTTGTTTCAGCTCTGAGAAAAGGTACAAAATTGATGACATTTAAGCATTGGTGTTACATGGGCCTGTGCAACCACAGTCTCTAAAGTGGCCATTTCCTTTCTTTGCTCGAAAATAAAGCAAAATAAGGGAAGTTAAGGACACAGCCATTCACAGAGGATTCTACAGGCAGGTCAACACTGAGAAAGGAGCTGAAGAGGTAGTATACTTCAGAAAACGTAGCCACATTAACTTTGCCGTGCAGTACATGGAAAAAAAAGAAGTATAAATAGAACACTATGCATCTATTTATTTTCTTCCGTCTTCTCTGGTTTCAGTGCTGGTATACTACATAGCAGCAGTTCATTACAAGTCATAAAATATACAGAAAACTTACTGTGTCCAAATTGGTGTCAAATTAAAACTTTATTAATCCTTTACTTGCAAAGAATAATTAACTTTACAATTACATTATTTACAATACTTTGAAGTGTCCTAGGCACCTAAGCACATTCTACTGGAATAAATTACACATAAAACGTAGATTGCAAGTCATCCAAACCCAAATTTATACTGTATCCACAGTCCTTTATTTTGGTTGTGGTATTCTCACACAGAAAAAGGAGTTTCCTCCTCTGAGCATTTTCAATTAGCATCTTAAAGGTGCTAGGAACACCACAAGAGTGAAATTATACTGGTTATTTGAGTAAACACTTGTGTTCATTTTGTTGTTGACATGCTTTGGTCGTGTTGACATGCTTTTGGTCAATTGATTCTCATCAAATAAGTATCTATTGACAGTACTTAAAGGCAGGGACTGTATCTTGCCAAGACTATGTAATAGTAACCAGAGAATATGTAGTAACACCCAGAGCAAAGGTAAGTTAATGCTAACCAGGACTGCTACATGGTTTTATAACTCAGATAATAAGATTACCATGCAGACAGTGATTATGCCTCCAACCACGTACAATCTGAATTCTTGCCATCTCCATTTCATCTGTACCACTACAAGCAAGTGACTGTTCAAATTCTCTCCTACCTGCTTTTAAGACCTCCCATGAACCAGACATAAGCTGTTCCTCAGCTCTTCTCAACATTTAAAACAGCATACTCACTCCAGTGATGACTGCTGCTCTAGAACAGATAGTCTTTCCGGCATGCTGCTACTTCCGCAGAAGACACCCCCCCCACCACACATCCTCTGGCCCTCTCCCTCTGCCAACTAGTTATCATACTGCCTTTGGACAGGAGGGTAAGGATTTTCCAAATGACCTCAGCACACATTTTGTCCTCTAGATTTCCAGTGCCTATGGTGTGAGCACCATGATGCCTCTGGACAGGAAATAGGGGATTTCCACAGTAGCTGCCTTTGTTCATGCTCTCAGTCATAAAGGGTGTGAAAGTCTCACAAAGTACCTGGTTTGTTCAGACCTTAGGGAACTAGGAAGTGCAGGACAGTCCAGAGTCTTTTGCTGCACTTTACCTGGCAGAAGGTAGAGGGGCTGAAGTGGAACCTGTTTGTTCAAAAGGAGGACCATTGATGTGGTGCAGGGAACCTTGTATATTCAAGTATTTGGGGTAAACATCACATAATAAGAAAATTTCTGACTCAATGTTCTGGTTTTGTCTATGAGCCCAAGATTTTCAGCCTTAATCTCTGTCCCCTGGACACCTCTTCTGCAGAGATTCAGGAATTTTGAGCATAAACTTCTGCTGCTCTGGTGGCACAAGTTTAGATCAAGATCATGTTGAGGTGAAGAGTGATTGGTGGCTGATGATGAGGTAGCAAACAGCACATAGCATTCTCACCTCTGCTTTTTGAGATCTTATGCCAGAGTTGGCGGTGGCATTTATGCAATGCATCAGTATCACATCAGCACACTTCTTCTTGGTCAAAGACAATTGGGTTTGGGAAGATGCATTTTCCCCAACAATTTCTAGCCATTTATGCTCTTTAATTAGTGAACTAAGTACAAAAGTAATCTGTACATAATTAGTGGCCACAATTCATTTATCCAGCTTTATGAATTCATTAGTTTCAAATGGATGGCCCTCTCTTTCAAAGACACTAAAAGCTTGCTGCTCCCGTGTGTGTTGGTGGGACTGCAAACATTTTTGGTGACCATTAATGGGAAATTTGATATCCTTTATCACTGGGTGAACTAATGAAGCCTTCCACTATCGGGTCACACAGCCTAAACAAACTTCTGAGCAATCTGAAGCTGAGATATGTAAGGTCAGACAAAATAGACATTTGCCTATAGAAAATCTCCCATTAACACTGATTCTTCAACTATCAACATTGCAACTTTTGACTTTTAGTATCAGCTGCAGTTTTTCTCCTGCTTGAACATTTCATAATTTCTCCTTGGCTAATCTTAGCAGTGCCCCTCTAATGAGACATTGCAGTTAATATGGAAATGGGATTAGAAAGGGGTCCTAACATGTAAGCATTCATAGAAGACAAGAATGACTCTGAACGACTGACCACAAAGCTGTGGGTGGCTGCATCCGTTTGTATCATTATTGAGAGACTTATATCCGGAGGCTTCAGTGGAAAAAAATAGTCAGGAAGAGAGAGGAAATTTAATGTATTTAAAAGATCTGCTAGGTCCTCAAAAACTGTAAAGGAATGATCCTCAAAATAGAGGGAGGATTTCCCCCAAAAAGGGGGAAATGAGAACCATTTGGGGATATTTAGTGGTATCCTGTAATTTAGCTTATAAAACATTTATTTTTGGGTAGTTATTTCACTGTATGTATTACTTTGTCATACATAAAGATGTTTTGGCTACCTCTGGCTTCAGAAATTTTGTCTTGCCAGGTCTGCATTTCCTTGATTCTGCCTCTGAGTGTGTGATCTTGTGATCTTTTAGCAAGGACAATTTAAGACATGTTATGAGTAATCACACTCTACACCAGGGTCCTGGTGTCTTGAATCTCAAGGAAGTCCTTTCCCCGTGTGTGTAACTAGGGCTTAGACTTGCATGAAT
Source organism: Podargus strigoides (assembly GCA_028020825.1). Classification (NCBI taxonomy): domain Eukaryota; kingdom Metazoa; phylum Chordata; class Aves; order Caprimulgiformes; family Podargidae; genus Podargus; species Podargus strigoides. The sequence continues at coordinate 77,479,626 of CM051663.1, read as the reverse complement.
TGGCATAAACAGCCAAAGCACGTATGTTCAGCAGTTCAGTTAAAAACATTTTCCTATACCCAGTAAATAAACAAACAATGTTTTCCAGTTGGCCATTTACACCAGCAAGGAGAATCTATGGGTCATGATCCCCAGTCTTACATTCTCTTCCAACACATGAGAATGAAAAAGATTATAAAAATCTGGAAACTTAAACATTTAATAACTGAATGACCTAAATAAAAATTCTTTAATGCTGGAGTTGCCTACAATTTGCACCACATGAGTCTTTTTCCAAAATTAATAGGGTACAGTGACAACTAAGCAAAATACGCTCAGGTTTGAGTTGGACAGTGGTTAAGTAATCCAAATTATTTGTATTTATTCTTTATTAGCTGGATTAAAGTAGCTTCACACAGGTGTGGTACCTGTATGCCTGGCACTGCAGAACTGAAGGGCAGCAGATAGATAACCCTAGGCCCAAACTCTTCCAATGTGTAAATGGATGCTTCCCACCCTTTATAGCTATACAGGTGATTTACTCCAGAGAAGTGGCACTCCTGGAGGCTGATGAAAGCCGTGGGCTAAGCCCTTGTAGCCCAAATAGCCAGAAAACAAACAGAAAATCAAGGCAAAGGGTTAATCCAAAAATGATACAAGTTTTTAATGGTATGTCCAAGGTTATTGATCATGAGTAATGTATGCAATACTTTTACTTTCTCAGATCTCATCTTAATGAGAAAGCTACATGGGACAAAACTGTAAAAGATGCTTGTGGATAAATAAGCAAGGCAGTTTTTCATCACAGTGAGTGCAGGTACGTTGGGTGAGAAATGGCAGAATAAGAGACAAAAGCAAATTAAAAAACAGTGTTCTAAAAACTCTCAGAACAAGAAGTGAGGACAATTGTATAGTGGGGTTAGAGCTAAGAGACTAGACTTGAAGAAAATGGTATGCCTGGAATATTATCTTGACTTAGCATTTTGAATGGCCTTGGAGATTCATGGAAAATCATAGGAGGGATCTTCAATATTCCAATTAGGATTTAAAGCCCCAACAAGGGAGATGATGGAGGTCAATGGACTAGACAAAAACAGAACAAAGGAAGCAATGGCTTGAGCAGAATTAGCCAAAGATATAATCTATGATATGGTACGAGGTAAACATACTAACAATGGTTGAAAAGAATTCAGGAACAAGATGAAAAAGAAAACAAAACTTAATCTGTCTGGAACAGAGACTAAGTCAGACGTGCTCCTGGATAGAATCAACAGGATGACAGAACTGATTTTATTGCCTGAGGGGAAGGCAGAAGCACAGGGAGAAAAAACAGGCTCCAAAGGAGAAGTACCAAAAATTGTAGAAGGAAAGGTAAGCCTGTCATGCAAGTAGGAAGAAGTAACCAGGTGTACACAAAGAAAGGACTGAGTCATGAAAGCCAAAAAAAAAAAGAGGGGAAAAAAAAATCTCCAGTAGGTAATGACTGATAATCAAAGGGAAAAATAATTTGTAAAGCTTTCCACTCTGAAGTACATAAACAGTATTTAATTATTGTGAGTAACAGGAAGAAAAATCCCATGGCTCTCTTTAAATCCAAAATAGATTGTAAACCCAAAACATAGGAAGAGGAAGAAAGCATGTACAATATTGTTTCCTAAAGCAGTAAAAACTGGACCCATGAGATACATTGAGTGCAACAAGGCATTTGTTTGAATGAATTAAATTTGGACAGTGCTTATTACACTTTCTATTCAGTCTGAGAGCTAGCTAGCGTTTACTTGACCTTTCTCCCTGCTGTTCTTGTTATCTGGTCACACAAGTGTGCCATTCGCAGAAATTCTGTATATTCCTGTCATGTCTGTACCTGCTCTTGATCGTCTCTGTGTCTGCCTGTGTCTACATTCAACACTGAATTTAATCCAAGGAAAGCCAGTTAGCAGCAGACAGCTGAATTCAGCTCAGCGTGTCTTTTTTGACCCAAATGCAGATGTTCAAGGTGACGCACCCTTTACATCCTTGTACCGATGAACAAGTCTTCTGAGAATCCACAGTGGTGAGAAGAGCATTGCATGTATTTCAGCACCTAGAAACAGGCAGGTGTTTGATAAATCAGCTTTCATGTGTGTGGTTAGCTGGGGAAGTGGTTATGGTGGTTAATAGTTATAATGACTGTCATTTACTCCAGCCTCTTAAAGAGAAGCTTGATTTCTGGGGGTTGATTATAGACATGATAATCTTGCAAATTCAACAAAGCTGAACTTACTGAAGCTCAGATGCAGTGGAAAGTGGGTGCTGAGGGGAAGGGAGTGTCTGTGGCTCTTAGCCACATGGCAGGACGCCCATCATTGCACCAGCAACAGGAGCCTGGGGCATGGGAAACTACGCTTGGAGTAACAGCTCCCACCACATCTCCTGTCCCTCTCTGCTAGGAAGAGATACTCTAGCTTCAAAGCAGTGGTGAAGGTTGATGAGGGACTTGGTTAGAAGGAGGTGCAGTAGTTTTTAACACGGGCTGCAAATACTGAGGGAGAAGACGGAGAAAGTAAGGCTAGACAGGCAACAAGTGGCTGTGGAAAGACTATGATAGATTACAGTGAGCCAAGGATCAGACCGTGTAAAACTTTTCTGTGTCAATAAGTTTGTTTCTATAAAAACAATGAAGTCCTGTTTCAGAGACCCCATTCACCCTCAGCAACCTGCAAGTCTTGATTTTGTAACAAAAAGGCACAGTTTAAGCTGGATCACAGACCAGCTATGCTATGTCCTAAACATTGTCATGTTTAATGGCATTTCTTGAAGGCACTCACCTTGTCTGATTACAAGAGTGAGTGAGATGGTGTAAAATATTGTGTAGTCCCATATTTATTCTGATACAGGTCATCCGAGACTCTGATGCTATCATACTGGTTTTATGCCAACCTAAGCAAACACTTAAGTCTTAAGGTTTTTTTATATCTGCATTTCCCACAGGGCACACTGTGCTTCAGTGCAATTATTAAAGGTAGTTACCAATTGTTAGCAATAGATAGACATGTTATGAGAAGAATTCTCAGCACATATTGTAAAAAAAGGCAGATGTTTGTTTTTCTCTGGCAGTCTCAGGAATAATGCTTTTTAATATCTTTTTCTGACTTATCAAAATATCAAACATATTCCTAGGTCGGTTTCTAGGCTCTGACAGAGGTGTATATTTAAAATCAAAAAAAGCCCATAAGAAGCTAGACTGATAAGTATGGGCTATGTGAATTAACTGGGCTTTTTTGGCATTGTCCTCAGTCTCCTTTGTGCCTGAATCACTGAGGTGATTCTTTGAATCTTACTATGAGAGACAATGGGTAGATCTCCTAATTAATTTGTAATGCTTCTGAAACCACCTGTCTTCTGAAATGCATGGGCTGTTTCCTGAGGTCATGGAAAGGATCTCTCTCATCTATTAAAGGAAAATGTAGGTAAAAGACAACATTTATTTTGAAAACATTGATTACTAATTAGGAAGGTCTTCAGATATATGCATAGAGTCAGATGCTCAGCCAAACCTTAAAGTGACTGAGACCCAATGTTTTTACAGATGTTTGATTAGTTTTATTTTAATACCTTTTCTTGCATTATTTTCTGGTTCCACAAGAAGGAGAAGATTTGGAAAGTCAGTCATGCAAGTGTTGTCTGAGTCTTGAGCTAAACTACTATTGCAGAATTTGACTGAATCAATAGTTTTGTCTACCTAGAGGAAAACTTCACATTTGGGGGAGTTTCATACATTGCCAACATCCAAGTGAATGCAAAAAACATATAGGTAAAAAAGAAAGACCCTCAAAAGATGCCTATAAGATGATTACATGAAGGACAGCTCTTTTGTGACTTAGCAAAAATTGTTACTGTTTACCAATTATTTGCATGTGTAGAAAAATATATGATCCGATGACAGTGAGTCTTAGTTACTCATTTCGAGATTTCTTGTCTTCCTTTGAGCTGAAGGAACATGCATCTGAAGCCAAACAATTTGCGGTGATATCCAGGGGAGAGTCTTAAAAGTGGGTCTCTAGGCTTGTTGCTTGTATCTAGTGTAATAGTTCATGGAGCTGCCTATCATGTAACTTTTAAAACCTGCTTCAAGCACATGACAATACTAATGGGACTCATTCTCATGGATCTCTGTCGATACAGGAAACTTGAAAGAAGTAGGAGAAAGCACAGTCTACAGACAGTGGAATCATAGAATCACAGAATGGTTTGGATTGGAAAGGGCCTCAAAGATCATTTAGTTCCAACCCTCCTGTCATGGGCAGGGACACCTCCCACCAGACCAGGTTGCTCAAAACCCCGTCTGACCTGGCCTTGAACATTTCCAGAGAGGGGGCAGCCACAACTTCCCTGGGCAACCTGTGCCAGTGTCTCACCACCCTCACAGCCAAGAATTTCTTCCTAATATCTAATCTAAATCTACCCTCTTCCAGTTTAAAGCCATTACTCCTCATCCTATCACTACATGCTCTTCTAAAAAGTCCCTCTCCAGCTTTCTTGTAGGCCCCTTCAGGCACTGGAAGGTGCTCTAAGGTCTCCCCAGAGACTTCTCTTCTCCAGGCTGAATAGCCTCAACTCCCTCAGCCTGTCTTCATAGCAGAGGTGCTCCAGCCCTCTGATCATCTTTGTGGCCCTCCTCTGGACCTGGTCCAACAAGTCCATGTCTTTCTTACATTGGGAGCCCCAGAACTGGACACAGTACTCCAGGTGAGGCCTCATGAGAGCAGAGTAGAGGGGGAGAATTACCTCCCTCGAGCTGCTGGCCATGCGTATTTTGATGCAGCCCGGGATACGGTTGGCTTTTTGGGCTCTGAGTGCGCATTGGTGACTCATGCCAAGATTCTCATCAACTGATGCCCCCAAAACCTTCTCGCCGGAGCTGCTCTCTACCTGTTCTCTGCCCAGCCTGTACTTGTGCTTGATATTTCCCCAACCCAGGTGCAGGACCTTGCACTTGGTCTTGTTGAACTTCATGTGGTTTGCATGGGCTCACCTATCAAGCCTGTCAAGGTCCCTCTGGATGGCACCCTTTCCCTCCAGCATGTCGACCGTGCCACACAGCTTGGTGTCATCTGCAAACTTGCTGAGGGTAGAGTCAATCCCACTGTTCATGTTGTTGACAAAGATGTTAAACAGAGTTGTAGTACCGATCCTGGAGGAACACCAGTCAGCACAGGTCTCCATGTGGACATTGAGCCGTTGACTGCAACTCTGTGTGTGTGACTATCCAGCAAATTCCCTATCCACTGGGTGGTCCATCCATGAAATCCATGCTTTTCCAATTTAGTTACCAGGATGTCATGTGGGACAGTGTCAAACGCTTTGCACAAGTCCAGGTAGATGATGTAGGTTGCTCTTCCCTTATCCACTGAAGCTGTAACTCCATCACTAAAGGCCACCAAATTTGTCAGGCACAATTTGCCCTTGGTGAAGCCATGTTGGTTACCTCCAATCACCTCATCTTCATTTTCTGTATGCCCTAGCAGAGCCTTCAGGAGGATCTGCTCCATGATCTTGCCAGGCAGAGAGGTGAGACTGATTGACCTATAGTTTCCTGAGCCTTCCTTTTTTTTCCTTCTTGAAAATGGGGGTTATGTTTGCCCTTTTCCAGTCAGCAGGAACTTCACCAGAGTGCCATAACCCTACAAATATAATGGAAATCAGCTTGGCAACTTCATCCACCAGTTCCCTCAGGACCCTTGGATAGATCTCATTGGGTCCCATGGACTTGTACACCCTCAGGTTGTTTAGATGGTCTCAAATGTGATCTTCACTTACAGTGGGCAGATCTTCCTTCTCCCAGTTTCTACCTTTGCCTTCTGCAACTTGGGTGTTGTGGCTGGAGCCCTTGCCAGTGAAGACTGAGGCAAAGAAGTCATTGAATATTCAGTATTGAGTGACCAGGTCTCCAGTTTCGTTCCGGAGAGGGCATGTATCTTCCCTAGCTTTCTGTTTGTCACCAATATACCTGTAGAAATTTTTCTTGTTCCCCTTTATGTCCCTGGCCAGATTTAACTCAGCCTGGGCTTTAGCTTTCCTAATCTGATCCCTGGCTGCTCAGACAACTTCTTTGTAATCCTCCCAGTTAACCTGCTTTTGTTTCCACTGCCTATAGACTTCCTTTTGCACCCAAGTAAGTCCAGGAGCTCCCTGTTCATCCATGCAGGCCTCCTGGCACTCTTGCCTGCCTTCCTCTTTCTTGGGATGCACTGCTCCTGGGCTTGAGTCCTTGAATATTGACCAGTTTTCTTGGGCCCCTCTTCCTTCTAGGGCTTTATCCCGTGATACCCTGCCAAGCAGATCCCTGGTGAGGTTGAAGTCTGCTCTCTTGAAGTCCAGAGTAGTGAGCTTGCTACACACCCTCTTTGATGCCCTAAGGATCTTGAACTCTACCATGTCATGGTCACTGGCACCAAAGCTGCCCTTGAGCTTCGCATTACTCATCAGTCCCTCCTTGTTGGTGAGGACAAGATCCAGCATAGCACCTTTTCTCGTGGGTTCCTCTACCACTTGGAGAAGGAATTACATAATACATTCATTTACTCAATTACTCAATACATTCCAGTAACCTCTTAGATTGCAGGTGTCCAGCTGTGTTGTCTTTCCAACAGATATCAGGGTGGTTGAAATCCCCCATGAGGACCAGGGCTTTCTGAATGTGAAGCTGCTCCTGCCTGTTTAAAGAGGGCCTCATCCATGCAGTCTTCCTGGTCTGGTGGCCTGTAGCAGACACACACACACAAGAAAATCCAAACACAAGAAAGCATATTGCCATTCTTGAAAAAAAAAAAAGCCGGAAAAGTAAGTAGTAGGTTTGGCTACTTAGGTGAGTTGTGGACTTAACGTTGACATTTTCAGCTGGAGGAAGTGTTTAGGGGCCTGTGAGAACAACCTTCAGTGAGAAGAGTTGGCATTAAGCAGAACTGCAACAAGTAGGACTTCTGAGGTAAACATTAAGTTAATAGGGGACAGTTTTGTCTTCATGAGGTTGGTGGGGTTGGCCAACTGTGAAAAGAGAAACTTTTGCAACCCCTTGCCACCCACACACTTCCTCATCAGCACTGAACTTTATAACACAGCCTGTGAAAGACCACTGTCTTCCCTGGACTCTTGCTGGTAGCAGCATGTACACCATACCCAGTACTGAGTTCTGCAAACCCTATGAAGATGTGCTTTTCTCCTGGACTTGTCTGACCAAACCTCCTCTGCCTCACCACTCCTTGGCAATTATTTTCTTTGCTGTGGAGGTCTGACGCCTGTCCTACATGCAGAAAGTAGATACATAAACAAATCCTCTCATCTAAAAAAGCAGTTGAGGCAAATGTTCATTGGAAAAATACTCCAGCCCTTTGGTGGCTGAGGTCCCTCTGTGCCATCAGTGGTGTGGGGAAACAAAAAGAGCCTCTTGAGACTGAAGGAGCAGTGGGCTGAGTATGTGCTGGTATGAGAATCACATTGGTCATCCAAAAATCACTGTGAGGAGTAGGGGCCTCTGCTTCCAATACCATCTGTACCTTTGGTAGACATGAACCCCATAAAATCTCCCACCATGATGGCTTTGTCCAGCATATCACACCTACTCTTTCTGCCTGTAGGGCTACATGCAAGCTGCAGGAAAAAATTGCCAGGTGGTAACTCTTTTTCTGCATGTTTTACAGGACTTGCATGTACGAACTCATGTGTCCTCTGTCTAAAAACCTGTCTTTGCCGGGTCTTGTTATGAGTCTGTCAGTCAGGAAAACTCAAGCCGGCACTTGTGAAGAGCAGAGTTTTGCTGAAGAGGGAATCCATGGGAAGGTAGAGATGGCTGTGGTGTATTTTGAGAGTGCTGTGGGGTGGAAAAGAGAGCTCTGACATAAGAAAGGTGAAAGCCAAACAAAAATCCCTATCAGCTATTGTGTAGTTAACAGAAAGTACACACAGGGTTGGGAACAGATCAGACTTCCCTGTCTAGACCGTGCCCCTTTGCTTTCTTGCTCACCCACACATAATACTGGCTGCAGAGGTGAAAGACTCGGGCAAGGCTGCTGGTCCTGTGAGGGTGAAAAAAAAAAGCTTTTAAGTTTTACTTTGGTTTCTCTGAACTAGTTATGGACTCCCCAGGAAGCTCCCAGGCAAGGAAGGTGAAGAGGATCTGGTGGGGTCTTCACAGTACCTTGTCAGCACTTCGTGTTGTGAGAAGTACTGTGCTGCTGAGTCCTGTCTCCGCAAAGTGCTGGAAAGACTCTGGAGGGTGACTTAGCAATGGAACATACTGCACAGGGCTGTGTGCTGTACATTCAATGGTGCTTTTCTTCTGTTATTTGCAATTTCTATTAGCGGATATGTCCTGTTTGCAACTGGAAGTGGGCAGCTGGCTGAGTTTCTCTGCCCTCGTGAGATGGTGTTGTCCTGCAAGCAGGCACGATAAGGCATGTGAATCATACCATCCCAAATGCCTGGCATCTGCGTGAGTCATTGTTTTGCTACCATATTTTACAATTCCTTCCTGTTTTGCAGCATCTGGGTCTGTTATCCTTGTGACCTGCCCAGAGCACTTTGAAAACTGACTGAGGTGCAAACGTAAGAGTTGGCTGGGTAAAGTATTTTTTGTTTCCTAGGAAGTCTCACAACTACAGTCTGTTTCAAAGGACAATAAAATAGAAGAAACCTTTGAAATATGCTGCAAGAATGAACACTTCGCAAGCACCTTTAGCCGACTGGGTTTTTTTTAAATTTTCAGTAATTTCTGATACCGAAATACTTCCTTGTAGTATTAGCTGTTTGAATGTTTCTGAACATCTCCTAAATAAACATTGAAAATTACTCAAACTGAAAAATCAGAGTTTTCTTTATTAAAATATCAGTACCATGTTCTGACACTACCAAAGCCCGACACTTAAAAAATCCTACCAATATGGACAGTGTTTTGAAATGTGATTTTAACAAAAAAACATTTTTTCTGTCAAAAGGATTAATCAAAAGGTTTTTGGGCTAACTCTTAGTATACAGGTGCATACACATAGAGCTACACAAACACAAAAACTTGTCAGAAACAAAAGATAAAAATTCAGAAACATAAGCAGGCAAATTGAAGATTACCACAGTTTTATAAATTTTGAAGCAGGTATTGAAATGCTTTTCCCATTTCCATTTGATTAACCTTGAGACTAACATATTTAATGTTTCTGTCAATTACTTAAAGAAAAAGAAAAAAGGCTAATATTTAAAGTTTGCATAAGACAGTTATGGGAGAATTGCTGACCTGTGAAGAGACTGCATTATGGATTTAGCAGCATGATTTATATATATTGATATGTGCAGCAGTGTATGTTAGCTGCTGGTGGGAATGGGGAATGTAGGTGATGTTGTCTAAATGGGAAGCAGTGACAAGATATTTGTGGGTGGTATGTAAGTTCCCCTTGTAACACCAGTGCCAAAATAGATTAAGAAATCTGTTGGGAAGTATTAAGTGGAAATGGAGCTTTGTCTTTTTTTTTTTATTTTATTTTTAAATTTTTTCTATTTGTGCCACTGATGCAATTATTTCTGTAACACTGTTAAAGATGTTGAGCAAGTACAGAGGGTTTGTGGAGGAGCCACAGGGATGAGTAAAAGCTTGAAAAACGTGTCCCACACTAGGACACTCAAAATACTTGGTTTACCAAAGAGGAAGTTAGGAGATGATTTGATCACAGGCTGTCAGCACTCACATAGTCAGCAAGCCTTTGACTTTTATCTCTTAAATCTGACAGACGAAAATATCACAGGAACCGGTGAATGACAACTAAAGCAAGACAAATGAAGATTAGAAATTAAGTTCATATTTTCAGTAGTGAGGCTAACTGATCTTTGGAATAATGTATTAAAATATATGGCAGGTTCTTCAGCTGGAAGTTTTAATCTGGAATTATGGTGCTTAAAAAAACACCCGTTCTTGTCAGAAAAAAAATAATGCAGAGAAACTTGGTGATCTGTTATTTAAGAGGCTAACCTGCATGACAGGAGTGATTCCCTTTGGCCTTGCACTCCAGAAATGCTTGGTCCTTGTTTACCATCATCTTAATTCAGAATGCTTTTCAGCATGAAGGTGTGATGGATGGTGTTTTTCTCACTTGGGTGTTTTCAGTGATACATTGTGTCCCATTAAGAAGTGGAGTGTTGGTCGCTGTTGCCTCGGAAGGAACCAGATGTCCAAATGTCAGAGGGTTGGAAAAGAGAATATCCTAGAGAGTACTGGGAAGAATCTACTGTTACTCAAAAAGCCAATGAGTTGGCTGCAACCAGCCATGGACATAAGGATCTGTCTCCAGAGACACAGTAGGCAGGGGAAGAAATGCATATTTCTGTTTCCCAACTGTCTGACCTGGTTGCTTAGAGTTTTCCCAATTAGTCAAGTGAAGCATTCGAATTTTAGTTAGAATCATAGAATAGTCTTGGTTGGAAAAGACCTCTAAGACCATCAAGTCCAACCATTAACCCAGCACTGCCAAGTCACCACTACACCATGTCCCTTAGCATGACATCTACACGTCTCTTAAACACCTCCAGGGATGGGGACTCCACCACTGCCCTGGGCAGCCTGTGCCAGTGATTGACAACCCTTTCAGTGAAGAAATTTTTCTAATATCCAATCGGAACCTCCCCTGGCACAACTGGAGGCCATTATCCCTCGTCCGATCACTAATTACCTGGGGGAAGAGACCGACACCCGCCTCACTACACTCTCCTTTCAGGGAGTTCTAGAGAGCAATGAGGTGTGTCCCCTCAAAGTCCCATTAAAACTAAGCTTTTCTCACTTCAATTGATTTTTGGTGGGTTTTTAGGATCTAATTTTGGATGAGAGTATAAGTACATGGCCTTCAAGATCAGCCAAATTAAGATATCTTTGTTTAATCCTCCCACTCATTCCAGAAGTACTAAAAACTTTCTACCGCTTCTCTGCAGTGTGGTGCCCATGTGAGATGTCCATGTCCAGAGCAGGTTCAGGCACAAATCTTACTCATCTTCTTCTTTCTGACAGTTATTAGCAGGGATTATTTGTTGGTTGTGTCGACAGTACATTTGGTGGGGAGTCTACACAGACTCCCTGGGTGACTAGGCCATACCACTAGTGTCTGATCTCCACTTCCCTTAGTGCAGGTTCCCTAAGCTTGTCATTCCTACTCTTGTACTAGCCTCCCTTTAGTCCTCTCTCAAGTAGATGCCTTCACTTCTTTCAGTCTTTCTTTATCAGCTGTATTTTCTAGCCCCCTGATCATCCTCATTCTTCTCTTCTGGATCTTCAGTTGTAATGTATGGAACTGTAGGTATATTTCACGTTTCTTAAAAGAGGATTCCTAAAGTTGAACACAAAAATAATTTGAAGATGTTTCAGTGGAGCATAAGCAATTTATCCCTGGGTCTCTCAAGTTAAACACCTGATTATATGTCCCATTGTGAGCTCTTTGCTTTTCTTGACACAATATAAGACTCTGGCTTGTTTGAATTAGAAGCTACCTTCCCCCAGACTCCCTTCTGTAGGGATACACTCTACTATAATTTACCACTTTGCATTTGAATCATTTGACTGCCATTGTTTGTCTAGAATTTTGCACTTGTCATCACTGAAAACTGAACTCAGTGTTTCCAGACCTTTTCTTTAATGTTTACAATTATGCTGAACTCTAACCTTGCTCTCCATCATGTAAAACCTTGCAGCTCACATCACACTGATTGTGCAATAAACACATTCACTCTTCCACCATCTAAGTTGTTAACAAGAATGTTGAATACCTGACTGAGACAGACCCCAGGAAAACTTACTTAGTACATACCTCCTGTTTGACATTTGTGTCATCATTGCTTGAAGTGTCCTTTTCCAAAATGCTCAGCAACCATCTTAGAACAGTATAGTCTGTTCACTTAAAAGTATGTCATACAGGACAATCAAAAGCCTTATTTAAATCCAGACCTCTAAAATAATGAAATGCATACCAGAGTACACCTAGCATGCTTTTACTTTATTTCCAGGACCTATTGTCCTATTATGTCATTCACATTACCCCTTTTGGTTTGATATTAAGTTTATGCTTCCTTCAAGCATCCAGACTGATGCAGATTTTGAACTACCAAGTGGTACATAGAAAGCAGGGAACTAACAATTGGCTCTGTAACCATTGTTTTTCATTATCTACATGAAAAGCAGGTTATGATTTTGGTTTCTCAGGAAAACTTTCATATAGAGAATAGTTTGGATGGTAGCCTAATACAAATAGGGTAGAGAAATCCAGTGTTCCAGTAATAATACTATGTATTTATAAAATTATTTTCTTCAAGGCCCTTTATAGATCTTATATAGTAATTGCACCAAAATATGCTTGGATCTACACTGATAAAGAAGAAAGTATATCCCATAATAACTTTGAATGAGGTAGAAAGATAGCAAGAATAGCAACAGGAAAAACCCCATTAAACCTTTCACGTACAGTGTTCTATATTCCCCAAATTTTACATTGATATCTTAGGAGTAGAATAATAAAAAGCTGTATTGTTTGCATTTCCATCAGCTGCAAATACAACTGCTAGAAGGAGGGGCATGAGCACAGTAATTCTCTGTGGGAGTGATAAAGCATAAACTACTGGATGTACTCATCACCCCAGAGAAATTGTTGTCATCTGCTTTCCACACACTGACAACAATGGGACTGTGGATTCGGTGGATAATGAAGTTGGTTATCATCCTCCTAAAGTGTGAGACCTCCTGCCTCTTGTCCTCACTGTACCTTTGCAATGCTTGTACTCTATCCACACAGTTTTCCTGTCAGCCACCCAGAGATTCCCAACAAATATGAATTGTCCTACTCCACAAATTACCAATCCTCCTTGTTTGGGATCCCTACTGCTCTGTCCCAATTAGGAAATTCTGCATATATGAAGGGTGCAGTCTGGGTGCTATAGGACCCACCTCCATCCTCAGTAACAGAGCTGCAGTCAGTAAGGGGCTAGCACCTGGAATTCATGGACTGCAGCATACACAAGTTAACTTCAAATTAGTGAAAACAGTGCACATGCTGCTGCAGAGAATGCACTTCAGATTGCAAAATATGAGGTCCTCTATAAGTCTGTTGGTGTCTCACTTTGTACTTCTAGGACTAACTCAGCAGCTCAGAGCTTTGTATGACTTCCATTCACACCTTTCCCTCAAGACAGGCATTCACACTTGTACAGGACATCAACTAAATCTAGTTTAGAGATTTCAGAATGCAGGTCTTTTGGTGGCCCCTGGTGTTTGGTTCAATCTGAAGTTCACTGTTTTGCAAACCATTCACACTGACTTGCTCTGTTCTGCTTGAGCTTCTGCTGATTCATTTCCATCAAAGACTAAGCCATGACCTGAGAAATTACCTAAGCTCAGTGAAACAGATACTTCAGGTTTACTCAGCCTTTGCTCTGAGAAATATACTGCTGGACAGACTTCATTATTTCCCCTGCAAGGCTATCTAGGTGTTAAAGAGCAGGTGAGTGTAATGGCATGTCTTCAGAGTAGCACTGTGGAAAAGGCCAAATGGCTTTACTGACAGAAGCAACATCAGACTGCTACTTTCACCCCTGTATATATTTGATCTCACCAGACCCCTTTTATTTTTAAGGTTTCCCCATAAGTATTCCCATACAGTACAGAGCATGGCACTCAGAACTTCTGCTTCGGTGAGTAGATGCTGCCACAGCTGCAGGATTTATCTTTAAAGCTTCAAGAAGAGAGAACTTCACTTTACTTTTTAATATACTTTCAATGTTACACAGAGAGCTTGACCAGTTAGGAGATTGTTGTGATAAAGGTCATATAAAAATATAATAAATTACATGTCCTGTCCAAAGAACACTCAAAATTTCAACCCAGTCACCTTTTTTGCTGACTGTCAGTCAAGAGAGGTATTACATTCTCGCATCAAAAGGTCAATATTGCACCTTTGTGTGTAAACAAGTTTCACAAGTATTTTGCTTTCAGCTGTGATTGTCAAAAAGGAGTTGTATAGCAAACAGGATGCAATCAGGCAGTTCATAAGATGGGCAAGACTGTCTCACCGGAAGGGTTACAGTGAGGTGAATTTCTCGTTGTCGCTAAAACTTTGTCCAAAATATATTTTTGTATGCTTAGTTTTGGGCTTTGGCAGGAAGCTTTAATGCAGAAACAGCATGCCCTTCCGTCCTCCGTGTGTTTGAAAGCTCTTTCAGTGTGAGTCATCGGAATTCTGTGGTTTGTGTATCCTGAGAGGAGAAGGGCTCTCTGTGATTATCAGACACCACAAAAAAGTAGCAGTTTGAAAATAAAATGATAAGGAAGTTCATTATTTCATAGGAAATATCTGCTGATGGCTTTTTTCTTCTGTAGGTTTACTGTTTTGTGTGGAGATCTTGTGAGTGTACATGGTCCTCTGTGGTTTTGCTTCGCAGACACGTATCATTTTTCAGAAGTGTCACTGATTGATAGAAGGGGGTTCTCCTTATGTGCTGAAGAAAATAAGATTTAGAAATTAAGACTCCTTGAAACAAGAGAGTCATCCTGAATGGTTGTCCATGTTCTGAACTGATGTGCAGATCCGTGCCGTTGTGTGATACAGTTCAGTAGCTGTCAAGGTGCATCTTATCTCACAAGATGTGATAGGAAGATGTCCCTTGTTACCAACTTTCTGATAGTGCCTCAATGACACATAAGAGGGTTAAACCAAATATATTTCTCCAAAGTGATGTGGATTTCTTGTGATGCTTTCTCAAGATGGTTCTCAGCAATCACCATTTCTTTATACCCTGCTGAAATCAGGGGACATTAAGGGTCCTGCCATTGTGTTGGATTGTTGTGACAGAACACATTAACCAATGGCATGCAGAATTAAAACTAAGGCTTTTTAATCTCCTATTCTGTCCAGATCAAAGCTATGACTATGTGGGATCTCCAGCATTTTACAAAACTATTTCACAATAGAATGTTAGTAGAATGCTCTCATTGATGTGTTTACATCATTATGTGTTTACCCCAAACAGGTGTATTTTCCTGAGGGACCACTCATTGAGTGAATGGAAGTGAACCTTGAGAAAACTCTCTTCCTCCTGGCAGTGGAGGGGGAAAAAAAACCCAACAAAACAAAACAAAAAAGGAAAAAAGAGGCATAAAATAATTCCATGAAACTAACTGTTGCTGACTAGTTCAGCAAGATTGTAAAGCTGAACAACACATTGGAGAACTGCGGTATGTGAGTTTATTTAGAAAAATTGTAACCTTCCCAATGATATTCCATCCCACAGATCAGATCTTCTACAGATTCAGAGAAAATCTAAATTCTAGGAAGAGACTGGAACACCAAGACTTGTGTAATATTTGAAGGACGAGTTACAGAGTCTGTAGGCTGAACTTGAAGTGGTGTTCTTACAATACCTTTCCTGTGTTTAAAAGGATTCTTTATACATAACAACCAAGCTGCTATTTCCCTGGAGAATGTGTGCATGCACCCTCTTCTCCCCAGCCCAAGCACACAGGTACACTAGCATTAACAGTAACTTCATGAAGGGGATGACAGCTGGAGCAGTGTTGCGGTGGTAAGGGACCACACCACTGCTCTGTTGTGTCTTGTAAGCAATGCTTATGCTGGCATTTAAAGCAACATAATCAAGTCCATGGCATTTAGGATTGCAGCAAAGCTACAGTGTGCTATACTATTTAAGCAGGAGGCTCTTAGCGTGTGAAGAAGACCAATAGCCTATCCAGTGTAATAAACTGTGTTGTAGTTTGAAAAAATAACTGTTTTTCTTTATGTACTGTGCCTTAGAAGAAGCTGACTCTCCACTACTGTTCCTTAGAAGAAGCTTACTCTCCACATGACCTTTATCTTGACAATCATTTTATCAATAACAACAAGAATGCACATCATTTCTAGAAAATATGATTAGAGATTCTACTGATCTTAGAAAGAAGAGAGGGTTATAAAAGACTGCCAAGTCTTTTTATGGCTGTAGAATTTAAATGAGATCAGTCTCAAGTAAAGTAAAATATAATTTATGTGAACATCTGGGTGAAATCTAAAGTCTTTGGTTAAATAGAATTACAGTGAAGAAAAGAGTTACAGCCAATAAAATACTAGTAATAATAAAGTTAAGTACAGTTGGTGAAATTCTTCTCAGCTGCGGTAAAAGTGGCTGACTGCCCTTTGATTTTCATTTGGGCACCGTTTCACTTTAATTCTGAACCCAGCAATTTAAGGAAGAGAAACTTAAAAGACGGTTAATTTGGAAAAAGGCAAAAATTTGTATGAAGCATTACCCGGGAGGATGAAGTTGAACTCTGTTTAACCCAGGATCTTGTGCAATTGGGATTCCATTACAGAGGACCGTACAGATTTCTACAGGATATTGATTCATTCTTAAATTTGATAGGGACTCTCCACAAACCTCCCAAGGCATACACGGAAAACCGGCCACGTGCTGTATTAGAGTCTTCTTCGGTAACCTTAGGAACTGTAACTAAACAATTTCCCACACAGAGCCTGATGCACTCGAAATGTACAGCAGCATTTGCAGTGGGTTACTTGTTCACTGTTCTAACAATATAAGGCTCACTTCTGCAATCTCACAAACTATGTGGAAATACTGTGCCATTGCTAATCACCTGCATCACATGCATTAGTAAGGGATTTGATATGAAGTGGTTTACAATCTATTTTATGTTCTGGATAAATGTGAAGCTGTAAGCAAAATTTTAGCCCTAGAAAATGAAGGCCTTTGGTATGGGTGTAAAGGACTGTGGTTGATCTTGTTACATATTATTGCACATAATTCATTTTGAATCACAAAACAAAGAGTTCCTTCCTATTTTGCATGCAGTATTTTACTACATTCTCTTTCCAGTACTGAGTGAACTCAGGAGAAAAGCGTAAGTGATGTTTTCATCACTAGATGGAACTTGTTTCATTGTAGGAAATTAAATAACAGAATGCCTCAGAAGCATTAGAAAACCTATTTGTGTGCTGATTTGAGTAAGCAGACATGTTTGATTCATGTTCAGTAAATATTGGATCAAGTCACGATGTTTTATCAAAACTGGCCTCTTTGTTGAGTCTCAGTGTTTCTCCGGTCTCTCCAAAACAGCTGACATATGTTGGGGGGATTCTTTTTTGTTCCCATCTCTATCAGACTGATATTTTTACAACTTCTTATTTCACTCAGAAATAATATCTGTGGAGAATATTCTTATGTTCTGTACATTTTCTCCCAGTGGAAAACTTACAAGGCAAGTGACAGACATTGAATGTCTTGCTTGAACTGGGGGTAATTTTGACTCCAAGCTCCCTGCTACTTTATAAGCAAGATGACACAATGCTCAAAAAGTGCCTGCAGTGAGTGGCATATAGTGCAGGCCTTCTGTTGGCTGATGACTTGTTGCAACCAACCATTTTGGGGTTTACTGCTAGAAGTTGAAAAGCAGTATCAACTGCCAGCTGATGTAGAGCTTCTAGAGAAGTCTCCATAGGTGTTTAGAAGGACAGTACATTTTTTTGGTAGTTATAATATGCTCACTTTTATGTGAGCACCATCTTGTGATCCTGTAACATACTAAATCCCATTTCTTTTGGAGGATTTCCTTCACAAAGAGACTCCTCCGACCAATAAAAGTGCTTTTCACAACATGCCTTGCAGATAGGAAGTGTTGCTTTAAAGCTGAATTTCATATGTTTTTAAAAGTCAACAGCATGTAAGAATAAGAAAATCCCACTAATTTGAAAGAATCTCAAGAGCAGCAGAAATGCATCAGGGCATATCTATATATGTATCATAGAATCATAGAATCATAGAATGGTTTGGGTTGGAACGGACCTCGAAGATCATCTCGTTCCAACCCCCCTGCCATGGGCAGGGACACCTCCCACTAGACCAGGTTGCTCAAAACCCCGTCTGACCTGGCCTTGAACATTTCCAGAGAGGGGGCAGCCACAACTTCCCTGGGCAACCTGTGCCAGTGTCTCACCACCCTCACAGCCAAGAATTTCTTCCTAATATCTAATCTAAATCTACCCTCTTCCAGTTTAAAGCCATTACTCCTCATCCTATCACTACATGCTCTTCTAAAAAGTCCCTCTCCAGCTTTCTTGTAGGCCCCTTCAGGCACTGGAAGGTGCTCTAAGGTCTCCCCAGAGACTTCTCTTCTCCAGGCTGAATAGCCTCAACTCCCTCAGCCTGTCTTCATAGCAGAGGTGCTCCAGCCCTCTGATCATCTTTGTGGCCCTCCTCTGGACCTGGTCCAACAGGTCCATGTCCTTCTTATGTTAGGGACTTCAGGGCTGAACACAGTACTCCAGGTGAGGTCTCACAAGAACAGAGTAGAGGGGGAGAATCACCTCCCTTGAGCTGCTGGCCATGTTTCTTTTGATGCAGCCCAGGATACGATTGCCTTTCTGGGCTGCATGTGTACATTGATGGCTCATGTCAAGACTCTCATCAACCAACACCCCCAAATCATTCTCCTCAGAGCTGCTCTCTACCCACTCTCTGCCCAGCCTGTACATGTGCTTGGTATTTCCCCAATCCAGGTGCAGGATCTTGTACTTGGTCTTGCTGAACTTCATGTGGTTTGCATGGGCTCACCTGTCCAGCCTGTCCAGGTCCCTCTGGATGGCATCCCTTCCCACCATTAAAGAAAATAGAGGTCTTAATAAAACAACTTTGTGCTAAGGTAGCACTAACCACGTTCCATCAGAAGTCTGAGCTACCAGCACAGATAATGAAGTGAAGGGCCAAGTAGGAAAAAAAAACCCTAAACCATTGCGTCAACCGCACCACACAGCTTGGTGTCGTCGGCAAATTTGCTGAGGGTGTACTCGATTCTACTGTTCATGTTGCTGACAAAGATGTTAAACAGTACTGGTCCTGGTACCGACCCCTGAAGAACACCACTCATCACTGGTCTCCACTTGGACATCAAGCCATTGACCACAACTCTTTGAGTGCTGCCATTCAGCCAATTCCGTATCCACTGAGTGGTGCATCCATCAAGTTTATGCCTCTCCAATTTGGAGACAAGGATGTTGTGCAGGACAGTGTCAAATGCTTTGCACAAGTCCAGGTAGATGAGATAATCTTTCATATATATATATGTGTGTGTGTGTGTGGTGTTTGGGGGTTTTTTCCCCTTCTTGGCCCTTCACTTCATTTTCTGTGCTGGTAGTTTAGACTTCTGATGGAATGTGGTTAGTGCTACCTTAGCACAAAGCTGTTTTATTAAGACAGTTTCATCCATAGAGTTATCTTTAATCTGTCTTTGGTCGTGGTCCTCTGAGAACCCCTCTTAAACCCCTCTTAGATCTCTGTTAAATATAGGAAGTCCTACTACAGCTGGGGCCATGAATATCTCTGACTTGGATTTGGATCAACTGTCCTCTTCATGACCTTCAATTCTTCTTTCTTTTCACTAGACATACCAAATTCATGATTCCATGGATCCCTTTTCTGGCCTTTTCCCAGACTTCTGCCTAGGTGTCTGACCAGTTCCCACAGCAGGAAGTAGCCCTCCCTTCCACCACATAAATTGTTTCTCCAGGGTCTTCTTCAGCCTAAAGTACCAGCCTTCCTCCGTAAAAAGCCATCTCCAACCTGTTTGTTTGTGCACTGGACAGAGCAAGAGCAGGGCTTAGAGTGAAGTGCTGCATGAGATATGCAATGTTCAGAGAGATGAGCAGAGACAGCACCGTATACATTCTGTAAGGAAACAAGGAAATTCAGCATAGTGCAAACTGAGCATGAGATGAGAAAACAGGCCAACATGGTTATTGTGAAGGGAAGTAAACAGTTAAGTTCCCACTTTTACCCTGAGTGTCTGAGTGCAAATCAGTTTGCTTTATGATTAAGAATGTTCTTTTCAGGTGTTCAGGAAAGGAATGTGAAATTCAGCAGCAGAAAGATGAATCAGAGTCTGTTGCGGTTAGTTTGTAAATTCCCACTGCATAGTGTAAGATAACAGTACCCTGAGACCTGAATTCTTCCACGTTGAAGGGATCCAACAACAACAACAAGGAAAGCTTATTTCTGCGCATACGGATGTATGTGCCTTGAAATTATGGATCAATTTCCTTGTAAAGAAGGACATAAAAGATTATGTGAGAGCACGTGGATCACAGAAAAACAAATATACAGTCCAGTGTCTATGAAAGTGAATTATTGTGGGCTGCTTGGTAAATGACAGTAGATTTTTGTGGAAGATAATCCTTGTGAATAACAAACATGAAAGGTATTTATGAGAAGGATTTGAGGTGTATAAAGATGATACCAATTAGATCAGTCACTTGGCTTAAAAACATGGGGCATATGTCCATTAAATATATGAACATTCACAATAACGTAGTATTTCTATTAATGCTGTGTCAATTGGTACAACAGATGACTGAATACATTTTAGCAGGTTTAAAATCTTATCACTAACTTAGGTGTTAGTGACCACAGCTCCTAGAAGCTTGGAAAATATAGATGACTTCCATGAAGGTAAGTTCAAACATAGAGACATTCAAGTGAAAAGAACATTAAAAAAAACAAATCACTAAAGAAATTTGCAGGAGGATGTTACCAAAAAGATTACCATATACTGAAAATTTACCCGCAGGGTGTTATATTAATAACCATTTATTATCTTCTCTTATGTCAATCTAAAACTGTAAAACTTTATCTTTTTTTTGTGTCCTGAAGCACAAAGTTTTGCAGTGTAATAAGAACGCCTGAGTTAAATGTTCAATAAATATTAAACCTTACATATTCTTGAATCTCTTTGTTCTCAAATTTTGCTATTGATTCTGCCTCCTCTGCCTCCTCATTTTCAGTGACTAATCTCCTGAAGAAGAGAAGGAAGACTTTGCAGTTGGAACTTTGTGCTAGGTCCAAAATAATTATTTTGGTAGCTAAAGTGAGAACTAGATGTCACTTACATACTATGTTCTGTCCTCTAGTACCAATACTGCAACTTTCTTGTATATTTTTACCTGAAAGTAAACTGGGAACCAGGGGTTGCATCTCTGAGCAGCCCAAGACCAACATTTTTGTGAAGGGAGCTGTTTTCCACGTATTTCACACTTCACCCAAGTCCATAAATGGGCCATGTCTACTTTCCTGGAGGATCCTGATTCAGAGGCTGCTCTCAAAACACACTTGAAGATGTGCCATTGCACAAAAGGGCATGTACAAGGACAAAAACGGAAAGGGATGCGATGAGTCTGGTCTTCAGACAGAATAAGAAAGCATATCCACCTTCCAAAAATTACGCTAGATTTTATTCCGAATCTGTTTAATGTAGGATAAGAAAATTATATTTGCATCAGGGGTGAGATACAGTTATTACTTGACAGCATTCTTTATTTTCCACTAGAACTGTTTTGAGGGAGTGTTTTCATTAAAATGGTGGAGGCACTAGGAAAACAAGGTATTGCAGTATTCCACTGTTTGGGACTGCAATGCTGTGAACTCTTTCTCACCCATTTTATTGGTTTTGCTATTGGTAGTATCTACTGGCACAAGTCCTCAAATAGCCCTATAATAAATAGTCTTAAGTACAATGCCACACTTTGCTTTCTCATCTGTTCTTGTTTTCATGCCAGCTTGTCTGTAACATATAGGACTTTTTATTGCTCTAATCAGATACTGTCTGCCTGGCAGTAGTATGAGGCAACAACATCCCCTCCCCTTACCTAGCAACATTTAACCTGCTCAGTAAGGGAAGACAATGTTTGCTTGAAATGCAGATGCACATGGCATGGCAGAGGTTGTGTGACAGCTCTGTAGGACTGCAGTGGGAACCTGAAGTGCACCCTGAACTCATGGCACTCAAAGTCAGGGAGATGCAGCAAAATCAGAACTACCCCCAGACTTATTTGGGTTCTCCCTCAAACCAAAGATTTTGTACATTCCTCACTAACACCTCTTCCCTATTTCTTGACTATTTAACTTCATTCTTTTTTTTTTTTTTTACTTCTTAAATTGGGTCCCAGTTTCAAAAAAACCCATATTTTCAAAACTGAGACTTAAAGTGCTCTGTTTTGAAAAAGGGGAACAAATGTGGACCTTTTCCAAATGGAATACATGCTGAAAATCAAATTGTTGTGAAGTTTAAAAAAATCTTACTATGCTTTTTTTAAGATACACTTTGATAATTTTTTTCATGATTTGTGAATAGTTTTTCTCCCTGTGCTACTTGTTTTTCCAGTGAAGCGATAATTTGTTTAAATGTTTTGTCCAGCTGTGTTCCAGCCACTTGCTTGCCGTATGCAAAACTGAAAGTCACTTGAGTATCATCTGTGGTTCTTTGTCTCTTGGATGTGATGCAAAGGAAGAAAAGAGAAATTATCTTACTTGAAGAGCTATGTGTTAGATACTACTAATTTCCTGCAAAAGGTTAGCCTACGCATATCCACCGAACCACTCCTACTTGTATATAATATCCCCAGATTGACTGTTAGCATTCCTGCTGCACAGTGCTTTAGAAGATGCTCAGACAGTCTGTTGATCTTCAGGGAAACCCCTAGATTTCCTTTGCTATTATTCATGGGGATTTCCCAGCCTGCTGCGGAAAAACAAGGATCAAAGTGTTTGATGTCACCAACTCCTTCATAGCGCTTAAAAGCTTAAGCAAGCGAGTGGCCATAAATAGAATCATAGAAACAATAGAAGTAGGAGGAACACAAGCATATTTTACAAACTGTTTTATTACAATAGCATTCATAAGACAACTTAAGGCTTTAGTTTTCACCATACAACAGGGAGTTCAGGGGAACAAAAAAAAAGTGGATCTGTAGTTTTCTAACTGTCTTTTTTTCAGCAGGATAAGTAGGAGAGAGATAATAAAGTTAGGGAGATGTCTTAAAACAAAATGAGTTTGAGATAGGCTTGAGTGTGCTCTTTGAGATCTACCTATGTAATCAGCCTGTTTAAGGACAAAATACTCAACAACATAAATCTTTCAAGCCAAACTGAGTGCATTGGGCTAGAGAGTGGATTTGTGTCTGCTTTTTTAGTTAAACACAGCAGGAGAAAAGCCCAGTTTGCTCTGGGTTTCAGGAATCAAAGGTCTCCCACCTATGCATCTGCAGTGCCTGGCCCTGTCTCCTATAGCTCACCAAGCTATTCAAAGAAATGGCATGTTTATGCACACATGTATTCCCCTAAAGTGTAGTAGAAAAGAATGCCCCAAAAGAATATCAGATAAGATATTTTCACATGTAGTGGGTAATTGCTAGTTTGTTTTCCAACAGCAACAATGTTGGAAATGCTGACTTTCAATCATTGCCAAAAGACAGTATAACTGTCTTAGAAATATGGGGATGGAAAAAGAAATAGGCATAAATTTTGCTAGAACATATCTTGTATACCATTAACCAGTCCATGACATCTCTGGATTTTAAATTATTTACCTATTCAACCTTGTATTTGGGACAAGTATTAGTTACAGTGAGAGTAAATGAATATTTAAATATTTAAATAAACAAATGTATCGGTGTTTTTACAATCCAGAAGGGGTGGGAACTCTTTCAGGCAAAATGTAGATGTGCAGCTTATTTGCTCTTGCATTTAAAACAAATGTGAAATCATGATGAAAGGAGAAGTCTACTTCCCACGAAAGTTTGATGTGAGTGGGACTGACCAGATCTCCAGAAGTCAGCATGTATGTAGTATTATGCTGTTTTTACTCCCTGCTAACTTCAAACTTGGCCTCTTTTTCAGTGTCTCATCATATTTTGGTATCAAATTAAAAAGTAAGAAATCCTGCACGCGTACATGATTTGTTATAATAATTATCTTTCAGTTTTTCAGTATTATAAGGATGGTTGCAGTCCACCTGAGAACTGTGCAAAAACTCACTCATTTGTCCTTGAATAATACATATGTCTGTAATCACACCCAACTTTTTAAAACCTGAGGGATTTGAAAATGAAAGAAAGATAGCAACTTCTACTCTATATGAAAACCTACCCTCATAAGGGCTGGAATTCACTGCAGTCTGCTTGAAATATGTCAAGTTAAACAGTAGAAAATAAATACTTGCTTATATATTTAGGAATAAAAATGGTAAATATTAAGTGACTATTTTTTGGCACATGTTGAGAATAATGGGCCAAATTAACTTTAGCAAGTCAAATTTGAATGGAGTTAATCATAGGATGAGCTTTTTCTTCTTATGTTTGAGTCACGAATTCTATATGTTTAAATTAGAAAAGATTAAAGTTCTGTGCTAAAGTATTAGTGGAATTATGCAGGAACTAATTGCATATATCTAGGGAATGTGGGGGCTTAAAATAATGCTCATCCATTATTTAATTATTTAATTTAGCTGCAAGGAATTCTGGTTCATGCTTTTGTCATTGACTTTCTTATTTGGCTTGGTGCTGTCTTCTGTTATGTGCACAGTACAGTCTCTTTGGCCCTGTGTGTGCATGTTTGAATTCCTCATATAGATTTCTGTAGACGCAGAGCAAACCATGCTGACCTCTGCCTGAGATGCCTGTTGGTGGAGGTTTGTTCCAAGCCTTCATCTTCATCTTCTCGACTGCTTGTCTTTAGACTATGGACAGTGTTAGAGTTCCTGGGTACGGTCCCAAAACTCTTGGGGAAAGATGTAATAATGCATAATACTAATTATTTTTTAATTTTGGCCTTTGTTGGTTTGGGTTTTTTTTTTTTAATGCCCTGGTCATGAGTATCTTGCTTTGGAGGATAGACTGAGGGAGATGGTCTATCAACCAAGGAAATAAAACCAAAGGGCATGAATTATGGTGTGGCTTTGAGCCTTTCTGTGTCTTTGTTCAAGACTGCTTTGGACAGAGATGTCTAAAAAATCAAACTACAAAGTATGTTTCCAGGTTGTGAAGAGATACTGGAAAAAGATACCTCAAGGGCTGCGGGAGCAGAGTGCTCTCTTGTGTTGACTCATTTCCTTTCCAAACAGAGTCATTTAGACCCTCGGACTTCTGTGGTAATAAAGTAGTGATGCTGCAGGGCTGCTTCTCCCTTTGGCTGCTTTGTGCACACATGCACATATGAAATACACTGCTCAAGTGAGACCTAGTTGCAAAATATGCATGCATTCAGATGTTTTAGTTTTAGAAGGTGGAGTCAGATTCAGGTTGGGAAAGTGATGAGATTTCATCATAGCACACTTGGGATTAGAAGGTGTTGAAGTCTTTTTGAAGTAGGTGACTATGCTAAGATGTTGGTTAGGACTGGTGGCCACCTTAGGGAGAGGGAAGGCATGAAAGGAAGAGGAGAACAGGCTCCACTTATATTTCCTACCAAAAAGCTGTTTCCTTATTGCCCTCTCTTCCAATTGAGTAGTCAGGGTAGGTAAACTCTGAACCTGGGATTAGAGTCTGGTTTATTAAAGTGCTCTGGAAAGTGTAGGCAACCCTAAATCAGGACTGTTTACAGTTAAGACCACTGAGCAATGCTCAATCTTGGGCTCTATTGGTGAGCAATTCTCCTTTGAAAGGGAGGACTATGGGGAGATGCAAGAAAGGGTATCCTGGTGA
Source organism: Podargus strigoides (assembly GCA_028020825.1). Classification (NCBI taxonomy): domain Eukaryota; kingdom Metazoa; phylum Chordata; class Aves; order Caprimulgiformes; family Podargidae; genus Podargus; species Podargus strigoides. The sequence goes on along the minus strand of CM051663.1, from coordinate 77,454,118 downwards.
TGGTGTGATGTGGGCAGGGGAGACATGTCTCATGGCTCTTAACAAATTGCCATGTCCTCTTCTGAAGTTAACCAGTTGCTCAGTGGGTTAAGCTTAGGGCAGGTTTAAGGTTTAGGAATGGGAAAAACATGAAGACAGGATATTGTATGTTTGCAGAGCGATTTTAGGAGTTACACCAACGAAAGTCTTCAGGATACAATCTGGGGTGGGCCAACTCAGCAGGCTGTCTCTGATGGTTTTGTCAAAGCTGAATTTAAGTGAGCATTGGACATCACTGAGAAAGGTCTGTGCTGTTGTCAAATGAGTAAGCAGCCCTTTTTAACACCTGTTGCCTAAAAGAGTCTGCTGGGTGCTGTTTCTTTTTACAGTTGGGCCAAACTCTTATGCTGAGGATCTACTAAAGGCAAAAGTATGGAACTAGTGCAGGAGTGTGTCTTAGATGTTGCCAGGCTGCTGGCAACACTCCACTCTTTCAGTGGAAACCAAGTGCAAATTTTGCTGTTAGAGGATTTCACTGGGAAACAATTTGGGAGTTTTAGTGCTGCACAAAATTTCTCTCCTTTTTTTCTATTACTTTTCTGCTTATTTAAAGGGACTTATAGATGGTATTATGATAATGGCAATGTAACACTCTAATTGTAAGCACATGCATTAATTACCTCATTAGGAGAACCATATATGAAAGACAAATGCACTTGTGAGTTTGAGTTACTACTCATTGCACTCAGTTTTTCAGAGACCTTTGGAAAAGCATAGTAAGCAAAATAAAACCAAATATGGTAGAAAAAGCAAGGAAAATTATCATTAGGAGAACTTGGTTGGACTTCTAGTTGATTATATGACTTCTATATGATTATACAACACTGACCACTGAGTCTTTCAATTTTTTATTTTTGTAAGTCACCAGAACACCTGGAGGTGTTATGTTTGTCATACTTTTGAATACAGTGTTAGAATTGGATCATTAGAAATTAGTTACCCACAATAGCATTATTTAAGCATCAATATGTTGTGAATAGAATTGCTTGGAAAAAAGTAGGACTTGTCTGAGTGTTTAATTTTTTTTTTGTCAGAATTTGAAGCAGCTCTTTGATTGATAAAATAACAGACTTTAAAGGCATCTTTTGCTAAATACGTGTATGCTGGCCATGATTTGAGCAATTCTAAAATAATGTTTTGTTTTATAGAGGATTCAGAATACAGATGACTCATGCATGAAAAATGAGTAACTTCATCCATGCAAGGAATATTTATACAACTACTTGCAATATCTCATTTTGCCAACAGAGACAGAAAAGGAAAAGCTACAACTGAATTTAAGGCTGTAAAACATAGCAGCATCATTTGGCTCCTTTGCTCAAGAGACTGGAGACAGTATGTCTTCCCTGTCTGACACAGAAATCGTAAGCTTCTCACTTCTTCTACTAATGGGGTTCAAAGAAGTGCTTTTAGGTATATTTGCGAAATAGGTCTCTTCTGCTGTGCTGAAAATTTCCCCATATATGCCCATCACACCCTGGGAAAATGCAGTTCCAAGCCTCAGTTACTGACACTAACTTCACTTCTTGTCTTGTGAACTCTTGGGTTGTTCTTGGTGGTTCTTCCGTGCAGGTCTACAAAGACAGGCTTGACAGCCATGGACAAACTGAATTAATGAGTGAAATGTCCCTAGTTATACACTCCTCCAGAGAGTGAGGTGGTTTCCTTCTTTTGTTGAGTGAGACAAATGTAAATAGGATTTACACTAATTTTCTATGTCTTAAGTCCACATTTTTGCAGATTTGACTTATCAGTGCATGGCTTAACAATAGAGGATAGACATATATTCTGAAAAATCATCAAAGACTGACCAGAAGTTGTGTGTATGTCTCTCTAATACAACCATGCAAAAGACAGTGATTCATTTAAATGCCTGAAAGGCCTTCCCATCTGGATTTCCAAAAGTTGGATGAACAAAGAAGGGAATGAAAGAGAAATATTAAGCACTCGGAGATCATTACAATGGATTCTCAAATGGGAAAACGCCAACTGGGAAAAGGTAATGTTTTATAAAATATGTCCCATAACGTCCCTTTTATTTCTCTGTGTGATTTGAAGAGAAATAAGCAAAATATTGGCAGGTACATCTCGTTAGACATGTTTGTAAAGAGACAGATTCTGCCCACTAGTGCCCAGCAGAAAGACAAGGCAATGGACATGAAGTAAAATACAGGAAATTTTGCTTAAACACAATTCATATTTTTTTCACTGTAAGGGTAATTCAGCACTGAAGCAGATTTCCCAGAGAGGCTGTAGAGTCTCCATACTTGGAAATACTCAAAACCTGAGTGCAAACAGGCTGGAACAACCTGCCCTGGTTGACCATGCTTTGTGCAGGGGACTGGACTAGGTAATTTCCAGAGGTGCTGCCAACCTCAGCCATTCTATCATTCCGTGAAATAATACATTTTCATATAGAATAACTTTTATGATTTTAGATTAACCACAGTAATAAAAAAGAAGAGTATTCAATATACTTATAGTAAATTGCCAAGGGAATTAAAAACCTAAAAGATTTGAAAATGTATGATTGAAGTTTTAAGACCTAAGTGTTAGAAGTCTGTTTTGAGAGCTCAACATGTGCCTCATTTGGCTCTAAATTGGTTTGCAATTCTGGACTTTGGCTCCTTGATCCCTGAACTTATTTTGAAAAACATGCTTCAAAACTGCTGTTTTCCTGGAGTTGCATGGGAACTGAGCTTCACAATGAAGTTCTGCTCTGAACTATGGTGCACATTTTACAGGCATGCTCTAATGACTTGGTGGGCTGCCCACAAGCATAAACTGCTACTTGATCCAACTCTAGCTCTGACAAGAAACATTTCTCCCCATGCTACTTTATCACCTGATGTTGTGACATTTGAAATGATTAGCTGATTACTCTGGGCTTCGTACTTTGTTCAGAAGAGTTTTGACAGCCACAGGCTCAGCCAAAAGGGTCAGATTTATTGTATCTCAACACTTCCTTCTAAACGTGTTTTCTCAGAAGAGTAACAAGCTGACTCCTTAATTTAATTTTCCTTTAAAAACTCAATGATGTCCGCTAAGCACATTAATTACTTTTCTAATTACAGAATTACAAAGTGAGTGGGTATTTTCCCATGTACAGTTATATCTTTGTGTGACTGAGCAAGAGCTCTGTGTAATAATGTCATGGATTCAAAGTTCAAAGTACCTATGCTGGCTGGAAAACAACTTCTGACATTTTTTAGGGTGGTTAGAAGTACTGCATTTGAAGACGACCCCTGCTTCAGTGCCGTGGGATAGATGCTCATCAGCAGTGTCAGTATGAGCAACATCATACCTTAAACATAAAAATTTTAGAAATATTTCATAGTTTAATTCACATTCCCAGTGAAGGGAGGTCTGTCACCCGTGGGCAGACAAGTCCTTAGGGAGTGCCTTTACCAAAGGGCGCAGGTATGCTCCTCACCCTCACCCCTGGCAAGATGTGGGCGGGCAGTGCCTGCACTGTGGGAGCACAACAGCATGAGAACAGCTGCCTCTTATTCCCTCCCAGGTCTTTCAGATCTTCCATGCTCAGAGCAGATTTCTTGGCCCGTTTTCTGGGGGCAGGACCTTGCCTAGTGGATATATTAAAATCATATTTGTACAAGCCACTGAGACCAGCAGATACGATTGGTTTCCTAATTTCCAAGTCCATAATCCAGGACATATCACAAATTTCTGTCCAGCAGACCACTGTGAAAGTGAATTAAATGAACAGTTATTTCTGAAACACACCAGCAAGCAGAACTGGGTTAGCAAGTACATTTCAATGTTGGAAAAACCAAAATTCCACATTTTGGTAGACCGGAGGTCTACCCTTCATGCTGTGGCATTTCTGTAAGCCACCTTTTAGTGACTGGGCAGTAGGATCACATGTGGGAATTCAGGGAACGTGAGAAGTTGCTGGGTATGTTCATTTAATGAGAACTGTGCATTTGTGCTTACCGAGAGACATTTTATTGGAGGATAACAACATACCCTCTCAGGGTAGTACACCACAGTGCTGATCATTGCTGAGGGACCGTGGGACTGCTTCTGGGCTCACTGCTTGGATTGCAGATCAGGGGTACATCCATTGAGATCGGTGATGTCACGTCAGTGAAAAGGTAGGCTGAGAGTAGAGTCAGCCTTTGAAGAACTTGTCAGACCCATATGAGTCATCCTGTAATTACTCCACTGACTCATTCGTGCTTTCTAGTTCAACTACCTTTTCTGTGTTTTAAGCACATATGCTGAAACAACTGTTCCCACTTTTACAGAAATTCTTGGCTCTGAATAAATCACAACTTGATGACAGCTCTGGACATACTGAGTTTTTTCCCTTGCAGCTTGGAAAAACAACCTGTTACCATCCTGTGATAAATACTGAAAGGAAAAGTTAGATATATAGGATAACGGCTGAAGGAATAACCAGCCACATTTGAATAGCATAGCATGCAGCTAAATTCGGTTTCTGATTCGGGTATGACCAGCTTTCTTCCAGTTTTAACTATTTAATGACAGACTGAGGATGTTTGATCTTGGACCAAAATCTGTTTTGTGACCTTCACATGGAAGTGAAAAATACTTTTTCCATTTGCATAATGAAAGAAGCTGACTACACCGACAGCTGCAATATTATTCTCCCAACTTCTCAAACAGAAGCTGTACAGTTTGCTCTTGTTGTGTCCCTCCTGTAAGCCATTACATCCTAATTATTTAATTACTCTACAACAGGATTCAAGTCAGAAAATGGAAAAAAACCAGAAGTTTTCATGAACTCTGCAATCAAATAAAGTCATTATTTACTTTATAAATGAAATATTTAGTGGACAAGAGTTGGCTGTCATGCAATTTTAAAAATAGGGCTATATAAGAAAGCAATTATGCAGTTAATAATATAGTGGCCCATATTTCTTTCTTTCTTGACTTAGTGGCAAAAGCAGACGGCTTGACTTTTCTGGAAGTGTTGGTGTTTGAGTCAGCATGTAGTATGCTTGCTCAATGTAAGCATTTTTCATTCATTCACTCAAAGATGAAATCAAAGGAGGGTCAGCCAGGCACAGTTATGTTTATACATACAGACAAACCTACTGACATGAACAGTCTTACCGTGTGAAGTGTTGCTGCCCTTGAGAAGGGTGGCAGAGCTCCTACTGGCTTCTACAGCAGCAGCTTTTACCCACTGAATCTAACAGGACTATTGTGTGAACAACAGTTTGGTGTAAACAAAACTGGCTATACATGGCTGTAATGGTTGTGGCACTGCAGTGCACCTGAAGTCTGTGTTTGTTGGCTGAGCATCTGCCTTATCTATGGTGTCTCTAGGATCCAAGTATTTGCATGGGTGCAGGTGGGCTTCAGTATTGTGAAAACACTTGATCTGCAAGAAACTTAGCCTAAATGCACTGATGTGGTAAGCAAGACTGTGCAGAAGGGGCACCAGACTGAGAGCTGAAAATATGACAGCCTGTATACCAGGATTTGCTTAACAAATTGAGCACCCATGAAATCACAGGTTTCTGGCTGCTCCTCTTCACATCTCTCCACCAGTCTGCACTGTAAGAGGAGGTGTATAACTTTCTAAATGTGCTCATGTCATTAAATTGAAAATGTCTCACAATTGTTACACTAATTAAAATTCTTATTAAAAAAGAAATAAGGTCATAACATGGGATGAACTGGCAGTGTTAGGTTAATGGTTGGACTTGATGATCTTAGAGCTCTCTTCCAACCAAGGCTATTCTGTGATTCTATGATTCTGCGGAAATATTACAGGTAGTTCCTGTCAATGTGCTTCTAGGTGGAAGCTGATGGAAGTGGTAATAATTTCTTTTCTCTTTTCTCAACGACACTGACCGGGATGTAGGTTCTCACTATGTGAGCATACATGTCTTTGAGAAATTAGTGAACAGTGCATTCTCTTTCTACAGTCCATTACAGCTAACCATGAAGTTAATAAAAAATCATTCCCAGTGTGTTGTCTGAAGCTTGGTTTTGATGCTCATTTGTAAGTCAGGCATTATACAGTTATTCTTACATTTTTGCTGAGGCCACAGGTAAAGTCCATGAAGTCTGACTTGGCTGATAAATCTGACCATTTCTTATTCATTACCTCATGCAAGAGGGAGTCTTTTTGGCCAATTAAGACTGTAAACTCTTTAATGCACATTAATCAGTTGAATATAATTACTTCTTGCTACCTATGGGACATGTGTGCACTGAGTAATGTGGACAATGTACACTATTATCCCAGACATTTGCTTTCCAATATCAGCCTTCTAATGAAAAAGTGGACAATAAAATAATTGAGATAATTAAGATTTTGGATCCTTCAGTTGTTGTCAACCATAAATGCCTGTTATCAGTCTATTGCACTACTTTCCAGGATTTTAAAAAATACACTGGACCAACGCCTTTTACAGTATTTTGCAGGAGAGGACTCTGAAGTACCAAATGTCTGCTGAAAAACAAGACTGAAATACCATATGTGTTGGTTGACACAGAAGTTTTAGAACTCTTGTGAAAAATAGATTTATGGGCAGTGTTTTTCAGTGAGCAGCACTGAACAGCATGGCTGGCAGCACTCACGAGGTCTGCTCCTCAGACTACAAACATTAATGACAGTTGTCAGCTCCATCAAAAACTTTATGCTTTTCTCCTGCCACAGCTAGCATCTGGTCTTAGATGAAATTAATTACTATTTAATGATTACATTTAATTATTTTTTACTAATTAACTATTCTCTGCATAGTGGACAATTATTGAGAAACTTATGAAAACAGGCAGTTTTAAAGATCACCTTCAATTCGTTCTGCAGAGATAAAACTAGGCCCAGAAAGCTGATATTAACTTGACTTTTTGGTCTGATACAAATCTTGATCACCAGAGGGAGTTACAGCATAATTTATTAAAATATTTCTCAGGCAAGTATACAGTAAGTTGAAGTGTTCCACACAAAACACAAAGGACTTAACATATTTAATTCATTTTTTATTGATATTCATAGTTAACATTTCTTAGCTACTCACCATACATGTAATATTATGCACTCAGGATCATCAAAGAGCTCTTTTGGGTCTCAGTGCAAAAGAAACACTTGATCCTGTGTATTTTACTTTTATCAGCATTAGGCATGGAAAGCCTAAGCAAACAGCCAGGGATAGTGTGAGGAATGGAGCATCTCTGGGGAGCGAGGTGGGGATGCACGTGAAGAGCCAGGCTGGGAAAAGGGCACTTTGGCTCCTGAAGGGACCTTACCTGCTGCCAGATCCTCTTGTCCCTCAACAGCTCTGCTAGGACAGTCTAGTCCTTAAGTGGAGGCATCAGCCCACAAGCAGCCTTCTAGCAAAAGATTACTATGATGGAATGAAGGCCTCTGGAATTCCTGGGTTTTCTTATTGATATCCTCTTTGCTTACAAAAGGGAAATGCAATTACCCATGGAAGATTTGCTGCCCCTTGCCCACCGACTGCTCTGGCTCATGACTGCTCTGTCTCATGGCTTCTGGTGTCAGGTTTGCATGACAAGCCATGCCGAATGCTTTTGCAAAGCTCCCTAGTGAACTTTATAGCCCTTTGTTTGGGCTATCAGAGAGGAGAAAACAGCTGTCTATGACTCTTTAGTCTCTCTCCAGAGGCAAACTGAGGTTTCAGTGTTTTGTGGCACACAAGTCAAGTTCCAGCTCTACCTGAAGGCAGACAGTGAAACTATGGATATTAGGTCAGACATACAAATTTTAAAACTGGTTTTAATACTTACTTGTACAGTGTTTCAGAAAGCACCTTGTGATTGCCACTGACTTACATCTGCATTCAACAGAATGCCAACTGTGAGGATAATTAGAAGGGGAATTGGCAGGAGGAAAAAAAAAAGTGAAGATTGATTTCAGTTGTAGTGATATGGCTTCTCAGGGTTTGTTCTGCATGAAGATAAAATCTTTCTTTGCTTTTATTTTTTCTAAGACAAAGCACAGAATTTCTACTGCAGTGAAGTGCTTTACTTTTCAAAATGCAAAAAGTTTTGAAAAATCCTAACAGAGTAAATTTGGTAGAGATTTTGACCTTGTCATTATCTTCAGATGTGGTGAATAATCACAATTTGTGAGCAACTGATGGTGAAACAAAAGCCAGTTCTGTGACAGATTAAAAATGCTTACAGCTTTGTTTTGTTAGCAACTGACAGATATTTCATTCAGCTCTACTGATGTGATTTCATTTTCTATTGCATTACACCTAAGAGCACTTTCCAAGCTTTTAAATAATCTGTTTGAGGAACATATTTTATGTTTGTTTTTTTTAAATATTAAATCGACTTGGTGGCATTGGTGACTGTGACCACAAGATGGTGGAGTTCAAGATCATGTGCAGTAGGCACAGAGGAACAAGTGGGATCATAACCCTGGACTTCAGGAGGGCTGACTTTGGCCTCTTCAAGAAACTCCTTGGAGAAATCCTGTGGGACAGAGCACTGGATGGTAGTGGGGCCCAAGAGAGCTGGTCAATATTCAAGCAACATTTCCGCCAAGCTCAGGATCGTAGAGTCCCAAAGAGTAAGAAATCATGTAAGGGAGCCAGGAGACCTGCATGGTTGAGCACGGAGCTACAGAATAAACTACAAAATAAACTGGAAGAAGAAAATTTACAGAACATGGAAGAAGGGGCTGACCACTTGGGAGGAATACCAGAATGTGGTCAGAGAATGTAGAGATGCAAAATATATTGGAGCCAAAAGGAAGACTGGAGGAAATGTAGGCCCTCTGCTGAATGAAGTGGGTGCCCTGGTGATGGAAGATACAGAGAAGGTGGAATTACTGAATGTTTTCTTTGCCTCAGTCTTTACTGCTAAGGCAGAACCTCAGGAGTTCCAGACCTTTGAGACCACAGAAGAAGTCAGGAGAGAGGAAGACTGTGCCCTGGTTGAAGAGGACTGGGTTAGGAAAAAGCTAGGTGAGCTGGACACCCACAAATCCATGGGCCCTAATGGGATGCATCTGCGAGTGCTGTGGGAGCTGGCAGAAGTCATTGCTAGACCACTCTCCATCATCTTTGAAAAGTCCTGGAGAACAGGAGAGGTGCCTGCGGACTGGAGGAAGGCCAACGTCACTCCAATCTATTAAAAGGGCAAGAAAGAGGACCTAGGTAACTACAGGGTGGTCAGCCTCACCTCTGTCCCTGGAAAGGTGATGGAACAGCTTGTTCTTGGCACCATCTCAAAGAATGTTGAGGAAAAGAGGGATATTGGGAGTAGTCAACATGGGTTCTCCAAGGGGAAGTCATGCTTGACCAACTTGATAGCCTTCTATGAGGACATAACTAGATGGATTGATGAGGGGAGGGCAGTTGATGTGGTCTACCTTGACTTCAGCAAGGCTTTTGACACTGTGTCCCATGACACCCTCACAACCAAACTTAACAAATGTGGACTGGATGATTGGGCAGTGAGGTGGATTGGGAACTGGCTGAAGGACAGAGCCCAGAGAGCAGTGGTCAGTGGGGCAGAGACTAGTTGGAGGTCTGTGACTAGTGGTGTCCCCCAGGGATCGGTACTGGGTCCAGTCCTATTCAGTATATTCATTAACAACCTGGACGAAGGGACAGAGCGTATCCTCAGCAAGTTTGCTGATGATACAAAGCTGGGAAGAGTGGCTGACACGCCAGAGGGCTGTGCTGCCATCCAGTGTGACCTGGACAGGCTGGAGAGCTGGACAGGGAGAAACTAAATGAAATTCAATAAGAGCAAGTGTAGAGTCCTGCATCTGGGGAAGAACAACCCCATGGATCTGTACAGGCTAGGGGCTGAGCTGCTGGAGAGCAGCTCTGGGGAAAAGGACCCGGGAGTCCTGGTAGACAACAGGCTGACCATGAGCCAGCAATGTGCCCTCACGGCCAAGAAGGCCAATGGGATGCTGGGATGCATGAAGAGGAGTGTGGCCAGCAGGTCAAGGGAGGTTCTCCTCTCCCTCTACTCTGCCCTGATGAGGCCTCATCTAGAGTAATGTGTCCAGTCCTGGGCTCCCCAGTTCAAGAGGGACATGGAGCTACTGGAAAGAGTCCAGCGCAGGGCCACTAAGATGATGAAGGGATTGGAACATCTCCCATATGAGGAGAGGCTGAGAGAACTGAGTCCGTTTAGCTTGGAGAAGAGGAGGCTGAGGGGGGATCTCATTAATGTTTATAAATATCTCGAGGGTGGGTGTCAGGAAGACTGAGCCAGGCTCTGCTCAGTGGAGCCCAGTGACAGGACAAGGGGCAATGGGCACAAACACAGGAGGTTCAATCTTAACATAAGGAAACACTTCCTTACTGTGAGGGTGACTGAGCACTGGCACAGGCTGCCCAGAGGGGTTGGGGAGTCTCCTTCACTGTAGATATTTAAAACCCATCTGGACGTGTTCCTGTGTGATCTGCTCTAGCAGGGGAGTTGGACTAGATGATATTTGGAGGTCCCTTCCAGCCTCTGCCATTCTGTGATTCTGTGACATTATAGGGCTTGTTTTCTCTGTACAAGTTAGACTTTATGTGACCATGAACCATAGCTGTGGGTTGGCCATCTAGAAAAACAAGCTCATCAACAAACATCTAATTTACCTTTTTTCTGGCTTCTGGTACTGTAGGGTTGCTTTTTTTCTGGATTAGTGCTGAGCAAACCCTGAAAGGAAACTTTTCTTGAAGCAAGCTTCCTTCTCCAAGCGGCATCTTATTCAGTTATGAATTAACAAATGGTGTAATGCTGCTAAAGGCTTTTGTTAACAGCATTTCTGTATAACTTGATTGCATAAGAGAAAACATATCCTTTCCTTTCCCTTTCCTGTGACCCCAAAGCAGAAGTAATTCACAGACTCAACAGCTTTGGAAGAAAGATGCGTTCCCATGTTGAATCAAAATATGGCTGCCTGCCATTTACCTTGATGTAAAGGACTGAGAGGAAATAACTCTGTGCCTCTCTATCATCAATGTTAAAAGAAGTCATATTTAAGAAAAGAGCATCTTCTCTATGGAATAGTATTCCATATCCTCAATGGTGACCAGATCTGATCAAACAGAGACACTGACATGGGGCTTAAATGATCAAAGTTTAATTGGTTAGGTGAGACACAGAACATCAGAACTGGCTCTTGAGGAGATGTGGATATTTAAAACCTAAACAGGAATGATTTCACTTCCTGTTCTGTCCAAAATTCAGAGCTTGGTTCATTCTGTTCTTCCTAAAACTTCTGGTGCTTGTCCACTGGAGCACTGCTCCACCTTAGCTTGAAAATCAAAATGTTCCTGTTAAGCAGACACCAATTATAACCAAGAAACTTGCATTTCACTGATTTAGTAAATGCAAGACTACTACATATGCTCTTGATGCAACGGCCAGAACTGACCATTGAGCTGATCTGGTCATGTAAAATGTAGGCTCAAGAACACAAACCACTTACTTTCCTTAATTCTTATTTAAACTACAAGCATAACTTTTGAGAGAAACATCCAACTTTATTTAAAGACTTCAAAGTAATAAGAAATCCATCTCTTCTCTCAGTAAACTCTTCCATTTGACCTTGTTAAAAAAACAGGTTCCTTACTTCCAATTTTTTTTAATTCTTCATTTCACTATTATGAAAATTTATAACACATCCATCTGCAAGACTGTTCAAACCTAAGCTGTCCCATGTCTTTCTTAGGTTGACCAGAGGCTCCGAAAAATCATGTCTCAACTGGGCAACTCTTCCCCAGTGAAAGCTTGCAGCAGGTTTCTCAAGGCCAAACTTTATCTATGGAGACGCCAAAAAGCTCACTCACTTAAAAATATTCTCTAAACCCACAACCAAATCCTGTTCCATTTATGTCCTGTCCTGAAAAAATGAATAGCATTTTATAGGCTAACAGGTAAAACAGACATAAAATAGCAATCATCTTTTTTCATAGGACAGAGCAGACAAAGCAAAAAAATGAACAAGCAATGCCTTATTACTTCAGCTGCTGTAACCCTCTTTTTGCTTATATCTTATCATCTCACTCTGCATCTTGACCTAGTATATGAAGATGCTGCAATTACAAGAAACTAAGATCAGGTTTGTCTCAGCTTCATCTAGGCTAGCTTTTGTTGTTTCAGCCAATAAAGTCAGGCTGAGCCTAAAATCTTGGTTTTTTTCAAACAGTCTTGAGTGTTCTAAATGAAGTGGTAACTCCTCATTACAACTTTGACATAGAGATAGGAGAACTTACCATGTGAATTGAACCACGAGCTTATGAGTCACTCAAGCCTCTAAAGTAAACAAAAGACAAATTAGGAATATATAGGGTTTTTTTTTTTAAAGTTTGCAGTGTTTTACAAAGTAATCTCAGGGTTGCAAAACTTGGAATATCGATATAATAATAATATCTGGTATTTCCCTTGTGTCTGCTTTGCAATCCTGACTGCACCACTGAACATAGATGAACACTTAGGTATACTTTTGTATTTATCACAAAAGATCCTCATTTGAAGTTTCAGTTTCAGTTTCAGACTTTGTTAATTGGTTGTTAATTGACCTGATAAAGTCAAGACTGTGAACCCAGCTTGCTGTTTTGTTATGCCTAATTTATGTCTTTGTCATTCATTGATTTCACCAGTGCCATTCATTTGAAAAAAAGAGAAATGGTGATACAGACCTGAAGTGGAACTGAAACTGAACTCTCAGCTCTTCCAAGCTTGCCTTCTTCAACAGATGAGGCACATTTATTCTCACTTGGAGTCTCAAAAAAAAGACTCAATGTCTTTGTAAAAGACTTGATGTGACTTTTCCACAGTCAATAGGCAAGAGACAGGTATCACTGAACATAATTCTGCAGGGCACTTTAGCCAGAAACACAAAGTACACTATGGTCATTGAATTTTATTTTCTGTTATTTCAACAAAAAGTAAGGAGGAAGTGACAAGGAACAGTCAGAGGAAGATCAAACATTCAGCAAGAGTAACTACAGTTTTCCCAGAAGAGACATATAATTCACAAACCCTTCTAGACATCATAGCCTCCTCTTTTGATTTATTCCTTTTTTTGACAATTGTTGTGCCCTTCACTCCTTGTTGACTTATTATTGGAAGAAGAGGTTAAATTGGTAGCTGAAGAATTAGCAAAGCTTTTCCACCACTGCCATAAACTACCTGTGGCAGCAGAGGCAACCCAACAGGGAGTACCATACCCCTGTTCACAGGCATGAAAGCTGGAAGCCACTGAAATGGCAGAGAGTGCAAAATATGGATATTTATCCCTGAGCATTAATTATGACTTAGTTTCTCCTTTATAAAATGGAGGTGATATAAAAACGGTGTGAAGATGACTGGAATCTAAAAAGTAAACAAGACAGAGAAAATGTATGTTTTTTCCATATATGAAAATCAAGTCATTTTACATCTGGCTGAATATTCAAGAAATACTCAATTATCAACCTTATGGTATAATTAAAATTCCAGTTGAGATTAAGGTGAGATGTGGGTGTTCAGTCTCTTGGAAGCACAGATGCATTAGCATTGAAAGTAATAATGCAGCTGAAGGAAACAATCTTCCCTCTCACTGAGGGACTTGTCTCCACCTGCACACTGAGGAATTTTCCAGACACCACGGAGGAAAAAACCCAGCCCTACTGATTTTTGTCTGTAATGCATAGAAAGTTTTCATGTAAGAACCTGAACTGTCTTAGTGCTGCTTTGTATGTATGTCCTGTCTTTACTATGAGGAGTAAGCATAGTTGCCAAGATCTATTAAATTTTTGATCTGTGTTGCTCTCAATGGCATAATATGAAACCTGTTTCTTGAAGCAAAAACATGTATCACACTTCACTGTTTCTACAGAGCACTCTTCTTAGTATACATACAGCTTATTTACGTTGTCCAGGTAGTCTACACAAAATGAGATACTTTTCCAGCTGCTGACAACCCATAAGAAGGAAAAGAAACTTTAGCATTTTAATGACAGTAAGGTTTGCTGTGAGACTGGGTACTTATATCTTCCCACTGCTGGTTATGAAGTTAGCATAGAAAAGCAGAGACAGTCTTTTGACCATGTTTCTTAACAGCTTGGCAGTGAGTGCTTATGAAATGAAAATATTCTTTTGTAATCATACAGCAATGAGTCTGTTCATTTATATAACGTTGTAAAAAAGCTGACATAATAGTAGGTAGCTGGGTAACTTACCTATGCTGGTAGGTTGGCAATGCAAATCAGAGTTTTGCTTCATAGTGGTCATGTAAGCGTGATGTGTCCTTAATGTACCCAAGCAGTCATTGAAGGGGCTTGCTGTCACAAAGCCACTTCAGCTAATGGGCGTTTCACTTGGTTTGAGTAATTTTTAGCCTGGTTTTCCTCAAGTAAATGTGGTATGGGGCACATGTGATTTGTGAGCCAGGATCACTTGTCTAGGGCACATCCTGGCACAGCGCTATTTCTGATCGACAGTCTCTCCCTTTTTTTTTTTTTTTTATTAAATCAGTTTTCAAAACAAGCACCTCACTCTTACTGCTAAAAATAGTAATTACAGAGAGGACTTGCAAGGCAATTTGGTGGGTACCCTATCCCCACTGGATTTCAGTGATTTGGGTGCTTTTTTCCACTTGGGACCCTGAAGTGAGGGTATGGGCCAGAGTAAGTTCCTGATGATGGATGGTCAGCCTTCTTCCCATTACAGAGCAGTGCCTGTTGCATGCTCTTTTCTTCTTTTTTTTTAATGAAACTGCTAAAAATGGGAATACGTTACTGTAGCTAGTGTTGAAAAGCAATAGAGAAGAAAATAAAGCTTGGGATAATTAAAAGAAGAAACGTGTTTAGAAAAAATCCAGATCTGTTTGAGTCGGACTTGGCATCACTTTTTTGGACAGACAAATGAAACAAGGTAAAACATTGCTCAGTTACATAGCTTTGAAAAACGTGTTCTGCATTTTCCTCTGTATCTTGTCCAGAGACAAACAGCTTATAATTCAACTTTTACCACAGGAAACCACATTAGCATCCCTGTATTCTGGTGGTCCGAGTAAGATATGTAGATATTAACTCAAATATTAAATACACCAAAATGTTAAGATTTGGGGTTTGGATTGGGTTTGGTCAGGTTCTTTTCTTCCTGAATATGTCCAGCTGTTTATTCCTTCAAAGTGCAAGGAGGTAACTGAAGGTAATCACTTGGTACCTGAAGGTACCTGCACTTGGTAGCAACTCCAGAAAACTTGCTATTAAGCTTCAGCCTCCAAACTCATTTTACTTATGTGCTAATCTGAAACTGAACAAATTGACAAATGCTTCTCCCATGTGATCAGGTGTGCTTGTGTTTTCTGAGAAATTTGGAAAACATATTGGTACCCCACTGAATATTCTGTTAACATCAAACTGTTACAGAGAAAAAGAATCTGTCATGCCTTAACAAACAAAAAATAAAAATGAAATAAAAATGGAGGTTACTCTTTGTATAATCTTCATCTGAAGGAGCAGACAATTACTGGGCAAGAAGGACACCCAGACAATCATGGTGGGAAGAATACCCTATGAATCTCCATAAGCCACCCTTACACAGTAGGCTGGATTAGTCAAAGTTATCAGGTGTAATAGAGTTGGTATTTGTAAGAGGAGGCAAATTTTCAGTCATTTAGATGCAAATATTCACTATAACCCTTTCTGCCTTACCTGCTGTCTCTTCTCCTGCCTGCTTTTCCAACCTCACTGGCATTATTCTGTAGCAAGAAAGGGGAGCAATGACTTCCATGCTCCTTTCCTTGAGCTTTTGTATATACTGTCCAGGGTATAAGACTGTCTCATCATCTGGCTTTTTGTTCCTGTCCTTAGTCACTCCCTGAGAAACAGCTGCACCTTCCCCAGCTGACCCAAGCCACAAGTGTGTCACGTAACATCAAGTGTTATGTTTTGTCTTGCTGTCCCTATAGTTTCTGAGCTTCAGGGGAAGCTCAGAACAGATATGAGCTGTATTGACTTACATGGAGTATTTGCTTTAGACCTATGGGAAATGTTGACCACGAAGTATCACAGAATCCTAGGGGTTGGAAGGGACCTCAAACGATCATCTAGTCCAATCCCCCTGCCAGAGCAGGGTCACCTAGAATACATCACACAGGAATGCATCCAGGCGGGTTTTGAATGTCTCCAGCAAAGGAGACTCCACAACCTCTCTGGGCAGCCTGTTCCAGTGCTCTGTCACTCTCACAGTAAAGAAGTTGTTCCTGATATTCACATGGAACCTCCTGTGCTCCAGTTTGCATCCATTGCCCCTTGTCCTGTCATCAGTCATCACTGAAAAAAGCTTGGCTCCATCATCCTGACACTCACCCTTTACGTATTTATAAACATTAATGAGGTCACCCCTCAGTCTCCTTTTCTCCAAGCTAAAGAGACCCAGCTCCCTCAGCCTTTCCTCATAAGGGAGATGTTCCACTCCCTTCATCATCTTTGTGGCTCTGTGCTGGACTCTCTCAAGCAGTTCCCTGTCCTTCTTGAACTGGGGGGCCCAGAACTGGACACAATACTCCAGATGCGGCCTCACCAAGGCAGAATAGAGGGGGAGGAGAACCTCTCTCAACCTACTAACCACCCCCTTTCTAATACACCCCAGGATGCCATTGGCCTTCTTGGCCACAAGGGCACATTGCTGGCTCATGGTCATCCTGCTGTCCACCAGGACCCCCAGGTCCCTTTCCCCTACACTGCTCTCCAGCAGGTCAGCCCCCAACCTGTACTGGTACATGGGGTTGTTCTTCCCCAGATGCAAAACTCTACACTTGCCCTTGTTGAATTTCATTAAGTTTCTCCCCGCCCAACTCTCCAGCCTATCAAGGTCTCGTTGAATGGCAGCACAACCCTCTGGTGTGTCAGCCACTCCTCCCAGTTTGGTGTCATCAGCAAACTTGCTGAGGATACATTCTGTACCCTCATCCAGGTCGTTGATGAAGATATTAAACAACACCGGTCCCAGTACTGACCCCTGAGGGACTCCACTAGTCACAGGCCTCCAACTAGATTCTGTCCCATTGACTACAATTCTCTGACTTCTTCCCTTTAACCAGTTCTTGATCCACATCAATACCTGATCACCAAGCCCATACTTTATCAGCTTATCTAGGAGGATGCTGTGGGAGACAGTGTCAAATGCTTTACTGAAATCAAGATAAACCACATCTACCGCTCTACCATCATCTATCCACCTAGTTATTTCCTCACAGAAGGCAATAAGGTTGGTCAAACATGACTTACCCTTGGTAAAACCATGTTGACTGCTCTTAATGACCCCCTCATCCTTGATATGCCTAGAGATAGTGCCAAGAACAAGCTGTTCCATCACCTTTCCAGGGATGGAGGTGAGGCTGACCGGTCTATAGTTACCCGGGTCCTCCTTCTTGCCCTTCTTATAGATTGGAGTGACATTTGCTATCCTCCAGTCCTCAGGCACCTCTCCTGTTCTCCATGACTTACCAAAGATGATGGAGAGTGGTCTAGCAATGACCGCTGCCAGCTCCCTCGGCACCCTTGGGTGCATTCCATCCGGTCCCATCGATTTATGGATGTCATAGGAAGAAAATAATACAGACACAAAAGGACGATAAACAGCCTTTCAAGTAACACATCGCGTTTGGCAAAAAAGGTACATTTTTAAAAGCAAAGTTAATTTTCTCTCAGATATTATCATGCTACCTGAGTAAAATATTGCATCTCAGGTTGTTCTTTTTTCTGTAAAAAAACGTGAAAGAATGATTCTCTCCTTTTCCTGCTTGTGTCTGCCAGTGTTTCAAACAGCAGGTTCTCTACATTCTGCTGTTTGTTTAATTAAGGCTTGCAAAGAAGAAGGGAAGGAGGAGTCTTTAGGACTAATTCATGCATAAAGATGTCACAGCAAATTTTAAGATAAAGGGTTTACAAAAATGATATACCTTCCCAATGTAATAGTTGGACTGCTTTCTAGACCTTTCATTTCTTAGAGGCATCATAGAACTTAAGTTGGTCTATGCTCTGCATCAAAACTGCTTCCATACAGAAAAAGGAATGGGTCATTATGACAGGAGATTCCCTTTTGAAGGGAACAGAAGACACAATATGCTGACAGGATCCACTTCTTAGGGAAATATGCTGTCTCCCTGGTGCCCAGGTTAAAGATGTGAAGTGAAAGCTTTGCACCCTGGTATGATGTTCAACAAGGCTCAGTATCAGGTCCTGCACTTGGGTCACAACAACCCCATGCAACGCTACAGGGGAAGAGTGGCTGGAAAGCTGCCCGGCAGAAAAGGACTCGGGGTGCTCGTCGACAGACAGCTGAATATGAGCCAGCAGTGTGCCCAGGTGGCCAAGAAGGCCAACAGCATCCTGTCTTGTATCAGAAATAATGTGACCAGCAGGAGTAGGGAGGTGATTGCCCCCCTGTACTCAGCTCTGGTGAGGCCACACCTCGAATACTGTGTTCAGTTTTGGGCCCCTCACTACAAGAAGGACACTGAGCTGCTGGAGTGTATCCAAAGAAGGGCAATGAAGCTGGTGAAGGGTCTGGAGCACAAGTCTGAAGAAGAGTGGCTGAGGAAACTGTGGCGTTTAATCTGGAGAAGAGGAGGCTGAGGGGAGACCTCATTGCTCTCTACAACTACCTGAAAGGAGGTTGTAACGAGGCCAGGGTTTGTCTCTTCTCCCAGGTAACTAGGGATGGGACAAGGTGTAATGGCCTCCAGTTGTGCCAGGGGAGGTCTAGATCGGATATTAGGAAAAAAACTTCACTAAAAGGTTGAGTGAAGTCAGTGGTGGAGTCCCCATCCCTGGAGATATTTAAAAGACATGTAGATGTGGTGCTTAGGAACATGGTTTAGTGGTGAACTTGGTAATGCTAGGTTAATGGTTGATGATCTTAAAGTTCTTTTCCAACCAAAATGATTATATGATTCTGATTCTCTGTTTAGCCTGAAGGGAAACAGGGTTGATCTGCAGAGTGACCAGTGCTAGTTTCAAAGGCAGAAGCAGCTCTTTCCTCCTCATATTGCAATATTCTGGCAGTTGACTCTTGTGTAACCTAACTGAAGGCTGGTTCTGCGGTGAATTTCCCAAAGTTAGTAACCAAATCAGACGACTATGTCCACAAAGTAGGAAGGATAAAGGCATGGCAGAGACCCTAGGTGGCATGTGTACAGCACATTGCATTATCTGCAGAATTGCTCATGGCTACAAAACTGAATCACAGTTTTTCATAAAGTTAATACAGATGTAGGTCAGTCAGCTGTAAGTCAGACCCAGCTGTAAATCAGTCAGCTAGGAAGACCAAAGTCTGCAAAAATATTAGGTCCTATTCAGGCAGGACCTCCAACTGCAGTCAACTCCCTCCTTTTATAATGAGCATGACTAGGTGGTATGGGATACCCCTGTGAGTCAGCTGACCTGATTGGAACTCTCAGCTGACTCAGGGCTACTCATGGCCTGCCTGCATGGCTGGCCCATGGGGTTGTGCCTGGGGAACAAGGACACCATTCCACCCCTTATCCCATGCCATCTACATCTTACCCAAGTTGCTGCTCTTCCCATTTCTAAATACTTACAGAAGTATCAGTCCTATTATTCCATGGCCATGGGTTCATGTCATGATAGTCCTTCAGGGTAGTTGAAATGGTGCAACGTGCATCTGGAGTTCTAATCTGGTATGAGTTGTTCAGTCCATATTCACAGTTTGTGGTGAGGATCCTGGATTTGGGGAAGTCACTGGGTGGTGAAGTTCATTCTTCATTGGTCTGGGCGGTTCTGATTTTTAAGCTGGAGAAGTAGTAACAGGCAGCATCATATGGCAGTTAACATCACACAGTTCAAATTACTGCTTGTTCTCACCCAGAATCAAATCTTCTTGTGGTATGCACTTCATTTGTACATCCTCCTGCATTATCCACAACGTGCAACTGGCTCCTTGAGCAAAGGTAACCCCATGAGTGGGTTTGCCTTGGCTCGAGGCAGGAGTAATATATTTTCCCCAACATATTTCTCATGTGCACCACTGGGACTTTGTGTCCTTCTACAGTGTGGGGAAGTTCCAACTGGGCAGGGCCAGCTCAATTGACAGACCCCATGGTATTAACAAACCAAGTAACTTTTGCCAGATGTTGGTCCCAGTTTTTAAGTGTTCCATCACCCATTGCTTTGAGTGCAGCCTTCAGCAGCCCACTGCATCACTCGTCTTTGCCAGCAGCTGGTGGATGGTAAGGGATGTGATATATCCATTCTATCCCATGGTCCTTAGCCCAGGTGTCTATCAGGCTATTTCGGAAATGGGTTCCATTGTCCGACTTGATCCTTTCTGGGGTTCCATGGCACCACAATATCTGCTTTTCAAGACCCAGAATAGTGTTACAAGCAGTGGCATGGGACACAGCATATGTTTCTAGCCATCCAGTCGTGGCTTCCACCATAGTGAGCGCATAGCACTTGGCTTGGCGTGTTCGCAGCAGTGAGATGTAGTCAATCTGCCAGGCCTCTCTGTATTTATGTTTCAGCCAGCGCCCTCCATACCACTGGGGTCTGATCCATTTGGCTTGTTTAATTGTGGCACGTCTCACACTCATGGATGGCTTGTGCAATAATGTCCATGGTTAAGTGCACCCCTCGGTCACAAGCCCATTTATACATCACATCCCTACCTTGATGGCCTGATGTATCGTGGGCCCATTGAGCTAAGAATAATTCACCCTTGCGTTGCCAGTCCAGGTCCACTTGAGACATTTGTATCTTTGCAGCCCAATCCACCTGCTGGTTGTTTTGATGTTCTTCATTGGCCTGACTCTTGGGTACGTGGGCATCTACATGGCGTACCTTTACAGCCAGCTTGTCTAATTGGGCAGCAATATCTCACCACAATGAGGCAGCCCAGATGGGCTTGCCTCTGCTCTGCCAGTTAGTTTCTTTCCATTGTTTCAGCCACCTCCATAGGGCATTTGCTGCCATCCATGAGTCAGTGTACAGATAAAGTATTGGCTGTTTCTCCCGTTTGGCAATACTTAAGACAGCTGGATGGCCTTTACTTCTGCTTCTGCAACCTGTTGTGTACGATTCCACACAGCAGCTTTCCACCTATGCTGTTTTCCTACAAGACAACAGGATCCATCAGTGAACAAAGCGTGCTGCTTCTCATTTTCTGCTAGTTCATTTTAGGGGGGGGGCCTCTTCAGCACACAGCATTTTTTCTCCTGGTGGCACTCCAAAATCTTTGCCTTCTGGCCAGTCCATGATTACTTTCAGAATACCTGGGTGGCTGGGATTTCAGATTCTAGCCTGCTTGAGTGATCAGTGCAACCCACTTACTCCATGTCGCATCAGTTGCGTGGTGTATGGATGGAGTCTTCCCTCTAAACATCCAGTTCAGCACTGGCAATTGCGGTGCCAGGAGGAGCTGTGCTTCAGTGCCAGCTACTTCTGAAGCTGCTTGAACTCCTTCACAAGCTGCCAGTATTTCTTTTTCAATGGGAGTGTAGCAGGCTGCTGATCGTCTGTATCCTTGGCTCCAAAACCCTAAGGGTTGACCTCAAGTTTCCTCTGGAGCCAGAGGCTCCAGGTAGGGCCTGTTTTGCCAATTGATGGGGTCAACAAAAGGGACACAGATACCAATAGAAAAAGCAGGCTTATTTTTACTGACTTTTCCAAGGTAATACAAAAATAAGACAATGCATGTAGTCAAAAATATAAGCTTATTATGATCTAATTTTATGCAACAGAGAGAATAAGTAGGGTCATGCACCTAATCATTACTACGTAAGGTTAACAGTAAGACATTCTGTAACTACTCCATCAAACTGCAATAGCTTTAATATTACAAATCATTCTCTCTTATTAAAAGTTTCCTTTCAGCAATAGATAGCAGACTCCCCAAAATATTGGGAAATTATGGTTATTTTCAACAACTTCTTGTGCTTATTGGCAAAAAGAAATTAAAAATGAAGGCCTACAATTAGCCTAGAGAAAGCTTTTTAGATGCACAGGAATTTGCAAGGCAGTATGATTTAGAATGAAAAAAAATGTAGGTGTAGCTTGAAGAGAGAAGAGGGGAGACAGAAGAGGAGTGGCAGGAGCTAGCAATAAATAAGCAACACTAGCTGAGGAAGGAAAACTTAAAATACAAAGAAAATCAACAAGCGATTCGACATAAGCAGGTTCAGCTTTATTTACACTCAGGGGAAATGTAAATATATGGTCCTGAGTATCTAGGGACATTGAGATGAAATTACATTAAATGAATTCTTCAGATCTATTGGCTATTAAACCTCTGCATGGACTCATTCAGTGTTAAATTCAATTTTTTTTAGTTCTGAAGTATGTTAAATTAAATTGAATCAAAGCCATTCAATTCTGAGTAAGAGTACTCACAATATGTTTTGTCATGCTTCAATATCTCTACCTAAAATTCTTATCTTTGAACTCACTTTCTCATCACTCTTCATGCTGACAGTTGTCTATGTGTTTATTTGGATGGCAAAATACAGCTACTATACGAATTTTACAAATCAGGACTTCAATGCTTTGATTGTAGTGGTCATAAGGATATAAAGATGTTCTTTTTTCTTTAAAAAAAAAAAAAGTCACTTTAAGAAATTCTGCAGGCTTCTGCACCATCTCCAAAGAAAGTCACTAACAGAGAACACAAATCCTTGTATGGTATCTGTCAGTCATGTTAAATAGTTTACACTTCACCATCTTAGGACAAGAAAAGAGCAACAAATGAAGAAAAAAAGTTACCATGTCAGGTGCATTAAATGTGTTCAGAGCCTGAAGTTTCTATTGCCTGCAGGTACTTGCCTTTGTGTTGTTACCAATTGTTGTGTACAGCCTAGGGGAGGAGGTAAGTTTAATTTCCTCGTCTTTGCTTTCCTTCCAATTAACAATATATCAACAGTGAGCATCTCTCTTGGCAATACAGTCATAAATATCTCACAAAGTTAAACAACAGCTGCCTGGGTCTTCAAACAAAACCAAATATAAATCTTTTCACAGCAGGTTTTCTTTGCAATTTGTATTGGAAAATAGTGAGACATTTTAGCAAACCCAGGCTGAGGAATTGTTACGGAATCTTCCTTTTTGTGCACTTGCTTATCTCCAGAGATCCCAGTGAAATGTTAGAAGATGACATGAGGATGAAATGTAAACAAAGATTGATGTGCATGGAATTATTGAAATCATGTTATTTTAATTGACTCTTACTAAAAAACACCTGCCCCATCCCATTGCCTCGCACTCTCAGCAGCTGCACTTACGTGTGCAGGGACCTGCAGCCTTGCCGATAACTGCAACTGCAGCCCCCTAATACTGCTCAGAGATGCCTGACAAATACCACAGCAAGTGCTGGGGCAAAGGGAAACTTGGGGGCACACTACGTTCCCTGCTCCTATGGTGTATGAGGGCTAAACAATGCCTAGTTTCCAGGGCTGCCCAGCAAGGACAGCTTTGTCAGCCTCTGCCTCTGTGCACAGGTTGGTATCTGCACAGCCCAGCAGCCTCCACACCAATTTGCCAGTGCTGCCAAGAAGTATGATGCTGTCTTGAGGGAGGCAGGTGTATTGCTCAGACCCCTTCTTTCAGCAGGGCTAAACGTCAGCAAATTGTGATTGAATACGAAAACTAAATGGGAATGTCAGGATCTCTCACCTAATAAATACCAACATGAAAAGAGTAGGTAAGTATCCACTGGGAAAAAATTCACTGCACCTCACCTCCCTGAGGATCTTAGAAAATAGCAAGAAAGGAGTAAAGAATAAAAGAGAGAACTTTGCTATGTCCTTGTACAGCTCCACAGTGTACCTGCCTCTTGAATGCTGTAGGCAGGTCTGATCCTCCCCACCCCAGGATAAAGTAGGAATAAAAAGGTTTGTTCAAGTTTTCAGAGTGGCAACATGAAAGCTCAAATTTGCAGGATTGTTCCCCTGCAAAAAGCAGACTGTGGTCAAAAAAGCAAACAATAAGGGATTAATATGGTAAG